>CM057450.1:417908026-418526151 GCA_016271365.2 Neoceratodus forsteri
CATGTGCTACTGCTACTTGGGGATGCAAAGAAACTGCCCCTGCTGTGCACCTATAATCCTCCAAGAGGTGGGCTACCTGGATTAACTCACCTCATGGACAAAATTGGTCCCAGAGTCAGGGATAACAAACCCATAATCCTGGGAGATGTAAACCTTAACTGGGATAGTGGTAATGTTAAGCAGTTTGAGCCTCTGCTTGCTAACCTTGCCCTGACCCAGCTCATCCAGGAACCAACTAGGCGGACAGCAAATGGATCCTCCAGCACCTTACTGGCCTGGATCATGTCTAACCGTCCTGACAGGATCTCATCAGCGGGCACATTATCTGACTCCATCTCTGACCACTCACCGGTTTTCTGTGTATGGAAAATTCCCACCCCCAAAATTCCACACAAAATTATGCATGTCAGAAATTACTCTAGATTCGATACTGAGGAGTTCCTGGAAGACCTAAGAGTTACTGGCTGGTCTGGGGTGTATGGTGCCACTGACCCCTCGGCAGCAACCTCTTACTTCCTCTCCATCTTTGGGGCCTTGCAAGACAAGCATGCTCCCAAGGTCACCCGTAGGGTGAAGGGGTCCGCTACCCTCTGGTTAAATGGGAATCTCCTAGCCCAGATGCAGGAGAGAGATAAGTGTTGGGCTTATTCCAAAGGTACCAGTGATCCCATGATTATTCAAAGGTACAGACAACTCAGGAACAAGTGCAAAAAGGCCATCAGGGCAACAACGAGTGACTTTTGCAAGTCCGCCCTACTAAGCTCTGCCAGTAATCCCAGGAGGTTCTGGAGAGATATTAAATCCCTTGTCAGCGGATCCTCCCATCCAGGGGTTACGGACATGGTCATAAATGGAGTCTCCTGCAATAATCCCCATACTATTGCCAACTCCCTAAATAATCACTTCTCTCACCTCTCTGCCTTCACAACCCTCTTCTCACCAGATGAGGCTCTGTCCCACCCCTTCCCTCCACTCTGCTGGAGGGTCACCTCCTCATCAAATGTTCCACCTCAGGGCTGTATCAGTTCAGGACTTGCAGAAACACCTATGGCCTCTCCCAGTACTCCAGTCCTGGCCTAGACAACCTGGAACCTAAACTCCTTTAGCTTGGTGCTGCACACATTGCCTCACCAGTAGCCTTTATCTTCAGCCTATCCCTTGGTCTGGGGACCATCCCAGACATCTGGAAAGAGGCGAGGATTGTCCCTGTACTGAAGCAAGGAAATCCCAAACTGCCTGACAATTATCGACCGATTGCCATTCTCCCAACCCTTAGCAAGCTCCTTGAAAAAGTAGTGGCTGAGCAGCTTTCAGAATATATCCACTCTCATGAACTTCTGTCCCCAGCCCAGCACGGCTTTCGTAAGGGACACAGCACCACCACAGCCTTAATCTCGGTTACATCAAGTATCCGGACAGTCATGGACCAGGGCAAACTCTCTGGTGCAATATTTATCGACCTGTCCAAAGCCTTTGACCTGGTTGACCACAAACTGCATGGTGCACAGTTGTGGTCACTTGGCCTCTCCCCCCATGCCATGAAATGGCTAATGGGTTATCTACATGGCAGAAAGCATCGTACCTGCTTCAATAAAGTCCTCTCCGAGCCCCTACCGGTGACCTCCGGAGTGCCTCAAGGCTCGGTACTGGGTCCCCTCCTCTTCTCCCTCTTCAACAATCAACTACCCATGGTTACTACCAGCTGTAGCGCCACCATGTATGCAGATGATCTGGTAATCCTGGCTCCCTCCCAGAATGCCACTACCCTAAACCAGAACCTGACTGATGACTTTAACAGGGTATTGTCATGGGTTACTAGTCACAAGCTGGTCCTGAACCTGAAAAAGATACAGGCTATGCTCTTTGGCTCAGTGGCTAAAATCAAAGCCTCATCGGCCTGCTTACACGTCACCAGCGCAGATGGATCCTCACTACCCATAGTGAGCTCCATCAAATATCTGGGGGTAACACTTGACCCCCCAACTTGACATGGGTAATCATATCCTTAACATCTGCAGGGCGGCAAACTGCAAACTGGGTCTGGCCTACAGGGCCAAGTATAACCTTATACCGGCAGCCAGGCTTGCCCTAGCGAACGGTGTGCTCCTCCTCCCTCAGCTATGAGCTGCACCTATTTGCTCGCTTCCAAAGACACATCTCACCCGGTGGTACACTGCTTACAATAACATTTGTCGCTTTGCCTTGGCTGCCCCCGACTCACACCCACCATTGTGAGCTATATGAGAAACTCTGCTGGCTCTCACCAGCTAGATAACTTGATTTTGGTTTGGGATGCCTCTCTGGGAAAGTGATCAGAACTAGCACCCCCAAGGGGCTGGCACGGCTTCTGCCTAAACTGAATCCCACCCCCTACCAACTTAGGTCTCTCACATCAGGGATGCTCAAAGTCCCTCCTACCCGGACCCTCATGGGGGATGGGGACTTTGCCATAAGTGTGCCCAGACTCTGGAATTCGCTGCCTGTGTATATCTGAGCTGCCCCCTCCTATCTGAGTTTTCGAAATTCCCTGTGGGGTTTCCTAAAATTAGCATCAGAGTGTGACTGCCCCAAACCTCCCTAGACTAAAGTGTCAAATTGTTTTGTCTGAACCTCCCCTGGGTGTCTCCATTGAATTCCTGGAGATATTTTCCCCACTGTATCAATGACTTCTGACTACTGCTGCCTAAAAAGCCTTGGGCATTTTTACACCCATTATTGCTCCACGGTCATAGGCTAACCATGACATATTGCACCTTGGTCACTTGGTAGAAACTTGTACTACCAAGTGTTTCTGTCTAACATGTGCATATTTAGAAAAATGTGATGAGCTGTATATACCTGTCCGTGATCCAACTAGCCTAGGGGGTGTATACGACAATGTTATAAGTTATATTATGACCAATCCAGTCCTTGAGCTATGCTCCACTCCTATGTATGATGACCTGTATATATCTGTCAGTTGAACTAGCTAGTCTAGAGTGTATAATCTGAAATGTGCTTACTACTATATGTTTCCCCTAGCGTCAAATGATGTATTTCCCACGTTTGTTTACTGTGACAAAAAACTGTACTCTCTTTGCCATGTCTCCTTGACTGTTGTTCCTCATGTTGTATTCTCCCGGGTCGTTCCTGAAAATAGGCATAATACTTGTCTCGTGTACTTACCTGGTAAACAAAAGCTAAATAAATAAATGTAGACGTCCAGGGTAAAAAAGATGTGCTGGCACCCCCACCTAAAGAAAAGGGCTCTTGCTTACCAGCGGGTCCTTCCCATGCTGTTGAGTTTAAGCCAATACATCAAGGAAAAACATAAGTTGTTACCGTAATAAGCCACATCACAATGATCTAGCACCGTAACTGTGTCACTACTGTCAATCCCAGCCATCGGCATCACGCCTCCTCCTCACTTGACACTTGAAATGCCCTCTTCACTTCCATCTTCTCCACCAGCAGCGGCACTCAACCAGTAAAAAACAGCCTGAAGTACAACCACTAGCTTTCCCTCACTGAAAGCCTCAGGCATGCCCAAAACGCAAATACTGTTTGCCCTCAATTGTTTTTCCAGTGGCTCAAAGTCACATTGCTGTCTTTTACCACTGCCACCTCCAGTGTGGTCAAATGCTCAGACCCTCCTCTGTAGCTCCTGATAATGATGTTCCACCGAATCATCCATCACCTGCAGTTCTGGTCCAGAGCTGCCAAACGGGAGTTAATGTTATCTAAACTTTGTAACTAAGTACTTTGAATGATACTGAGAATCCACTGCATAGCAGAGTTGGCACCCTTCGTCACACTCGCTGCTTCCTCAAGAAACTCATCCTTGGATTTGACAGCTTATCCTTTCTTTTGGGGCCATCCTCTTCCACAGCATATAAAGGTAACCAGTGGAACTTCAAACAGTCGGGTCCAGCAGAAAAATACTGAAATTCTGAGAACAAAGACCTAAAAATGACAGAGCTAAATAAAAACACAACACTTCAGCTCTGATTGCTCCACCTCAACAGACTGAGTCTAACCAGAATCTCGCCGAGATGCAAAATGTCATAAGTTTACCTCAACCTTAAAGGACTCCCAAGAGCTGCACAGTCAAACTACAGTCTGTGATGAAGCAGGAATAGACTTGAGACAGAACAGGACCTCAGAGGGCAATAAGGACGCTATTAGTCAATATTCAAGATCCCAGAAGAAGGCACGTTTTGGTTACTGGAATGGGGCATGATCGAAGTTAAGAAAGAACTGGAGAATGACTGTACTCAAGCCTGACCAGTGTAATTCTCTGAAGTTGTAAAGTTCATCACTTTGTAAAATGAAGTTGCAAAGTTCATCATTTTGTAAAATAATGTGCTTACATTTAAACACGAGGCACTGGAGAATACTATTAAGTACCAATAATACGGACAGGGTGGAAAGTATGGACTATAACGGACTGCCCAGGGTGTAATGAGGCTTCAATGCTGCAAGCGGAGGGCCTGAAGGTCCAGTATAGCCTATACCGCCCACCCTGGAGGGTATTATCGCATTTAGAAAATGGGTTTGGGTGATTTAAATACAATGTTTAAAACCTTTTTTTTTTTTTTTTTTTAAAAGGTGAGAAATTCAATTAAAGTCCTACTTGGGTTAAGTAGGCACTGCACTGCACAGTGCTGGTACTGGCAGTATAGGACACTGTAGCCACTCTCTTGAATGCAGACCCCCGATGTGTAAATATGGGGTTAATGTTTGCAGTCTGTTTTTTTTTCCTTTCTTTATTAAAGGCAGTCCTAAGGAAAATGAAGCTGTTATCTCATATGTGCCCAGATGACAAGACACCCGAAGTACTGTGTGGAGGGATGGCAAAAGGTACCAGAACGCAAACTCTTTTTATTTTAAAATAAAGTTGAGGCTTAGAGCTCATTTTTCTGCCACCTTTTCATTTATTCATCATGCGGTCAATACTGTGTATAATGAGTGGAATGTGAGACTGAGCGACATCAGCAGCGGTGCCAACAATCAGTTGGCAAAAACATTTGTGGTATGAAGTAATTTTATTTTACTTTAACATGAGAAATGTTATAAATGGTCTTTCTGTTAAACTTAAAATGACAGATGGGGTTGGTGGGGTGCCTGGCACTCACTATGTATCTCGCATGGTACGGAAGAAAAAAAAAATGGCGGTTATTCACATTTTAAAATTCTGTGGGCACAGTGATCTAAAAATGAAATCAGGCAGCCAGAGACTGGGACTCATTATTTCCGAGTCTCTGCTGCCTGATACCAGACTGGCTGACTGGTAGTCTTAGCAAACCGAATCGAGAATTCTCCTATCCATTTTCTAAAAGTAGACATATTAAGGTTCTAGCTATGCCCAGAGGTACAGAAGTCATTTAAATTTGTATCTTGAAAGAATACAGACAAGCAGGTCGGAAAAATGGATGCTCTTACTATTAAGGTGAATGGGTACAATGAATTGCCACTAGAGGTCTGTAACCTACCTGGGAGTGTTAACGAGCCTGCTATATTAGTTTTCTTTTATCACAATCCTACAAAGAGTTTAAATGACACGCTGTCAAGCTCAAGAAACACTGGCAGTCTGAAGGAACGAAAATACAGTTTAAGCAATATCTTGTGACAGCTACAGAGGCCTAAAGAAAGAACATTTTGTTTGCTGAAAAGTGACCTTTTGGAGAAAGGTATGGAAGCAAATTTATTATACCCTGCCAAAATGATAAACCACTAGTACCTTCAAGAGACAGTTGCAGGCAACCATAACAACTGAACTTCTGGAGCTCATTTGGTTGTTTTGGTTTTTTTTTGGGGGGGGGGGGATGTGAACTCTAGTGCCCACCTCCATAACAATCTATGGAAGTACACAGACCTCAAGATGAGGAAAAAAGCTTAAGTAGATTCCTACTGTTTATAGAAGAACGATTAACACCTGTTTTGGGGGGAGTTTTTTTGTTTTATTTTTTTAATTTTTTTTAATGGAAATGTACAGTGCATGGTGAATATTTATGGGTACTTTCCCCTCTATCAGACTAACTGAAAAGACAATTAAAATGATAATCTCCCCTTTGTTTTTCTATCTTGTTTCCAAACCAGGATTAACCTCATCTAGGTGTAGGTCCTCATTTCCAAGAGGGCACGGGGGCAGATTTTCTGACACCGGATCAAGAGGCATATGTACAAAGGATGACAAGTGAATGCATTTCCCCTCTCTCTCTCTCTCTCACATGCACGGAATACAATAAATGAATTACTGCAGGATCAAGAACAAATTCTTTTACAGTCTATATCATATGTAATATGAAGCCCCCTGAACTTCACAAGACTAATTCACCTGTAACTATGCGTATTCAGCATTTAATACACTGGACGTCATGCAACTTATTTTTATTATTTATTCTCCTGTGGCCATCCAGATGCTTCCCCGTAGCCTCGCAACCCTACTTATGGGGATCCGGCCGCCGTCCGTCTCTACCGGGACTGCTGGCACCCAGTAACCCCTGCAGCTTACCCCCCTGCAGCGGGGTGGCAGGAAGCCCCCTAATTCCCCACCCCAACGGATCCAGTTCGGGTGCCAGCGCCTCGCGAACTCGCTGGACGGCCATCAAGCCGCCAGGTGCCATAATTTTCCCTGTACTATTTTCCCAAGTCGGCGGAGTGCAGCGACGCCAGCGCGAAGCGTGCACACGCCTCGCCCAGGCATCTGCCCCACTCTACCCCCTTGTACGGCGTGTGTCCCCGACCCCCAGCCTCTGCCAGGGAGCAGTCAGATGCCGACAGTTGTGAACCCCCACCCGGAGAGAGAGCAGTCCATCGGACGCTCAATCCCTCTCCTTCCTCACAGCCCCGTCGCCTCGCATTTCTCCCGAACCCGGTCGCGGGCGTGGCGCGTGAGCATCCAGCGCTCAACCCTCAGGCCACTGGCCAAACAACTTAATTTTAATGAAAATAAAATGGGACATGCAGCATGAGAGGATGAATTCTATGGACAACTTTGCAAATTTCCCCACTTAAAGATGGGCAGAGAATTAAAGAAAATAAATACATAAATTACAATCAGAATTGGTATATATTACACTTCAAAATTTTCCGGGGGGGGGGGGCAGGGGCTCTTTAAATTGCTACAGTGCTTAAGTACGAATAAAATAAATACATCCTTAACCCCATCTGACAGACTATGTTAAGCAGGAACTATACTGATTATACAGTCACATGAATTATGAGTACCTTTTAGTGATTTTTTTTTTTTTTTTTTTAAACACTAACCCCCTCCTCCACTCCCCCCCAACCAAAGAATCCCTGCTCTCACCCCTTTGTTTATGCTCTGTAGAAACCCGTCCATTGAGCTACCAATAGTTAGCTCTAGGTTTCTCCAAATTCACATCAGGTCTTACCCACTACTGCCTGAGCTCTTCCCTGACCTCCGAAGCCATCTCTAGGAAAAAGAAGCTGGAGAAGGGAGATGAAGATATGGCAGCTCACCATGAGACACTAATCCAAGTCTGAAGGGATTCACCCTGGTTTCTTCCCTGCTGCGGAGGGCAGGTTAATAGAGGAATCTGCTACAAGACTGCTAAGCAGCTGCACTGCACCAGCTATTCTGGATTTTATTTTCTCAAATATAACCTGCAGTGAGAATAATTCAATGAGGCAATCCTGGAGTGCAGATTTGACCAGCTATAGAAGAATAATTCAGCCTACGTGTGTTTGTGTGCGTGGGTGGGGGTCTGTTACAACATCACGATTTTCTGTACTGAACACAGAAATGCATTCCACCAATCAGGGTGTAAGGATATGCTGCATGAGACTCCGCCCAATTCAACACTGAATGGGGCCTCTCGTATTCTCTATTTTGGACACCATTGACTTATTCGACGGGACTGGGGATGTAAAAGACATTTAAATAAAATTAAACAGTAATGAGGTAGCAAAAAATAGAAAAAGATTTATACATTGTATTGGCACTGAAGAGCTAACAGAAGCACTTAATCATCCGCCTCTTAGTGTTTAACCAACTAGTCCCCACATACTGTCCCAAATACATGGGATGTACCACCAAATGCATAGAAACAGCAGGGCTGCATTGCAAGAAAGCGAAGTCAGTCATCAGTGAGCAGTCCCAGCTAAAGAAAAGCTGATCTAAACACAACAACAAAGCAGTTTAAGAAGGAGTCCAGCCACAATTTCTAGCATTAATATATTCAGAATTTGGATCAGCATATCACAAATCAATCTTATGCTAAAAATTAGATCCCTACTTTGTTTCAACATTACATGTAATTTTGTATCCCTAAATCTTACTTCAAGAGGGCTCTTGCAGCAGGCAACACCAGTAGGACTTGGCCACCAGGCGCTAGGACCACACAGAAAAATTCTAGCTAGCAGCCTACAGCGCAGGACGGCCCCCAACATCAGCACACGGACATTATGGTATATAAAGGGGGAGGTCCCCCGGCTCCACCTCAGTTCTTTTCCCGCCGTCTACCTGCGCACGTTGGACCTTCATGGATGCTTGCTTCAGTTGACCGCCATTGTGCTTTACGTGTTTCTGCTATTTTTCTTTATTTTACTTTTGAAATTAAAGTATTTTCTTGTGCATGTCTTCTCCAGCATTGCCTTCAGAACGGCGTACGAAGTGTGCTTGTGGCAAGCAGCTTCCCTCCAAGGATAGCCATTCTTCTTGCCTGCTCTGCTTAGGCCCTGATCACGATACCAAGGCTAACCAGCACCATCAGGACTTCAACCAGGCCACACAGAGATGCCGTTTGAAGACCCTTCAAGCCTTCTTCTTGCAGCAGAACTTAGCCGCAATGGAGAAGGAGCTCCAGGGGAAAAGGATCTTCTTCCCCAGCCTCTGACTCGAATCCTTCTCACGCCCAAAAGGAGAAGAAATCAGCTGGGAAACATAAGCACAGGGACAAGCACAGGGACCATCCATGGTCAGCTTCCCACTCTTGGTCCATGCAGAAGTCAGAGACTGACTCAGGGTCTTCCTCCTATGGGAGGTCGACCTCCCTCCTTCGGCTACCCTCAAGTCCATGGGGTTGCCCAGTTCTCCGCTGCCAGCCCTCACCTCTACCTTGGGCAGTAGCTCCTCAGGGTTCCAGACTCCATCTGCGATCCCCCCAGCCCCTGATGCTCAGGCCCTTATACCCAGTGGGTCCTCAGCCAGGTGGCTCGACTGGGCACTCTTCATGGGCGGCGGGTTCTTGCCCGTTGCTCCCCCAGTCTTGGCATTGCCCACATTAGTTCCCGACTCTGGGACCAGCACCTCTTTGCAACGCACGTAGGATGGGCTCACCTCCTCTCACAAGTGTCACCTCTGCCTCTGTCGGAAGCTAGCCCCCCTGCACAGGTTCCCTCCTCCCCTTCGGGGCCAGCAGTGCCTGTCACACCAGACCGGCAGCTTCGGCCATCCGAATGACGCCTGCTCTACCGGTGTCTACTCCGACGACACCTCAACCTCAGTCAACACCAACTGGCACTTCGGGCCAGATGCCAGGATTCCCACTGACGCCAGGGCACCTGATGCCTACAGGGCCTACGCCTGGTTACCCGGTACCTTTTGTACCTGTGCCTGGGTACCGCACGCCTCTGGGACGGACACCGGTTACCCGATGCTGGGGTACCCGGCAACACCACCTCAGTATCTGTATCCACCTTATCAATCACAACCAGTGGATTACAATGCTTTTTTTCAGCCTGGTGGGCCTTTATGAAGGATAAAGAGGCACCTAAGAGGCCTTCTACTATGGCTCCTAAGGACTCGGGCCAGGCGGGTCCTAGCAGACCCTGGTCCCCTCTCCAGTTCAACCGGACCAAGGTAAGGAGGACCGTCGGCTGATGCCGGTATCCGAAAGTGAACCATCTGGTAGGGATTCCTCCTCTGTGGAGGACTCTGATGATTCCAGGGGGCCTTCCGACGATTCTGAGACCCCCAAGGAAACCCCTAGGTCTCCTCCTGACAATCCTGTTTATGGACATCATGAGGCATATTCAGTCCTTGATGGGCTGGGAGACGAAGGAACTAGACCCAGAGAGTCGCCGGCTAGCAGTCTATCTCCGCAGGAAGGAGTCTCTTCCCTTGGTGGTGCCTCCATTCATAGTCACATGAAGATGTCACCAAGGCCTCTGGGAACCATCCCTCTTCCACCCCGGCCTTGGCCAAAAAGGCTGATCACCTTTATCATGCTCCAATGACAAAGCCAATCTGGAGGAGCAGCCAGAGGCGGACTCGGTAGTCATGACCGTATCAAGAAGCCCCAGCACCTTAGCACCCATCCTCTCGATAAGGAGTCTGGCCAGGTCGACCAATTTGAGAGGTGGGTCTATGCTTCGCCCAAGCTGGCCATCAGGACACAGAACTATCTTGCCCACATGGTGCAGTATCAGAATGCTCTGTGGGACAAGGCTTTGGACCTCATGCAGGCCCTCCCAGAGGATCCCACAAAGACCCAATTGGTGCTGCTTCTTAAGTCATGCTTGGATGTGGGCAACCACACCCTCTGAGCTGCGTTATGGCACTGTCAATGTGGCAGACCAAGCAGCAGCCACTGGGGTTTGCATCCACCACCACTACTGGCTCAGAGTGTCAGGTTTCACGTCAGATGTGCAGGCGCAAAGGAAAGAGGTTCTAGTCCCACTTCTTTCTTGTCCTCAAGAAAAGAGGGGACCAAAGACCGATTTTGAATCTCAGCCACATGAATTTGTACACTGAAAACAAGCGGTTCAGGATGGTCACCCTTCAAGGGTTGCTACCCCTTCTTCACCACAGTACTGGCTCAGTTTGCTAGACATGCAGGATGCCTACCTCCACATATCCTGGTTCTCCTACTCCACCACCAGTTCCTTCGCTTTTGTTTTCAAGGGAACCATTACCAATTTCGGGCCCTCCACTTTGGTCTTTCCTCGACCCGGGTCTTTACCAAGTGCCTGGCAGTGGTGGCTGCAGCTCTCAGCAGACAGGGGCATTATGTCTTCCCTTATCTGGGAGACTGGTTGTTGACAGCCCCTGCCAGGACTCAGTTGATCGAAACCCTAGAAGCCACCTTTCGGTTGTTCCAGACTTTGAGCATTACTCTCAACCTCCCCAAGTCTTGCCTCCTGCTGAGCCAGCACCTCCAGTACATAGGAGCTGTCCTGAATTCATCCCTGGGCAAAGCCTTCCTGCCTCGGGACAGAGCGGAACGTTTGGTAGTGAAGGCCCAGCAGGTTACCTCCTCCTGGCACATACCAACCAGGTCCTTCTTGCACCTCCTCAGACACATGGCAGCAGCCATAACCATAGTTTCCCTGGCCTGCCTGCACATGAGAGTACCTCAGTGGACTCTTCGAACCCAATGGGACCAGCGCATCGACAACCTAGATCAGCAGGTCCTGGTCTACAATCCGGTGAGACAGACCCTGGAATGGTAGCTAAATGGTTCCTTTCAGAGCTGTCTCCCCACAACATACTTTGCCTACAGATGCTTCAAGCCTGGACTGGGGTGCCCACTTGGCCCATTGTTAAACTCAGGGGAGCTGGTCACAGGACAATACACATCTCCACATCAATGTGCTGGAGATTAGGACCGTTCTTTATGTGATGCAGGCCTTCCAGATTCACCTGGTTCCAGGCCCGCTTTTGGCTCAAACAGAAAACATGTCAGTAGTTTACTACATAAACAAGTAAGGGGGAACTCACTCTTACCCCCTTTGCCAGGTGGCCATGACAGTCTGGTGCTGGGCAAGTCAACACACCCTGGAACTAGTGGCCATACATGTTCCAGGTGCCCAAAATGTCCTGGCCGATTGTTTAAGCAGGTCCAGAACAAGAGCTCACAAATGGGAGCTTCCCACCCCCATGGTCAAGGGCCTCTGACAGGTGGGGCCGTCCCAATCTCTTTGTGCCCCCATTCAATGCAAAACTGCCCAATTTCTGCTCACTTGATCCAGGGTCTGGTGTTTTCTGGTGAGATGTGTTGTCCCTCTCAGACAGGGAGGTTCCTTTACACTTTCACTCAATTTACACTTCTGCAGAGGGTGCTCCTCAAGCTTCAGTCAGAGGGGTGGAGATTATTCTCATAGCGCCCTTCTGGCCGTGTGAAATGTGGTTTCTCCAGTTGCAGCAATTAGCAGTGGAGCCTCCGGTCCCCCTGCCCTTGTGCTCCAACTTGCTGTCCCTGGAGCAAGTCAGAGCACAAGGGCTGAACTCTGGTTCACCCGGACCTCAAATCACTGCACCTCCATGTGTGGCACCTGCAGACTTAGTTACTGCCCACTTCGGAGTCTCTTCCTGGGTGGCAGGTGTCTTGGTGGCTGCTAGGAAACCTTCTGAGAGAGCCACCTACACTTTGAAGTGGATGCCTTTCTCCATTTGGGCCACCGCTCAGCACTTGGATCCTTTCACCTGACGCTCATCATGGAGTACCTCCTGCTCCTTTCGGACTGAGGTCTGGGTTACTCTTCACTTAGGATGCATCTTTCCGCCATTTCTGTGTACCGTGCACCGGTTGAGGGCAAAACCATCACCCAACTGGACCTTTCCCACACCTTTTTGCGGGGCATGTTGCATTTAAAACCTCACATTAAGGACCCTGTCCTGCCATGGGATCTTTTGTTCATTTTGGAAAAGCTTACGTTGCCTCTTTCTGAGCCTGCTGCAAGCTCCGAGCTACGCTTCCTTTCTTGGAAAGCGTTATTTCTGGTTGCCATTACTCGGATTTCCGAGCTGCAGGCTCTGATGTGAGCCTTATTTGTTTTTTCACAAAGACAGGGTCTCTGAGAACTAATCCTGAGTTCCTTCCTAAGGTGGTGTCTGAGTTTACTCAGAATCAATCCATCCAACTGCCTGTGTATTTTCCTGAGTATTCTAACCAGGGGGAGGAGTTACATCATACTCTAGATGTTTACTGAGTGCTCAGGTATTATTTGGATCACACTTGAGCTACCAGGAAGTTTGATCAGTTTGTTTCGTTTGTTCCTCGGAGAAAAGAAGCCCCTGTTTCCAAACAGTGGTTGTCTAAATGGTTAGCAAATTGTATTATTTATAGCTATCACAAGTACAACAAGCCTTTACCGGGCCCAGTCAAAGGCCATTCTACCAGAGGAACGGCCTTTTATCAGGACCGGTCAAAGGCCATTCTACCAGAGGCATGGCCGCCTCAGTTGCCTCTTTCAAGAATGTATCCGGTGCTGCTCCTGCAACCAGCAGTCATCTGCCCAAAAGCTTTTCCGTACCCAACAAGACTCGCTGGGACTGACTGACATTTGGAGTTCCTTTTTTCCCATCGAAAGGGCATATAGTTTTTATTCGGCGCACTTTCATACATTTTCCAGGCTATATTATTTTTTTTTATTTCTTGAGAACATACAGATTAGCTACAGAACATAACCATTTGCCCCGGTTTCTTTCGGACCACTCACCCGTTATTAAAACAATTTAAATATCCCTCGGAAAGGTTCTATCTGGTGCTTAAATGCATCACTTCTTAATGAAGAATTCAAAAAAATGCTGAACACTAAAATTTCACAGATTCTAACTGACAATACCTCTCCGGATAGCTCTTCAGGTATTCTCTGGGATACCCTGAAGGAGGTCATCTGCGGAGAGATTATAGCAGGCACATCCCATAAATGGAAACAGAGGGACGCCACATACGTTAAATTGCAGACTGAGCTGCAGCAACTTCAACAGGATCCGGAGGCCACGTCTCCTGCGGGTCATAATCGGTATGCCAACTGAAGGCTGCATTACAGAAAATTTTGGATGAAAAGGTGCAGCAAGCGCTGTTTTACCTTAAAAATATAGATATGAAGGTGGCCCCAAGGGAGCTAGGAGTTTGGCCCATTGCTTATGAGGACACAGGGTGACCTCTTGTATTACACAGCTAGACTCTACCCAGAATCGTATAGTGGCCAGGTCAATCTCGGAGATTTTAGAAATGTTCTGCACCTTTTACTCTCAGTTATACACAGCTCCTCCCCCGCCAGATGACATTCAGATTGTTAGTTTTTCTCGCCCTACTATTTTCCAATATCATTCTGATAGACTATTAGCCCCATACCGGCGGAAAAAGTAAAGACAACCATCTCCCATAGTAAAACATTGAAATGTCCTGGCCCAGATGGGCTCCCTTCGGAATGGTATAAGACTTTTATCAAAATGCTGTCCTCCCCCTTGCTCGCCACTTTCCGCGAGGTACAGGATGGAGGTTCTCCTCCCCCTCCTGGGCCTATGCTACCCTTTCTCCTATTTTGAAACTCCAAATCAACCTCTTCATATAGATCCATTTCCATACTAAATATGGACAATAAGTTTTTTATGCTGATATGGGCTTACAGGGTTGAAGAGATATTACCACTCATTATATACTCCAGTCAATCTGGTTTCATTCATTCTAGGCAAACTGCGGATAATATCTGCAGAACAATCCACTTAGTGGATCACATAAATCAGTGTAGCATTCCAGCCACCTTGATCAGCCTTGATGCTGACAAGGTGTTCGACCAGGTCTCTTGGTCATTCCAATGGAAGACCCTTGCTTATTTTGGTTTCCCCGAAGACTTTATTTCGTTACTCCAGCGTATTTACATGTCTCCTCAGGCTTTTATCAAGGTGAATGGTCAACTTTCGACCTCAATCCACCCATCTCATGGAACCCGACAAGGCTGTCCATTACCTCCCCTTCTTTTTGAATATATATATATATATATATATATATATATATAGAACCCCTAGCCAAAGTGATTAGAACGCATATGGGGGGGATCCAGGGAATTCCATTGAGGGGGCGGATTTTTAAGATATACTTATATGCTGATATTTTATTGACCCTTTTAGACCCAGAGCAGTCGAGTCCAACAATGTTAGCGATATTGCAGAGCTTTGCCACCCAGTCCAGTTATGTGACTTATGTGCAGAAGACAAGAGGTCCTGACCCTCAATTTTTCACTATCACAATAGCTGAAGAATATATTCCCTTCTCACTGGCAATGTACTAACATCAAATATCTTGGGGTGTTTTTACCCCAGAATCTAATTCATTTAGAAATAATAAACTATTAACTCTTGACTCAGGCAATTGGAGGACAGTTGGGGAAATGGGCCCACTTACATCTAACTTTTTTTCTAGAATTGATGCCATCCGTATGACTTTTTCCTAAACTACTATACCTTTTTCAAACCCCACTGTCGTCTTATTTTACATCCTGGAATAGAGCCTTCTCTAGATTTGTCTGAGCAGGCCAGCGCCTTCGAGTCCGCTGGTCGCTGTTGCAGCTGCTGGTTGACAAAGGGGGCCTAAATCTCCCAAATCTTTTGGAATATCTTAGGGCAGTCACATGTAAAATAATCTTGTTATGACTCAATTCCACATATGAAGCCACTTGGAAATATATTGAATTTTCACAGAATGACTTGTTTGACATTACCACGATAGTGTTTGCACCTCTTATTTTCCCTCCAGCTTTTAAGACATTTTATTTCAGGACAAGACACACTATCCACAGCTGGTATGGGATGAGAGCCTCAGCAACTCTCACTCCGATTTTTAGTACCTTCGGTTACTGGCATCTGAACAGGAATTTTTGCTGGCTCGATTAGATTTAACCTTCCGACAATGGCATAGACTTGGTCTGTCCTTTATATATCAATTTCTAGCCTTGTAGGGGGTGATCCCATTTGCTAATCTACAGGCATCGCATCACCTGTCAAATCAGTAACATTTCTGTTATTTGCAAGTGCGGACTTCCTTGTTACAAAAGGGTCCCTCCTGCAACACATTACCAAAACCTATTTCTCGCCTTATGCAAACTTTTGTTAGATGCCCTTAGAGGTTTGCACTACCCACATTTAGTTGGTCTGGCTTGCAAGGCTCTTAGGGATCACTGGGTTGAATCTACAGTCACTACCCTCTGGGCCTGGAATGCAGACCCATCTACAGATATTACCTATGAGAAATGGCTGGACCCAATTCTTCCCTCACTGAAGATTTCACAGGCTCCATATTGGCAGTGGAGCCCATTTCATTCCCTGGCCAGAAGTCTAAAAGCCACAGGGTGTGGAAACACATAGCTGGAGTGGAAACACACAGGAGTAAAGACTGCAGGATTAAAGTAGTTGAAAAAGCCGTACTGATAAGCTGAGTGGGTGAACACAGTCAGGAATAAGGGTCTTAAGAAGATACTGCTGCATAGGAAGGGACTATAAGCTAAAGAGTGGGTACGGGCACCACTTAAGAAGTTTAATGCACAAGTGGGGGGGTGAGGGCAGCACAGAGGTATGAAAATGGAGAGAAATGAGGGAAGACGTGCCAGAGGGTGGCATTGCAGAAACAGGGGGAGGATGGGGACAGTGTAATGGGGAGGGTACCGGGAGCAGCAGGATGCTTGGGGGGGGGGGGGTCCACATAGGAAGAATACTGGGCTGCAACGGCTGTGGGACAGCTGTTTGGATGAGCATATTATGGAAACTAGGTGGGTGTCCAATTTGTCTTAAGCTGAGGAGGCTGGCAGGAGAAGTGCAGTGGCTGGGTGAGGAGTTGGAGAGGGTGAAGGGAGGGGGAGCTGGGGTAGGATGGCCTTTAGCACAAGGTAGCATGATGCCAAGGCACAGGAGAAGGAGACACAGAACTGAAGAGGGAGAGGCATGGAGGAGGGGAAAGGGGGTCAAGATCACTAGGGGGTCTAGTAATGGAGGAAAGCCTCAGGGAGGAAGGAAGGAGCCTAGTCTCAGCAACACTGAGAAAGCAGGTAACAGGTTTGCAGTGTTGGCAGAAATGGTGGAGGGAGAGGTGCTGGATCTCCAAGATGGGGCAGGAGGGAAAAGGCGCAGGGACAGCCCAGGTGACAGCAGTTGGACAAAGGAACGGAGGGAAGGGGGAGAGGGATTCAGTTGGACTGGTGGATGTAGGGGACAGGGGTAATGGGGAAGTGCAATGCTGGTGAGACAGATGCCAGAGACACAGCAGGAGAGGGATGGGGACTGGGGGGGGGAGATAGCGAGGGAGCATTGGCGGGAGGGGATGCAGGCCAGGGAGAAGGTACAGGGGATTGGATGGAGTTACTAAAAGGCATGGTAAGGGGAAGTCTATTAATGAGTACATAGAAAAGAGGTTGGGGAGGTATGAGGCATGAAGGAGGGGTTCTAGTGCTGGGGGATTCCATACTGAAGGGGATCAGAGGGGGCAGCAAGGGGGAAAGGCATAGCTGAATCTGGGTCGATTCCATACCTGGGCTGACTGCCGACAGGGTGGGGCAGTCTCTTTTTAAATGTGCAGGGAAGGGAAGGGAAGGGAAGGAGGAGACCCCATGTTGTGGTGCACGTGGGTATGAATGGCCTGGCGTGAGAGACAGTGGAAGTGGAGACATTTGAGGAACTGGGAAGGCTGTGTGAGGAGATTGGGGGGGGGCGGAGATTGGTGGCCCTCTTGGAACTACTCCTAGTACCCTGCGTGAGTACAGCAAGGAAAGGAAGGCTAGGTGAGTTTAATACTTGGCTGGGGGAATGGTGTCACTCAAGGGGGTATGGCTTGGTGGGTGGATGGGGTTGAACCTGGGACAGGAATGACCTGTACGTCGGGGACAGACTACACGTGAACAAGGAGAGGAAAGCAGTACTGAAGCAGAAGACAGAGGAGTATGTGGATTTAAACTGGGGGGCAGCGAATGGTCAGCTGGTAGACAGGGGTCCCGGAGTGGGAGGCTTGACAAGCTTACCCCCCTAGTTAATAAGAGGGAGAAGGGTTAGGGAGGGGAAGGAAGTGGGTTGAAGAGTGGTCTCACTGAACACGAGGAGCCTCGGAAACAAGCCAGCTGAGTTTCAGGCCCTATTGGCAGAGGAGAGGATGGATACTGCAGCCATTACGGAAACGTGGGCCACACAGTACCAGGACAGGGAGTTGATGGTCCCGGGGTATAGGATATTCAGAAAGGATAGGACCAAAGGGAGAGAAGGAGGTGTTGCAATCTATGTACGGGAGTGGATAAGGTGGGCGGGGAGGGGGGAGAGGGCAGGACAGAGGCCCTATGGATGCATTTTCAGGACTCAAAAGGCAGGACACTGAGGATGGCGGCAGTTTATAGACCACCAGCTCAACTGAAGGACCTGGACAGGGAGTTGGCTGAGCAAATCTGAAGGGTCTGCAGGAAGGGTAACACGGTGGTGGTGGGGGACTTCAACCTACCTGGGGTGGATTAGAGTACTCCAACCACCACAAGTGCAAGGGAGCAAGTCCTGTTAGAAGCATTTTAAGACAGCTTCTTGATGCAGTTGGTCCACGAGCCAACTCAGATAGGGAATACTCTGGACCTGGTACTGTTCAATGGGGAGATGGTAAGGGATCTGGGTGTGGAGAACCCACTGCTGGGGAGCGATCACTACTCGGTGTGGTTCACACTCAACATGGGGAGGGAAGCTGGAGGTACAGGTACCAAGGTGATTGACTTTAGGTGGGCAGACTTTAAAAACATGGGGGAAATTCTGGGGGGGCACATGGAGAGGATTCAACCAGGCTGGGACACAAGTCAGAAGTGGGATGTAATAAAAAAGGGGCTAGTGGAGGCTACAGGGGCATGTACTAGAACACAGTGCAAGAAAGAGAGGGCAAAGAAGCCCAGTTGGATGACTCAGGAGGTCAGGGAGGGGGTGAGGTCCAAGAGAGGCATTCTAGAGGTTCAAAAAGTCAGGGAGGGGAGGGGAGAAGACAAGGAGATGTACATGAAGAAATCCAGAGAGGCCACCAAACTAGTCAGAGCAGCCAAGGCTTCCAGAGAGCTGAGGCTGGCACAGGGTATTAAAAACGGAGAAAAGGATTTCTTCAGATACATAAGGGAAAGAAGGAACAACAAAGACCAAATAGTGAGGATAAAAAAGGACAGTGGGTAGAGAGAGGGAAGGATCAAGCAGAGGCATAAATGAATACTTCTTTTCTGTATTCACGCAAGAGAAAGCAGGGCAGGTACCACATGGAAGGGATAGGGTAGGCAGTGGGGTAGATGGGGTGACAGATGAGAGGATTACTGAGGACAGGGTACTGGGAGGACTGAGGGCACTGAGGGTGGACAAGGCACCTGGGCCAGACGGTATTCACTCTAGGGTACTCAAGGAGCTGGCTGAGGTTCTGGCAGGGCCACTGGCTGACCTGTTCAATACCTCCCTGGACACGGGATGCATACCACAGGACTGGAGGATGGCCCATGTGGTGCCCATCCACAAAGGTGGCCCAAAGGCTGAACAAGGAAACTACAGGACAGTGAGCCTCACATCAATCCTGGGGGAAGCTCATGGAGACAATCCTGAAAGAGAGGCTGGTGACCTTTTTGGAGGACAATGGACTCCAGGATGGGCATCAGCATGGGTTTGTCTTGGGCAGATCCTGTCAGACCAACCTCAGTGAGTACTACAACTGGGTGACACGGAAACTAGACAAGGGCAATGCAGTGGATGTCCTGTATTTGGATTTCAGCAAGGCCTTTGACTTTGTGCCACACGGGAGGCTGGGGGGAAGCTGTGAGGGCGGGAGCAAAGATGGTAAATAGGATAATGAGCTGGCTAAGCGGTGGGCGGCAGAGGGTGGTAGTGGGAGGGGAAACTCAGCACCAAGTGCAGTGATGAGCAGGGTGCCACAGGGATTGGTGCTGGGGCTGGTGGTGTTCGGGTCATTCATAATCGATATCTCACATGGAATCTGAAGTAAGAACAGTCTGTTTGTAGAAGACACCAAAATGGGGGCAGTGGTTGATGACAATGAAGGATGGAAGGGGCTACAGGACGACCTAATTAAAATGCAGGAATGGTCAGAAATATGGCAGCTGGGGTTAAATGTCAAGAAGTGCAAGATAATGCACTTTGGAGCAAAGAACCAGGGGAGGAACTATCAGCTGGGAGGGGTACAGTTAGGTAACACCATGAAGGAAAAGGACCTAGGGGTACTTACAACGGGGAGCATAATCAACTCTGCTCAGTGTAGGATGGTGGCAGCAAATGCCAGCAAGATGCTGGGGTGCATAGGAGGGAATCTCCTCCAGAAGTAAGGAGGTAGTCCTCCCCCTGTACAGGTCACTGGTCAGGCCGCACCTGGAGTACTGCATGCAGTTCTGGCGCCTGTACCTGAGGAAGAATGTCCGACTGATGGGGTGCAGCACAGAGAGACAAAGATGATCCAGGGATTGGTGGGCAAGCCCTACGAGTAAAGGCCGAGTGAGCAAGATATGTATTCACTGGAGGAGAGGAGGGATGGGGGGATATGACAGATCTTTAAGTACTTGAAAGGGATGAACAAGACTCAAACAGAGGATATCTTCCAATTAAGAAGAGGAAGAGACATGAGAGGGCAGTCTTATACTTGGGGGGGGGGGGTTGGAATTCAGGAGGGAGGTAAGTAGACAGTTTTTCACGGAAAGGGTGGTGGGCAAGAGGAACACTCTACCACAGGATGTGGTGGCCTGTAAGATGGTGGGCAGTTTCAAGAGGGGATGGGACAGGGTGAGGGGGACAGTAAATCTAAGGAGGGGAGGAGTGGGAGGGGCAGCTGCAAGATGAGGGGCTAGCTGCACAATCGAGCAGACTCGACAGACTGTAAGGCCTATTTCTGCTGGCATGTTCGTATATGGAAGTGCCGTGTTCATTTTTTCAACACACCACATAAATTGATTAAATATTTACCACCATCACATGGTGCTTGTTGGAGGCAATGCAGGAAGCCTCAAGCGAATATGGTTCATATTTTTTTTAAGCTGTCCAGTACTCTCCCCATATTAGTTAGCAATTGGTTCCAACCTAACAACTGGTGAGAACAGATATAGTTTTGTCCTCTTACTTGGTCTTCCTATATTTAGCTGAAGATAGCACGCCCCTTCCCTGGGGTAGTATGTTATATCTTTATTTGTTGGCTGCAAAAAAAAAAAAAAAAAAAGCTAATACTCGTCTATGGCACAATTCTGAAGCCCCTATGCTTGCCCAGTGGCATACTATAGTAAATGAGATGTACTTTTTAGAAAGCATAATTGCAAATCACATGGTTAGAACTACCCGCTTTGAGACAGCCTGGACAGCTTGGGTATTTTATATGTCACAAATTGATGACTCATTTGTCCCATGAACAGTCCTCGGTGGAGTTACATTGTGTCTGTCAACCCCTCACGAGTTCTCCCTTTTGAGTTATAATTATTGTTCTGAGTGCCATAATATGACTATGTATGATATCTCATTTTGTTTAAGCAGCTGTGTGTATTAAGAATGCCTACTTGCTGCAATAAAAGAATGTATCAAGAGCCGGCCAGGTGGCGCAGAGGGTTGAGGCGCTGGACGCCACACCTCATGCTACACCGGGGGTCGGCTGGGGGGGGGGGGAGAGACTGAGTATCCCAACGGATGCTCTCCCTCTCCAGGGTGGGGTGGGTTACCAGGTAGCGAACGCACCCATAGCACTACAGCTTGTGGAAGCACGGGCAGTAGGGTGCATGACTCTTCTAAGTTGGGGAGGGGACGGCGCTGCTGGGTGCTTGACTATGGTGCGTGTCTGCACGGCGTACGTCGGGATGTCAGTCCTTCACGCCGGAACCCTCTGGGGATGAGGATAAAATAAGGAGGAAAAATATAAAAATACCCCTCAACACCAAGCACTATGAAGCTGGGATCCCGGTACATTGGGCCCCAGTGGAGGAGTTCGGGGAGGGGAGGATATGAGGCCCTCCCCGAAGGGGCCAAGAGCCCAGGCAAGTTAAATAAAAAAAAAAGAAAAAATGCATCTGCTGCAGATATCTGTGCAGTTGCCACTTACAAGTTCATACCTTCCTCAGGCATTACAGTCTGGACATTGTTGCTAGGCATAGAGCCGGCTTTGAACTCGCAGTCCTTCATGTCTCCTTTCCTAATGGCCTATGCCTTTTATTTCCTCCTCCCTGCTGACCAGTTCAGTTCCATTACTGCTTGGGACTCCGTACTACTGGTATTGCCTGCTGCATGAGCCCCCTCGAAGTAAGACAGTACAGTTACATAAGAACTTACCATAACAGCAGATCTTTGAGAGGAGCTCTTGCAGCAGGCACCGCTTTCCATCCCTCCTTCCCCCCACCCCATTCTTGGCTTCTGTGCTTTCCTCTGTTATGAGGAACCGCCTTGGTGCTCTCTTAGTCTGCCGGGGTCTCCAGCGGGAGTACTGAGGTGCAGCAGGGGGACTACCCCATTTGTACCACAGGCGGATGTTGGCATGCCCACGTTGTAGGTGATCTCCTGCTAGCTAGAAGTTTTCTGTGTGGTCCTAGTGCCTGGCAGCTAAGTCCTACTGGTGTTGCCTGCTGCAACAGCTCCTATCAAAGATTTACTGTTACGGTAAGTTCTCATGTAACTGCACTTTTCTCTGCCTGTTCAAACAAACACTGGCCAGGGCCGGTACAGCTGCAGCCGAGCTGACAGAGGAACACGGTACTGTCCACCGTGTTCAAGATGCCCGCCGGAGTTTTCTGCATATGGGCAATGACTTGCGCATGTGCACTGAACTCTGGCAGCATGGCAGCACAGTCCACCATGTCCAAGATGGCCACCGGAGCGCAGAGAAATGAAAATTAAGTACCTACCGTAATTATGATCTTTCTGTGCATCTTTACCATTCATCACATTTGGGTTCATGGCCTGAGGTCATGACACCAGAGTTGGGTTTTTTTAGCGGAGCCGACACCAACGGGCGCCGAGGCCAACGCGCTGTGTGGCGCCGAGGGTTGGTTATTGTTTGGAGAGTTGTCAACTCCGCCTGCCTGCCAGTTCTGAGTCGCCAGAGAGTTAAGAGGAAGGGAGTGGAGGGTGGGACAAAGAAGGAAAAGATATAAAACTAAAAGGAGAAATAACGACTGAGAGGAAAGAGAGAGAAGTAGGGAACTAAAGGGATTGGGAGGGGCCCCAATCTCTGGGAATACAGGAGGGAGGTAGGGTGGGGTAAAGAATTTAGAAGATAGGAAGAGAGGGGAAAGTTAAACATATCCTAGACCCTGGTCCGTCTCCAGATTGTATAGGAACTGCAAGGAGTAGCCAAAGGCTTCTTGCCAGAATTCAAGGCACAGAATAGCTGGCAAAACTTCATACAAGCAGAGTCGGCTATTCTGGAACAAGGACAGGGCACAGAGAATTAACACCCTCTCAAGGAAAGATTTTTGGTGAAAAAAAATAATGGATTTTTTTTTTTTTTTTTAAGGGTAGTCCAAAGGACAAGAAAAAATAAGATAGATGGGGAAAAAAAGGGGGGAGGAGAGAATGGAGGGCAACTGCCAACTCCCACCCCACAGGGGTGGAGCTAACGCACTGGAGAAGGAGTGTCCCCACTGCTGACCACTCTCCCAGGAACCTTATCCCCCATGTGCTCCTGTTCACCCCACTCCTAAGAAAGGAGGGGGGGGGAGGTTGGGCACAGAGAGGGAGGTGGGCCCAGAGACTGGGGCCCCAGTGGGACGGAGGGCGGGATTGTGATGAATGGTGAAGATACACAGAAAGATCATAATTACAGTAGGTACGTAATTTTCATATCTTATCTATGTCAATCTTTACCATTCATCGCATTTGGGTGAGTGCCGAGCCCCCCCCCCGAAGGGGTTTTTCTTTACACCCTAAGGGACAAAGTCCCTTAGCTCTCAGTGGATGACACACTAAGAGGGAGAACCTTCAGGGCCTGGGGAGGCCCGAGAGTGGGGAGAGTGAGAAGAGGACCCCCCGGAGGGGGAAGGAATTTTCCCCGACAAACAGTCTCGCTCTACGAGAGAAGAGATAGGTTCTCTCGTGCGCGGAGTTAATCACCCTACGCCGGGCCAAGGGTGACAACCAGGAAAGACGCAGCCATGCCATCCGCCTAGCGCAGATCACTGTCCTTACGACCCTGGTAGCTACCTAGCTGGCATCACAGGCTGCCCTCGCTTGGTGCCTTGCTAGCTCCAGGCCACGTGCAGTGTGCGCAATGGCTTGTCTGCTTTGTTCCATGTCAGGCAACGAGGCTAGGAGTTGACCTAGCCTGGACCACAAGAACCCATCATAGGCTGCATAGTGGGCCTGATGTGCAGAAATGGAAAGCAACAACCGTGCCGAGTAGAAAGCCCTCCTACTCCAGAAGTCAAAATCCAAGGAATCTTGATCTGGGAGCTGGTCACGACTGAAGGGCGTAAAGCCCGTCAAGAGTGTCCAACTACGTCAATCCGGACTGCGGATGAGGCATGGAACCTGGAGACTCCGGGCAATACTGCTGGCAAAGATCCCTAGGGGCAGGAACTCCAGAGAAGGGCCTCTGCCAGGAGTGCACTGACACCTCCCGAAAGGGAGCAGGCCAGGGGGGCACAACAAGGGTGGCCTCGCTGAAATCGCCTAGAAAGGCGTGCGCCGAGTGCTCTGGATTGCTTACAGTGGAAGGGGTGAGGTGCAAGTCCTCCAACATCCTCACGAGGAAACGCTGATACTCAGTGAGATCAGTGGCTGGAGAGATGTGGACAGAAGGCTCCTCTCCCCCAGAAGAGGGGGATGAAGAGTTGGAGGGCACCGACTGCTCAGAGGGCAGCTGAAAAACCTGTCTTTCCATTGCCCCAACGAAAGCTGGGAACCGAGCAGCCACAGCCCTGAACTGCTCCCAGGAGAGAGGCCCGCTAAGACCAAGGATGCCTGGGAGAGCAGGAGAATGTGGCAGAGGGATGGGGACAGAGCCGAGAAGAGAGGTTGGCTGACCTCTACCTGGGCTAAGGAGCGGACCAAGAGCACCTGAAGAAGACAGTGCTCCGGAAGACTCCACAGCCGACAGCTGAACAACCATTTCGGTACTGCCTTGGCTGTGCCCGGAAGAATCCCCCCTGTGAGGTGACTGGGGCCATACAGGTCCAGAAGGACGGTCCCCTACCTCAAAAGAATGGGGCCCTCTTAAAGAGACCAAGGAGGAAAAGCGGAGATCCGCACTACGGCTTCTTCCAGAGCCCAGGTGGACCCCCGAAAAAGGTCGCCATGCAGACCCCATGCCCCTCGACCCCTCGGAGTCCGAAAGAGCCCTTCTCCTCGAGAGGGCCAGCCTAGGTAGCCGACAGCCCTGGCCAGCACCCGAGGGAGCTATCCAGGGCACAGCACCTTCCCCTCCCGTATGAGCCCTGATTGGCCCCAAAGTTGGGCGATCCAGGCATGCCACAGGCTGGGGTACCACTGCTGAGGGGTCAGTGAACCCACCAAGACTGGGCTGCAGAGCAATGGTGGCCTGCAGCACCCCTGACCCCGGTCTTGACAGCCACCGACCCCACCTCAGAAGGGGGGCTGACTCCGGCTTGTGGAAGGGCTGCCCACCCCAACAGTCAACCCCAAGAAGTCAGACTGCTAGTCTGACTCAGAGCCTGACTCCACCTCCGAAGAGGTAGAGGCCGAGGCCCTGTGCCAGACCATAGGAGGGAGCCCAGTGCAATCCCTGCCAAATGGGGTGCTGGATTTCGAGACTATGCCCTAGCCAGTGCCCCCCACAGCACCGCGAGCGGTAACCGCGGGGGGACACAGCTCCGGCCCAAACAGCAGCCCCAGAGCCAGAAACAGTCACAGCGCCGTCGGGTCGGCGCCGAGGACGGGGATGGCGCCAATGACTGCTCTGACGGTGCCATTGACTCCACGGCACTGCGAACAGTGCCAAGGGCAGGGGCGGCACCAATGACTGTGCCAACAGCAGAATCCAACACCCCCACAACGCTGAGTACCGAAGCGGACACGGCGCCATGCGCAACCCCGGCGCCACTAGCAGTATCGGCACCGTGAACGGTGCCAACAGCAGCCATGGCGACGAGTGACAAACCGGCGCCGACAATGGCTCCGTCAGAGCCCACGGTGCCGCGAACGTCACCAAGGCCCACAACAGTGCCGACCGAGGCATGGAGGACAGCATCGACCCAGGCCTTGCGAACCGCGAGTCCGACACCGGGGGAGCCTTCACCTCCGAAGGGGAGACTGCCTTGGCGGCGCCTCCCACACGCCCCGCCGAAAGGACTGGGATGGGCCTCCTGCACTGCAGAAGGAGCCTCGGCAATGGTTAGGCTACTAGAAGCCAATTCTCCTCCTCGTCCATGTAGAACCGGAGGGGCCCAGAAGAAAGGTCAAGAGTACATGGCTTGGCCTTCGAAGTGCGCATCAATTTCCGCCAGTCAGCGAGCTCGCCCCACTTCACACGCGCGTTGTTCGATGACCCAGCAGTCCATGGAGAAACAGGCATCGCACGAATCCATGTCATGAAGCAGGCCAAGACACGCAAGGCAACGGTCGTGCTGGTCGGTGATGGAAAATTTACAGCTGCAAGGGTGCCGTCGCATGGGGGGCCGTCCCATCTTCGAAGTCTCTTAGCCCTCCGACCCACACATGACTTATGAGGAAAAAAACCCACCAAAAACAGACTCAACGTCGCCAAAAATAAATGGAAAGATCTTACCAAGCGACCTCGAGTAAGGCAACTAGAACCAGCAGGGAAGGAGCTGAATGACTGTGGCATGGAGGAGTAAAGGCAGGACGAACTGCGTAGGCAGTAGGCCTCAAAATTCTTTCGGAGATTCCACATGAGGTGACCTCGACGGCGGGAGACGAAGAACTGGCAGGCAGGTGGCGTCGACAGTGCCTAATGGCCAACCCACGAGCGCCATGCAGCGCATCGGCCTAGAGGGCAGCGCCGATGGTGCGTCAGCTCCGCCTACCAAAAAAAACAAGAGCTCCCGCAGGGTCATGACCTCCGGCCATGAACCCAAATGTGAGGAATGGTGAAGACTGAGACAGATAAGGTCATGCAGGAGTTGTCGCGCATGCACAGAAAACTACGGCGGCCATTTTGGGCACAGCGGACAGTGACGTGTTCTACCGACCAGTCTTTTAAACAGTGCGGTGAACGCGCAGTGACTGCCGTTCACCTTCACTATTTAAAAGTCCAGACAGTATCTGGTAAGCTCCCTTCTCTACTGTGCTCACAAGACGGCTGCAGGGCTACACCCATTGCAGCCGTACAAAACAGGTTACTCACCTGTAACAGTAGTTCTAGGAAGTGGTAAATGATGTACATCCACCCTTCTGGCAGTGTTCCTTTCCCCTTTAAGACTTGCCGGAATATCTTCAAGCTGGCTACTCCCACCCACCCGGGTGGTAACTGCCCCAGCACTGCCACATGACATCAGATCTTACCAGTTGGAAGCAAGACTGGTGTGCAACTTGCCAGGGAAGGTTGGATGGGTCAGTGTGAATGTACATCACATACCACTCCTAGAACTATTGTTACAGGTAAGTAACCTGATTTTCGAGGTACGTGGATATGATGTGCTATCCACACTTTTAGCAGTTCTCTGGGAGGAGGGGGGCAAGGTGCACAGCCACTATTTAGGGAACAGAGATTGGAGAACTGAGGCCCCAAAACCAGCATCCCAGAATCACTCAAGGTCGATGTGGCAGTGGGAAATGAAGGTGTGTGCTGACTTCCAGGTAGCAGCCCTGCAGATTACCTGGATAGGACAACCCTGGAAGCAGCCACTGAGGCAGTGGTATGATGGGTGGAATGAGCCCATAGCCCTACGGAAGGCTCCCTACCTGCCAACCTATAGCAGAGGTCGATGCACACTACAATCCACCTGCCCATAATCCACTTAGCTGCCGGTTTGCCAGGTGCGGCTTCAGAGTAGGTGACAAACAGTTGGTGAACCTCTTCCCGAACTCCAGCCGTATGCTCCTTGTAACAGGCGAGCACTTGCGCAGGTCCTAAGTATGGAGCCTGTGCTCAGTCTCCGAGGTGTGGTTGGTGAAGTACACCGGGAGATTGATCATCTGGCTAAGGTGAAACTCAGACACAACCTTCAGGAGGAACTTCGGATTGGGACGAAGGACAACCTTGTCCCTGTGGAAGTCCAGATAAGGAGACTCCACCAAGAGCACCTGGAGCTCACTGATCCTTCTGACTGACATGATAGCCACCAGAAAGATGGCCTTCCACGACAGGTATGACATCTCACACCTGCGTATCGGTTCAAATGGCTTGCCCATGAGGTTTGCCAACACCAGCAACAAGTCCCAAGGTGGTGCTGGTTCACGCACTGGAGGGGAAATGTGGTCAGGGCCCCATAAAAAGCACCAGACCACCTTCTCCTGCGTCAACAGCATACCAGCCCAGGTCCGGTATGCAGAGATGGCTGCAAGGTGCACCTTAAGGGTTGTTGACCAAAGGCCTGACAGAAAGAGAGAGACCAAAGGCAGCCAAGAATGCTAGCCAACGGGCAAAATAAGGCATCAAGCCCCTTGCCCTGGCACCAAATGGAGAACCTCTTCCATTTGAAGGCATAGCATTTTCAGGTCATCTCCTTCCAAGAAGCCTCGACTATGGTGAGAACATCTTCGAAGAGACCCAAAGCCTGGAATTCTAGCCACTCAGGAACCAGGCTGTCAGGTGCAGGGATTGAAGGTCTGGATGAAGTACCTTCCCTTTACCACAAGAGAGCACGTCCAGGCGTAGAGGAAGACACCACGGGGCCTGCAGCTGAGACTGGGGCACCAGAACTGGCAGGGCCAGTCCGGAGCCACCAGAATCATCTGTGCCTTGTCCCTCCTGGCCTTGAGCAGCACTTTGTGGCTCAGCGGAAATGAGAGAAGGCATTCATGAGGCTTGGGGTCCAGGGCCTCGAGAAGGCATCACCCTGCAACATTCCCTGCTAAGGGGTGTGGACACACTACAGCCTCAGCTTTGCGTTCTCCCTGGAGACAAACAGATCCACCAGAAGGGTGCCCCCACCAGGAGAACAGACTCTGCACTACCTCCCGATGGAGAGACCACTCCTGAGAAACCTCACCCACCTGGTTGAGGGCGTCAGCCAGCTGGTTGGATATGCTGGCCACATGGATAGCCAGGAGATGAGCGTTCAGGCTGACAAGGAGGGTCCAGATGTGGAGAGCATCCCTGTGGATAGGAACGGAGTGCCTCCGGCCCTGTTTGCTGAAGTAGTACATGGTCATGGTGTTATCCATCTGGACCTGAACAACGTGACCCCAAATGTGCAGAGCAAAGGCTGTCAGCACCAGCCGAACTGAACAAAGCTCCAGAAGGTTGATATGGCATCGGGACTCCTTGGGAGTCCAGGGTCCGTGGACTCTGTGCTCTCCCAGGTGGGCACCCCAGACTATTACGGAGGCATCGGTCGTGATGGTGACCGTAGGCTCCGGGCGGACAAATGGGATTCCTTCCTGCAGATTTTCCGGGACTAACCATTGCTGGAGGGCGTGCCACATCAACTGGGTCACAGTGACCGGCTGGTCGAAGTGGCCCTTGAGCTGAGACCACTGACGGGTGAGCTCCCACTGTGGAGAGCATATTCTCCACTGGGTCCAATGGACCATGCTGGTGCAAGCCGCCATAAATCCCAGGAAGAGCAGAAAATCCTGAGCAGGGCGCAACTGCCCAACCTGAAATGATCAGGCAAAGAAAGAGAGAACCTCCGCCTGGTTCACAAGGAATCAAGCTCTGGCTCTGCAAGAGTCGAGCTCTGCCACAATGAAAAGTATCACCTACGAAGGTACAAGCTCCAACTTGGTCTCGCTGACCAGAAGGCCAAAGGACAAGCAGGTCTGGAGGGCCAGATCCTTGGACCGCTCCACCTCCGCCCTGGAGGGACCAGCGATCAGCCACTCGTCCAGGTAGGGGTACACCCGACCCCTCGAAATCTCAGGTAGGCTGCCACCAGTGCAATGCACTGCACTTGGTGAAGACCCTGGGAGCCGATGCGAGGCGCCATGGCCTGGAACTCGTAGAGATTCCACTTTGCAAGGAACCGAAGGAACTGGTGGTGGGACAGACGGATGGGAACATGGAAGAACACTTCTCAACGATCCAGAGAGCAGAACCACATGTTCTGCTCCAGGGATGGTATGATCTACGACAGAGTGACTGTCCTGTAGGTGAGCTACTGAAGGAACCTGTTCAGGTGGGGCCCCAGTCCTCCATTCACTTTGGAATCAGGAAGTACCTGGAGACAAACCTTGGGCTTACTAGAGGGTCCGGGATTTGAGCCACTACCTCCTTCTGGAGGACCTGTGCAATGTCCTCCTAAAAGTTTAGCAGCATGTCTGCAGGCATCATGTCCTCCCATGGGGTGTGGGCTCGGCAAGGCGGTTAAGCCTCAAACTCTAGATCTTGACCAACCACTTGGAGGATCCACCTGTCTGTGGTAACAGCAGGCCAAGCGGAAAGAAAGTGGCAGAGTTGGCCCACCATGGGAGGAATCAGGGGGAGACAGGACAGGCACGGGAGAGGCACCACCCATCCCATCACTGGGCAGGCTTGGATGAGATGGAGGGACCGGCTCAGGAAGCAGCAGAACCTCTACCATCGGGTTTGCAGACGACCAAAGCAACTGACTTCAGTCGAGGACACCAAATCTATGCTTGCTGCCCAGCTGGGGGCTGGGAAGGCTTGGCCGCAGGGGCAGAGAGGGGCCAGACAGTTGGTGAGACCCCATCTGGAGTACTGTGTGCAGTTTTGGAGACCTCATCTACGCAAGGACATAGACAGGATGGAAGCAGTCCAGAGGAGGGCAACTAAAATGGTGCAGGGTCTGCATCAGAAATCATATGAAGAGAGACAGAGAGCTTAATATGTATACTCTTGATGAAAGGAGGGACAGGGGGACATGATAGAAACGTTCAAGTACCTCAAGGGAATCAACAAAGTCCAGAATGGTAGCATCTTTCAGAAAAAGAGATGTGTAAGAAGAACAGGTTACTCACCTGTAACAGTAGTTCTAGGAGTGGTATATGTTGTTCATCCACACTGTCTGGCATTGTCCCTTTCCCCTTTAAATCTTGCCGGAAGTCTTCAAGCTGCCTCCTCCCACCCACCCGGGTGGTAAATACCTCGGCTCCGCCCCATGATGCCAGATCTAGCCCGCTGGAAGCCAGGTTGTGCGCCTAAAGCCGGGGAGGTCGGATGGGTACGTGTGGATGAACAACATATACCACTCCTAGAACTACTGTTACAGGTGAGTAACCTGTTCTTCTAGGAGCGTGGATATGTTGTTCATCCACACTGTCTGGCAGACTCCAAGCAGTTCTCCGGGAGGAGGGAGGCAAGGTGCACACCCCTACTTAGGGAATAGAGATTGAGAACCGAGGCCCCAAAACCAGCATCCCGACGTGACTCTAGGTCAATGTGGTAATGGGTAATAGGGCGCTGCTGACTTCCAGGTAGCAGCCCAACAGATTTCCTGGATAGGGATGTCCCTGGAAGCAGCCATCGGGCAGCAGTATGATGGGTAGAATGAGCCTCAGCCCTTTGGGAGGCCTTACCCGCCAATTCATAGCACAGACCTATGCATGATGTGATCCATCTCGCAATAGTCCGCTTGGCTGCAGATCTGCCAGAAGCGGCTTCAGCGTAGGTGACAAACAGCTGGCGAACCTCTCCCGACTTCTCCGCCTGCCCTTCCTATAATAGGAGAGAGCACGCCTGAGGTCCAGAGTATGGAGCCTATACTGGCATCCGAGGTGTAATTAGGGTAAATACTGGCAGGGTCAACACCTGGTTAAGGTGAAACTCTGACACCACCTTCGGAAGGAATTTCGGTGGAAGCAGGACAACTTTGTCCCTGTGAAAGACCAGATAGGGGAGTCCACTGAAAGTGCCTGAGCCCCTGTCCTTCTGGCTGACGGATAGCCACCAAGAAGGTCGCCTTCCACGACAAGTGCGAAGTGCAGACTTGTGCATGGGTTCGAATGGCTTGCCCATGAGCTTTGCCAAACCAGCAAAAGATCCCACTGAGGTGGAGGTTCATGCACCGGAGGATATGTGGTCCAGGCCTTTGAAAAGTGCCCGGCCACCTTTCCTGAGCCAACGCCGGCTGACCGACCCGCTACCGTAAGCCGATATGGCTGCTAGGTGCACCCTAAGGGTCGATGACCAAGACCCTTTGAGAGGGACCAAGGTAGTCTAGAATGTTAGCCACCGAGCAGGATAAGGGGTCCAGACCTTTACTCTGACACCAAATGGAAAATCTCTTCCATTTGAAGGCATAACATTTCCTGGTCGATTCTTTCGAGATGCCTCCACCACGGTGTAGACATCCTCAGAAAGACCCAAAGCCTGGAACTCTAGCCGCTCAGGAACCAGGCTGTGAGGTGCAGGGATTGAAGGTCCGATGAAGGACCTTCCCCTGGTTCAGAGATATCAGGTCCAGGCGTGTACTGAGCCGCCGGGGTCCTGCAGCTGAGGCTGTGGAGATCTGGATACCAGAACTGGCGTGGCCAATCTGGGGCTACCAGGATCACCTTCGCTTGTCCTTCCTCACCTTGAGTAACACCTTGTGGATCAAGGAAATGGAGAAAAGGCGAAAAGAGGCCTGGGGTCCACGGCCTCGAGAAGGCATCCCCTGCAGCGAGCCCCTGCTGAGGGGGCGGGCATGGAACAGCTCAGCTTGGTGTTCTCCTGAGGCAAACAGGTCCACCAACGGTTTGCCCCAACGAGAGAACAGGTAGTAGGCTACCTCTGGATGGAGAGACCACTCGTGGGATGTCTGGCCTAAGCGGCTAAGAGCATCCGCCAGTTGGTTCGCGACTCCTGCCACATGGATGGCTAGGAGATCCGCCTCCAGCCGGCTGACGAAGGTCCAGATCCGGAGCGCCTCCTTGCATAGCAGACGGGAGTGCGTGCCGCCCTGTTTGTTGAGGTAGTACATGGTCGTGGTATTGTCCGTCTGGACTTGAACCACTTGACCCCGGAGCTGAGGAGCGAAAGCTGACAGAGCCAGTCTGACTGCCCTGGGCTCCAACAGGTTGATGTGGCATCGGGACCTCTGGGGTCCAGGAACCGCGGAGAGCCCTGTATTCCCCATGTGGGCTCCCAGCCCGTGAGAGAGGCATCGGTCGTGAAGGGGACGCACTGGCCGGCTCGGGCGGACAAACGGGATCCCTTCCAGCAGATGACTCGGGACGGTCCACCATTGTATGGCGCCCACATCCCTGGGTGACCGTGACCAGCTGGTCAAAAGACTTGACGCTGAGACCACTGGGCGGCGAGCCCCACTGAGGGGGCGCGAGTGCAGTCTGGCCCAGCGGACCACCGACTTGCACGCCGCCATGTAGCCCAGGAGGCGCAGGAAGTCCCGGGCAGGGCGTGAGTGCCCAACCAGAAATGATTGGGCAAAGGAGGAGAGAACCTCCGCCCTGTCCGCCGAGAGCCGAGCTCTGGCTTGACGAGAGTCAAGCTCTGCCCCGATGAAGCCCATCACCTGAGAAGGTACGAGTTCGATCTGGCCTCGTTGATCAGAAGGCCCAAGTGTGAGCAGGTTCGGAGGGTCAGGTCCTTGACCTCTCCACCTCCTGAAGGGAGGATCCCGCCAGGAGCCAATCGTCCAGGTAGGGGTAACACGAACCCTGACGCCAAGATGGGCTGCCACCACTGCAATGCATTTGGTGAAACCTGTGGGGCCGGGACAGGCCAAACGGCATGGTTTGAACTGCATAGGGTCCTTCGACCTGAAGCGGAGGAACCGCTGATGAGACGGAGGATAGGGACATGGAAAAAGCGCCCTGAAGATCCAGTGCGCAGAACCACATGTTTCCGGCTTCCAGGGATGGTATGATCTGATTTAGAGTTACCATCCGAAGGTGCGACCCGAGATACCGATTCCAGGTCGCGGCAGATCTAGAATGGGGGCCAACCCCTGTCCGCTTGGGCACCAGGAAATACCTGGAGACGAAGCCTGTCTGAAGGAGGATCCGCTACTTGGGCCACAACCTCTTTGAGGAGGAGTAGCGCAATGTCGCCTCGGAGGACAGACTGGGCGACTGAGATCCGCCTCCTCTCGTGGGGCACGGGCTCGGGCTGGGAGGGTACTGTCGAATTTAAGGGCAGACTCTGCCCGGCCTCTTCTAGGACCCATCTGTCCGTGGGTGATACCGACCAGGCGGAAACGGCGGGCGGAGCCGACCCCCACGGGAGGACCCAGAGCTGAAGTGACGGGCACGGGAGGACACCCCGCCCGCCACTGGGCAGGCTTAGAGGAGGAAGGGGCACCTGACCAGCGCCCGGCCTTTGCGGGGCTGCTGGGGACCTTTTGGGCCTAGGGTGCCAAGCCTGAGCCTGTTGTTGTTGTTGACCCCTGGAAGGGTGGTTGTCTGACCGCAGGGGAAGAATGACGAAAAGGCTTCTTCCTGCGCTTCTGCTGGTTCTTACTTGAAGAACCCTTAGCAGATGTAGCATCTAAGGTGGCATTAGATTGCTCGATACGCTGCAGGTGACCTGCCACTCCTGGCCCGAAGAGGTCGGTGCCAAGGAAGGGCACATCAGCTAGCTTGTGCTGAGTATCCACGGGAAAGGAGGATAACCTCAGCCAAGCCCTGCGGCGAGTGGATACCACTGCAGCTAGTGAACGGGCACAGGAATCACCCACGTCCAGAGCAGTCTGGAGTTGTTGTTTAGCAACAGCTCTGCCCTGGTCCCTGGCCTGCTTGACCGTGGTCTGCATGTCAGCTGGGAGGTGGGGAGAATCTCGTCCAGCGACCCAAGAGGGGCGTGAGAAGTGTGCCATAATCACCGCTGAGCTTGCCTGACGAAGGCCCAAAGATGATGCAGCATAGACCTTCCGGGCCGAGTGGTCCATAAGTTTGGACTCTTTGTCGAGGGGCGGTCAGTATCGGCTGAGCTGCCCGTCCGCCTGAATACTGAGGCAGTCACAAGGCTTTCCGCCGAGGGGTGCTCAGTAAACCCCGCCAAAGACCCTGTGGGCACCACGTACTTGCGTGCCATGCAGGCAGATGGAGCTGGGCAGGAGGCTGGACGCTGCCAGAGTTCCAAGGCCGGACCAATAATGGCTTCGGCGACTGGAAATGCCTCCGTAGGGGTATCCCCCCTTTTTCTGGATAGGCTGTAGGGCCATCCCCGTCGATTCGGAAATGAGCCGGACGATGCCCTGGAAGGAGGAAGGCCCTTCTTCCAAGCCTGACGCCGAAAGCTCATCGAGAGAATGAAGGCCAGTGTTATCGGAATCAGAGGAGTCCCGATATAAAGGCTGCCCACCTAAGTCCCCCTCGATACGCCTAGGGCGATCAGGGGTGACCGTAATTGACAGTCTGTGGGGGAGACCCGAAGACTGTCGGGCCTCCTTGAGGGAACTTCCGAGGGGAAGTTTAGGTGGAGGTTCCACCAAAATTGGTGAGGAACCTGAAACCGGTTGCGGCGGAAGATGCACCGGAGCCCCCGAAGAGACCGGCACCGGAGCAATCGGTGTCTGAGGCGGCCGAAGAGGCTGAGGCCAAGAGATAGCCGGGACCACAGAGGGAGCCGGCTTCTGACCTGCTAGCAGGAATTGCTGCCACATGAGATCCTCACAGCGTTGACGAATTTTTCGTCGAAGCCTCTCCTCATCTGAGGAGGAAGGGGAACGGTGGCGCACCTCTCATGGAGTGCTTATGTCCTTTTGGGTCGATCGACCAAAGAGGATTTGCCCCTGATCGAGACCGACGGGCCGGCTTTGTCGATCGGAGACTGGGCTCGTGAAAACCGAGGTTCGGGTTCTTGTCCTCGATCGAGTCACCAGGGCGGGTCTCTTGTCAGGAAGGAGAGAACGGCATTCTTCCAAAGAATCATCGACAGGAGTCGGTGATAACGGCTCGATCAGGTCGAGAATAATCTCGGCCGGATCAGCAGACTCCTCGGCTTCTACGCCCAGTACAGACGGAAGGTCTGAAAACCCAGTGGCCGAGGAGGCAATTTCGACCGAAGTCGAGACTTCGGACCGCTCCTGATCCCAGGAGCGTCTTCTTCGACTCAAGAAGATTTAGATCCTTTTCAGAACGATGAGTGAGAGCTCGAGGGGCCCTCACCCTTGGTAGGGAGAGACGGCACACAACCAAAGGAACCTGAAAAGGAAGAGCCCAGATTGAGCGGCACGAAGAAACCCTCGCCAGCCGAGGCTTGGGCGGCTTTTCTCGGAGGCCGCCATGCGCCGAAGCTGCTCGGGCGATCCCGCAGCCGCGGAAACCGCCCACCTGGCCTCCCTTTGGATTTTACCGGTGGTCGCGGAGTTCGTCTACCCAGCTTCAGGCGCCACTGACGACTTCCAGGACGCTGGTGGGATGAAGCGCAAATGGAGCACTGCGAGGTATCGTGAATAGAACCGAGGCAGTAAACGCACGAGAGGTGGGGATCGGTGCGCGATATTTTCTGTCCGCAAGGACACCGGCGAAACCCGGGGGACGACTTGTCATCCATGTCCGAATCAGAGTAGTAAACTCTAACAAGTTTCAGAGCGAGAAGATGCAGTGAAAACCGTTGAAACGAATCCAGGGCCTCAACACTACAGAAAGCACGAGGGAACCTGAATCTTCCAGCGGAAAGGAAGATCTGGCGTCATGGGGCGGAGCCGAGGTATTTACCACTCGGGTGGGTGGGAGGAGCCAGCTTGAAGACTTCCGGCAAGATTTAAAGGGGAAAGGGACAATGCCAGACAGTGTGGATGAACAACATATCCACGCCCCAGAACAAGGGGACACAATTTAAAGATAGAGGGGGACGGCTCAGGGTAATGTGAGGAAATCTTTTTTCACGGAGAGAGTGGTGGATGCGTGGAACTGCCTTCCTGGGGAGGTTGTTGGGGCTAAAACAGTGGGGGAATTCAAACATGCATGGGACAGACACAAGGCAATTGTAGTGGGGGGTGGCAGGAAGTAGGCTGTTGGTTAACTAGAATCTGCAGCTTATCCAATAGGAAGGGAAATGGGCAGACTGGGTGGGCCAAGTGGTCCTTATCTGCCGTCAAAGTCTATGTTTCTTCCTTTGAACCTTGGATCCCTCTGGGCAGAAGTGGCAGAGTCCAGGGTGGCACTGGACTTAGTTCTAGTGAGGTGTCCTTCCACCCCCGACACAAACTGGTCAGTGCCCAAGAAGGGAACATCCACCAATTTATGCTGGGTATCTGCCGTAAAGGTAGAAATCCGCAGCCGAGCCCTGCGGCATATGGCCACTGCAGTGGTCACGGACCGGGCACAGGACTCACCGATGTCCATGGCTGCCTGGAGCTGCTGTTTTGCCACTGCTCAGCCCTGGTCCCAGACTTGCTTGACCATGGTCTGTAAGTCAGCCGGGAGCTGAGGAAGCACCTCATCGAGAGTGCCCAGTAAGGCATGAACGAAATGGGCCATCAAAAGGACCAAACTCACCTGCCGAAGGCCGAGCAAAGAGGTCGCATAGAGCTTTGTGGCCATGTGATCCAATATCTTGGATTCGTTGTCAAGAGGACTGTCCACATCCCTGACATTGCCGGTACGCCGAAAGACCGAGTCGGACACCAGACCCTCAGCAGAGGGATGCTCAGTGAAACCAGACAAGGAATCCATAGGAATCGCATACTGTCGTGCCATACGGGCCAGTGGTGCAGGGCAGGAGACAGGGTGCTGCCAAAGCTACAAAGCGGGGCCATGAATGGCCTCAGCGACTGGGAAGGCCACCTCAGGAAAGTCACCCCAGTCAAGAATTTCGGTCAAGAGATACCTGGCCCATCTTTGGACTGGCTCCATCTGGATCCCGGTAGATTCCAAAATCAAATGGAGCAAGCCCCTTAAAGAAGTGGGACCATGATCCATAGACAGACATAAATCCTCTCCCGATTTGGCATCCAACAGACAATGCAGGGAAAAGTCCCCGGACTCAGAGTATTCGTTGAAAAGCAGTCAAACGCCCGAGTCCCCACTGACCTTGCAGTGTCTACTGGGAGTAACGGTGACAAGACAGCCGACGTGGAAGCCTGGAAGCAGTACTGTCATCCTTAGAAGGGGGGGTCATCCTTTGGCTGCTTAGGAGGTGGCTCCGCTTGAATTGGTGGAGAGGTTGGAAGAAAAAATTACTCACCTTAGTAATGTTGTTTCTTCTAATGGAGTCTTGCTGTATTCTGACATATGCAGTGAGGTCCAACCTTCGAACTGCCCCGGAGATGAAAGAGTTAACTTTCCAAGCCAGGCATGGAACGCTGAGGTCAAGCTCGGTTGAGACACTGTCTGTTGCTGTTTGAACTCAAACCGTCAGATCTTCACGAGCTAAACTCACTGAGTGTCCTGTACGGAAGCTGTAAACCTACACTAGCCAACTGGCTACTAAATATAATACAGATTTTTTGGTCCCAAAACAAAGACTCAAGTCAGGAAACCCAAAAAATGAAATAAACACAACACCCACTCACCCAAAGAAAAGGGGGTGAGAATAACAAGGTGGGACACCTCTTGAGTGCCAACACTGCTACTGCCCACCCACATCCCAAAAACAAAGGTTCTGAGAGGGGAAGGCAAGGGGAGGTCAGAATACAGCAAGACTCCATTAGAAGAAACAACATTACTAAGGTGAGTAATTTTTTCTTCAAACAACATGAAGTCTTGCTGTATTCTGACATATGCAGACTACTAAGCAGTACCTCCATGGAGGAGGGACAGAACCTACCTAGGAAATAGGCTCTGAAGCACTGCTGTGCCAAACCAAGCATCACTCCCAGCCTGGATATCCAAAGAGTAATGCTTGGTAAAAGTGTGAACTGTTTTCCAGGTAGCTGCTTGACATATCTCTAAGATAGGAATATCCCTGGCAGCAGCCAGGGAAGCAGCTGTACCTCTGGTAGAGTGAGCCCTCAGGCCTGAGGGTGAATCCTGCCTAGTTTTTCATAGCAAAATTGAATGCAAGAGACAATCCACCTGGCAATGGATCTTTAGTGGCAGGTTTTCCCTTACCAACCTCACTATAAGTGAGGAACAGTTGGAGGGAGTCAAACCTGTGACCCTTGGTACACTCTATGTAGTAGCTAAGGGCCCTTTTCACATCCAAGCTGTGCAGCCTCCTCTCACCAGAGGAGGAATGGTCAGTGAAGAACACAGGAAGAGACAAGACTGGTTAAGGTGGAAGTCTGAAACCACCTTAGGTAAAAATTTCCTGTTAGTCCTGAGGACCACCTTATCTCTATGGAAAGAGATAAAATCAGGCTCCACTGACAGGGCTTGTAACTCACTTTGCGCCTGGCAGAAGTGATGGCCACCAAGAAAACAGTTTTCCAAGTCAAGTACTTAAGCTCTGCTGAGGACAAGGGCTCAAAAGGGGGTTGCATAAGCTGAGCAATGCAAACATTAAGGTCCCAAGCAGGGGCAGGGTCCCTGAATGGCAGATTGGTATGAAGCAAACCCTTGAAAAACTTAAGAGAATACAGGATGAGCTGAAAGGAAGAAGGCTTACCTGCTGAAAGAAAAGCAGAGACAGCTGCCAGATGCACTCTTAGTGTAGCTGGTCTGAGTCCCAAGCTATTCAGATGAACCATATAGTCAAGGACTGTGGGCGGCCAGCAGACTCTGAAGAAATATGCTTCCCAGAGCACCATATGGAGAATCTTTTCCATTTGGAATTGTAAGTGCTTGTGGAAGGCTTCCGAGAAGCCTTTAGGATATCCATAACACCTTGGGAAAGGTGTAAATCAGCAAACTAACTCTTCAAGAGCCAGGCCTTGAGATTGAGAGATTTGAGATTCGGATACCAAACCTTCCCCTGAGCACAGGTTAACAGGTTGTAATTCCTGGGAAGAAACAGGGGAAGGTGGACTGCTAAGGACAACAGGAGAGGGTACCAGGGCTGTCTGGCCCAGTCTGGAGCAATCAGAATCACCTTGCAGGGTTGAGACCTGATTTTGACTAGCACCTTGAACAGGAGAGGGAAGAGGGGAAAAGCAAACAGGAACTTCCCTTCCCAATTGAGAACTAGGGCATCCAGGGGGACTGAGCCCAACACTGGGGGCCTGCAGCAAAAGAGGGGAAGTTGGTGATTGTCTGGGGCTGCAAAAAGATCTGTGGGGTGCCCCATCTGGAGAAGATCACCTTCAAAACCAGGGGGTCCAGTGACCATTCGTGATGGCCCTGGGATATCCTGCTGAGAGCATCTGCCAGGACATTGTCCTTGCCTGGGAGGTGTACTGCTGTAAGAGAGGTGTTCAGGGAATAGGCCAGAGACCATAACTTCATTGCTTCTGTGCACAAGGCCGTAGACCGAGTGCCCCCTTGCTTGTTGATATACCACATTGTGGTGGTATTGTCTGTCCTGATCTGAACTACTTTGTTCTGAACAGACTTGGAAAAACCTGAAGTGCTAGAAACACTGCTCTGAGTTCTAATAGATTGATGTGAAGCAGAGATTCCTGAGGAGACCACAACCCTTGGGTGGTCAGGTCTCCCAAGTGGGCTCCCGACCCCAAGAGGGAGGTATCTGTAGTAAGGATTAGAGAGTGAGACTGAGTGACAAAAGGAACTCCCTGTCTTGGATTGTCCTGATCCTGCCACCACTGCACTGCCTGGATCAGGGTTTGAGTCACTGGGATCAGTTTGGTCAGAGGATCCTTTTTCTGAGACCAAAAGGCTCTCAAGTGGAACTGAATGTCCCTCATCTGAAATCTTGCTCCTTGCACCACTGCTGTAGAAGCAGCCATGTGCCCCAGGAGCTGTAGAAAATGCCTTGCTGGTCGAGACACCTGTATGGTGAATCAAGAGGCCAGTGTAATAAGGGTCCTTGCACTGTCCAGGGGAAGGAAGGCTCTTGCCTTTACTGTATCTAGCTCTGCGCCTATGAAGGTGAGGAGCTGTACAGCAGGGCTTGACAAATCCTATAGCCCGACGTCCTGGACAACAATTTTTTGCCTGGGGACAAGCAGATACCGAAGTTCTGCTTGTCCCACGGACTAGTAAATGCAGGCAGGGTTTAAAATTGTGCCCCAGTTTAGCGCCTTGCTATTTTTTAAAATCTTGCTGCCATTGTCCTCCCTATTGCCACTAGTGGCCACTGCGGAGCACTGCTGGAGACTGCCGAAAGGCCACCGAAGTGAGCTCCTGAGTATGAAACCCTGGAGAAGAGAAGCTTTTGCTGGGAAGAAACCTGCCTTTCGCGAGGGAACCCCATTTCTTGCCGGCGCATCTGTAACGCTACGGGAGTTTGTCCGCCGCCTATGGAGTGCCGTGACCATCTGGTCCCTAGTGAGCCCATCCAGCATCTCGAGAATCCAGGTGTCGAGAGGGAGTGTCCAGTGTCGGTAAACCAGAGAGGAGCAGCGAGACCAGAAAACCCCAGAGTCTGACACCGAAGGCCTGTTAGGTAAGTACTGAGAGGGCGGCGGGGTGGATGTGCTACTGCTGCAGTGCTTACAACAGAATTCAAAAACTGGAAGGCTTATTGTACTACCGAAAGGGAGTGTAATGGGAGGGGAGTCTAAAGGGGCAGAGTACATCAGCAGAAGCTAAATTTAAGTTGGGCAGGGGAAAGTGTTAATAAATCACTGATTACAAAAAGTGTAAATAATTTAAATTTTTGTAGCGTTCTTGGGGAGTAATACTGATCAGTTACCCCGGTAAAAGTCGTTACTTCACCAATCACTGCTTCACTTCCTCTCAAGTATTTCCTTGAGCTTGCATTGTGGGGTTTGTTATTTTTAGATGCAGTTCTCAGGTGGAAGCAAGGGAGTTCAGGTATTCCGGGTCTGCTAATGAAAACAGTCACTGCTCTCCCATTGCTCGCCTTCGACTGCTTGGGGGATCCAGTGGCTGTGCAGCGGGAAGCGGATGGTCCTCATTCGTTTCTGTGATTGTCTCAGCCCACTCTCTGCATATCGACTGCCAGTCCTCCTCCTATATGTCAAGTTGTCAACCCCCTTCAACCGCTTAACTTGATACCCTCCTGCTGCAGTTAGATCCAAGGCTGTGGATTCCAGGTCTCTTAGTGCCTCAAATCTATTAGACGTTTTGACAGGTGTCAGCCCTGGAGACGCGCTGCTGGCATCCGACAGTACTCTCTGGCTTTGCAAGTTTCTGGACCTGTTCCTCCTCTGGGATACACTTTCCTCCGTGTCATTCCTTGTTTTTCTTTGTTTCCCTTTTCATCTGATGCCAGCCAGGTGGTATACAAATCGGGTAGCGGGGTTATATTAGAGCAAGCAGCAGGGAAATTAAACATTCAGATGTGCTGCATTTACAATTTTTCATCCTCTCTGAGTCTAACGTCTGGGAGATGTTTAAATCTCCTCGGGGGGCTTTTCCATGCTGCTGTCTTGAGAGAGGGAGGGAACAAGCAGACTGTCACTACTCTGGGTGACTGACTAGTAAGCCAGTTTGTGTTGCAGCTCTGCATAAGCTCAATACATGAACACAGCTATTAGATGATTGTGTGAGGTTACTGAGTGACATGATAGAGAACAGACCGCTCTGATAAGCATGCGACAGACCAGTATAGGCAGGGTATTTTATTTGCTATGCTAACTCAGAGATGTTGCTAACGACATCTCTGGGCAGCAGACAATACCTTGCCTTGCTGGTCTGTCACTTACTCGGACAGCTGTCTGTTCCCTGTCATGCCTCTTCCTCACTCAGTCATCTGACAGCTGTATAATGACCAAGTTTTATGCAGAGCTGCAACATAAACTGGTTTACTGGTCACCATGAGTCACTCAGAGAAGTGACACAGTCTGCACCTTCCCTTCACTGGTAAGCTTGCTTCATCAGAAATTATTGATACTTCTGCTGTCCTCAGATTTCCTCATGCTTTGCTGCGAGTCTCTCTTTCAGGACAGCAGCATGGAAGAGTCCTAGAGATGGCTGATCAAGTCAGGCTTAGTAGTGACAGTCTGCAGCTTGCTGCTCCCATTGTTCACTGCATGCTGTATGTTCTTCACCTGTATGGTGTGTGCGTGGCATAACTGAGTCATACAGCTGCCAGATTACAGGGAGCAGACTGGGAAGTTGGAGACCAGAACTTGGTGCTGCTGTGGTTGTACATAATATTTATTATTGCTCTGTGACTGCATAATAATCTTTGTTACCAATTCAAAGATAGTGAGGATTTATTTTTGTCACTGGACTGTGCCCAGCCAGGGTACTTAACTTACAGATGTTACAGTGCCAGATATCTTACACCTGCAGCACTGCTAATTGGTTAAAAAGCATAAAGCAGTCCCAGAAGTTTGTTTTTGTGCCAAAATAAAGAAAAAAGATACCGTACCTAGCTCTAACTACTAGTTCTAGCTGACTCTAGTACTACAAATAACAGTAAGTAGTAATATAACTACTTACAGAGAGTGGAGACAGAGCAAGGGTGGGTTTTATTTTGGCCAGCCCAGAAAAGTAAAGGAAGTGGGCAGAATCCAAATAAATAGTAAACTGGGGTTGTGTACTGCACTTGGTGCATTGTGACTGTGCCTTGCCAGCTTGCCTACTACTGTGCGAACCAGCTAGCCTAGCTTGCTACAGTGGTGGAAGCCAAAGGTGGGTGGGTGGGTGGGTGTGCGTGTGTGTGGTGGCTGTAAGTGAGACCAGACAGAGGATCCTGTCCTGAAAGGGTAGAGATGCTAATTCTGTCACAGTCCTCTCCATCCTAACAAACAAAATGAAAGAAAAAAAATCATATTCTCCTTATTGTGTATTACAACCCTAAAAACTGATACTAATAAATCTGTTTAGGTTTTCTGTATTTTTATACTTTCTGTTAAAAATATGCAAATTTTACCTGGACTACCAACTCGATCACCCGGACAACTACTTTTTGACAAGCCACTTGTCCGTGGACAAGTACCTAATTTTAAAATTTGTCAAGCCCTGCTGTACAGGCTCTAGAACTGACTTTGAAAGATTCAGAAGGAAACCTAGAGAAGTGAGCAGTTGCTGAGTTATCTGTAGGTGTAACTTGACTTGGTCTGGGGACTGGCCTACTATGAGCCAGTCGTCCAGGTATGGGAAGATGGAAATCCTTTTCCTTCTTAGGAAGGCAACTACTACTGCCAGGCATTTTGTGAACACCCTTGGAGCAGAGGTTACGCCGAAGGGCATTGCTCTGAATTGGTAATGGCCTGAGGGCAGCTCGAACCTGAGGTATTTTCGATGGGAGCTTCTGATGAGAATATGGAAATAGGCATCCTTGAGCTCCAGGGAGACTAGCCAGTCCCCTGGCCTTAGAGAGGGTAGAATTATTCCCAGAGTCACCATTCTGAATTTTGGCTTTAAAAGGTGCTTGTTTAAATATCTGAGATCCAGGATGGGCCGCCATTCTCCTGTCTTTTGGGGGGTAAGGAAGTACCTGGAGTACAATCCTTTCCCTTTGTGTAGGGGTGGAACCTTTCTATAGCTCTGAGAGCCAAGAGGGAAGAGACCTCTGCCTCTAGGGCAAGTGCCTCTGAAGGATTTGCAGGTGGAAAGGATCTGGTTCTCATCTTTGGAAATTTTTTGAAGCTGAGAACCAGTCCCTGGCTTACTACTTCCAGGACCCATTTGTCTGATATTACAGACATTCAGTCCTGGACAAAGTAAGCCAGCCTGCCCCCTACAGGTGGTGGAGAATCGGCCCTGGCAAATCCATCAGGGTGCCTGTTTGGCAGGGGCTTTAGGCTGAGGGGTGGAAGCAGGCCTGCTTGTACCCTGTCTGCCTCTCCCTCTAAAGAACCCCCTCTGAGCATAAGCAGAAGAGGAGGCCTGGGTTTGGTAGAAAGGCCTATGAAAAGGCCTGCCCCCGCGATGCTGCCTCTGAGGAGTGGCTTGCCTTTCCTTGGCCTGAGCACACCTATAGGTGGTCCTGTATTCATCCATTTTCTTCATGTAGTTCTCTGTTTGCTCCCCAAACAGAGAATTACCCACAACAGGAAAATCCATGGCCTTAGTCTGGGTATCCTGAGACAGGCTAGTACATCTGAGCCAAGCCATCCTATTGAAGGGCCACAGATGTGGCCATGACTCTAGATGAAACATCACTGGAGTCCACTGCAGCATGAAATTGCACCTGGATGCCTCAATACCATCCGCAGCTACCTGCTCCAGCTCCTTGGCAGCTGGCAGGGACCTGTTTAGCTAAAGCCATAACAGTGTCCCATCTAGATTTCTAATATCTAGCTGTATAGGCCATATAATTGGCCTGCCTGAGTCCCAAGGATGCTGCCATGTACTGTTTCTTTGTCATGGCATCAATCCTCCTAGAGTCCTTATCTGGGGGGTGTGAAGCCAAGGGTATATTTGCCTTATCACAGGCAGCAGCCTGCACTACCCCAACATGGCTGCATTGCTGGGTAAGGAACTCTGTATCTGAGCCTGAAAGAGTATACCTCTTGTCCATTCTCTTATCCACAGGAGGTATAGAATTAGGAGTCTTTAAAATTTTTATTGTCTGTTTCCAAAAAGACTTATGAAGAGGAATAGACAGCCTCCTGGACTCTGGGATATCCATCAATTCAACATACTCAGGCTCTTCCTGGTCATCCGCCGCTTCTTCCATAGGAAGCTGGAGGGTTTCAGCCACTTTCTTGTAAAACATGAAATGGGAGGGGGACTCAGAAAGCCTAGGAGGAGACACTCCTGAAGGTCTGTCTGGGGAGATGTCCAGGTCAATGGGCACATCCAGACTTTCATAATCACATTCACTTTCCTCATACTCTCCTTCCTCTTCCTCCGGTTCATAAAATTCCCCTAAATCATAATCTGGAACCAGTGGAACCGACCGAACCGAGCGCATTCCTAATGGTGCCGGTTTGGTCGGAACCGGGGATAGCGACTGAACAATTTTGATCGCTTTGGCTATTTCATCAGCGGTCGGAGAAAGAACTTTTGGATCTGCACCGGCTGATTTATCCCTTCTTGATCTCTTAACCGGAACCAACTCCTCGGAATCGGTTCTCCTTTTGCCCGAAGAAGTTTTGCCCTGGTCAGAGGGCACTCCTTCTGGTTCAGTTGGAACCGAACCGGGCTGGCCATCCGGGTCAGCGGACTTTTTGGCCTCCCTTTCCCTGAGCCTACCAACTCTTTTTTCCTAGGGTAGCTGCAGGAAAATTTCTACAAATCTGGCAGTCTGAATCGAGGTGGTCAAACCCCAGACAGTAAAACAAAGGTGGTGTGGGGATCAGCCTTATCAAAGACTTCCCCACACACACGACAGTGTTGAAAACTAGTGGGCCCGGTTTTTCTTTTGGGTTTCTCAGACATGGCCAGTCCTAAACAAAAACTTACCCTTTTTCGGCAATCCGCCAGGCAAGACACTCTTATTGGTTCCTGACCGTGTTACGGGTCGTGGAAAAAAAACGTAATAAAATCCGTTTTTTTTAGAACCAATAAGAACCGGTAACCACAAACTAAAAGTAGAATTAAAGCTTTTTTAAACAACCTGATTGGTTCAAACCGAACCGATGGCACGTTTACAAGTTCCACACAGAATAAAAAACAAATGTAAACTTATCTAGTACTCACGAATACCACAGACAGAGACTGAACCGATAGGTTGCGGTTTAAATACGGTCGAAAACCGAGAAAAACGGTACTTTAACCGACAAATTCAACCGAGCAAAGGAGAAATCTCCGGAGCGACTGTTCAGTGAGGCGGAGTAAAGAATCTGACGGTTTGAGTTCAAACAGCAACAGACAGAGTCTCAACCGAGCTTGAGCTCAGCATTCCATGCCTGGCATGGAAAGTTAACTCTTTCATCTCCGGGGCAGTTCGAAGGTTGGACCTCACTGCATATGTCAGAATACAGCAAGACTTCATGTTGTTTGAAGAGGGCGAGCTAGAACTGGCCAAGCCGGAGGAGACTGGTGCCTCGGTGGCGGGAGCCACAGAAGAGCCGGGGTGGGGGCTGGAATCTGCTTAATCCCGGAAAGCATGAGCTGCTGCCACATTAACTCTTCATAGCACCGGCGCATTTAGCGTCAGAGCTTCTCCTCACCCGAGGAAGAACAGCAGTGGCGCTGCTTGTCTAAGTGCCAAGAGCGGGAACGCTGATGTCGGCGAGGGCTGCTCTACTCTGGACTACTGGATCTCGACCGCGAACATCTGGGAAGTCAGCGGAGAGAAGGGGAGGGAAGTAGCAAGCGCCGAGGATCCTCCAAGGTAACGAGATTCTGAGGGTTAGGGACGGGATCAGTATGCTAGTCTGATCTTCCCCATCTCATTCTTAGATGATTTTGAGGATTTCGTGCCCTTAGAGGGACCCTGCCCAAGCGTAGGAAGGGACTGCCACAACTCCCTAAATGCCCCCATTAAGATGGCACCAAAAGAAAGCGGCTCAAAAGCCAAAGCTGAAGAGGCACGCTCCATGGCCTGAGCCACCGCCTCTTCGAAAAGCCGCAAATTGTTCTGCAGACCCCGCAGCTGTTGAGACAACCCAACTGGTATCTTTCGATAAAACGCAAGGGTCCCGTTCATTCAGTCACCTAAGAAGGAGTAGAGCATGCTGGTCCTCTAAAGTACTAGGATGCAAAGTGCAGCATAAGCTACAAGCCTAGGGATCGTGTCCATGGTCTAAGCAGTAGACGCATGAGGTGTGCATGTCCATCTGGGACATCTTTTGTCCACAGTCACACTTTTTTTAAACCTGGTGCAGACTTTGAGTCATCCATAATAAGAGTTTCAAATGAATCCGAAAATCGCTCTAAGACTTTAGTTGAATTAGAAGTTTTGAAAGCAAAAGATCTACTCTGCGCAGAGCGATAAGGAGGGAACCACCTTCTTCCAGCGGAAAGGAAGATTTGATATCACAGGGCGGTGCCAAGGGAGTTACTACCTGGGTGGGTGGGAGAAGCCAGCTTGAAGACCCTCCGGAAAGAATTAAAGGGAAAGGAACACTGCCAGACATGTGAAGTTGTACACCATATACATATCCCTAGAACCAATATTTCTAACGGTGTGGATACAGTTCACTATCCACACTCTGGCAGACTCCTAGCAATTCTCTGGGAGGAGGGGGCAAGGCGTGCAACCCTATTTGGTGATCAGAGACTGCAGAACCGAGGTCCCAAAAACAGCATCCCGACAGGACATGATGTCAATGGTGTAATGGGAAATGAAGGTGTGTGCTCTCCTCAAAGGTAGCAGACCTACAGATTTCCTGTAAGGATGTCTGGGATGTAAACATACTAGGATACACTATCTACAGGAGGGACAGGGAGGGTAAGAGAGGAGGAGGAGTAGCTCTTTACATAAGGGAAGGAATCAAAGCAACAGAACAAAAGGGTAAACAGGGAGGAGAAGAAGCACTGTGGGTCAATTTGGAGACAGGCAATGGCACCACAATCCGCACAGGGGTTGTATACAGACCCCCCTCTCAGGGGGAGGAAATGGACAAAAAATGATAGAAAGTATACTTAGAATGGCAGAAAAGGGGAGATATTGCTGATGGGTGATCTGAATATGCCAGATGTTAACTGGAGTGCAGTTGCAGCAGCCACTCAAGAGTGGGGTTATTCTAGATGCCTACAGGGGGCATGCCGTAGACAACCAGTATTGGAACCCACTCGAGAGGGAGCAATCTTAGACCTGGTTCTCTCAAATGGAGATGAAGAGAGGATCACAGATGTAGAAGTGGGTAGCCACCTGGGAACTAGCGACTATCGAACAGTATAGTTCACATTAAACACAGCAATAGAGTCAAGCCATATAAAGGCAAAAGTACTGGACTTTAGGAGGGCTGACTTTGCCAAAATGGGTGAGTGCCTAAGGAATGCACTAGCAAATGGGCAGGAAGGAGGGGTGGAAGAACAATGGGGAATAATAACTGCCATCACAAAGGTAACAAGCCTTTGTGTGAAGCAAATAAACAAAAAGGGATGCAATAAACCACTATGGTTCTCAAAGGAAGTGGCAGTGAAGGTTCAAGAGAAAAAGAAAGCATTCAGGAAGTAAAAGGAATCACAGAAGGAGCAGGACAGAGAACTGTATCAGGTAAAGCAAAAGGAAGCTGGGAAGGCAGTCAGAACAGCAAAGGCCCAAACCGAGGAAAAGATAGCCAACTCAGTTAAGAAGGGGATAAACCTTTTATAGGTACATCAGGAGCCGAAGGAAGACCAAGGGAGGGATAGTGAGGCTTTAATGGGGGGGCAGAGGGTGACTGTGAAAAGGCAGAGATACTAAACAAATATTTTTGCTCAGTATTTACAAATGAAGAGGGGAGGTACCTAAAACAAACAGTAGAAACACTCTGGATACAGAAGTTGATACCAGCCCATTTACAGAAAAAGGGTTCTGAAAGAACTCTTAAAACTGAAGGTGGACAAAGCAATGGGGCCTGATGGGATTCATCCCAGGATTCTAAAAGAACTAAGGGTAGAACTAGTGACACCACTGACTACCCTCTTAACAAATCATGGGAGGATGGGGTGGTACCCAAGGACTGAGGAGGACAGATGTGATTCCTTCACAAAAGTGGAAGCAAGGCAGAAGCAGGAAACTACAGACCTGTTAGTTTAACCTCAGTGATAGGGAAAATGATGGAATCACTTCTGAAGGAAAGAACTGTCGAGTATCTAGAGGCCAGAGGGGCACAGGACCTAAGGCAACATGGATTCACAGTGGGAAGGTCATGCCAGACGAATCTGATAGATTTCTTTGACTGGGTGACCAAAGTAGTAGATCAGGGAGGGGCTGTGGACATGGCCTACCTAGACTTTAGCAAGGCATTTGACACAGTCCCCCACAAAAGATTAATATACAAGTTAGCCAGCCTGGGAGTAGGTCCCAAGATGACAGACTGGGTAAAGAATTGGCTGGAGAATAGGACACAGAAAAATAGTAAATGGAGTCCACTCTGAAGAAAGGGGGGTTACTAGTGGGGTATCGCAGGGTTCAGTAGTAGGACCAGTCCTCTTCAATGTCTTTATAAGCGACATTGCAGAAGGACTGAAGGAAAAGTATGTCTCTTTGCAGATGACAAAGATCTGCAACAGAGTCGATGTAACAAGGTGGGGTGGAAAGGATGAGAAGGACTTGGCAAGGTTAGAGGAATGGTCAAATGTATGGCAGCTTAGATTCAATGCTAAGAAGTGCAAGGTAATGCACCTGGGAAACAAAACCCAGGGAAGAGGACAATGGGGGTGAGATACTAACAACAACAAAAAAAAGGAAAGGGTCCTGGGGTAGTCATATCAGATGACCTAAAGGTGGGCAAGCAATGTGAGGGGCAGCAAGGAGGGTTGGGGGATACTGGGATGCATGGGAGAGGCATCACCAGTAGAAAACAGGAAGTTATTATCCCTCTGTACAGACAGCTGGTCAGACCCCATCTGGAGTACTGCATGCAGTTCTGGAGACCCATCCTCCAAAGACATAGACAGGATGGAAGCTGTCCAGAGGAGGGCAACTAAAATGGTGCAGGGTCTGCACCAGAAGACATATGAAGAGAGACTTAAGGAGCTTAATATGTATAGCCTCGAGGAAAGGAGGGAGAGGGGGTACATGATAGAAACTTTCAAGTACCTCAAGGGAATCAACAAAGTCCAAGAGGGTAGCATCTTTCACAAAAAGAGGTGTGCAAGAACAAGGGGCCAATTTGAAGATGGGGGGGTGGTGGCTCAGAGGTAATTTAAGGAAGTATTTTTTCACAGAGAGGGTTGTGGATGCATGGAACGGCCTTCCGGAGGAGGCTGTGGAGTCAACAACAGTGGTGGAATTCAAGCATGCATGGAACAGTCATAAGGCAATTCTAGGGGGTGGGGGTAGGAAGAAGTAGGCTGCTGGTTAACTAGGATCTGCAGCTTATCCATTAGGTAGGGAAATGGGCAGACTGGGTGGACCAAGCGGTCCTTATCTGTCATCAAATTCTATGTTTCTATGTCTCTGGAGGCAGCCACAAGGCAGTGGTATGCCTGGTGAAATGAGTGCTAAGCATCTTGGATGGCTCCCTACCAACCAATCTATAGCAGAGGTTGATGCAGGACATGATCCACCTCCCAGTCATCCTCTTTGCTGCCAGTCTGCCAAGGGCAGCTTCAGCGGAAGTTGCAAACAGCTCTCCAGCCTCATCCCGAACTCCAACCATGTGTTTTTTATATATAACAAGAGAGCACCCTCCTCAAGTTAAAAGTATGGAGCCTGCGGTCAGCCTCCAAAGATGGTTCAGAAAAGTATACTGGAAGGTTGATCACCTGGTTATGGTAAAACTCTGATACTGCCTTCAGGAAGAACTTTCGGATGGGTGCAAAGGATGACTTTGTCCTTGCGGAAGACCAGATGAGGAGACTCCATCGAGAGCATCTGAAGCTCATTATTCTTTCTGGCTGAGGTGATAGTCACCAAGAAGCAGTCTTCCATGACAGCTGAGAAATTTCACACCTGTACATAGGCTCAAATGGCCTGCCCATGAGCACAGTCAGCACCAGCAGTAAATACCCAGATGGTGGAGATTCATGCACCGTAGCAAACAGGTGGTCCAGGCCTTTGAAAAAGTGCTCGACCACCTTCTCCTGGGCCAACATTGGAATACCAGCCAGCTCCCAGTATGCAGAGATGGCTGCCAGGTGCACTATGAGAATCGTCACTCACACTCCCCGACAGACAGGGACCAGAGGCACTCAAGGATGGACTGGCGAGGGCACAACTGGCAGCTGCCAGCTCACCGAAGGTCCAGGGGTAGAACCCTATCCAGCCCTGTGATTCTCCACTGCTGACAAAGAAGCTTGGTGTAGCACCTTGGCATCTTACCAAGGTACCTCTCCTCACCCGAAGATGAGAAGTACTGATGGTGGCTCCTCCATGTTGAGCGACATCATGAGCATGAGCAGTGACTCAACCTTGACTGTCAGCCCAAGGGCCAACGTCCACAAAAGTCCTCTGGAGGGTTGTGGTAGACCACATGCTGAGTCATGTTTAAAAGCAATGGCTTTGGAGGCACGACTGCCGGTGGAGGCTGGTCCTGAGTGGATCCAGTTGGGGACACCAACCAGGCCACACCCTACTGGGTGAAGACAGGCAAAGCTGGGGTCTGGGAGATCAACTCCTCATCAATGTCCTCAGATAAATGCTCGACAGGCTCAAGAAACATCTCAACCACCTGCTTGACCTATGTCGAGGTTGACAAGCCTGATGGAGGCACTGAAGAATTGTCTCAAATCCGCAACCGAAGGAAGCCTGACGGCAGATGAGTGCTTGACGTGAATCCAGCAGGTGGGGAAGTCCAGGGAGTGGGAGGACCTTGACTGCATACAATCCCACAACCAGTGCCAGTGGCACCTGTGCATCTCATCATAGTGAGAAGGGCTCTCCCCAAAGGTCTGGAAAGTACAATACATTTCATGGAATTCCTCCGTCATGGACACTCCTCTTCTGAAGGACGTTTTCTCCAAACTCCACAATGCAAGAGAATTAAACCCTTTTATTTCCCTTCCATCAGATCATTTGTTTGCTAAAAAGATATCAAACCAGTTGACCAACCTTTGGACTATGATATAAATGACTTTTCAGTCATGGGTCACTCTCGGAATGTGGCTAAAAATGATCAGCAAGGAGCAGGGCCATCAAAACTCCCAACGCCCTTGCAGCCTGCGGACTTACCACCCAACCAGCCTGCTACCCCAGAGATGCTGCAACACTCACCTAACTTACTTACTTACACAAGCAGTACACTGTCTGGATAAAAAGTTTGACCAGCAAAATTAAAGACTTGTTTTGGTGGAAAATAGAGTGGAATCCATGGCAGGTTCTGTAGAGGAATCTAGGAAGGTTGCTGGGAAAGTGCTGGACGTAACTGCGGCCGTGGTTAAGGAGCAAAATGCTGTTAAGACCCATTTGGAGCAACTAGAAAACCAAGTCCACACAGCCAACATCAGTGTTTTGTGAATGTTTGAAGGTACTGAAGAGGGTGACTTAACTTTTCTTGAGCGTTGGCTGATGGAGGCAGTTGGGTTGGAGCATGCTGTGTCCATTTAAGCGTGCCTACAGAATCTCCCTACACAGAGCGACAGTGGCTGCTGAGGGTCCCTGTACAAATTTATTCACACTGGTCTCACCAGGTGTCTGGGATGTGCTTCTTCGAGAGGCCAAGGAACAGTCACCATTAATGCTGGGAGAATATAAAATACTTTTCTTCCAAGACCATTCCTATGCCACCCAAATGTGCAGGAAGGCATTCGATGGGGTGGGCATAACAACTGAGGAAAGCTGAGGTCCCATATAGGACTGTTTTCCTTGCCAGGTTACAATTTACATTTCAGGACACATACTACTATTTTACAGATCCACGAGCGGCAGAGGACTTTGCTTCATTCAGAGCGGAGCCGGGGGGGGGGGGGGTTGAAGGGAGACACCTGCAAGGTTCGGACACAGTGATTAAGAAAGGGGATTTTCTTGGGTGGGGTTCATAGGTGCTATGCTGCAGGTATTGGACGGCCTGCATGGATCCCAAGAAATGAGAACAGCTGTATGAGGGGAAGCGCCGGCAGCAACAGCTGAATTATGTGGCTGGTTTGCGCTGCACTATCTGGAAGAGGGGAGCAGCAGCAGAAAGGAAAGCACCAGGGATGCAGCAGAGCAGAGGAAAGCTGAACGGCACATAAGGGAAGTGATATACGGGTTCAGTTTTCTTTGTTCTTATTTCTTACAATTGTACTGTGTGCATAACGGGGCTAACTGGTGTGGCTGGCCTTAATGGTGGAGAGAGAGAGAGAGAGAGTGACTGGGAAAGGATCAAGGATTGTTTGGGGGAGCTGGGGCTGATTGTTGAGAGAGAGAGAGAGAGAGAGAGAGAAGAGGACTGGCCCTAATCCCACCCTCCCCCATCCCTCCCTCCTCGAGCTAGTCCTGCTTTATGGTGTGGAGGGCACGCCCATACCCCTTATACAGCTCTGACTAGAACATCTTTTCCTAAACTGTACAGAACATTATATTAGGGACTATAGGCTATAAAGGAGGAGGATAAGGCTTAAAGAGGAGAAGCAGAAGAAGAAGAAGAAAGAAAAAAGGGAGGGAAAGAAATTGGTTGCACTTGGGCCCACATCACTGGGGTGGAAGCCTAGGAAATGGGGTCCAGGGGATGGGGGCAGACAGGATCAAAGAGGTGGAGAAGGGGGGGGGGATGAACAGATTTAGAGCAGGAGGGGATAGAGGAAGGATAGTAAGTTGCAATGCCCGTAGAGCAGCCATCTTCCTGAGGACTGCATGGAGGATGGGGGTTGCGTAGTGTGTAAACAACTTGGGCAACTAAGGGACGAAACTGCATGACTGAAAGAAGAGTTGTGGGGATGGAGGGGACTGGAAGGGCCAAACTGGGCACAGTGCCGCAGAGGAGGCCACTCAGATGACTTGGAAGCAAGGCGCAGGGAAGGGAAGAGGGGGAGGTAAAATGAGCCAGAACTACCATGTCAGCAAGAACGAAAGAAACCAAAGACAAAAACAAAACCTAGGGTGAGGTATGATGGGAAGGTGGCGGACGGAGAACCGGGGGGAGCTCAGGACAAGAAGAGGAGAAACAGATTCTTAGTGTTGACAACCCTAGAGGACCAAGGACAATGGGAGCTCAGAGGAGAGAGAGAGAGAGGGGAGGAAAGAGAGAGGGGAAGGGGGGGTACAGGAAACTATGGGGCTATCAGTCGAGAGAGAAGACAAGACAGGAGGAGGGAGGACATGCAAGGGGCAGAAGCAAAGATGGCTGGTGGAAAGAAGAGGGTAAAGCGAGAGAAAAGAGTGAGCAGGTTGGGGAGGGGTGATCCCAGCAGGGGTGTGTGGGGGGTTGGGGACAGGAGGGAGAGCAGAAGGGGAGATGGATGATGAGGTTGATCCAGGCAGGGGGGCGGGTGGGGGAATCAGGGCAACAGTGGGCTGAGGGTGGATGAAGATGGGCCATCAGGTGGGGACAGAGGGACGGGGACAAGGGTGGGGGAGGAGTGAGATGGGAGAAAACAGGGGCAAATGTAAAGAAGGCAGTGAGCGTAACTGTGACCAGAATAAGGGGAAGCACAGAGGAGGGGAGCAGGAAGGAGATGGGAGAGTAATAGTTCTAATAATAATAATACAAATAAGTCTAAAAGGAGTGAGATGGGGAGGCAAGAACACCAGGAGGTGGAATACATGCCAGACATGACAGCAGGGAAAGTGGGACAATGTCTCCTTTAGTGTGTGGGGATGGAACGGGACAACCCTCACATTGTGGTGCATCTGGGCACAAATGACCTGGCAGGCAGCTTAGTCAGGGAGGTGCAAGAGAGGTTTAGGGAGTTGGGTAGACTATGCGAGAAGGCAGGGCGCTCCGTTGCCTTCTCAGAAGTTCTCCCAGTACCCAGGGCTAGCACAGCCAAGAAGCAGCAAGTAGAGGAGTTCAACAAATGGTTGGGGCAATGGTGCCAGTCGAAGGGGTACGGGCAGTTGGGACAAAACATGGGGAAATAAGACCCTGTATGCCCCAGACAGGCTACACTCGAGTAGAGAAGGCACAGTACTCCTGAAGCACAGACTGGGAGAGCTATATAGCTACCAGGATACTGTTAAACTGGGCGGGGGCAGAAAGTTGGATGTCAAGCTAAGTCTCCAGACCGTGGAGGCCAGTAGGACCCCCCAAGCCAGTGAAGAAGGGAAAAGGGGGAATTCAAAACCAAGGAGGGGAAGCAGTAAGAGTGGTCTAGGGGTGAGCACAGAAAGAGGAGGGACAAACTGGAGGGTGGTCTCCTTGAATGCAAGGAGCCTAGGAAACAAGGTCATGGAGTTGCAGACACTGATGGCAGAAAGGGAGGTGGACATAGCTGCCATCACTGAAACATGGGCCACCCAATACTAGGATTGGGAGCTGGTGGTCCCAGGGTACAAGATGTCCTGATAGGACAGCAAAAGGGGGAAGGGGTGGCTATTTATGTAACAGAAGGCGAGGGTGTGCAATAGCTGAGGGTAAAGGACTCCCTGGCAGGGAGTGACCACCACACAGTGTGGTTCTCACTTAGTTTGAGTAAGGAGACAGTCAGTACTAGGACTAGGGTGACTGACTTCAGGTGGCAGACTTCGGAAGGATGAGGGGCACCTCAACATAATCCAACCACACATGAATGCTAATCAAAAATGGAAGATTATTAAGCAGAGGCCACAAACTCGTGTTCAAAGCTCCAAAGCAAGAAGGCCAGGTCCAGGAGGCCAAGCTGGTTAAGCACGGAGGTGTTATGGAAGTTTAAGGAAAAAAGGGCCACCTTCAAAAAGTACATGAGATCCAAATGGGAGGAGGACAGGGAGGAGTACGTGAAGAAATCGAGAGGTGGGCAGATCAGTCAGGGGAGCCAAGGCAACAAAACAGCTTGGGCTGGCACACAGGATAGTAGAGGATAAGAAAAATTTTTTCAGATGCACAAGACAGAGAAGAAGCTGTAAGAATCAGATTGTTAGGATTAAGGTGAACGGAGGGTGGCCGGAGAAGGGGAAGGAGCAGGCAGAAGTATTCAATGAGTACTACCAGAGAGAAACTGGGGCCAATGCCACAAGGGAAGGGAGCAGTGGGTACTGGGGGGAGGCGGCAGAGTTTAGGAAGGGGGTAATCCCAGAGAACAGAGTACTAGAAGGTCTTAGAGCCCTGAGGGTGAACAAGGCACCAGGACTAGATGGCATACACTCCAGAGTGCTGAGGGAGATGGCAGAGGTCCTGGCAGGACCACTTGCAGACTTATTCAGTACCTCCCTGGAGACTGGATGCATGCCCCAGGACTGGAGGACGGCACATGTGGTACCCATCCATAAAAGTGGGCCCAAGGATGAGCCAGGGAACTATAGGCCAATCAGCCTCACCTCCATCATAGGGAAGCTCACTGAGTCCATACTCAAGGAAAGGACAGTAGCATTTCTGGAGAATGGTCTCCAGGACAACAGGCAGCATGGGTCTGTTGCTGATAGATCCTGCCAGACAAACATGGTGGTCTTCTACGACTGGGTAAAAAGGGCAACTGACAGGGGCCTGGCTGTGGATGTCCTGTACTGGGACTTCAGCAAAGCCTACGATTCAGTGCCACATGGGAGGCTGGTAAGCAAGCAGGGGTACCCGGGAGTGGGAGAGAGGAAGGTGGAGAGAGTTAAAAACTGTCTGAGAGTCAGGAAGCAAAGGGCTGTTGTAAGGGGGGGGGAACGCTCATCTCCAAGGGCTATGATGAGCAGGGTTCCACAGGGCTTTGTGCTGGATCTGGTGCTGTTTGGCATATTTACTGCCAACGTGGCTAAAGGGGTTAGTAATAAGATCAGCCTGTTTGCAGATGACACAAAGATAGGTACAGTGGTAAACAACACAGAGGGCTGGCTAGGACTGCAAGAAGACCTGAATAAATTCAAACATTGGTCAGATACATGGCAGCTGGGTTTCAACACAAAAAAGTGCTAAGTTATGCACTTGGGTGCCAGGAACCACATGTTTTGCTACAGACCGGTGGGGGTACAGTTATCCACTACAGAGGAGGAGAAGGATCTTGGGGTGCTAATCACAGGGCAAATGAAAAATTCAGCACAGTACAGGAAGGCAGCAGTTAAAGCTAACAGGATGTTGGTGTGTATTGCCAGGGATATCACCTCAAGGAAGAGGGAGGTTACCCTGCCACTGTACAGGTCACTGGTCAGACTGAACCTGGAGTACTGTGCACAGTTCTGGAGTCCCTACTTGAAGAAAGATGTCAAGCTATTGGAGGGGAGTCCAATGCAGAGCAACCAGAATGATCACAGGAATGGAGGAAAAGCCCTATGAGAACAGACTGAGGGAGCTAAAAATGTACTCCCTGGAGGAAAGGAGGGATAGAGAGGATATGATCAAAACCTTTAAATATATGAAGGGCATAAACACGGTTAGCACAGAGGGGATTTTTAGATTAAAGGGAGGGAGACACACTAGGGGGCACAGCTTAAAGTTGGAGAGGGGGAAGGTTCAAGAGGGAGACGAGAAGACACTTCTTCATGGAAAGGATGGTGGCTGCAACGCACTGCTGGAAGAGGTGGTATCGTTGAAGTCGGTGGGCAGTTTTAAGAAAGGGTGGGACAGGGTCAGGGGGGAGGTTATCACTATAAAGGGAGGGGGGCAGCTGCAGAGTAAATTCTGAGAGCTGCACACTCGAGCAGACTCGATAGACCTTAGGGCCAGTATGCTGGCGTTTTTCGTATGTTCAAAGCTACCTAAAGGAGACTCTGATGTGCCGGCAGAAGGAGGAGGGTTGGAGGCAGAAGATGGTGCAGTGTGATTTGAAGGGACTTTACTTACTAATAAACTGACGCACTCGCTGTTGTAATTGGTATTTAGTTATCTTGCAGCATATTTCATGCGGATATTCCTAATACTGTGTTTTAAAAATTGTGCTTACTCGCTGCTGCTCCTTTAGTGAGCTGCAGGTTTCCTGCAAAATAGGTCTACTAAGGAACGAACACAGTCGAGTGTGCTTAATTCACATTCTGGAGCCTACTAAATGTTTTGTGTGTTTTTGTTTTTTTTTGTTTGTTTTTTTAAATACCTCATCTTCCTGTTATTGCTTTTTTGCCATTTGTCATTAGCGCCCATGGTGCTGAGTGAGGGATGTAATTTGTTCAAACGGCACTTTCTTATAGTTTGCTTTCATGCCATCCACACATGGTGGGTGGTGTGGCTGACCTGCTCTTGGAGCGGAGATTAATCTCTGCGGCCGGGTTCAGCATGCTCATTTCGTTCACGTAGCCTTGCGATTCATACATTCGAGCTGTTTATTTATACTTAACATCCTAATCCCAAGCTCTTCATATTTTTATACAAAGACAGGATATCTGGAGTATGACTGAGTACATGCATTCCCAACTTAAGCACTGTTAGCTCATTTGTACTCGTAGTGCCTTTTCTGACTGTTTCATAAAACAGATGGTTTGATTATGCTATTGTATAATTCAGATTGATAGACTATGATGAGCTTTGAGAAAACACCACTTTGAGTATTAACTACAACAGAGAGCTACAGAACAATGTTAATTCAGCTCTTTGAACTTGCAAAGTTACACTGCACTTTTTTATCATTTTAGTTTCCATATAACACTGTCTGCAGTCTGGCTTCAATTTGAGCTATTGTATTCTATGTATACACTGTGTCTTTCCCTTCAATGAGGTTACAGACAGAGGCATGTTACACTACTCCTAATAAGAAGTCCGTGTATGATCAAATGTTATCCCGGCCCAGTGGCAAACGGCATACACACCTGCGCTCACGCCCGGCGTCCCGTATGGTCACTTTTTGGCTTTAAAATAGTACTGTGGACATCAAAAGGAAATGAAGCCAGAAAATATATTAAAAACACATTACAGAAACTATTTCTTTATTATGTATTATTATATACCATGTATACTGTTGTATGCTCTTTATAGTATTTCTGTCTCTCCCAGATCATATCTGTAAATGAGATTTCTTTTATCTCTGTACGTTTATCTGGTAAACCAAATGTCACTAAATAAATACATAAGTAAATAAATAAGTAGGAAGAACCTAGGAAAGTAACTTTAACAGGTACGGTACAGTATCTTAACATTTTTGTTGAACTGCTGCTTTAAGTGTTGTCTTTATTGATATAACAAATGGCTTTTTAGGAGGAACAATGTATGATGAGTCATGAAAAGGGGTGGGGCTAGGGGCGGAGCTTAGGATCCGGTTTTTGTCTCCTCCAAAGGTGGCAACCCTAGCAGGGAGGGGCACTGGGCATAACAAGAAAAAAAAAAAACTTTCCGACAGGCGATGGCTCCTCACAGTGCTAGATGCCACACGCCCAAAACCGTGTCTTCTCTCCGCCCTTCAGTTTCTCAGCTGGCTGTAGCTGGGCGATCTGGATTCTAGATAGAGCGCTGGAGTGGATGGCAGCCCTGTCCCGAGGGGTTCAGCGTCGGGGGGGCTTGCCTGGTGTGGGTCACCTAGGGGCAGTAACCATATACAGGAGGAGGACCACGGCGGGCAGTAGAGCACACCAGTGAGTCGTGGCAGCCTGAGAGTTTGGGGGTAAGGAGAATAAACAGAGTTCGAAAAAAAAAATGATCAAATGTTATTGGAAGCCGTCTCTTGTATGCATGATCTTGTGTATTTATTTTGCATAAAATGTAATAAAAATAAAGTTACAAAAAAAAAAAAAAAAAATGAACACTCCGGTGCAGGCCCCAACCAGAGCAACACCGAGGTCACTGAGGTGCTCAACATGGCAGCCTCTGCCTCCTCCTCGAAAGCCACATGTTAAGCAGCAGACCCAGCATCTGCAGAAGCCTTCTTGTGGCTCTTCAGTCAGTTTTTCAGACTGTGATCTGCCGGTTGACCAAGGAGAAGCCTGGCTGCACAATCTCGTCTGACAAAGGTCACAGCCCTCTATGTTGTGCTGTGAACCCAAGCAACAGAGGCAGGACACGTGAAGGCATGTGTTTGACATTTTCTGCCGATATGTCACGCATAACTTGAATCCGTCTTTCCCTCTTCCATTTCCAAGACCGATGAGGCACAGCCAGAATCTAAGTTTTCGCCAAAGTGCTGACTCTAGGAAACCTCAAACGCTGCAGAGCTGTGAAGGAGGAGACCTGTCCCTTCTAGTGGAAATAAATATCTGATGTCACAAGGCAGAGTCGGAGTATATGTATATACCACCTGGGTGGTAAGAGAAGCTTAGCTTAAAGATGTCTGAATTTCACCATTTCAGGGGAACTGCCAGAGTGTGGATAGTGAACTGCATCCACGCCCTTAGAACTCTGAATATCAGAAGTAGCCCCATGCAACAAGCATGCAAAATCGCATCAAGCAAATGCCTTCTCCAGGATTGTTTTTCTTCTTGTACCCCACTGGCACCAAAATTATTTTCCTTTATTGCTCAACCTTTAAACTATACATGTTCAATAATGCCTGTGTACATGCTTTTAATCAAATGTGTATACTTATTTATCCTATCATCTTTAACATGTTTAAAAAGTTTATTGTATGCATTCTCTGTCTATATTACAACATCCTGCCTCTCAGCTAGTGCCGTCGGATGGTTCAAAAGTTATTTAGAGAACAGGACTCAGCAGGTCAAGATAAATGGAGTCCTGTCAGGCAGTCAGCAAGTGCTCTCTGGTGTCCCGCAAGGCTCGATTCTCGGCCCCTTGCTATTCAGTCTCTTTCTTAACCACCTCCCCAGTATCTGCTCAGAAAGAATCCTTCTATAAGCAGACAATGCCGTTATTTTCACCAGCAACCCCAACCCACACTGTCTTGAGAAAACTCCAGCTAGACTTCTCAAAGGTTGAGGACTGGTTCGCTGCTCACAAATTAGTTATGAACTACAAAAAGACAAAAGTAATGTTTGCAAGCTCACGAAGTAAACACAAGTCCCATCAGTTAACCATCCTAAATAGCCTTCACACCCCATTTAAATTGGAATCTACATTTAAATACCTAGGCGTGACCCTTGACCGCACCATATCCTATGCTAACCACGTAGACCTAGTCACAAAAGCAGTAAATACTAGACTCTGCCTCATCTACAGGCACAGAAACTGCATGACCTCCGATGCACTCCGACTGGCAATGAATAATTCCATTCTCTCCATTATAGATTACAGTTTAACTGTGTACAGCACTGCATCCGACACTGCAATGAAAAGGATAACCAAAGCTCTAAATAAGACCTGTAGTTACAGGACAGGCGGTTCTTCAGTGCGCAAGGAGGGGAAGGAAGAAACTGCATGTAGCGGTGAATGTGAGCACTAACGACCTGGTGGGGGAGACTGTGGAGGCAGTAAGGGGGAGGTCTGAGGAACTAGGAGGGCTATGTGAGGAAGTGGGGGAGTCAGTAGCCTTCTCAGAGGTGCTCCCAGTATCCTGCGCAAGTACAGGAAGGAAAGGGAGGATTGGGGAGTTCAACACTTGGTTGAGAGAGTGGTGTTGGTCCAAGGGCTACGGATAGTGGGGAACTGCGGTGGAACCTGGGACAATAAAGATCTATATGCAGGGGATAAGCTGCACTTAAGCGGGGAAAGGGGTATTAAAGCAGAGGTTTGAGGGGTACATAATGTCAAGGGTGGATTTAAACTAGGTGGGGGGGAGTGGCGTGAGGTCAGCTGGTAGGCAGGGATCCCAGAAAGGGGAACCGAACATGCTTACCCTCCAAAGTATCGGAAAGGAATTTGGGGTGGGGCACAAGGAGGGGTTAGGAAAGAGGAAAACGAGGGACAGGTTAGAGGGTGGTCTCACTGAATGTGAGAATCCTAGGTAACAAATCAGCCGAGCTACAGGCTCTCTTGGCAGTGGGGAGGGTGAACACAGCAGCCATCACAGAAACATGGGCCACCCAGTACCAGTACTGAGATATGATGATCCCAGGGTATAGGATATTCAGCAAAGACAGGGCTAAGAGGAAAGGGGGGGGGTGGGAACGTGGTGATCTACGTGAGGGAAGGGATAAGGTGCATGAGGAAGGAGGGCAGGACAGAGACCCTATGGATGCTGTTTCAAGACTCCAAAAGAAGGACATTGAGGGTGGGGGTGATGTACAGGCCACCAGCTCAAGGGGATGATCTGGATAGGGAATTGGCTGAGCAGATTAGAAGGGTCTGTAGGAAAGAGAACAAAGTAGTGGTGGGGGACTGCAACCTCCCTGGGGTGGACTGGAACACCCCAACCACCACGAGTGCGAAGGAGCAGGTATTACTAGAGGCATTTCAGGACAGTTTCCTGGTGCAAATGGTCCGAGAGCCAACTAGGGTGGGAAGGACTCTGGACCTGGTACTAACAAAGAGAGGCTGTAAGGGATCTGGGGATGGAGGACCCCCTGGCTGGGTGTGACCACCACTCGGTGTGGTTCACACTCAATATGGGCAGAGAAACTGGAGGTATGGGTACTAGGGTGATAGATTTTAAGGGGCTGGACTTTAAAAGGATGGGGGAAATTTTGGTTGGGCATCTGGTGGGAATTCAAGCATGCATGGATGCTGACCAAAAATGGGATATAATTAAAAGGGGACTAGCAAAGGCTGCCGAGACTTGTACAAGACACAGAGCAAGAAAGGCAGGACAAAGAAGCCAAGTTGGCTGACATGGGAGGGGTGAGAGCCAAGAAAAAAGCATTCCAGAAACTCAAGAAATCGGGAGGGTAAGGGGACAAGGAACAGTACACAAAGCAGTCCAGGGAGGTTACCGGGCTAGTTAGGGTGACCAAGGCATCCAAGGAACTGAGACTGGCAAAGGGAATCAAGGCAGGGGAAAAGGACTTTAAGATACATTAGCAAGAGAAGAAGAAACAAAGACCAGATTGTGAGGATTAAGAAGGATGGGGTGAGTGGAGGGTGGGGGACCAGGCAGAGGCACTGAATGATTACTTCTGTGTTCACAGAGGGAAAAAGGGGGGCAGATACCCCATGGGAGAGGTTGCGTGGGGGGGGTGACTGATATCACAATTACAGAGGACAGGGTTCTGTGGGTGGACAAGGCACCAGGTCCAGACTGCATTCACCCTAAGGTGCTTAGGGAGTTGGTGAAGAGCCTGGCAGGACCACTGGTAGACCTATTCAGTACATCGCTGGACACAGGATGCGTGCCACAAGACTGGAGGATGGCCCATGTGGTGCCCATTCACAAAAGTTGCTTGAAGGATGAACCAGGCAACTACAGACTGATGAGCCTCACCTTAATCATGGGGAAGCTCATGGAGACCATCCTGAGGCTGGTGACCTTTCTGGAGAATAACAGTCTCCAAGACGGTCATCAACATGGGTCTGTATCAGGCAGATCCTGCCAGATGAACCTAGTCAGGTTCTACAACTGGCCCTGTCCAGCTTCCTGGTCACCCATGCAGTGGACATCCTGCATTTGGACTTCAGAAAGGCCTTTGATTCTGTGCCACATGGGAGGCTGGGGGGAAAACTGGAATACACAGAGGTGGGAACAAAAATGGTCAACTGAATCACCAACTGGCTGAGGGGTAGGCAGCAAAGGATAGTGGTGGTTGGGTGGGAACTCTCATCACCGAGGGACGTCACGAGCGGGGTGCCACAGGGTTCGGTACTGGGACCAGTGCTGTTTGGGATATTCATAGCCGATATCTCACACAAGGTCCGGAGTAAGATCAGTCTGTTCGCAGATAATACCAAGATGGGAGCTATGGTAAATGACATGGAGGGGTGGAAGAGACTGCAGGATGACCTGACCAAACTACAGGGGTGGTCGGAAACATGGCAGATGGGGTTCAATGCCAGGAAGTGCAAGGTCCTGCACTTCGAAGCTAGGAACGAGGGGGGGATTATCAGCTGGTAGGGGTAGAGTTGGAATGCACCGTGGAGGAAAAGGATATGGGGGTGCTTATTACGGGAAGCATGTGTGACAACCCACCTCTCCCTCTGGGCTGACACAGCTTTTAGAGAGGTGTGTGTCCTCGGGTATTCGCTGCCACCAGCCGGACTTTCCTTCCGGCACCTCTTTCAAGTGTACAAACTTGAATAATCACACGTGCAATTGCACAAGTTAAAGTCTGGTAGTGTGTCTCTTTCAGGTGGATGGATGCTACACAGAGTTTACCCTAGCCAGTGGAAAACCAAATCTTACCTTAGAAAAATGACATCAGAGACACAACTGTTGAGCAAATAAATAGCTTTTACTTAACAGAAAGTGCAATGAGCATTTACAGGAAATGTATTTACAACACAAGAGAATAACACTTATACAGGAAAAGTAAACAAATGTTTTTAAACAACAGATGGCAAAAGAAGAAGGCTATTACTGAAATATACTATCACTTAAACTTACCCTTCCCTGTCCTTACAAGAGACACTGGACCCTGTTCTAACTGCCAGTCTCACGGACATACCAGGTAGGCTCCAAGCTTATGTTTCCCTCACAGCTTCCAAAGGCAACAAGAGAGAGTTCTCTGTCTTACAGAAGCTTATATAGTCTATGGAGACTAGGTCATTCCTATTCTCCCCTTAAATGCACCAACCAACTAACATGTATCTATTTAATTGTCCCAATCAGAGTGAACACCTATTGGTGACCAATTATATTCCCTTTTCACCTTAAGTTTATATTTGAATGATCCAATCCATTCAAACTGCCCTGTGTCCGTGTCTGCAAGGTCTGTGTGTGTCTGGAGATGTCCACTCGAGATTTATGACCCAGCTCTTATTTAGCAGCTAGGAATTCCACAAGCTGGTTGCTGCTGGAGGATTTCAGCCTCAGTGTATTTTTTTCACACTGCTAAAAAAATAAGGCATCTACAGAATCCAAACCATTAACTCTTTCCTTCCCATTTCTGTCACAGCATGAACCACTCATTTCAGTGCAGGAAGGTGGCTGCAAAAGTGAGCAAGATGCTGGGGTGCATAGCTAGGGGAATCTCTTCCAGGAACAGGGAGATGATCCTTCCCTTGTACTGGTCAGGCCGCACCTGTCCATTCCTATAGAAGGATATCGGATTGTTGGAGGGGCTACAATGTAGGGCAACGAAGATGATCCAGGGAATGGGATGAAAGTCCTATGAGGAGAGGATGGGGGAGCTGAACATGTATACCCTGGAGAAGAGGAGGTATATGATCGAAACACTGCAGTTACGCAAGAACTTACCATAACAGTAGATCTTTGAGAGAGGTTCCTGCAGTAGGTCTTCACATATAGGACTGCACCCCCTGGCATCAGGTTCCAACAGCAAACTTGTAGCTAGCAATCATCAGCGGGGACCGCCCCCGACGTCAGGTGACACAACGTCAGCCCGACTATAAAAGGAGCGTCCCGCGCCCGCCCTCCAGTTCTTTTCCACTGGAGACCTAAAGAAAGTAAGAAAGTTAAGTAGAAAGGAAGGAGTGATAACTCCTAGGACCATGCTTCTTCTCTAGACCCAAGGGCTAGGCAGGATGAAAAATAAAGAAAAACTTTCCAGGAGTTGGGGGAAGGTGGGTGGGGAACTAGACCTATTGCAGGAACCTCTCTAAGATCTACTGTTACGGTAAGTTCTTACGTAACTGCAATATCTTACTTCAAGAGGGTTCCTGCAGTAGGTCTTCACATATAGGACTGACTACCTAGCAGTCCAAAAGAAAAATTCGGAGATACATCCGGGAGGAGGAGAGATCACCAACTGAGTGAGTTATGACAGGAGGCCTTGCAGAACTGCAATACTGAAACCAGTCCTGCACCTAGAGGCAATGTCCAGACTGTAATGCTTAGTGAAGGTGTGGACAGACGCCCATGTGGCCTCTGGGCAGATCTCTGCTGTGGACACATTCCTGAAAAAGGCAGCAGAAGTAGCAACACTCCAAGTGGAGTGACCCTTAACTGCCCCGGAAGGCATTTCCCATGCTTTTGGTAAGTGAAGTAGATGCAGTTAGCCAACCACCTCAAAATGGTCTGTTTGGAAATGGCCTTGCCCTGGCACTCGGGAATCCATTCACATCTAATGTGTGCAAAAGATATTCCCCCGTTAGAATGCTGAGGATAATAGACCGGTAGTTCAACACTCTGGTTGAGTGTGGTTTCTGAAACTACCTTTGGAATGAAGGAAGGATCAGTCCGCAGGATGACTGTCCCTATGGAAAATCAAATAGGGTTCCTTACAGACAAACGCCTGAAGTCTGGAAACCCTTCTGGCAGAAGTGACTGCAACTAAAAACAAAGTCTTCCAAGAAAGGAAGTGCATGTCACAGCTAGAAGCTGGCTCAAAGGGAGGTAGGGTCAGCTTCTCTAACATGAAGTTAAGGTCCCGGGGGGACAGGGGTTCCAGACCGGAGGTTTCAAATCGAGGATGCCTTTCAGAAAGGTTCTGGCGACCTCCAATTGAGCCAAAGTTTTACCCTCCACCGGGAGGGAGGTGGTAGGCCGACACCGCAGAGAGATGGACCTTGATGGAGGAATAACTAAGGCCAGTCTCCGACAGTGTGTGAGGTACTCTAACACCTGTGCTGCTGAACACGAAAAGGGATCCCAGCCATTGGCTGGGGCCCTAATTGAGAATCTTTTCCACTTCATGGCGTAGGTGGATCTGGTAGAAGCTTTCCTTGCTTCCACCAAAATATGAGCAACCTGGGAGGAAACACCATAGCGAGAGACCGCTATGTCCACAGGTGCCATACATGCAGGTGGAGAGAGATTGAAGGCTCGGGTGCACTAGGGTGCCCTGCTTCCAAGTCAGAAGGTCATGGGATAACGGCAGGGGAACCGGAGGTTCTAGCGCCAGATGTTGCAAGACAGGGTACCAGATCTGGCAGGGCCAGAGGGAAGTGATCAGAATCAAATGCGCTCCTTCCTCCTGAATTTTCACCAGAACCTTCTGGATGAGAGGAATGGGAGGAAAAGCGTAAAGAAACCTCCCTGTCCAAGAGAGAGACAGCGAGTCTCACCAAAAAACACCATGCCTGGGAACAAATGAGCAAAAGCTGGGTAGTTCTGCGTTGAATGGGGAGGCAAACTGATCTATTTCTAGCCGACCCCATCGAAGAAAGAGATCTTTGACCACCTCTAGCTTTAACTCCCACTCGTAAACCCTGGCCACTAATCGACTGAGACTGTTAGCTAGGACATTGCTAACGCCTGGGACGTGGACTGCTGTCAAGAAAAGGCTGTGCTGAATTGCCCAGTACCAAACCCTCATTGCTTCTCTGCAGTGGGGGTACGAGCGAGTTCCTCCCTGTTTGTTGATATACCAGACTGTGGACATGTCCGTCTGGATAAGGAGTGATCCCAACAGAAGGAGGGACTGGAATGCCTGGAGGGCACACATAACTGCTCTCGTCTCCAGGACGCTGATGTGGAGCAGAAGCTCCTGCCTGGACCAAGACCCTTGAGTCTTGTGAACCCCCAGATGGGCTCCCCAGCCCAAGTACGAGGCATCCGTGGTGAGGATCTGAGTAGGGCTAGGGGAAGTGTAAGGGGGCTCCCAATTGAAGATTTGAAAGATCTTGCCACCATCGAAGATCTCTGCAAGCTGTTGGAGATCATGACCTTCTGGTTCATGTCGTCCGTCCTCTGATCCCACTGGACTCGAAGAGACCACTGGGTGACCCTCGTGTAATCTGGCCAGGGGAACCATCGAGATGGCCACTGCCATCAGTCCCAAAAGACTGAGCACAGCGTGTGCTGGGATCCACCGAGCCTGTGCCCCGAGAGTGGCTTGAGAAACTAAGGTCTCTGCTCGATCTGATGACAGAAAAGCCTTGCTCTGAACTGTGTCTAGTACTGCTCCAATGAATTGGAGACGTTGGGAAGGTACTAGCTGGGATTTGGGAAGTCTGACCGTGATACCCAGAAGAGCAAACAAGTTCAGAGTGAAAGAGAGGGAGTCTTTCAGGCTGTTCGGACAGGGTGCTGCGAGGAGCCAGTCATCTAGGTACAGGAACAAGTAAATGCCCTGGCAGCAAAGAAAAGCTGCAACCACCACTAAACACTTGGCGAAAACCCGTGGGGCCGAGAAAAGGCCAAAGGGGAGTGCTCGGAATTGAAAATGGGTCTAGTGAAAAGTAAAACGGAGAAAGCAGCAGTGGGCCGGGAGGATGGGGATATGCAGGTAGGCATCCTGTATGTCCAGGGAGCACAGCCAAGAATTTGTTTGAAGCAGGGGAAGAAGCCCCTGAAGGATCAGCATGTGAAACCTCTTGTACTCGACGAAGAGGTCGAGCATGCTGAGGTAAAGGATCGGTCTCGGATCGCCCATCTTCTTTGGAACTAGGAAGAAATGGGAGTAAAAGCCCTTCCTAGTTGGTTTTGAGGGATGGGTTCTATGGCCGCTTTTAACAGGAGGGCCTGAATCTCCTGGAAGACTATAGGAATCTGGTCCTTTGGATAAAAAGGACCGTCCCAGAGGATGAGGGGCAGGTAACTCTGTGAACTCTATCGAATGACCTCGCAGTACGAGTTGTAACACCCAAGAATCTGCGGTGACGGTCCTCCACCCATCCAGGTGGAGGCCGAACCTCCCTCCTACCGGTTCATCGGCTGGAGGTAGCGGGAGGAGGGGAAAGGAGTCAGGACGCTGAGGGGAGCTTTAGCCCTAGAGGCCAGCTTAGGAAATTTGGCCTGGGGTTTGGGCACCGAACCAGGGCTCGGCCACGCTCCCCCTGACGCTACCCCTGGTTTTATTCCATCGCCTTTGGCAATGAAAAGGCTGCTTTTCTGCCCGGTCCAGTACATACTCTCCCGCAGCCCAGTGATTATATATTTTGCGTCGCAGCCAAAAAGGACAGAACCCCTAAAAGGGGCGTCCAGGAGGGATGTCTGGACATCTTGTGCCAAACCCGCAATCCTGAGCCAAGAAAGGCGACGGATACAGACTCCCATGGCTTCTGCCCTAGCCACTGAGTTCAGAGTCATACGTTGCTCTTAAAGCATGACGACAGGAGGACTTGCCCATTCAGATTTTGTCCAGCAACTTGTTACGGAGTGTCTCATCCTGGACCTCATGAAGGTCCTTCTTCAGCTCGGAGAGAGAGAGGCCTTCTGAAAGGCCACCATGTGTGAAACGTAGTTCAAGGACCGGACTGCACGGCCAAACTGATCCAACTGTCTTTATTCCTTGTTGGGGGGAGAAACTCAAATGTTTTGACTGGGCCGACCGGTCGTGAGTGGCAGTAATGACCATGGAGTCAGCCTTAGGATAAGCAGAAAGATGTTGAATCCCTTCCAGGGGAAAGTAGGTACGATCGGCCTTTCTGGAAACAGCAAGTATAGAGGACAGCTGTTGCCAGACAGTAGTTATCAGATCCTCATGAGGACCCATCCAGGGGGGAATGAGTAGAGGATCTGCAGTGGCCAGATCCAAGTGTTCCACCAGTTTCTTACGCTGGGGATCCACTTCCTTGGAAGGCCAGTCTCTTGCTGCCTGTATGGTACACAGAAGGTCTCCGAAGGAGGGATCTTCTGGAGGAGATTTTTGGGACTCCTTGGGTGGAACCTTGACTGGGGACAGAGGGACCGAAGGGTTGGAGTCTGTGTCCGTGTCGGAAGGCTCAGACCCGCTGGGGATGGAACGGTCCACCCCAGAGGGGCCTACTGGTGGAGAACCCGCTGCCCGTCCGGAGGGCGTCAGTGGGGAAGGGGCCCTAGGTAGGGGGCTATCCCCCATGGACTGCCTTAACTCTGTGATGAGCTGGGTCCTCTCGTCCTGCCACCACACGGGGATCGTCTCTCGATCTGGCGTTGGAGGTGGAGGAGGAGGAGGAGGCGGGTAGCCTGGGTACTGCGGGCATTGCCAAGAAGGTAATGGACACCTGTCATTCCCGGGTTATAGCAGTAAGGATTGTACTCAGGGTATCCCCGCATCGGGTAACCCGGCGATGGAGGCACGTGGCCTGGCATCAGGTAAACTGGTGCCAGCGGCGAAGCAGTGGGGTCTGGCCCCGGAGGACTGCCTGGAGGTTCAACTGGACCTATTGGGGAAGTGCCAGAGGGCAAGATGACGTGGGATCCGGAAGGGGGCTCCACAGAGGAATCCTTGGCCGGCGACGGACTCCTGTCCGAGGCAGCAAGAGATCAGGCAATGGGGGTAATTCCTGAAGGGACCCCAACAAAAGGTCTATTAACAATTCTGACGGCAAGGCAAAGACAGGATTGGGTGGCGAATCCCTGGGGTGAAGGACCCAGAGGGATGAACAGTCTCTCGACAGCACACTCAAGCCGGCGTCAGGGGCCTCACGGAAGCCAGACGGGTGAGAGAAAGGGTTCGGGCAGGCGATGGAAGATCTGCCGTCCAACTTATCGGACCAGACCGGGCTAGTGGAAGCAGCAAGGCCTCAGATAGGCTTATCGGTCGAGGCCGTGCACCCGATGGAGTCGAGGAATGGCTTATTGGCAGTGCTGGGAGGAGAAACAACAACTACCTCGATAGAGGCTACCCCTGGCTGCCCGCTCACCTCAGCAGGAGGGGGAGAAGATGCCCGGCCCAAAGAGGAGGACGGGGTACCTGAAGGAGTACTCTGTTTTTGGAGCAGGCCTCCCATGTGGTGACGGACTCCTGTCCCAGCGCTTCTCCTTGTCCTTTTTTCTTGGGGCCAGCGACAACCACCTTTCTCTCAACTCCTGGAGCTCCGTTTCCATCGATGCCAGCCGTTGGGTAAGGAGGGCGGCCTCGAGGGTCCCCTTGCGCTTGGTCCAGGTGGCTTGACTAAAGGCCTGACAGATAGCACACTTGTCAGAGTGTGCTTGGGGCCTAAACCCAAGAGGCAACAGGAATGGTCGTCCCCATGCGGGATTTGAGCTCCGCACTTAGAGCACTTCCTTGGGCGAGTCAACATACAATCGGTCGAATCGGATGTTGGAAAAAATCTACAAACGAAGAAAAAACTTCAATTAACACGGGCGCTAGATCGCTGTTGTAACTCGCGAGCCGAACAAACTTAGGTGACGGCGGGAAAGAACTGGAGGGCGAGCACGGAACTGCCCCTTTTATAGTCGGGCTGACGTCGTGTCACCTGACGTCGGGGGCGGTCCCCGCTGATGATTACTAGCTACAAGTTTGCCATTGGAACCTGACGACAGAGGGCGCAGTCCTATATGTGAAGACCTACTGCAGGAACCCTCTCGAAGTAAGATTTTTAAATACTTAAGGGGAATAAACAAGGCTAATACAGAAGAGATTTTCCAAATCAAGATGGGGAGGGGAACGAGAGGGCATCGGCTGAGACTCAAGGAGGAAGATTCAGGAGGGAAATCAGGAGATACTTTTTCACAGAAAGGATGGTGGACAAGTGGAATACTCTGCCTAAGCAAGTAGTATCCTGTAAAATGGTGGGCGGATTTAAGAAGGGGTGGGAGGGTAGTTGGGAGGTGGGGAGGAACTGCAAGTTGAGGGGCTAGCTGCACAAATGAGCAGACTCGACTGACCTGAGGCCCGTTTCTGCCAACATTTCGTATGCTCATAACAACTGGAGCCCACTGACTCGCACATACTTGTGACCTATAATCTATGACAAACTGTCTGAACCTGGATGGTAGACTGAAATCTTAGACATGTCTCCTAGCAAAGAAAACCTGCCTAGGCCTCACCCCTCCGACCATCCAGGACCTCCTCAAACCCACTGCCAACCCCCACCGGACTCGTGTCACCACCAAACAGTCTTACCAAGTTCCTTTCTGTCGCATAACCCAAGGACAGCAGTCCTTTGCATACCGTGCTCCCAACTGGTTAAATGCCCTTCCCGGTGACATCTTACTAGAATCCAAGCTGGGACCTCTCAAGTGTAAGCCGTGCCAGTACCTCTTCACACGTAGCAGTTGCAACTGTTCGCACCAAGATGGAACCCTCCGCCAATCTCCCGTGGAATTCACAGACTACTCCACGCACAATATGACAGGAACTGCCTCTGTCTTATCTCTTGCCTTGCCTCACAACCCCATCCCCTACACTACCATTTCACCCCACCACCCCCTCTATTCCCCCCTTCTCTCACAAACCTCCCCCACCTTGACAAGGTCAGTACGGACCGCTAATATAGGCTCACTATGGTGCAATGTAAGCATCATGGTTCTCGACTTGGATGTTACTGCCAAATGAACTAGTATAATCACTCTAGGCCTTTCTATGTATAGTGTTCCAATTAATTTTATGTGCCTCTATCCATCTCTAAATGTATAACTGCTCAAGCTTATACCGGACACTTTTAAGGCTGTCTTAAGTATAGTGTTCTACTAAAATATGTGATCCACCTTGTATCTATAACTTGTATGTTAACCCTGTTTCCTGATGCAGAACCTTTGAAAATGAGCTTCCAGCTCAAAGGTGTCCGAATCCTAGAAATTTTTAAATAAAATAAAAATCCTTCACCTGCTCATGTAACCTCCAAGGCTGTACCTAAAAATAGGTGATTACTTTGTCCAGCATACTTACCTGGTCAACAACAGTTAAATTAATAAATACCAGTCTAGTGTGCGAGAGACTAGAGGTTACCCAGGTCTCCTGCACAGCAGCACTGGGGCCATCATGAGGACAACCCACAGGTCAGAAAAATGTTTCCAACTCAAACACGGTTTAAGCAATAATGACTGGTTCCACTGGTGTTAATGCGATTATAAGTCTAACTGCAATGACAACTTTTTAGTGGGAGGTGTTTTTTTTTTTTTTTTTAAACTTTTTTTCTATTGAACTGAACAGTGTGCCATGCAGTGTAACGTGTGGCCAGCAGCTGGATCAGTCATTTCTTAGAGATTAATGACTCATCCAGTAGCCAATCAGAAGCCTGAAAAGGCTTATGTATATTTTATTAGACATAAAACTGATGTTTAAAAGAAATACCTATGAGGAGAAAATGGATCCATTCTCACCTGAATGGAGTTCTCATCAGACTTTTCTGTTCCGACTTCAGTGACACTTAGTTGTAGACGATAGAGCTTTGGCTTATCCCTGGAATCCGAACCATCTGCAGAATTGTAGTTGCAATTCAAGACACGTTAGTTTTTTTAACCATAAATTCTTTAAAAACAATCATCAGGCCTGATGTGTAAGTAAGTGAGAGAGACAAGATAATTATGCAGTTTTGCTGTAAGTAAAATTAGCAAAATTAAACTAAAGGGACACTGTCATGAAAGAACAAATTACTCACCTTAGTAATTGTGTTTCTTCTAATGGAGTCATGCTGTATTCTGACATAGGCAGTTAGGCCCAGCACTTGAACTGCCCCGGAGATAAGAGTTAACTCTATGCAAAAGTGTAGAACGTTGAGCTCGAGCTCGGATTTCAGACCTGTCTGTGGTGCTTCAGAGTGTAACCGCTAGACTCTTACGAGTAACTGACTGACTACACCCGTGGTGTGGAAATTGTAAACAATAAAACCAATAGTTAAGAGATTTTCTTTGGGTCCCAAAAGACTCGAGAACCCCAAGAACGAAAACACAGGTAGTGAACACTATATATATAGTATTTTAAACAAAAACAACACAACAACCCCACCCAAAGGGGAGAGGTGCAAGGTAGACCCAAGGTGCAACACTGTACCTGCCAGCCCCCATCCCAGAAACTCGGTTCTGAAAGGGGAGGCAGGGGGGAGGTCAGAATACAGCAAGACTCCATTAGAATAAACACAATTATTAAGGTGAGTAATTTTTTCTTCAAACAGGAATTCTTGCTGTATTCTGACATATGCAGACTACCAAGCAGTACCTCCATGTTTGAGGGTAGCGAACCTATTTTGGGAATAGGCTCTGCAGAGTTGCTGTACCAAACCTAGCCTCACTCCTAGCCTGGATATCCAGAGAGTAATGCTTGGTGAATGTATGGACTGTTTTCCAGATGGCTGCTTTGCAGATCTCTAGTAAGGGTATACAGTATCTCTGGCAGCAGCCAGAGAAGCGGCTGTACCTCTAGTTGAGTGGGCCCTCAGGCCTGAGGGAAGTGTTCTACCTAGCTTGGTATAACAGAACTGTATGCAGGCTACAATCCACCTGGCAATAGTTCACTTAGTAGCTGGCCTACCTTTCCCCACTTAACCGTAAGTGAGAAACGGTTGAAGACAATCATTCCTATGTGCCTTACTATGCTCTATGTAGTAGCTAAGTGCCCTTTTAACATCCAAACTGTGCAATCTTCTCTATCCTGAAGAAGAATGATCAGTGAAACACACAGGAAGGGACATGGACTGGTTCAGATTGAAATCTGAAACCAGTTTTGGCAAGAACCTCCTATTGGTTCTGAGGACCACCTTATCTCTATGGAATGAGATAAAATTAGGTTCAACTGACAGGGCATGTAGTTCACTAATTCACCTGGCAGAAGTAACAGCTACCAGAAACAGTTTTCCAGGTCAAGTACTTAAGTTCGGCTGAAGCCAAAGGTTGAAAGGGGGGGGGCTGCATAAGCTGAACAATGCAGATATTGAGATCCCTAGCCGGGGTAGGCTCCCTGAAAGGAGGGTTGATATGAATCAAACCTTTTAAAGAACTTTGCAAAGACAGGGTGGGATGCCAGGCAAGAGCCGTTCCCTGCAGACAGAAATGCAGACACAGCTGCTAAGTGAACTTTTAAAGTAGCTGGCCTAAGGCCTAACCCATTTAGGCGAACCAGATAATCTAAAACTGTGGCAATACCTGCAGCCTCTGGCAAGATATCCCTCTGTGAAAACCAAATACTGAAACTTTTCCATTTGGAGTTGTACGTTTTTCTGGTAGAGGGTTTTCGAGAACCCTTGAGGATGTCAAACTCCCCGAGAAAGATGCAGGCTTGTGTACTCGTAACTCTTCAAGAGCCAGGCATTGAGATTGAGAGACTGGAGATTGGGGTACCATATCCTCCCCTGAGAGGAGGTTAAGAAATTGTGTCTCTTGGGAAGAGACAGAGGGAGTGAGACTGCTAAGGACAACAACAGAGGATACCAAGGTTGCCTGGCCCAGTCTGGAGCAATCATAATCACTGTGCAGGATTGTGACCTGATCTTGATTAGAACCCTGAGCAGCAGACGAAAGGTGTAAAGGAATCTGCCTTTCCAATCCAATATCAGAGCATCCAGGGGAACTGTCCCTATGATTGGAGGCCTGCAGCAGAAATGGGGAAGCTGGTGATTGTCTGGGGCTGCAAAGAGATCCTTCTCTGGAGTGCCCCACCTGGTGAAGATTACTTTCAGGGTGAGAGGATCCAAGGTCCATTCGTGATGGCCCTGGGAAATTCTGCTCAGAGCATCCGCTAACACATTGTCCTTCCCTGGAAGGTGAACTGCTATCAGAGAAGTCTGAAGGGAATAGGCCAGAGACCATATTTTCATGGCCTCTGTGCACAAGGCCGTAGAAGGAGTGCCCCCATGCTTGTTGATGTACCACATGGTGGTGTTGTCTGTCCTGACCTGAACCACCTTGTTCCTCACTGAGTCCGAGAAGACCCGAAGAGCCAAGAATACTGCCCTGAGTTCCAGAAAATTTATATGAAGGAGAGACTCTGCTGGGGACCACACCCCCTGTGCTGTGAGGGCTCCCAGGTGTGCTCCCAGCCTAGGAGAGATGCATCTGTGGCGAGAACCACTGAAGGAGTTTGCCTGAGGAATGGCAACACCTTGCCTGAGACTGTCTTGGTCCAGCCACCACTGGAGAGCTTGGACCAGAGTCTGAGTCACTGGAATCAGTTTTGGAAAGAGAGTGTCTTCTCTGAGACCAGAAGGATCTTAGATGGAACTGGATGTCCCTCACCTGAAACCTGGCCCCCTGTACCACTGCAGCAGAAGCTGCCATGTAGCCCAGGAGTTGAAGAAAATGCCTTGCTGGCCGAGAAACCAGAGGATGAAAAGAGGCAGCGAGATCTTTAAGGGACTGAACTCTTGCAAGTGGAAGGAAGGCCTTTGGTTTAAGAGTATCTAACTCTATCCCGATAAAAGTAAGAAGTTGCACCGATTCGAGAACTGACCGGTTCAGAAGAAATCCCAGGGAACTGAGGAGATCCTGGGTAACCTGCAGAGCTGTCTTGACCTGGCTGGAAGACTGTCCTACAATGAGCCAGTCATCCAGGTAAGGAAACAGAGAAATATCCTGCCTTCTGAGGAAGGCCACTACTACTGTAAGACGCTTTGTAAACACCCCTGGGGCTGATGTAAGGCCGAAGAGCACAGCCCTGAACTGATAGTGGCCTGAGGGCAACTCGAACCTGAGGTACTTTCTGTGGGAGCACCTGATGGGAATATGGAAATAGGCATCCTTAAGGCCCAGGGAAGCTAGCCAGTCTCCTGGCCTCAGAGAGGGAAGAATTACTCCCAGAGTCACCGTTTTGAACTTTGGCTTTAAAATGTGCTTGTTCAAATACCTTAAGTCTAGGATGGGTCACCACTCCCCTGTCTTTTTTGGGGTAAGGAAGTATCTGGAGTACAGACCCTTGCCCCTGTGTGGAGTAGGAACTCTCTCCGCGTCTCAGAGCCAGAGAGGAAACCTCTGCTTCCAAAGCAATGGTTTTGGAGATGTTTGCAGGTGGAAAAGATCTGACCCTCATTTTTGGAAATCTTTGAAACTGAGGGCTAATCCCTGGCTTACTACCTCCAGGACCCATGTGTCTGAAGTAACAGACTTCCAGGCCTGGAAATAGTAAGCCAGCCTGCCTCCTACAGGAATTGGGGAGTCGACCCGGGCTGACACATCAGGGTGTCTGCTTGGCAGGAGTCTTGGACTGGGAAGAGGATGCAGCCCTGCTGATCCCCCTCCCGCCTCTCCCTCAGAACAACCCTCTTTATTGGAAGGGAGAGGATGCCTGGGCTTGGTAGAAAGGCCTGTGAAAAGGTCTGCCCCTAGACTGCTGCCTCTGAGGAGTAGCTTGCCTTTTCTTGGCCTGAGCACTCCTGTAAGTAATCCTGTATTCATCCAGTTTATTCATGTAAGCCTCTGTCTGCTCCCCAAACAGAGAATTACCTACTACAGGGAAATCCATGGCCTTAGCCTGGGCATCCTGTGAAAGGCTAGTACATCTGAGCCAAGCAAATCTCCTAAGAGACACAGATGTAGCCATGACTCGTGACTGCACATCATTTTTTTTAAATAGATTTTTTCTGTGCTTACCTCAGTTTTGCTGTTATACAGATTTACATTATTCAAGTATGTATAGAGATCTTTTACAATTAATACAGTCTAGCATTGAAATACATTTTTCATATTCTTTGTTAAAATCTAACAGATCAGGGGCACCATTCTAATCTAATTTCTTCTCTCCAAGTCCTACATGTTATGGGCAAAAATCAGGATCAGCCCTTGCTTGATAAACTGACCATCTCTGCCAGAGTGTGCCGAACGTATCCGTTTGGTTATTAAGTTTTGCAGTGATATTTTCCATCTGGTATACAGATATCACTATTCGCCTCCAATCTTATATGGCAGGGACATCTTTGGTCATCCATCCATTTCTTTGGTAAAGATTTTTTTGCAGCCAACAAAAAATGGGCAGCAGGATTTCTGTCCATTTGGGGGACACAATCCGGTAGACAAGACATAAGTATCACTTCAGCTGTGAGCTCAATGTTCTCTCCAAGACTATCACCGATTTCTTTTTGTATACTTATCCAGACGGGCATCAAGTGTGGACATTGCCATAATATAATATGAGCAAGGTCTGCCATCTTGGCTCCACATTCCCTCCAACAGGCCCCAAATTCAATCGGAAGGTATTTCTTCAGACTTGCCGGAGACCTGAAAAACCTAGATCTACACTTCCATGAATATTCTCTCCAAATATGCGATTGGGTGATTTTGACCACACGCAGAGATGAAGAGGACCACTCTTCTTTAGATAAGAGATCTAAATCTTTGTTCCAACTTGTCAATATTGAATTTATTGATTCTTTAGTTCAATCTCGCATCATTTTATATAGGTTTCCAATTAAATGATTCCAATGTTGTCCCAGGGAATGGTCAAAAAACAGTTTTAAGAGGGGAGAGAGTGGAGGGGTCAGTTTGACCTGAATGATTCTGTTGCGTAATAAGTGGTTTCTGATTTGGAGGCATCTAAAATGATCAACATTTGGTAGGCTGAATTTAAGTTTTAGTTCTTAAAATGATAGGATCCCATTAGTACCCAGAAATTGGAACGCTTGTTCCAGTCCTAATCTACGCCATCGAGAGAAAGTTAGGTCGTTATGGGATGGGATGAAGAGCTCGTCCTCTGAAATGATCTTACAGAATTCATAAATTAGTTGAAGTGGCTCTTCATCTCGCATTTTAAACCATATTTTTAAAACCTGTAAGGTTATATCAGTAAAGTCTCTTAAAGAAGGGGTCCTCCCGGAGGGGAAAAATTTTTTTTTTTTTATGTCATACATATCATTCAGGTGAAACTCTAGTTTCGTTCATAGGGAATCAAACTGTTCAGAAAGCCATAGAAGAAGTATTCTAAGAAATGCGGCTTCTGCATATTTTTTTGAGGTCTGGGAGACTAGTTCCACCCTGAGCCAATGATAATTTTAATATTGAAAGACTGATTCGTAGGTTTTGTTTGTTCCAGATGAACACTGATATGTTATCCCATGATTTAAAATAGTATTGAGATGGGAAATATGGAATATTTTGGTACAAATACAGTAGGTGGGGTAAGATTAATTCGAATAGTTTCAATGTGTTGGAACAGGGAGAGTGGTAGGTGAGTCCATCTATCCAGGTCTTTCTTGATCGCGATGGAGATAGTTTCGTAATTGATTAGTTCAATTACGTGAAGATTATGGGGTACGTGTATGCATAGGTATTTTATTTTGGTTGAGTGCCATTTAATGGTTAGACTTCGTTTTAAGGTGTTTGAAGGGGTAAAATTATATAAGAAGGCTTTGGTTTTTGAAATATTTAATTTAAAGCCAGCTAGTTCTTCAAATCGGGATAGGATTTTCCATGTCTCTAATCGAATCTATGGGAGATAGGAAGGAAAGGAGAATATCATCAGCAAAAAGACTGATGTTATATTCAGTTTGCTGCATTGGGGTACCATCTATTTTTTTATTTATTTATTTATTTTATTTTTTAAGATATTCTTATTGCCCTTGCTAAAGGTTCGAGATATAACACGAACAGTAGAGGGGAGAGAGGATAGCCTCAGCTTTTGAGCCTTGGCTTATTATCTGGAGAGGAAAGTTCTGCTTATTCAAATATATGCTTTTTGGCTAGAGGTATATTTGATTCAGCCAATGTAGAATGAATCTGGGAAGTCAAGGCTTTTGATGTATCCCATAGAAAGGGCCAATGGACCCAATCAAATGCCTTTTCGGCATCAAGGTTTAAAAAGGCAGCTAGAATTTTCAGAGTATGAATATATTCCATAAATATTAGGGACTTTCTGACATTGTCAATAGTTGACCTGTTTTATATGAAACCCACTTGATCTGGATGTACTATTATTGGAAGGATAATTTCTATTCTCTTGGCCCAGACGGCCGTAAAGATTTCATAGTCAGAGTTTAATATGGATATCGGACAGTAAGAGGAGGGGTCTAATTTGTTTCCGTTAGGTTTTGGGATAGCAGCAATTGCGGCATAGTTCCATGATGGTGGGGCTTATTTCCCATTGCCGTTTCTCTATATAACTTAAGAAGTCTTGGAGTTAATTCTTTAATAAAGATTTTATACCACTCATTAATATATCCATCAGGACCCGGGGAGCGACCCGATGATTGTTTAGTGACCGCGTCATCTATTTCTTCAATTACAATCGGGGCTTGTAATTTCTGGACTTGTGTTGTTGTGATTTTTGGAAATTGTAACTGGGCTAGGAAGGTTTGTCTGTCCTCTTGGGAAGAAGTGTTATGTGTTGTATATAGTTGTTGATAAGTGAAAGCCTGTCTTATGTCATCTTCTCTATGGGTAAAATTACCGGTTTGAGGTTGTTTAATTTTTAATACTGTAACTATGCTTTCTTGCTCTCAACTTTGCTCCAATCTGTATGTTCCCTGGATCCGCTCTCATAATTGGTTTGTTTTAAGTATATTAGAGACATTTGGATCCTTTCTGCCTACTATTTTTGAATGGCAGCTGTGGTTTCTAATTTACAGAGCAGTTGAAGAGTTTGCAAGGTCATAGTTAGATCATCATATTTCCCCCTTTTTTTTTTTTTCCTCGAGAGGCATATGCGATGATCTCCTCTGATGGTGGCCTTCAGAGCATCCCATAATATGGCTTCTGAGACGGTCAATGGCGATTTTCAAAAAAAATTGTGTGATTCTCTTCTTTATTTGATCAGTCACCACTTTATCCGTAAGGAGATAAGGATTTAGTCTCCAAAGTGTAATGCTTTTGTTTTTACCCAAGTCTAGTTTTAGTAGGGGTGGTGGTCAGATATTTTGGACAAATAGTTATGTCACCTACTGGTGAAGTGTTCGTATGAGGTAAAAATAATCTAGTCTGGAATATGAATGAAATCTTCTGAGTAATATGTAAAAACCTGGGGCTGAGGGAAAAATTTCCTCCAGATAGCTACCAATCAGAGGTTTTCGGTTGTGCTTAAAAACTTACTGGGGCTCTATAGACGGTAGATTTTAGGGTTTGACGAAGTCAAGATTTGGAGTGATTGCCATATTGAAGTCTCCTCATTAGTAACTGCCCTGGTGAAGATAAACAGGTTACTACCTGTGAATAGAAAGCCTTAGGGAGTGGTATATGTTGTTTATCCACTAATTTTTGGCATGTCCCTTTCCCTTTAAATTCTACTGGAAGTCTTCAAGTTGGCTCCTCCCACCCACATTCGGGTGGTATACCTCCCTGCTTCCATGACGCTAGATCTTAGCCTGCTAGGAAGCAAGGTGATGCGCCTAAAGTTGGGAGGTCAGGTGGTGCATGTGGATGAACAACATATACCACTCCTAGAAAGTACAGTTAGGTAAGAACTTACCGTAACAGTAGATCTTCTAGAGAGGCTCTTGCAGTAGGTAATTACATATAGGACTAACGCCAGCCGGGCGCAGGACCCCATGGAAAAAATTCTAGCTATAGTCCTCAAGGGATCGCCTCCATCGTCAGGGGTGACCAAGGCCATAGACGCCGGGAAGTAAAGGGGATGCGTCCCGGACTCGGCTTTCCGAGTTCTTTTTCTCACAGGCCGGAAGGCCCGGACGAGAGAAGCAGATATTTCTCAATAGAAAAGTGAGCTGAAAAGTTTAGGGGGATGGAGGGAGGGAAGTAGGTTGATTTACTGTAAGAGCGCTCAAGATCTACTGTTACGGTAAGTTCTACGTAACTCTATCATCTTACTGAGAGGGCTCTTGCAGTAGGTAATTACATATAGGACAGAATCCCAAGCAGTCTGGAACAAATGAAAGGCACCGGGAGGAGGAACTACTCCAAAAAGTAGCAATAATCTAGCAGGTCTCAAGAAAGAAGACCTTGCAAGACAGCTAACCCGAAGCCTGCTCTACGACGAGAGGCAATGTCCAAACTGTAATGCTTAGTAAAGGTATGGACTGAAGTCCAAGTGGCAGCAGCACAGATGTCTCGCTGCAGACATGTTCTTGAACAAGTCAAGAGGCGGCAACTTCATGTAGTAAGGGAGTAATCCTCTGACTTCGACCCGGGAGGGTCTTGTTGTACTTGTCATAACAGAAAGTGATGCAATGGGCTAACCATTTTGATAGGCATTGTTTAGAAACAGCATTGCCTTCTCTTTTGTGGAGCAAAGGAGACTAACAACTGATCGGGGTCTTTCTGAGATCCTTCTGCCCTATCGTAGTATCTCAGAATCCTGTGAACATCCATGTGTATGAGAGGTATTCTCCTTGGATTGGAGTACTTAGTGAAGAAAGCAGGTAATTCAATAGACTGATTTGATGTAGATTCCGCTACCACCTTCTAGAAGAAACTTAGGATTGTATGAAGAGCTATTAGTTTTTGTGAAATCAAGATAAGGGATTTGTACATCAGGAGCTTTAGAGTTGAAATTCTAGAGCAGAAGTAATGGCCACCAAGAAGAGAGTCTTCCACAATAAAACTTCCAAGTCATTGTAGTCATAGCGTCAAAGGGAGGAAGGGTGTTTCTGAGGACAAAGTTTAAGTCCCAGGTGGAGCTAGTCTAGGGACAGGGGCCTGAGATGAAGGACCCCTCTGAAAGTTTTGGAGACTCTGTTAAAATGCCTTATCAGCTAGTGGACACAGAAGGAATAGCCGCGCCATGGACTTTTCAAAGAGCAGACTGAGACCCAGGTCGAGATGATGACTTTGTACTCAAGCAGAATGGTCACAGGACATGTGCAAGGGCTCCACGTTCCTGGATGCAGCCCAAATAGAAAATCTTTTCCTCCTTTGCATAGTGTAGACCTAGTGAGGGTTCAGCCTCCACCAGGATCTCAGCCACCTTTAGGGAGACGCCTAAACAGACTGAGCTGGTACATTGCAGGAGCCATGCATGAAGTTGAAGAGACTTGAGTCTCGATGGACCAGGGTCCCTGATCCTGGGTCAGCAATCCTGAGATAAGAAGAGGAAGAGGAGGAACCTCTGAGTATTGTTGAAGAGAGAACTAGATTTGCCTGGGCCAAAAGGAGCTATCAGAATCATTCTCGCTCCTTCCAAGCAAGCTTCTGCAGCACTGCAGTACCAGAGGAATTGGGGAAAAGCATAGATGTACTTCGTCTCTTCCAGCTTAGAGATAGAGCCGCCACTCCAGAAAGCGCCTCGCTCTGGAGCGAGCGAGCAAAGACTGTAAGTTTGCGTTTGGGGAGAGGCGTAACAGGTCTATCTGAGGAGTCCCCAAATCTGGAAGATGCTTTTTAGAACTTTTCATCCACCTCACCGTGGTAGAGCCGACGAGCGCAGTCTGTCTGCTAGAGGTTATCGTCGAACGTGGATCGGGAGGTAAAGGTTGTGAAGCATTGCCTAATCAAACCCTCATCGCCTCTGCACAGCGGTAGACCCAGTTCTCCCGTTGTTGATGTACCACACCACGACATGTTGTCCATTGACGCAAGGGACCGAAGGATGTATTGTGAAGGCCTGAGAGTACAAAAAAAACCAAAACAACCAAATGAGCTCCAGAAGTTCAGTTGTTATGGTTGCCTGCAACTGTCTCTTGAAGGTACTAGTGGTTTATCATTTTGGCAGGGTATAATAAATTTGCTTCCATACCTTTCTCCAAAAGGTCACTTTTCAGCAAACAAAATGTTCTTTCTTTAGGCCTCTGTAGCTGTCACAAGATATTGCTTAAACTGTATTTTCGTTCCTTCAGACTGCCAGTGTTTCTTGAGCTTGACAGCGTGTCATTTAAACTCTTTGTAGGATTGTGATAAAAAGAAAACTAATATAGCAGGCTCGTTAACACTCCCAGGTAGGTTACAGACCTCTAGTGGCAATTCATTGTACCCCATTCACCTTAATAGTAAGAGCATCCATTTTTCCGACCTGCTTGTCTGTATTCTTTCAAGATACAAATTTAAATGACTTCTGTACCTCTGGGCATAGCTAGAACCTTAATATGTCTACTTTTAGAAAATGGATAGGGAGAATTCTCGATTCCGATTTGCTAAGACTACCAGTCAGCCAGTCTGGTATCAGGCAGCAGAGACTCGGAAATAATGAGTCCCAGTCTCTGGCTGCCTGATTTCATTTTTAGATCACTGTGCCCACAGAATTTTAAAATGTGAATAACCGCCATTTTTTTTTTCTTCCGTACCATGCGAGATACATAGTGAGTGCCAGGCACCCCACCAACCCCATCTGTCATTTTAAGTTTAACAGAAAGACCATTTATAACATTTCTCATGTTAAAGTAAAATAAAATTACTTCATACCACAAATGTTTTTGCCAACTGATTGTTGGCACCGCTGCTGATGTCCCGCTCAGTCTCACATTCCACTCGTATACACAGTATTGACCGCATGATGAATAAATGAAAAGGTGGCAGAAAAATGAGCTCTAAGCCTCAACTTTATTTTAAAATAAAAAAAGAAGTTTGCGTTCTGGTACCTTTTGCCATCCCTCCACACAGTACTTCCGGGTGTCTTGTCATCTGGGCACATATGAGATAACAGCTTCATTTTCCTTAGGACTGCCCTTTAATAAAGAAAGGGAAAAAAAAAAAACAGACTGCAAACATTAACCCCATATTTACACATCGGGGGTCTGCATTCAAGAGAGTGGCTACAGTGTCCTATACTGCCAGTACCAGCACTGTGCAGTGCAGTGCCTACTTAACCCAAGTAGGACTTTTAATTGAATTTCTCACCTTTTTAAAAAAAAAAAAAGAAAAAAAAAAGGTTTTAAACATTGTATTTAAATCACCCCAAACCCATTTTCTAAATGCGATAATACCCTCCAGGGTGAGCGGTATGGGCTATACTGGACCTTCCAGGCCCTCCGCTTGCAGCATTGAGCCTCATTACACCCCTGGGCAGTCCGTTATAGCCCAATACTTTCCACCCTGTCCGGTATTATTGGTACTTAATAGTATTCTCCAGTGCCTCGTGTTTAAATGTAAGCACATTATTTTACAAAATGATGAACTTTGCAACTTCATTTTACAAAGTGATGAACTTTACAACTTCAGAGAATTACACTGGTCAGGCTTGAGTACAGTCATTCTCCAGTTCTTTCTTAACCTCGATCATGCCCCATTCCAGTAACCAAAACGTGCCTTCTTCTGGGATCTTGAATATTGACTAATAGCGTCCTTATTGCCCTCTGAGGTCCTGTTCTGTCTCAAGTCTATTCCTGCTTCATCACAGACTGTAGTTTGACTGTGCAGCTCTTGGGAGTCCTTTAAGGTTGAGGTAAACTTATGACATTTTTGCATCTCGGCCGAGATTCTGTTTAGACTGCAGTCTGTTGGGGTGGAGCAATCAGGGAGCTGAAGTGTTGTGTTTTTATTTAGCTCTGTCATTTTTAGGTCTTTGTTCTCAGAATTTCAGTATTTTTCTGCTGGACCCCGACTGTTTGAAGTTCCACTGGTTACCTTTATATGCTGTGGAAAGAGGATGGCCCCAAAAAGAAAGGATAAGCTGTCCAAATCCAAGGATGAGTTTCTTGAGGAAGCAGCGAGTGTGACGAAGGGTGCCAACTCTGCTATGCAGTGGATTCTCAGTATCATTCAAAGTACTTAGTTACAAAGTTTAGATAACATTAACTCCCGTTTGGCAGCTCTGGACCAGAACTGCAGGTGATGGATGATTCGGTGGAACATCATTATCAGGAGCTACAGAGGAGGGTCTGAGCATTTGACCACACTGGAGGTGGCAGTGGTAAAAGACAGCAATGTGACTTTGAGCCACTGGAAAAACAATTGAGGCCAAACAGTATTTGCGTTTTGGGCATGCCTGAGGCTTTCAGTGAGGAAAGCTAGTGGTTGTACTTCAGGCTGTTTTTACTGGTTGAGTGCGCTGCTGGTGGAGAAGATGGAAGTGAAGAGGGCATTTCAAGTGTCAAGTGAGGAGGGCGTGATGCGATGGCTGGGATTGACAGTAGTGACACAGTTACGGTGCTAGATCATTGTGATGTGGCTTATACGGTAACAACTTATTTTTTCCTTGATGTATTGGCTTAAACTCAACAGCATGGGAAGGACCGCTGGTAAGCAAGAGCCCTTTTCTTTAGGTGGGGGTGCCAGCACATCTTTTTTACCCTGGACGTCTACATTTATTTATTTAGCTTTTGTTTACCAGGTAAGTACACGAGACAAGTATTATGCCTATTTTCAGGAACGACCCGGGAGAATACAACATGAGGAACAACAGTCAAGGAGACATGGCAAAGAGAGTACAGTTTTTGTCACAGTAAACAAACGTGGGAAATACATCATTTGACGCTAGGGGAAACATATAGTAGTAAGCACATTTCAGATTATACACTCTAGACTAGCTAGTTCAACTGACAGATATATACAGGTCATCATACATAGGAGTGGAGCATAGCTCAAGGACTGGATTGGTCATAATATAACTTATAACATTGTCGTATACACCCCCTAGGCTAGTTGGATCACGGACAGGTATATACAGCTCATCACATTTTTCTAAATATGCACATGTTAAACAGAAACATTTGGTAGTACAAGTTTCTACCAAGTGACCAAGGTGCAATATGTCATGGTTAGCCTATGACCGTGGAGCAATAATGGGTGTAAAAATGCCCAAGGCTTTTTAGGCAGCAGTAGTCAGAAGTCATTGATACAGTGGGGAAAATATCTCCAGGAATTCAATGGAGACACCCAGGGGAGGTTCAGACAAAACAATTTGACACTTTAGTCTAGGGAGGTTTGGGGCAGTCACACTCTGATGCTAATTTTAGGAAACCCCACAGGGAATTTCGAAAACTCAGATAGGAGGGGGCAGCTCAGATATACACAGGCAGCGAATTCCAGAGTCTGGGCACACTTATGGCAAAGTCCCCATCCCCCATGAGGGTCCGGGTAGGAGGGACTTTGAGCATCCCTGATGTAGAGACCTAAGTTGGTAGGGGTGGGATTCAGTTTAGGCAGAAGCGTGCCAGCCCTGGGGGTGCTAGTTCTGATCACTTTCCAGAGAGGCATCCCAAACCAAAATCAAGTTATCTAGCTGGTGAGAGCCAGCAGAGTTTCTCATATAGCTCACAATGGTGGGTGGTCGAGTCGGGGCAGCCAAGGCAAAGCGACAAATGTTATTGTAAGCAGTGTACCACCGGGTGAGATGTGTCTTTGGAAGCGAGCAAATAGGTGCAGCTCATAGCTGAGGGAGGAGGAGCACACCGTTCGCTAGGGCAAGCCTGGCTGCCGGTATAAGGTTATACTTGGCCCTATAGGCCAGACCCAGTTTGCAGTTTGCCGCCCTGCAGATGTTAAGGATATGATTACCCATGTCAAGTTGGGGGTCAAGTGTTACCCCCAGATATTTGATGGAGCTCACTATGGGTAGTGAGGATCCATCTGCGCTGGTGACGTGTAAGCAGGCCGATGAGGCTTTGATTTTAGCCACTGAGCCAAAGAGCATAGCCTGTATCTTTTTCAGGTTCAGGACCAGCTTGTGACTAGTAACCCATGACAATACCCTGTTAAAGTCATCAGTCAGGTTCTGGTTTAGGTAGTGGCATTCTGGGAGGGAGCCAGGATTACCAGATCATCTGCATACATGGTGGCGCTACAGCTGGTAGTAACCATGGGTAGTTGATTGTTGAAGAGGGAGAAGAGGAGGGACCCAGTACCGAGCCTTGAGGCCTCCGGAGGTCACGGTAGGGGGCTCGGGAGAGGACTTTATTGAAGCAGATGCAGCTGCTGTCCATGTAGATAACCACATTAGCCATTTCATGGCATGGGGGAGAGGCTGCGACCACAACTGTGCACTAGCTGTTTGTGGTCAACCAGGTCAAAGGCTTTGACAGGTCGATAAATATTGCACCAGAGAGTTTGCCCTGGTCCATGACTGTCCGGATACTTGATGTAACCGAGATTAAGGCTGTGGTGGTGCTGTGTCCCTTACGAAAGCCGTGTGGGCTGGGGACAGAAGTTCATGAGAGTGGATATATTCTGAAAGCTGCTCAGCCACTACTTTTTCAAGGAGCTTGCTAAGGGTTGGGAGAATGGCAATCGGTCGATAATTGTCAGGCAGTTTGGGATTTCCTTGCTTCAGTACAGGGACAATCCTCGCCTCTTTCCAGATGTCTGGGATGGTCCCCAGACCAAGGGATAGGCTGAAGATAAAGGCTACTGGTGAGGCAATGTGTGCAGCACCAAGCTAAAGGAGTTTAGGTTCCAGGTTGTCTAGGCCAGGACTGGAGTACTGGGAGAGGCCAGCTAGGTGTTTCTGCAAGTCCTGAACTGATACAGCCCTGAGGTGGAACATTTGATGAGGAGGGTGACCCTCCAGCAGAGTGGAGGGAAGGGGGTGGGACAGAGCCTCATCTGGTGAGAAGAGGGTTGTGAAGGCAGAGAGGTGAGAGAAGTGATTATTTAGGGAGTTGGCAATAGTATGGGGATTATTGCAGGAGACTCCATTTATGACCATGTCCGTAACCCCTGGATGGGAGGATCCGCTGACAAGGGATTTAATATCTCTCCAGAACCTCCTGGGATTACTGGCAGAGCTTAGTAGGGCGGACTTGCAAAAGTCACTCGTTGTTGCCCTGATGGCCTTTTTGCACTTGTTCCTGAGTTGTCTGTACCTTTGAATAATCATGGGATCACTGGTACCTTTGGAATAAGCCCAACACTTATCTCTCTCCTGCATCTGGGCTAGGAGATTCCCATTTAACCAGAGGGTAGGGACCCCTTCACTCCTACGGTGACCTTGGGAGCATGCTTGTCTTGCAAGGCCCTAAAGATGGAGGGAAGTAAGAGGTTGCTGCCGAGGGGTCAGTGGCACCATACACCCCAGACCAGCCAGTAACTCTTAGGTCTTCCAGGAACTCCTCAGTATCGAATCTAGAGTAATTTCTGACATGCATAATTTTGTGTGGAATTTTGGGGTGGGAATTTTCCATACACAGAAAACGGTGAGTGGTCAGAGATGGAGTCAGATAATGTGCCGCTGATGAGATCCTGTCAGGACGTTAGACATGATCCAGGCCAGTAAGGTGCTGGAGGATCCATTTGCTGTCCGCCTAGTTGGTTCCTGGATGAGCTGGGTCAGGGCAAGGTTAGCAAGCAGAGGCTCAAACTGCTTAACATTACCACTATCCCAGTTAAGGTTTACATCTCCCAGGATTATGGGTTTGTTATCCCTGACTCTGGGACCAATTTTGTCCATGAGGTGAGTTAATCCAGGTAGCCCACCTCTTGGAGGATTATAGGTGCACAGCAGGGGCAGTTTCTTTGCATCCCCAAGTAGCAGTAGCACATGTAGCAACTTACAGGGGGACACGTTTGAATCCTGGTGGGCAATTTGGGAGATTTTTAAGTGGCTCTTATGGTAGATTAGTATGCCACCCCCCCTCTTGCCCCCAGCTCTGTCCTCGTCCAGCAAATGAGAAGCGGACTCGGAGCTTCTGATTTGTTGAATGTCATCAGTAAGGAGCAGGATGAAGGGCAGGAGTACTCAGCTGAGTGAACTTTTTCTGATATTGAACATGCAGACTTTTTTTTTTTGTGGGGCAGTGCTCACAGTTAAATTTTTTCACTAAAGAGGGTGTTGGACTTGTATAATATGCTACTGAGCGTTGCCTAGAGACTGTTGGACCTACTAACATACTAGTACCACACTGTAGAACCTCCCTTGGGCAACGGTCTTTCCATTATCGTGCCCCTCTGTGGCTAAACAACCTACTGTCCACAATCTCCCTTACATCCAGTTTGGGTCAGTTTAAAGCTGGTCTTAGGACACTCCTCAACTCAGCAACCTGTGACTGTAGATAACTTTAAAACTGGGTTCCAGTGCTTCAAATATGGGGTCCACCCCAGGACTTTCTACTGTTTCCCTAAGATAGGATCCTCAATCTCACTTTAATCATGTCTTGACTCAGGGCCTATTTTGTCAGACCCTCCGAAATTGAAGTACTGTCATGTGAATCAAAGTTTTGACCCGGGACCTCTTTTTAAGATCCCAGATGATGTAACCCTACATTATACATGGCACCAAATGTTTAAATCCACTATCAGCGTGTTAAGTTTTGTACTGTGCCAAATGTATAACAGTTGTACCTAATGTTTAAGTTTGTGATCCTTAGTGTATATTCTTACTGACGTGGAGCCTTTGCAAAGGAGTCGATGACTCAAAGGATTATAATTCTAATATCTTTCAATAAATAAATTTATTTTTTGGGAAGTGCAAGTTGTTCTTTTGCGTAAATATTTGTTAATAAAATTTTCTGTTTATGGTCTCTTAACCCCTCTCAGCTGGTATGATGAGTTTGTTCCGTCATTGGTAAGCTGGTTTTATACGTTGTATAGGAGTTCGGTGTTTAACTCTTTGGGAAGATTTCTTTTTATATCCACTTTCTGTTGCAGTCCTACCAAGAATGGTATTAAGGCACTAGGGTAGATGCTGTTGTAGTTGGACAAGCTCCACGTTTGGGTTTATGTAGCAGGCCTTGATGCTGGTAATTTTCTTGCTAGTGTTTGTGGATCTCACCAAGGCATTTCACTTAGTTGATCAAAATTTACTTCTCGATTCTGTGATTCAAATGCACTTCTCCATGGAGGTCATTCCTTGGTTTAGAAATTATTTAAGTGATAGGGTCAAAAAGACCTGGGGCTAAATTCACAAAACTTTGCGCCATACAAACTGGGATTTGTTCCAATGTAGTATTCACAAAAGCCCAGCTTGCAGCCACAAACTGGGTTTGCAGTTGGGCAAAGGTTTGAGGGGTCCACGGTGCAAGTGAAGGGGGGGGGGGACCTGCATATTGGCGCAGTCCCACTCACACAGCATTTTCTTCATGTAAGGGCCTTTTGCTAGATTCCCTTGCATGGAGAAAATACAGCCGAGGAAAACCACCTCTTAACTCTGCGCAACCCTAGTGGTGGTTGGAGGGTAGTGCAAGGCGCCCCCTGACCCATAACACCCCTGCCCTGGTAGTCCAGTGGTCCCACTGACAAGCTGTCCATATAGCCATAGAAGTATGTGTGTGTGTATATATATATATATATATATATATATATATATATATATATATATATGTATGTATGTATGTATGTGTATGTATGTGTATATATGTATGTATGTATGTGTATATATGTATGTATGTATGTGTATATATATGTGTGTGTGTGTATGTATGTGTGTGTGTGTGTGTGTGTGTGTGTGTATATATATATATATATATATATATATTATACTATATATAGCTATGCCCTTGTAGTCCAATTATTGCCTCCAGTCGCCATCCCAATATTAACAAAATCATTCCCTGGTAGTCTAGTAGTCCCCCTGTTCTCCAGTCATCATCCCGATATTAAAAAAATAATTCTTTGGTGGTATAGTTGTCCCTCCCCATCCTCTGTTCACTATCCCAATACAAAAAAATTATTATTCCCTCATAGTCCAGTGGTCCCTCCACTCTCTCCCCCCTTCCCCCCGCCACTGATCGCCATACCAAGTAAAAGGAAACCATCCCTCCCTGGTAGTCCTGTGGTTGCTCCCCACCCAAACACCCGCCCAGTAAATATATATAATTGTCATTGGTGTCCAGTGTACTCCCCACCCTCCACCCACACTTCGCCCCTTGGAAACAACAGAAGTGTCCCATTTCCTGGTGGTCTAGTGGACCCCCACCCTCCCACCCTGGCAGATAGTGACCCACCACCCCGCTCCCCATCCCAAAACCCAACTGGTGAACGGCATAGTCCTCCTCCCACTACCATGGCCAAGTGGGGAGGGGCACACCGGACACCAGTGGCAATGTCTTTATTTTCTTGGGTGGGTGTTTGGGTGGGGGAGGGACCACTGGACTACTAGGGAGGACTGATTCCTTTACTCAGTATGGTGATCAGTGATGGGGAATGGGGAGGGACCACTAGACTACCAGGGAATCATTTTTTGTATATCGGGATGGCGATCAGAGAGTGGGGAGGGACCACTAAACTACCAGGGAATGTTTTTTATATTGGGATGGCTATCATAGAACTGGGAAGGGGAGGGACCACTAGACTTGCAAATCTTTTAATATCATGATGGCGATCGGAGGCAGGGGAGGGACCACTAGACCACAAGGAAAACTACTTTAATTATACAGGGATGGCGATCACGGACCATTAGACTACCTGGGATGCATGTGTCAACCACAAGGGGCGGCAGTCGGGGAGGGCTACACTTGCAGCAGGCCATGCAAATGGGTCCATAATGGGCATGCAGGTGGCCACCTAGCACCTGCATGCCCAATGGACTCCTTTGCATGCCTTCTTTTGTGACTGGCAAACAGCGCACCTGCGCTATTCATTGCAGGGCCATTGTCCTGACTGGCAGTGGGGGCAGTGCTACTGAGCTTAGCAGTGGTTTCCCAGGGTGAGCGCTGCCCCTCAAGCCCCTGTTCTGCACTGCCTGACTGTGAATAGCAAAATTTTGAACCTGTGCAACCGCAAGGTGAAGCGCAGACTTTTGCGCTGAACTTTGAGATTATTTGTAAATCTAGACCCTGTTTTCAGTATTACGTCTGATACACTTGTTACATGTGGAGTTCCCCAAGGGTCAGTCCTGGGATCGCTGCAATTTTCTCTTTCTGAACTCTGCATGTCCCTCAGCAAAGATGTTTTTTTATATGTGGGTGATGCAGTGATGAACATGCAGGGAAAAACATAAGCCAAATTCTTTAAACATTTTAAACTATTGGAAAATTGGTTTTTTGCTTTCTTGAATTTTGTTGACTGGGTGGACTCGCTGAGACCAAGGTTCCCTTTCCCAGGGGTGACCTGGGATTAGTTGCATGTATGGAAGAAAAAACACATTGACACTTACAATACAAGGTACAGAATTCAGTAGAAACAGTCACAGGTAGAACACAAAGATCATTACACACAGTCTTGTCTTAAATAGTAAGAAGACAAAAGCCATGGTCATCTTTGATCCCTGAAAAATATATAGCCATCGTTTTCAGCTCTGGTAGAAATGGAGAGCAGATTAAGCTGGTAAATGAGTCTAAATATTTATTTATTTATTTAGTTAGTTAGTTAGTTTTGTTGACTGGGTAAGTGCACTACACAACTCCTGCCTATTTTCGGGCATGACCTGGGGGAGGGATACAGATGAATGCCAACTGACCTTGAACGGATTAAGTTGTTGGTGGTATTTTTTTTTTTTAGTGAATGAGGGAAATTTGGCCAGGACACGGGAAATTCCCTACTCTTTTCGGAAGTGCCATGGGATCTTTAACATCCACCTGAACTACCACCAATCTAGGCAGATGGGTCCTCGGTTTAACGTCCTCATCCGAAGACGGCACCTCAGAAGTGCGGCACCCTCTCATGCTGCACTACAGTGTCAGTACTGGATATTAACCAAGTGCCAGATGTGGGAACTGAACCCACAGCCTCTGATCTCCCGGCCTCAGGGGCGAGTATGCTGCCTACTGAGCCACTGACAGGGGTCACCCTGCACAGCACTTTCTCCTATGAGCCTCACGTTAACATTCTTGTCTAGACAGTGCATCAGAGACTGGGGGCTCTTTATATATAGAATGAAAAACTATCTCGCTCCTGAATTGAGGAACATGTTGATGGATGGCCTGTTACCTCCAATTGATTACAGCACGTTATCCTACCTTTTGGCTGTAGAGGGCACTGCTGTCCAGGATGAAGATGGTGAATAACTCTGCATGTAGATTCCAAACAAAGCAGATTCAAAACTCACCGCCATTATTCTGTATTTATCAGCAGGCTGCCTCTCTTTGGAAAGATGGAATCAAGCTTAAGGCTTTAGTTTTTCTGTGTAAAACAGTCTTGGGCCTCTGTCCCCTAGTATCGGTCCGTTTTCCCCATCTGGTAATACCAGCGGTACTAGATCACAAATCCAGTGAATGGTCAACATTCCATTTGAGTAGTGGTCTGGCACAGAGGTCCTTGGTGCAGCAACCTTATTGGTATGTGTTTCTTCCTTTAAATCTGCTTGTCATCAATAATTGACCTGACTTGAGTATTTCTTGCAGCAGGCCACACCTATGGAACTATAGTCACGGGCCTTAGGACCACATGAGAACTCCTCTAGCTAGCAGTCTTCCAAGGGACCACCCATTACGAAGTCATAAGCCCCCACACCCTCCTCAGTTCTTTTACCACCCTCCACCCCCACGTTGGACTTCTCGGAAATCCACCAGCTTCAGTCGACCGCCATTTCACCACATTTTCTAAGTTACACACTAACAAACATACTATTTGCCAGCAGATTAGGCCTTACGGTCTATCAAGTCTGCTCGAACCTTAGATCCTTAGTTGGGTGCCAAGGCCCTCCCATCTCTTGTGCTCCAGAAACCCCTATCATCCATCCCCACCCCCCTGGGTCAGGCCATCATCTGATACATCCACTTTCTGTGTCTGTCCCACCCTCTCTTGAAGCCCTCCACTGTGAATCTCTGAACCAGCTCACCAGGCAGTGCATTCCAAGGGTCCACCACCCTCTCGGTGAAAAACCTCAACATCTATTTTTTATTTTTCTCTCCCTAGTATACATCACTTTAGAGATAAAGTGCTTTTTTCCCCCTCTCCGTTCATGCCGAGCTCCGCTTCTTGGAACCTCTTTAAAAAGTGTGCCAGTGGGCAGAAAATCCCTGAGGAAGACAACTATGAGGCCTGCTTCTGCTGCCTAGGTCCAGACCATGACGCCCAGGCTTGCATGATCTACAGTGGCTTCAACCAGGCCACCAGGAAGTGCCGAGTGCAGACCCTCAAAACCTTTCTGCTTAAGCAGAAGGTCGCCCAGATGGAGAAGGAGCTTCAGGTGTGAAGTTCCCCGCTTTTCCTCTGTGGCGTCCTCGGGCTCGCAGCCTTCCATAACTTGTGACAAGTTGACAGGGAAGCATAAGCATTGAGACAAGGACCGTCCTTGTCTCTGTCCCAGTCGCCGCTTTGTGTGCCAACTGTGGCGGGGCCGGACATCTCTGCCTTGTATGCCCTTTCCCCTGCAAGGCAACTGTCGGCAGCTCCCCCATCAATGTTTCAGTGGCATGGGTCAGTTCCAGGAGCGCTGGTACCCCATTGACTTCTCAGCCCCTGCTGTTCAGGCCCTTATTTTAGGGGGCACTCTGGTGACTCAGCTGGCTCGTCGTTAACGGGCTCAGCATCGGTGGTCGACGGGACACAGCCTGCCCCACCACCACTGGCCTTAGCTGTTTCTTTGGCAGTCGTTTGGGGCCCGGAGCCTCTACCCTCTCCTGAGTCACCCCCGCCTGAGCCCCAGTTGCCGTTGCTATCCCTGACGTGGACCCACGCTGAGGAGCTTCCCTGCAGGCTGCAGCCTGTGTGGCCACACTCCCTGATACTTACCTCGGCACCGACCCTGGTGTTCCCTCAGCCGACACCAATGGGTCTGACGCCGATAGCGGTGGACTTCCTTTCCATGCTTACCACCTTATGGGACTTTATGCAGGCTAAGCTTGCTACTCCCCAATGCCCATCCCACAATGCGCCCTCCTTCTCCAGTGGAGCCATGGCCCATGCCCTAGAACCCTGGGTCCTTGCTCCCCCTCAGGACTCTGGCGAGGATGGGTGCCGTCTGGACCGCATTCCTCCCGATAAGGGTGACAACAGCGATGATGGAGGAGCTACCCTACAACTCCAACCCCATGATCTGCTCCCCACGGTGAAGAGACCCCCGGTATATCCCGTGGGTCCTCCCCCCATGGACCCTCTTTATGTATTGTTATAGAGACAGTCAGCCATGGGCTTTGGACACCAAGGAGCAAGATCCCACTAATGTTGACTGGCCACTTATTTACGGCTGCGGATACTCCTCTTCTGATCATTCTTCCCTTGATTGAGTCTTTAGAAGATGCCACCATGGCTGCCTGTCATTGGACCAATTTGATACCCACCATACCAAGGAAGGCTGACAAATTATACCAGGCTCCAGTAGGAAGGCCTTTCTTTGTTGATCTGGTTCAAGCAGATCACGGGTGCTCATCAGTGCCAGCCACATTTGCACCAAGAGACCCCAAAACCTCAGTTCCATGCCCCAGATAAGGAGTCCTGGAGGCTGGATCACATTGACAGAGAACCTTTGCCTCTGCCACACTGACCATCAGGATTACATTGCCCTTATGGTCCAGTACCAGAACTAGCTCTGGGACCAATCCCATGATTCTGCCAGGGGTCTTCCCGATGACCCCCTAAAACAGCAGATACTGTAGTCTCTTAAAGCTGGTTCCATCATTGGCACCCACCTCCTCTGGGCTGCCTATGACGCTGTAGACGCCTTACCCTGGGCTGCCGCAGAGGGCATTTGCCTATATAGGTACTCTTGGTTGAGGGTGTCCGGGTTTGCCCAGAATGTTCAGCTGTCCATTCTGAATGCCCCCTTTGGAGGCTATAAGTTGTTAGGCGCAGATGTGCAGGATATACTGTCTCAACTGCAAGCCTCTGGCTGTACCCTCGATCAGTCTACTGTATGTACCACACCAACCAGCCCAAAAGTGGTCACAGAGTGCCCTTTCATTGGCTTGTTCATAGACCCAAGCCCTCTACAGAGACTCCGGGTAGCGCTCGGCCATCCCTGCCCTGCCACCCCTCCTCCACCAGCACAGGAAAATGCCCCAGAGGAGGAGGTGCAGTCACAGCCGGTTCAGTTTGACTCCTTGCCCAACCCCTCCCTTGTGGCGGAGGTGGTGATAGAGGGTCGCTTCCCACGCTTGGACAGGTGGAGGGAAATAAACAGAGATGCCTGGGTACTGCAGATCATAGAAAGCGGCCAAACTCTGAATCCTTGGAGTGTCCTCCAGAGAAACCTCTAGATCTTACTTCAACAGGGCTCTTGCAGTAGGTGTTCTCAAATAGGACTAAGTACGGATCCCAGCTCCCTTACAAGGACGGTCACTCCATGTGTCTCTTCTGCCTAGGCCCGGATCACCGCGTGGAGGAGTGCGACCACTGCCAGAAGTTCAGTTCAGTCACCTGCAAGAGGCGACAACAGTCCCTGGAAGCCCATATTTTAAAGAAAAAGATGGCCTCCATGGAAAAAGAATAGAAGAAGCTTTGGCAGATGTCTACTTCCCCTGAAGGCCACTATAAGAAGAAAAGGGACAAGAAAAAACATAGGGACCGGGATTAGTCATCCACAGCCCATGCAACTTCATCTGGAGTTGCGGCCCTACAGGTATCTTCACCTCCAGGGTATTGCTCTCCGATGGCCGCCTTGGTGGTTACCAAGCGTGTGTCGGCCCCCGCTCCCCCTGTCTGGCTTGGGCTTGCTGGGAGCCTCCGGGCAAAGGAGGCTTCCACTCCCGGTTCAGCCACCTCTATTACTGGGCCTACCAGTGCGAATGGGTCCGATAAGTCATGTGCTGGCTTTGCGTCACCCACCGGACAAGGCTGCTAAGCGTTCGACCGGCTAAATCCGATGATCACACAGCCTGCGACCCGCATCAGGCACTGATGCCGCCTGACGCCGGGAGTACGCCACGGCAAACTTCTGTTCCGTTGCAGTCAGAGGCTCCTCTGTCCCGCAGACACCCCGAGGACTCTGCCCTCTTCCCCAGCTGGGGTTGAGGATATGAGGATGCTGCTGTTGGGGGTGCCCCCCTCGCCAGAGCCTCAGATGCCGGACTTGATGTCAAGTAAACCCTCCGGCATACCAGTGCCTAACAGTAGTACTGCTCTGCCGCCAGAGCCTGCAGGGCCCATCTTTCCGGGACCTCCCACTCCGGCCCCTACGCCTTCTGGACCGATGCCAGGCCTGTCCAGTCCTCCGGCTCGGCCAACACCAGGTCCTTCAGCTCCTTCAGAGCCCCTGGTGCCAGGATACCCGACGCCGTAGTATCTGACGCCGCAGTATACAACACGTCAGTACCTGACGCTGCAGTACCCAACGCCTTGGTACCCAACTCCGGGCATCCCACCGTCAGGTTATGGGTACCCCTTTTACGGGTTCCCCAGTTACCCGTATCCAATTCCACCCCCCAAACGACCTTAAGGAGGTTTTAGCTTCCTGTTGGGCTGAGGCTAAGCCCCACCTCACTAAGGAGGCAGAAAATAATCAGCAGGCGCCAGACCCTATGCCAGATCCCGTTCGTCAGTGACAAGTGACTCCTCTGCCTCTACAGGCCTTAGAGCAAGAACACCTCTGGCTTCGTCTTAGGGGACACGCACCCTCGGGTAGCCCCAGAATGGTTGATCCCGCACCTAATAATGAGGACTCTTCTTCTTGGACCGTCAGACACTGACTCAGATTCTGAACCCTCTGACCCAGGAGGCAGCCCCACACCCAGAGACTCCAAGGCCCAAGGATTCTCCTAAGTTCTTTCTGGAGGATCCTTCATTCCTGAGTTGCTGAAATGAATCAAGCTGCATATGAATGGCAATCAGTGGAGCCAGATCCACAGCGGAAGAAACTGTCCGTTCACCTGGATGATCCGAAACTTCTCCTACACTGATTCCTCCCTGGATTGAGCCTCATGAGGATCTTGTTTCCACAATTTGGAAGCAACCTTTCTCATTAGCCCTCTTCCTTGCAAGGTAGATAGGTTTTACCAGGCTCCGAGGCAAAGACTTTTTAGTCTTCACCCTAAGGCAGGTCGGTTGTCATTGGGTACTTCCCATGACAGAACTGCCAACCCCTAACACCTTAACTCGTCTTCCCCCCAACAACGAATCCAGGCTTCTGGACCAGTATGGCAAGAAGATTTATGCATCTTCTACGCTGGGTTTGAGAGCCCTTAATTATGTGGGACATATGGGGGACTACCAGAAGTCTGTTCTGAGTCAGGTGGAATCAAAACTGGACTCTTTCCCAGATTCTCAGACAAAGCAGGAACTGTGAGATCTGGTCCATTCCACTTGTTCAGCCTGTAGGCACATGCTCTGTGCCACTTACGATGTGGTAGACACTGCAGGTCGAAGCTCAGCTTTTGCCGTAAGTTTATGTCATCATACCTGGCTTCATGTTTCAGGTTTGGCCCCTGAGGTACAGACGGCTATACACAATGCCCCTTTTTGGGGATCAGTTGTGTTCGGAGGTGATGTTAGACATTATCACTGAATTACAAGAGAAGGGTTTGGCATTAAAGTAGGTCCAGACCATGTACAAATCCTCTCAGAGCCAGAAGCGTCCCTATCGGCACCAAAACCGCCGACAACAGAAGCAGATGCAGGCTAAGCGTCCCAACAAACGCCGAAGCCACATCAGCGCCAGAGCTCCCACAAGTAAGTCTCGTAAGACTCCGGAGCCTTGGCCTCTGACTCCTGCCTCCCTCTTCCTCTGGTACCTCCAGAGGAACCAGTAGGGAAGATTTTCCTCCTGTCTGCTGGGCTTGGAGAGAATAACTACCGATGCATGGGTTCTACAGTTGGTGTCAGTGGGACACTCAATAGAGTTTACACAAAAACCATCCCACAGACCACCTCCTCTATCATCGTACTCCCCTTGTCACATACCATTGGTACTCTAGGAGATCCGCTCCCTTCTCAGAAAGGCAGCGATAAAACCCGTCCCTCCCCCTACCAGGGGATGGGTTACTATTCACACTTCTTCCTACTACAAAAGAAAACAGGTGACCTGAGACCCATCCTGGATCTCAGTTCTCCAAGCCAGTATGTGGAGTATAAAAGATTCTGAATGCTCTCTCTGCAGAGTCTCCTTCCCCCTGCTCTGGTTGGGACTGTGGCTGTACACCCTGGATATTCAGGATGCCTACCTGCATATCCCCATACATCCTTCCACCAGAGATACCTCCATTTTTGTTTTCAGGAGGCACACTACCAGTTCAGGGCCCTCACATTTGGCCTTTCCTCAGCCCCCAGTATTCACCAAATGCCTGGCGGTAGTGGCAGCCTTCCTGCATACCCAAGGAGTTCAAGTTTTCCCTTACCTGGACGACTGTCTCCTAGCGGCTCCGTCCAGGGAGGACCGCCAACGCCCCCTTTCCTTTATCCTGGAGGTCTTTTCCAGCTGGGTATCATGGTCAACCAAGCCAAGTCCCATTTGGTCCCTTGTCAACAGTTGCAGTTCATTGGGGCAGTGTTGGACACGACCCTAGGCGCAGGGGCCTTTCTGCCCCCAGACAGAATCGAGACGCTCCTAACCCAAGCTTGCCTTCTGTCCTGCCTCAGATGGGTTGGGGCCCGGAAGGTCCTTCGACTTCTCGGATCTCTGGCAGAAGCCATCCCAACTGTCCCTCTGGCGCGACTCCATATGAGAGTCTTGCAGTGGACTCTCCTTTCTCAGTGGGACCAATCCCAGAATGATCTGGATCACGAGGTCCTAGTGTCGGACCTGATGATCAGGGACTTGTGGTGGATGGTTCAGGAGAACCTCAGTCTGGGGGGTCCTTTCCTGCACCGATCATCCCACCCAGACTCTGACCACGGATGCGTCAGCTGCAGGTTGGGGAGCCCACCTAGGGTCTCACAAAAATCAGGGAACCTGGTTTCACTTCCAGAACAGGTTACACCTCAGCGTTCTCGAGATGAGGGCTGTTCTGTATGCCCTACAGGCTCTTCTTCCCTTCGTTCTTCCTGGTCACCTTCTGATCCAATCAGACAACATGTATGTAGTCTGGTATCTCAACAAATGGGGAGGAACTCGTTCTTATCCCCTGTGCCGGGAAGCAATGAGAGTCTGATATTGGGCATCTCAGAACAACATGCATCTGACGGCAGTCCACGTTCTAGGCATGCAAAACACCGTGGCAGATACACTCAGTCGCTCGTCAGCCAAGTCTCATGGTGGGAACTCAAACAAGATGTCATAAGCGATATCTTGAGCAGTAGGGACTTCTCAGGTGGACCTATTTGCCTCCCCGACAATGCCAAGCTTCCGCCTTCTGCTCGCTCACTCCAGGGCGAGACGTTTTTGGCAGGACGCACTGTGTCTGTGCTGGAAGGGCAGATTCTTCTATCCCCAATTCCTTTGATTCAGAGGGTACTGAACAAACTTGGGCATAAGGGGTCACGAATGATTCTCATCGCTCCCTTCTGGCCGAGGCAAGTTTGATTCTCTCTTCTGCAACAGTTTTCCGAGGAACTTTCACTACCTCTGTCACAGGAATTGCTGACCCAGGATCAGGGGACCCTGGTCCATCCAGGACTCTAATCACTCCACCTTCATGCTTGGCTCCTGCAGACGTAGCCACGGCTCGCTTCGGTGTTTTGCCTCTAGTGGCGGACATTTTGGTGGAGGCCAGAAAGTCTTCCACTAGGTCTACCTACGCCATGAAGTTGAAGCAGTTTTTCATTTGGGCAGGTTCCAAGGATCTGGAACCTTTTTCATGGCCTGCAATCAGAGTCCTGGATTACATGAGGCGCCTATATGATCTGGGCCTTAGTTACTCCTCTTTGAAGGTTCATATGGAAGCCATTTGACCTACCACATTCCCTTGGGGACAAGACGGTTGCTCAGTTGGAGGTTTCAAGACTTTCCTTAAAGGGGTTCTTCACTTAAGACCCTCGATCCGTAATCCTGCTCCCCGTGGGATCTGAATTTTATTTGGAGAAGCTCATGCTGCCTCCCTTTAAACCGGCAGTGGAGGCGCATCTAAAATTTCTCTCCTGGAAGACACTTTTTCTTGTGGCCATCACCTCGGCTCGGAGGATCTCAGAGCTTCAATCCCTGATGTGTAATATCCCTAACTTGATTTTCCACAGGGAATGGGTGGCCATACATATGAACCCTAAGTTTCCTCCAAAAGTGGTGGCTGAATCCACACTGAATCAATCCATTGAGCTCCCGGTCTTTTTTCCAGAGCACTCAAATCACAGAGAGTACCTCCTGCATACGCTAGATGTTCATAGGATTCTGAGATACTACACTAACAGTACAAAGGATCTCAGGAAAAAACGGATCAACTTTTCGTTTCCTTTGCGCACAAGAGAGAAGGCAATGTTATTTCCAAGCAGTGCCTCTCTAAGTGGTTAGCAAATTGCATTATTTTCTGTTATGACAAATACAACAAGATCCTTCTGGGTCAAGTCAGAGGCCACTCCACAAGAGGAGTTGCTGCCTCTGCTGCTTGTTTCAGAAATGTATCAGCTGCAGAAATATGTGCAGCCGCCACTTGGACTTCTGTCCATACCTTCACGAAACATTGTAGTTTGGATGTGGCCTCTCGCTGTAGAGTGGGCTTCGGATTGGCTGTCTTGCAGGGACTTCTGATGTGAATCCCTATTTAGCCTTTCCAACTAACTGTGGATGATGTTTCCTCTTCCCTTTCTCAGCATTGTCTCAGGCTGCTTGGGACTCGGTCCTGTTTGTGAATACCTGCAAGGCCTCTCAGAAGTAGATAGAACAGTTCGTAGAACTTACCATAACAGTAGATCTTGAGAGAGGCTCTTGCAGTGTAATATCTTCCACCTCTGTCACCCTGAGTTTCTTCTTAGGGGGCATATCTCTCTCCTGCCATGCCCTTTTGGCCTCTGGGAAAGAACTGGAAGAGGGCGGGGGACTGCCCCTTTACATTGACGTAGGCTGAAGCTGGTCAACTGATGTGGGGGCAGTCCCCCATCAGGGACTGCTAGCTAGAGATTTTTCCCATGGGGTCCTGACGCCTGGCAGCTTAGTCCTATTTGAGAATACCTACTGCAAGAGCCTCTCTCCTCTTACCCTCCAGACCGTGTTCCAGTGCTCTGGGAGGAAGTTTACTCCTTGTTGCAAAAAAGGGTCGTAGAACCCGTCCCTGAACCTCATCAGGGCAGAGGTTCTGTTCTCACTTCTTCCTGGTGCCCAAATATACAGGAGATCTAAGACCTATTCTAGACCTCTGGGAACTGAATCTGTTCATCCAGTACAAAAGTTTCAGATGGTGACACTTAACATAGTAACATAGATTTTGACAGATAAGGACTGCTTGGCTCACCTAGTCTGCCCATTTCCCTACCTACAGGATAAGCTGCAGATCCTAGTTAACAAACAGCCTATTTTTTCCTACCCCCCACAAAAATTGCCTTATGTCTGTCCCATGCATTCTTGAATTCTCCCACAGTTTTAGACCCCAGAACCTCCTCAGGAAGGCTGTTCCACGCATCCGCCACTCTCTCTGTGAAAAAATACTTCTAGGGACATGGATATGTTGTTCATCCATACTATCTGGCAGGTTCCTTGCTGCTTTAAATCTTGCCGGAAGGTCTTCAAGCTGGCTCCTCCACCCACCCACCACCCGGTGGTAAAACTCTCGGCTCCACCCCATGACGCCAGATCTTCCTTACCACTTGGAAGCTCAGGTTCCCTCCTTAACGCTCTGTGTGAAGTACTGGATCCTATTTCTTCGGTTCGCTCGAAACTTATTTTAAAATTTTCAAGACTTTTGGTCAAGTTTCTCCCAGCTGCGATGGACAATCGACTCCTGGTTTTGGCGGTGCCCTTGTGGGCAGAAAATGTCCAGGGACGCACTCCCGTGCGTCTACTGCCTCGGCCTGGAACATGACCCGCGGGCCTACGAGTTATGCCGTTCATTTTCGACGCGTCCTGGAAGACCAGCATGCCTAGTTACAGCTTGGGCACCTGAGAAGCGCTACCGACGGTTAAGTCGAAGGAGGTCTGGCGGTTACTGCGGCGGCTGGCTCGGCTGAGCAACTCGAGCAGATGATCGCCCTCGAGGAGGAGGCGGCACAGGCCACATCATCCTCTTCCTCGGTCACGGCATTTATCCCGCTCTCTTTGGGTACCTCATATTCAACTTCTTTCAAGGAGCTTTGTCAATCCCTTTCCACGAAAGGAGAGGGGCCATCGGGACAATCCTCTCGGTCCAGAAAGAAGGACTCAAAAGGTAAGTCCCATCATCGGCGTTCGTGGGAGCGAGAGAGGTCCCCTTCCCCGGACAGTCTACACTCTACTCCGGTTGAGGTTGCGGCTAAGGCCATTGGCTTCATGGTGTCCCCGTCAGGTCAGCCGGCCGAGACACCCGTCGACGCGGTCGAGATTTTTCTCGACCCGTCGGACAGGCTGTCAACTGGTGAAGCCGACAACCCTTCTTCACCAGTTTCCCTGGTGGAGACCGAGGACTTGCCTGCGCCTCTGGTGCCGCAGTCCCCGGTTAAGGCTTCCGAGCCAAGGGAGGAGCAGGTGTTCCCCGGCCCTTCCCAGACCAGTCCTCGGAAACGCCGAGGATTTCGGTGTCTGACATTGTCTCGGTTCAGCCGATCCCGCCGACATCAGCGGTCTCGGCAGCGAAGTAAGCGGCGCTGCCGCTCGTCCTCGTCTTTCTCCTCGGAAGAGGAGAGGCTTTGGCGCAAGTTGCGTCGACGCTACGAAGACCTGATGTGGCAGCAGTTACTTCTGTCCGGGAACTAGCCAACGCCGTCGCCTTCCCCGGCCATCAAGTAGCTGTCACCTGAGCGGCCGAAACAACCCCTCGCTGTAGCCAAGGTGCCCAAGCCTGGGCTGGTTGTTCAGCCGAAACTAGCTGCCCCACTGATTGTGGTGGAACCTCCGCTTCCACAACCGAAATTGGGGGCGCCGACGAAGGACTCTCGGTCGGGTCAGGGCCTGCCCCACAGGTTGTCTGTCACCCTCACTCCTGACCGTCCTCGGCAGGTGGAGGGTGGCTCAGGCCCCAGGCAGCTCTTTGCGGACTCCTCTGAGTCTGGCGACTCCTCCTGTTCTCAGGCCCATTGACCTGGAGTCCTCCGAGGCCAGTCGATGGACAAAGTCCATCGTCCTTCATGGGTTTGCTTGGCTCATCTCGGAGTCCACGGGATGCAGCTCGACCCGTATCAAGCGGGCCAAGACCCTGACAGAGATACTGGACGAGGGATTCACCACGAGCCTTTCTGGTGGCTGAAGCCATTGTTGGCCCAGCCTTGGAGCTCTGGCAGCGTCCTGCTTCCTGCCCTGCGCCTTGGCCAGGAAGTATCACGGTCCTAACGGCTCTTTGTCCGTTTTCAGAACACCCTTTGCCTAGGGGTTGGTCACCGACAGCATTTTCGGCGTTCCGGGAATACTAGGGATGTGGACAAGCCCCCGACAAAGGAGTCCAAAAGCTGGACTATTGCGGGCGCAAGGTGTGCGCTCGTCCTCCCTTGGCCTCCGCCAGGCCAGCTCAGCCGTGCTGATGGCACACTTCTCCCATGCCCTCGTGGGCTCCCTGGATGAGGTGATCCCTCATCTCCTGGCTGACCTGCAGACCACGGTCTGGCAGGTACGGGACCAGGGTAGGGCGGTGGCTAAACAGCAGCTCCAAATGGCTCTGGACATTGGAGACTCCTGTGCCAGATCAGTGGCAGCCGCGGTGGCCATGCGCCACAGAGCATGGCTGAGGATATCCACCTTCACGGCGGATACCCAGCACAAACTGGCGGATGTCCCCTTCCTGGGGACTGACCTCTTTGGCCCTGGAGTGGAAGGTCACCTCCAGCGGATCGAAAAGTCCAATGCCACTCTGGACTCGGTCATCTCCACCCAGAAGGACAAAGGCCGCCGACAGCAGCAGCACAAGTCCTTCTGCATCTGCGGTATGTCCGACCCAGCAGCACCAGGGCCAAGCAGGCTTGTGCTTGGCATCCCAAACCCAAGCCCGTGGCTTTCTCCAACAGGAAGCAGGGAGGTAAAGGCCCAGGAGGTCCCTCGGCCAGTCTCTCTCTTAGCCTGCTCAGTGACTGGTTGAGGGTGTCACCCAGCCTCGTCACCCCAGGGCTCTGCCACTTCCTTTCTTTGGTCCGTTATCACCAAGGACGTTGGATGTTGGAGGTGGTAGGAAAGGCCTGCCCCTGGAGTTCGAGCAGGCCCGCCTTTCCGAGCTGTCTCCCTCGGGGGCTCAGACCCCAGCCTCTTTGTCGACTGCTGAGCCAATAGTCGCCTGCTCCTCAAAAGAGGTGATCAGGAAGGTGGTGGATCCTCCTCCAGACCCGGGGTTTGTGTCCAGATACTTCCTGGTCTCAAAACGGATGGGAGGCTGGCGCCCCATCCTCGACCTGCACGACCTGAACAGGTTCCTAAGGTCTCGGACCTTCAGGATGGTCACTCTGGCTCAGATAATTCCATCCTTGGAAGGAGGCGTGTGGTTCTGTTCTCAGGACACGTTCTTTCACGTCCTAATCCGTCCGTCCCACCAGAGATTCCTCCGCTTCAGGGTGGAGGGATCCCTCTACGAGTTCTGGGCCATGCCCTTCAGCCTCTCCCTAGCTCCCAGGGTCTTCACCAAATGCATGGCAGTGGTGACAGCATTCCTGCGGCGCCGAAGGGTCCAGGTGTACCCCTACCTGGACGACTGGCTGATTGCAGCCCCCTCCAGAGCAGAGGTGGAGCAGTCCAGAGATCTGGCCCTCCAGGTTTGCTATCAGGTTGGCCTCCTCATCAACGAGGCCAAGTCTGAACTCGTGCCCAAGCAGGTGATACATTTCATCGGGGCAGAGGTCGACTCTCTACGAGCCAGAGCACGGCTTCCGGCAGACAGGGCCGAGGTTCTTTCCTCCTTTGCCCAATCATTTCAGGTTGGGCAATCGCGCCCTGCCCGGGACTTCCTGCGCCTCCTGGGCCTTATGGCGGCCTGCACCAGCGTGGTCCGTTAGGCCCGCTGGTACATCGTCCCCTTCAATGGGTGCTGGCCAGCCAGTGGTCACAACGCCGATCTGGATCAGCTAGTGACAGTGACCAGGGGATGTGGGCAGCTCTCCAGTGGTGGACGTTCAGCACATCTGTAGGAGGGCATCCCATTTGTCTGCCCCGAGCCGATGGTCTCTCTGTCGACCGATGCCTCTCTGATGTGTTGGGGTGCCCATCTGGGGAGCACAGAGCACATGGCCTCTGGTCCCCTCGGGAGTCCCGATGCCACATCAACCTGCTGGAGCTTCGAGCGGTTTGTCTAGCCCTCACCGCCTTTGCTCCATTTCTATGGGGTCAAGTGGTTCGGATCCAGACGGACAACACCACGACCATGTACTGCCTAAACCGCCAGGGCGGGACGCGCTCCATGCCTCTGTGCAGGGAAGCTCTCCGCATTTGGTCACTCGTGCGCAGCCTGGAGGTGGATCTCCTTGCCATTCACGTGGCAGGGCCTCCAACACCCTGCCGATGCCTAAGCTGGATAGGGGCTGCATCTCACGAGTGGTCTCTCCTGCCGGAGGTAGTACAGATCTGTTCTCCCACTGGGGCACGCCTCAGCGGACCTGTTTGCCTCAGGGAGAATGCAAGCTGAGACTTTCATGCCCACCCCCTCAGCAGGGCTCGCTGCAGGGGGATGCCTTTTTGAGGCTGTGGACCCCGGGCCTCTTCTATGCTTTTCCTCCATTTCCTTTGATCCACAAGGTGCTTCTCAAGGCGAGGAGGGACAAGGCGCAGGTGATTCTGGTAGCCCCAGACTGGCCCTGCCAGTTCTGGTATCCAGATCTCCTCACTCTCAGCTCCAGGCTCCCGAGGCGGCTTCCAGCCCTCCCGGACCTGATCTCAGTCAATCAGGGAAAGGTATTCCATCCGGACCTTCAACCCCTACACCTGACGGCCTGGTTCCTGAGCGGCTAGAGTTCCAGGCCTTGGGTCTTTCCGACGAGGTCCTCAGCATTGTTGAGGCGTCCCGTAAGGAGTCGACCAGAAAATGCTACGCCTTTAAATGGAAGAGATTCTCCATTTGGTGTCAAGGCAAGGGCCTGGACCCTTCCTCCTGTTCCTTGGCAAGCATTCTGGACTACCTGTGGTCACTTTCTCAGCAAGGGCTTCAGTCGACGGCCCTTAGGTGCACCTGGCAGCCATCTCTGCTTACTGGTGTCGGGCTCGGTAAGCAGTCGGTGGGCGCAGGAGAGGTGGTCAGGCGCTTTTTCAAAGGCCTTGATCACATATCCCTCTGGTGCGAGAACCTTCACCTCCGTGATCATCGGCTGGTATTGGCTAAGCTCATGGGCAAGCTATTCGAACCGATGCACAGGTGTGACATCTCTCACCTGTCATGGAGACACCGCCTTCTTGGTGGCTATCCGTCAGCCAGAAGGATGGGAGAGCTCAGGCGCTTTCCATCGAGTCTCCTTATCTGGTCTTCCACAGGGACAAGGTTGTCCTCGCTTCCAGCAAAATTCCTTCTGAAGGTGGTGTCGGGAGTTTCACCTTAACCAGGTGTTGACTCTGCCGATGTTCTACCCCAGTCACACCTCAGAGGCAGAGTATAGGCTCCATACTTTGGACCCTAGAGCTAAGCAGCCTTACAAGGCCAGACGGCTGAAAGTTCGGGGAGAGGTTAGCCAGCTGTTTGTCACCTCGCTGAATCCGCACCTGGCAGACCTGCAGCCAAGTGGGCGATAGGCAGGTGGGTCACCTCCTGCATAGATCTCTACTATAGGTTGGCGGGCATGGAGCCTCCCAGAGGGATAAGGCTCATTCTACCCGCCATACTGCTGCATCGGTGGCTGATTCCAGGGATGTCCCTATCCAGGAAATCTGTAGGGCTGCTTCTTGAAGTCACCACCTTCATCACCCACTACCACATCGACCTTGAGTCACGCCGGGATGCTGGTTTTGGGGCCTCGGTTCTCCAGTCTTTATTTCCCAAGTAGGGGGTGTGCGCCTTGCCTCCTTCCTCCCGGAGAACTGCTAGGAGTCTGCCAGATAGTGTGGATGAACAACATATCCATGTCCCTAGAAATACAGGTTACTCACCTGTAACAGGAGTTCTAGGAATAGTACATGTTGTTCATCCACACGACCCACCCGACCTCCCCGGCTTCGACACACAACCTGGCTTCCAGCGGGCTAGATCTGGCGTCATGGGGCGGAGCCGAGAGTTTTACCACCCGGGTGGGTGGGAGGAGCCAGCTTGAAGACCTTCCGGCAAGATTTAAAGCGGCAAGGAACCTGCCAGACAGTGTGGATGAACAACATATATCATTCCTAGAACTCCTGTTATAGGTGAGTAACCTGTATTTCCTCACATTGCCCCTGAACTGCCCCTCTCTATCTTCAAATTGTGTCCCCTTGTTCTTGCACATCTTTTTCTGAAAGATGCTACCCTCTTGGACCTTGTTGATTCCACTGAGGTACTTAAAAGTTTCTGTCATGTCCCCCCATCCCTCCTTTCCTCAAGGGTATACACATTAAGCTTCTTTAGTCTCTCCTCATGTGGCTTCTCTTGCAGACCCTCCACCATTTTAGTTGCCCTCCTCTGGACTGCCTCTATCCAGTCTATGTCCTTGCGGAGACACTTCAGGGTCTGCTGCCTTTTCTGCACCAGGGAGATTGGATTTACTCCCTCGACAAGAAGGATGCCTACCTGCATATCCAGGTACGTGCTTCCCACAGACAGAAGCCATGGTTTCATTTCCAGGGTGCACACTTCCAGTTCTGGGCTTTCCCTTTGGCTTGTCATTGGCCCCTCTGGTATTTACCAGATGCCTGGTAGTGGTGGGACTCTGTCTTTCCCTGCCTGAATGACTAGCTTCTCAAAGCCTCATCCAGGGAGTGCCTGTTACAGACTTTGGAACATACCACCACCTATTCCAGGATCTGGGCATTACGTTCAACCTGCCCAAGTCAATTCTGACCCAGTCAGCTCCTTCAGTACATAGGGGCAGACCTGGATACTTCTTGGGCCATGACCTTCCTGCCCCAGGACAGGGCAGATTGTCTGACAGCTTAGGCCCACCTGGTGTACATCAGCCAGAACCTTTTTCCAGCTCTGGGGTCTAATGGCTGCAGGCTAGTCACAGTGCCCCTTGCTAGATTGCACACGAGGATTCCTCAGTGGATACTGAGGGTCCATTGGGACCAGCATACCGACAACCTGGAACAGCCAGACCTGGTCTCCTCTCCGATGAAGAAAGTTCTACTTTGGTGGATGGAACCCTGCAACCTGTTAAGAGGGGTTCCTTTCCTCCTTCCTTTCCCTCAGTAAATCTTCTGAACCAGTGCTTCAGTGTTGGGGTGGGGAGCGCATTTATGATCCCATCAAACACAAGGGACCTGGTCCCATCTGGAATCGTCTCTCCACATCAATGTCCTGGAGATGCGGGCCATTCTTTATGCCTTGCAGGCCTTCCAGACTCAGCTATCTCTGGGCCTTATTTTTTTTTTCCTTTTTAACAGGAGACAGAAGCTAAACTGAATGCTTGTATACAGATGCGACCTGGGAGCACAAGGAAGTTAAGTGACTTGCTCAGGACCATACAGTATACAAGTGGGGCTGTGGGATTCAAACCCAAGTCTCCAGGTTTGCAGCTCAGAGCCTTGAACCACTGCACTGTACTGCTTAAGGGTCTCCTGCTAGTGCAGATGGACATCAGTGTAGCCCATTGCATCAGCAAACGAGGGGCACTCAACTCTTGCCCAGTCTGCCGGGAAGCAATGAGTCTGGTATTGGGCGCTGGATCATGGTATCGAACTCTTGACTGTCCATGTTCCAGGCATCAACATGGGTTGCAGTCAAAGGCGCATGGTGGGAGCTGCTGACCTCAGTAGTAGAAGACCTGTTCGACAGATGGGTCGTCAGAGTTGGACCTTTTGCATCCCACTCAATGCAAAACTGCAGCATTTTCAGTTCACTTGACCCAGGGCCTCGAGTTTTCTGGTGAGACGTGTTGTTCCTCTCATGGAAAGGGAGGTTTCTGTACGCATTTCCTCCCTTCCTACTGCATCAGAGAGTTCTGATGGTTTCAGATGGAAGAGGCCATGTTTATTCCCATCGCCCCATTCTGGTCTTGTCAGATCTGTTTCCCTTTACTGCAACAGCTGAGAGCGGAACCTCCTGTATCTCTTCCTCTATGTACCAGCCTGCTCTTCCAGAACCAGGTACCCTGGTCCATCTGGACCTCAAATCCCTGCATCTTCACACCTGGCTCCTGAGGACATAGCCATGGCTCAATCTGGGGTGTCACCCGAGGGGGCTGATGTCTTGGTGGCAGCTAGAAAGCCTTCCACTAGGGCCACTTATTCTTTAAGTGGAAATGCTTTGCACTGTGGGCTGCTTCGCGTCAGCTAAATCCCATCACTTGTCCAGTGAACCAGATTTTGGAGTACTTGCTGTCACTTTCAGGCTCCGGCTTCAATTACTCCTGTCTTTTTTTTTTTTCTATTTATGCTCCTCCAGCTGGCCACCCCATTCCACGAACCCAGCTCCAACCCCCGGAATTGCCGGGCGCTTACCTTGTACCTGCCCGGAGCTGAGCTCATGGAGAGTCGGTCATCATCCTGCTGCCACCGCATTTTCTACCTCTGGTTATTGCCCAGGAGCCCCAGGAGTAGGAGCGTATAGCGCATGGAGGCATGCATGCGCCCTGCGGCCCCATTACAACTCTTTCCCCATCCCATGGCTAACGCCTGGCCCCCTCAAGCCCGTACACTCCTGGCTCACTAGGGGTCACCATCGGCTGAGGGTGCATCCCTCCCAGAGAGGAGAGCCTGCCTGCCTGTCGGCAGCTCAATCCAGCTCCAGCACACCCCGTTGCCGACCTCTGACCTGAGCTCATTCCCGAACCGGATGGCTACGGTGCCGCGGTAGGCGTCCAGCGCCTCAGCCCTCTGCGACACCGGGCGGGCAATTACTCCTCTCTTAAGGTGCACATGTGTGCCATCTCTGCGTTTCATGTGCCTGTTGATGGCCATACAGTGGCACAACTGGAGGTGTCCTGTACATTTCTGAGAGGCATTCTTCACCTGAAGCCTCCTATCCGCAATCCAGTCTCGCTTTGGGACTTGAATTTCATGTTGGAAAAACTTACTTTTGGCTCCTTTTGAGCCAGCTGTGACATGCGAGCTACACTGTCATGGAAAGCATTGGTTTTAGTTGCAATTACTTCTGCTCGAAGAAATTTGAGAGCCGCAGGTGCTCATGTGTGAGCAGCCTTATTAGATTTCCCACAAAGACAGGGTGATGTCTTTGCATACAAACCCTAACATTCTTCCTAAGGTGATGTTAGAGTTTACTCTAAATAAGTCCATCCATCTGCCAGTTTATTTTCCAGAGCATGCCAATCCAGGGGAAGCATTGCTCCACACTTTAGATGTGCATAGAATTCTACATTACTACACACACTGTACAAAGGACTGCAGAAAGTCCTCTCAGTTGTTTGTTTCTTTTGCCCCTGAGAAAGAGGGTGTTCCTGTTTTGAAACCGTGTTTGGCCAGCTGTATTACTTACTGCTACAGGATGTACGGCATGGAGCTTCCTGGCATTGTCTGTGGCTACTCCACCAGAGGCATGGCCACTTCTACTGCCTGTTTCAGGTATGTGTCTGCTGCAGAGATATGTGCTGCTGCTACTTGGAGTACTGTCCACATCTTTACCAAGCACTACAGTCTGGACATTGCCTCTAGGTGTAGGGCCAACTTTGGCCTAGCTGTCCTCCAGGGCCTACTTTCTTAGGCTTAAGATTTCCTCTACCCAGACTGTGCTGTCTACTGATGGAGCTGCTTGGGACTCATTCCATAGGTGTGGCCTGCTGCAAGAGATACCCCTAAAGGCAGATAGTGCAGTTACGCAAGAACTTAGTGTAACAGTACATCTGCAAGGGGATCTCTTGAAGCAAGCCATGCTGTCCCACCCATCCTTCCCCCTGGACTTGGAAGGCTGTTCGGTGCTTCTGCCTTCATTATTTTCTTTTTGGCCAGAACCTTTGTTTTGTCTTCAGTTCCCTTAGCTGGGACTAAGTGGCTTATAGGCTCCAGTGAGAGAAGTGAGGAGAGTGCTGGGGCCACCCACTCTTACAGGCTAGGTTGATGTCAGCGTATGATGTTGGAGTGGGTGGACCCTGTTAGACTGCTAGCTAGAAAAGTTTCTATGTGGTCATACTGCCTGAAGGCTATAGTTCCATAGGTCTGGCCTGCTGCAAGAGATCCCCTTGCAGATCTACTGTTACGGTAAGTTCTTAACTGTACTTTGTTACAATCTAGCTATAGTTGCTTGTAGTAACTGTTTATGTCCCATGCACGATGTATGTAAATAACTGGACACGTGTGAAAAAGGGCTGAATCAACTCACTGGGGTTTTCCAGTGTAATAAATAAAATGTAAAAGGGAGTTCAGTTGCAGTACTCGTTTTGGGATTTTTTTTTTCCAGTCTGCCACCCAAGCTCCTTGTGTACTAAGTACCCCCGCTTGATGCTGTTGTTTTACTTTGTATAAAAGGGGTTGGAATGAGCCGCATTTCCTGGGTGGGTAGTGCATTAGCCATGTCTCCTTTTATAGTCTTTTTTTTTTTTTGCTGATTCTTTTAATATGCTGTAATTATGTGGGTGCAAGCATATCTTTTAATAGGTTATGTATTTTATGGCATATAGGGAATCTATGCTGCTTGTACTGAATATAAAATTTAATTAAAAGGTTTAAAATAAGATAGACTACAGTCTGTCAAGTATTTCAGTTGTGCCAAGGGATGCCCCCCCCTCTCACCGGCGCGTGTGTGTGTGTGTGTGGGGGGGGCCTCTCTTTGTGAGCAGTTCTTGCAGATTGTAATACCACATGTGGAAGATTAGACAAGCTACAAGAGCAGATGAAGCCTAAGTAGCAAAGGTCCTGTTGTTATGCCAGTATCCATAGTGATACAGAGGGAGACACTTGGGAGAATACATGAAATGAAAGATGAGCTGTGACTAAATATTTAACATTTTTAAAGCAGGCCCCAATTGAGATTCAGGAGCTATTTTAAATATAGATAAATGCTACTTAGAATCCTTTCTCTTTTAATGCTTTATTGACCTTTACAGCTGCTCGGTCCAGGAATCCAGCCTCACCACTGTGACCTCACTAACATGGATGGAGTAGTTACTGTCACTCCGAGAAGCATCGACGCCGAGACCTATGTTGAAGGTCAGCGGATCACAGAGACGGTCATGCTGCAGAGCGGCATGAAGGTGCAGTTCGGGTCATCGCACGTCTTCAAGTTTGTCGATCCCAGTCACGATCATGTTTTGTCCAAAAGAAACACAGAGGCCGGTCCCATGCACAAAGACCATAGGCACAAACATGGGTAAGATGAATTAATGTTTTGGACACTGTGCACTCAGCAGTATCTGAAAGACTTGGGTGTGAGAGGGGAGAGCCTGGTCACTATGATTTTTAAAAGTAACAATACCTTCTTTGTCCCTGTCATTAACTTCTTCTGAAGTTGAAGTTTATTGTTCTAGGAATTAATACCTTTGAGCCAAGGCTCTTTTACAAAGGTTCCACGTCATTAAGTACAAAAACATAGTAGACAGTGTTACAAACAATCAGTAAGCAGTTTAACAAGGCCACAACTTAAACAGTAACATTTATGCACAGAAAAGAAAAAGGAACTCAGAGGCAGTGTCAAGGGCAAGGCATAAGGATTGGAGAGCTTGAGAGGGAAGAGGGATAAATAAAAGTTTAGGAGCAGACAGAACCAGGTTAGTGGTACTCAGGTTGTCTTTGTCAAAGAGGAGACCATGGTGGTTGAGTGAAACAAATGTAAGTGCACTCAGTGGGATGAGACTTTAGTTAAAGTAGTCACAGGAGCTTGAGGCTGTGAGGTGGCGTAAAGTATGGATTTAGAACTCCCAATGTCGTGGAGGATAGGGAGGGCAGGTTAAGGGCATTGTACCAGGTAGGGGCCGGTATGTAAAGATCTTTGTCCCTGAGCAGTCCGCATCTAGGGACAAGGAAAGGTTGGTGGTCAGATCTTCTGGTGAATGCAGTGCCATTGTTCAGGCAGAGCAGGTCCCAGATACATGGTGAGTGAGTCCCAAGATTGATTTTTTGCCATCACGCAGGTGAGATACATGAGGCGTATTGGAAAGATGCAACCAACCGGTTTCCATGTAGAGGTCACAAGTGTGGGTCCGTCTCTGTGCTCCAGTGAGGAGTCGACAGGTTTTGTTTAGTACTGTTGAGATGCGCTTTAGTGCAGTGGTAGTAGCTGAGCCATAGACAATTAGACCATAGTCTATGATTGAGATGATGGATCTTTGAACAGCATTCCTCAAGGCAGCTTGGTTGAAAAATTGATGGTTCCGGTACAAAATTCCAATGCGTTGGTGCACTGTTTTTGCAGTGTTATCGATATGGGCTGCAAAAGTAAGACATTCGTCAAAATTGATACCAAGGTATTTGAAGGTGTTCACTTGTTCTAGTGTATTTCCAAGAGAAGTTTTTATGATGAGTGGAGTATGCCTATTTCCGTTTTGATGACTGGGGAAAAGCATGTCTTTTTTTTTAATTTTTTTTATTTAGGACCAGTTGGTGCTCAAGGAACCACTTTTCAACACATGAGAAAGCAAGCTGCAAGCTCTATCGTAGTGGATTTGGATCCTTATGGAGGAAAGAGTACAGCGTCATCAGCATAAAGTATTAATTTTTCAGGGCAGGATTTGGGAAGCGAGTTTAGAAATAGGCTGAAGAGAGGACCTAAATTGAGCCCTGGGGGACACCAGAGAGGACCAGTTTGGAGTCTGAGAACACCTCAGAGATTTTTACTGTTTGAGAACGTTGTGCCAGGTAACTTTTTACCCAGGCTCCAGGTCCCTCGGCTAGCCCAGTGTTGAGCAGAGGAGAGATTAGCAGGCTATGGTGAACAGTGTCAAAGGCCTTTGTGAGGTCTATGAAAACAGCTCCGGTTAAATAACCCTCACGTTGGGCTTTGTGAGTTTCACTAGAGAAATCAAGTAGGGCCGTCGATGTACTGTGTCCTTTCCTAAATCCATGTTGCTGAATGCAGAGTAGATCGTACTTTTGCAGGTAGTCTGATAGTTGATCCGCCACGATCCGTTAAAGAGCTTTGGAGAGGGTGGAAGTATAGATATGGGCGATAGTTCCCTAGTGTGGATTTATCGCCTTTATGCACTGTGTGACTATAGCGGTCTTCCATGTGTTGGGAATTGACTTTGGCACAGGAGAGGTTGAGAATTTTGGTGAGGGATGGATCACTTCTTCCAAGGTGAGGGACAGCAGTTTTAGATCAATGGTGTCACTGCTATTTCTACTTTCTCTTGCCAAAACATACTTGCAGTGGCTTAAGTGAACCACAACAGGAGTCATTTGTTACTTTTAGTGCCTTTCAATGCTAACAATCTATTTCTCCTTTGCGGTTGTAATAAGTCTGATTACCAGTACGAGATCCTGGGCAGGGATAGTGCAACGATAGGAGGTTCAGTCTTCTGTTCGAGGCCTGTCAAGCAAGCAGTAGAATTTCAGAGTGCAAACATATGTTGCAGAATACCTTCATACGTTAGATGTGTTGCAAGGCACAGGACAAACCTGAGTGCCTACAGCACACTTTAGCATATGGATATTTCACAGCAGACTCGCACTCTGGAATCTGCTTGTAATGCATCTGTTATATTTAACAATAAACTAATAGAAAAATGCTGTGATCAGTGTTGTGACGATTTCTACACACTTGTTATCCAGTCACATTTCTTTATTCATCAAAACCTTTTATTTTTGGAAGTGGCTTAGAGATGGCATCAATATATTTTTGATCAGTGCTTCTGAGGAGAGGCGCTGCGCTAAGGTGGTCTCAATGGGTGCTGCCGTATCCTTTATTTTGTGTCATTCAGCTGGGAGATGAAGTATAGAGAACACTGTTCCATAACACAGGAAAACTTGCACTGGGCTGGGTGCTCACAGCAAAGGCAGTTTAAAACTTGGATGTAACCAGGCACTCTCCACCTCATTTAAAGAAGAAAGCAACACCAGACTGCTATTTTAAAACATATTTAAAACATTTATTTAACTGTTTGTCTCTGGGAATCGTCTGTAGGCAGCAGCAAAACTGCACCAGGTGTGTCCTGGAGCAAGTTGTCGACAGCAGCAGTGTCTTATGTTGCCAGCGGTCTTGGAGACTTAGGCTCTAAAAGTTTAAATTGCCAGCCAATCATTGCCACCTTTATTCAATCAGACCTAGGGGTACTACACTTTGTAACCCTTCTGTGATTGGCTGGTGAGGGTATGGGTGCCATAGAAAAAAGCATTTAAAAGTGCGTGCAAAGTTTGTCATGCTCCTTTCTAGTTGGCTGCAGTGTGAGAGAAGGAGCTGCTTTTTGTTTTGGCCAGAATTCAGCATTTTCGATCGACTTCCAAGTTCAGTGCACTACATTTCTTGAGTACAAGGTATTACTTTTTTCCTGCTTCCCTATTTATTTCAAATGTGGTGCTTTTTGTGTTTTCTACTCTTTCGGAGAGACAGTCACTGAGAAGCTGCCAAACCCGGAAGTTATGCTTCTCCATGAACGCTGCTCTCCAAGTCGGCTGCTTTTCTTTATTTTTTTGTCTCCATTTGTGACTCCTCGCATGGCATGCCTTTTGTTTTTTCATTCGTTTGGTGGTGATTTCGGGGTCATGGTACCAGAATGGAGAATGCCGCACGCACAACCCCCCCTGCAGCTCGTTTTTTTCCTTTCCATGGGACCGGAATGGAGAACCCCATGGAGTGCTGCAACCGGAATGGAGTCACACACACACACACACACACACACACACACACACACCCCGTGCAGCCTGTTAGCTATATCATAGTTTTTTCTGTTCTGAGTGGTGTGGCATGGTTAGGTTTTTGTAAACTCTCTCACTGGCTGTTTAGGTATGTACAATTGCAAGTTTGGGTCCTGAAATGCCTATGACGTTGGATGCTAGGTTTTGTTTTTTTGTAAGGTATGGGTGCATATTTGAATGGTTTGGGATTCCAGAGGGTAGAGGCTAATTGATATTGTGCATTGTGTGATGTTAGCTGGTCATGAAGTGTGGTTTTGGGGCTACTGTATTGCATTTCATGTGATGGTGCCTCCTGTTCGGGGTGCTTGGAGGGTGGTGCTGTTTTTGGGAGCAGCTGTGCAAAGAGAATGCTGTTTAGTCACTGTCGTGGGGTTTGGGAGATGGATGGGATATGGGAATGTAGAGTGTGCCAAGGAGAAAGACTGTGATGCTGCGGGTCTTGCAGGGGTGAGCAGGACCACTGGCCACTAGAGAATCAATTTTGTGGGTTGGTTCTGTATGCTTGGAGGTGGAATGGAGGACCGTGATGGCGTAGCAACCATTTTGTGAGCAGGTGTCAGGTCTCGGAGGGAGGGGGGGGTCACCCGGACAACAGACAATGCTATTTGTGGCATGGTGGCGGGGCAGGTCCCGGCACCATTCAACAAAGAGCAGTACTTGCTGTCTGGGTGATCCCCGCCCTCCGGACCTGACACCAACTCATAAAATGGTTGCCGCTACCGGGACCTCCATCCCACCTCAAACATGAAGACCATCCTACAAATGGATTCCTGGAGTCTCGTGGGTTCTCAGACCCAAGTGCTATTGCTGTTCCCAAAAGAGATGTGATATAAAGAGAATGCCATTTTGTGTTGTTGCTGGCTTTGGGGTGGTGGTGGAAGGACCACTGAACACCGTGGGGAATGCTGTCATGTTTGTTGCTGAATTCCGTGGGGTGTGAGAACACTAACCACCAGGAATCCATTTTGTGGTATGGTTCCGTATGTTTGGAGGTGGGAAGGAGGACCCTGACAGTGTGGCAACCATGTTGTGAGCAGGCGTCAGGTCTTTTTGGGGGGGGGGGTCACCCAGACAACAGGCAGTGCTGTTTGTGGGATGGTGGCAGGTGATGCAAGGCCCAGCACCATCCAACAAAGAGCAGTACCTGCTATCTAGGTGATCCCTCTCCCTCCGAGACCTGACACCAGCTCACAAAATGGTTGCTACACTGCCAGGGCCCTCCATCCCACGTCCAATCATACAAAACCATCCCACAAAATGGATTCCCTGGAGTCTCGTGGTCTCTGACCTGCGGCTAGCTGTTCACAAAAGAGATGTGATACAAAGAGAATTCCATTTTGTGTTGTTGCCGGCTTTAGGGGAGGGTGGCGGGAGGGAGTTTTTGTGTGTTATTTTTGCCCACTGTACAGCGGCAACCGGGGTAGAAACTGTGGAATCCTGACAGAAAAAAAGAGAGAAACCATTTTTAAAACACACCGATTCCAATCTTCACACTGAAACTAAGCCGAACTGTGGTCGCCCTGAAGGGTGTTTATTTTATATAATTGTTGAGGCGAAAAAGGGAAACCCAGCAATTATATAAAATAAAATATGGGTCTGGGTGTGTGTGTAAACTGGAATTTACACACACCCTCGGGGTTGGATGCTACACATAAACCCTTGAGCTTCTCGCCTGCTTATAAGACAAACCCCTCGGTGTGTAAATTGCCGTTAAACACCCAGACCCATACTTTGTCTATTTTGCATTTGTTTGTTTGCATGGTGTGTGTGGCTGAGATTTTGTCCACCAAGAACCATAAGCACTATATCTTAGCCAGTATAAAACAAAAACTGAATTGTTTACAATTGATTGCATAGTACCGTTGGAAAGGTAATTTAGTGATGAACAGATTGTGTGCTGACAGTTTGTGTGCATCATGTATAGTTCAGGAGTTTTTTGCATTTGTTTATGGCACGGTGTGTATGGCTGACATTTTATCCATCAAGAACCACCTAAACACACTGAATAAAACACACATTCTGGGTATCTCAGCCAGTATAAAACAAAAACTACATTGAGCATAATTGATTGCACAGCACCGCTGGAAAGGAAATTTTGTGATGAACAAGTTTGCTGCTGATATGTTGTGTGCATCATGTATGCTTTAGGAGTTGTATGCATTTGTTTATGGTATGGTGTGTACTTTAGGAGTTATATGCATTTGTTTATGGTATGGTGTATGGTTCAGATTCATGCCTTAAACCCTCGACAAAGCACCTTGACTAAAATGGTAAAACATATTTTATACTATAGGAATAGCTGTCTTTTAACAAATTATCAAAACACATCTAGTTTCTGCATGCTGAATTTGGTGTTGATATGTCACATATTTTCCAACAAACATTTTTGCGTAAAAATAATTATTTTGCTGTTTCGACCAGCATAGAAAAACAATAAATGACGTATTATTAATTGCATGCCATCATTGGAAAGGTAATTTTATGCTGAACAAGTTTGTCACTCATACTTTGTGCCTAGCACACACGGTTCTTGAGCTGTAAGCATTTGTTTGTTCACGTCTGATTATGGCTTGATTTTGCTTAGAAAGCCCCAGGATTCACGTATCAGTATACAGGATACAAGAGCTGCCACTTCAGAGAGCTCCTGAGGAGGCAGTGAGTTAATGGCACAAGGCCAAACAGGTTACACCTGATGAGTTTCAGACCTGAGGTCCTTTAACAAAGGTATAAATCAGAAGAATAAAAATTTGCACTTAAATAAGACAGCATGACATTTGACAGTTTGTAGCTTTAAAGCTATAACTCAAAAGGGGCAGGGACATTAGCTCAAGCTGTGGACCCTGCAATACGAGCAGTCTTGATGGACCAAATGGCGCCTTCTGCTGGCTTCTTCGTATGTTCGTATGTAAAAGGCTTCCCTGCACAGTACTGTTTATTTACTACAAATAGATTACAGCTAGAGAGTTGTAATCTCACTTGGCAAATATGTGAATGCGTGCATTTTATATAGGGAAAGCTAATAGGCAATTTAAGAGTAAATGAACATCAAAGTGCAGTACAAACAAAAAATGTTAAATATGTAACTGTATTGCATGTCTACCAAGCTGAAAACCCAAGGGAACATGTTTTTTCTTTCTGCATTTTGGATAAGGTTAACTGCAAACCAACTCTCTAGTACTGTGCAGGGAAGCCTTTGGGATTTATAGCTTTAAAGCTAAACTACCCGGGACATAATGCACTTTTTGTACTGAAACCTTTTATTTAAAAAGGTGCTAGATACCATGAAATGATGGCTTATGTTTATTTATTGTGGCTTTAGTGCATGATGCTGTATTGTTGTATGATAGTTATTTTATGGGGGGGGGGTATCTTCTAGTATGTGTCTTTAAATGTGAAGAAACTCTGAAACTGCATTGGCATTTCTGCATGTTAATAAAATCTGGTTACATGTGGTCTTGTCCTATTGTGATGTAATTATGTGATGTCATACTATCTATTTCAGTGCAAAGTTTTTATTCTTCTGATTTGTACCTTTGATAAACAACCTCACGTCCCAAACGCATCAGGCATAACCTGTTTTGACCTTGGGGCATTAAATAAACGCTTTTAAATATGTTTTAACATAGCACTCTGGTGTTGCTTTCTTCTTTAAATGAGGTGGAGAGTGCCTGGCTACATCCACGTTTTTTATTGGAATACTGGTTGGGAAACCATGCACAACCAGCCTGTGCTGTTCACAGAGGGGGTTATCATTACATCAGACCTTAAGGCGAGGTTCAAGAGGTCTGATGTAATCGAAGCCTGATGTGGTGGCGCAGGCTGGTTGGGCATATGGTTACCCAACCAGTATTTTATAGTGTATTGTTTTTATTTTAAAAAAAGAAAAAAACGGTGTTTTAAGAGCACTCTGCAGCAGCAGTGAACCTACTGGCAGTTTCAGTTCAGAACTTGAACTGATTGCTGTGCGCATGATAGCGCTGTGAGAAACAGCAGCTGCCCTGTAGGCTTTCTGATCAGCTCAAACCTTGTTGTACCACAGAAGGGTGCAGCTGTGTTCCATGACCTTTGAACTGTTGTGACGGTTTCATTTGGCATGGAAATCCGTGCAGAACAAACCCTCCCTATTAACTATAAAGAAATATGAATATTTTATTGAATGGCTCTGTCATGGGAGCAACACCAACAACTGTGCTCACTCTTGTCTTACGACCATTCGTGAAAGAGACCTCACCACGGTTGAAAAGTCGAGTTGACCTCTGTTGTTGCCCTTTAGTTTTATTAGTACTGTGTACTTCCACCTGTTAAACAGCCTGTTGGGAGCTGGATAAATGCTCCTAGTGTGTGTCTCCTTGTCTTAGGGATGACCTAGTGCAGCCCACCTGTCACTTCACAGCCCTTTCAGCTATTGGCAGAGCAGCACGTATGGGGCTGTGAACACAGGCAGTTGCTGTCTCTCCCACCTAAAGGAACGTAGCTGTGGTGGCCTTTGAGCAGTGAAAAGCGTTGGAGGGAGCTGAGAAGGAAAACCGAAATAGCTGAAGGTCCCCATTCACAAAAATACTTCTCTCATTCTGTTTCTATGGCAAAATTATTTTTTCAATAGAGCCCAAAGTTGAATTAATGTCAGCAACACACATATGTAGCACTCCTCCCTTCCTGTCACTCCCCTGTTACAGTAATGTCTAGAGGGAGTTGAGAAACTGCAGCCTTTTCTTTTTCAAGTGTGTTCTGTGTACATGTCAGTAGTGCACTGTGTTGCCATCTAAGAGATGGGGATTTTGGGGGGGGGGGGTGCTTTCTTTCCACAAAGCTCACATATTTGCAGGTATGATACTGTCCTTGTTTTTAATTGACATGAGTTTTCTAGATAATTAGGTCTCTGGTTATAGAATTTATGGGCCTCTTTTCTGAGAGATGCTGCTGCTGCTGTTTGTGTTAACTATGTATTTGGCGAGTTTTGTCAGCTGGGCTGATGCTCATTAGGAGCAGACAAAACATGGCAGACGGCACTTGTGAGTAGCTGGATTGACCGTGGGTCTCCAGATGTGAGGGGCATACAACCTGTATACTGTATAGTCGTAATTATACAACACCACAGCAAAAACTTTGCAATCCTGCAGGTCGTCCAACCCCGTGGCAGGGTCAAGGCTAAGGCATCGACCTTCCAAACCACCACCCCAACATGCAGACTCTTTGGGGGAGCCTGGCCTCGGGCAGTGGTGGTGGTGCTGGCCATGGAGCCTGCCAGCTCTGATATTTTGCTGATTTTCTCTCCGCCTTTGCCATAGTTGCCCACCGCGGTGGAGGTGCTGCACACGCAGCGTACCATCGGCACCCTCGATCTTGACCGCCTCCCAACTGCACTAACACCGGGCCTCCCCTGGGTAACCTGGGAGTGGCTGGATCCCCACCTGAGTGGAGAGCTGCCTGACAGCCTCTCAATCCATCTCATCCACCCCCAATCCCCGGGCCAGGGCTTGTTCCGAACCTGAGTCGCCCGGTAACCGCAGGTGTGATGTCCAGTGCTTCAACCCTCAGCACCACCTCGCAGGCTAAGTGTGTGTTTTTAAAGTACATTGTGGAGCTCCTAAAACACAAACTCAGCCAATGATCATGAGTTTTACGGTACTGATGATGAAGACCATGTTGGGCGTAGAAGGTTTTACACACTGGCCCAGTAGCATGGAATAGGTTTCCGCTTAAACAGAGACCCTGTGTAATCCTTATGTAACTCCTAGATGGCGCTATCCCAGGGCTACTACCCTGCCTGATTTGCCACTAACAGGTTGAGGGGCCTGGATCCAATGGGGTGCCTCCACCCAGAGGTCAGGGTTTGCAATAGTTAAACTAACTTGGTCACAGCCCTCTGGGACACTGCAACCCCTTTCTTCCCACTAGTGGCCCACACAATATATCAGAATTACCTTCACAGTATACACTTACCCCAGGTCTGGTTCCGGCACTGGGACCTCCTGTGAAATGAGATACAGTGCAACAATCACAGTACAGTACTTTAACATAGACAAATACCTCAGGCAGTATAACTTTGCTGAAACAAGCAGCTCTGATTTATTTAGGGGATATAACAAGGACAGGGGAAATCAGGTTAATTAGCTTATCACTCTAATAATCTACCTATGGCTCTGTGCACAGGCCTATCCCTATCAGTTACTGTCCCTGGGTACCCAAGCCCTAGTGGCTAGTCCAAACCGTGGCAGCTGGTAGGGCCCTTTCACACAGAGAAAGGAGAATTAAACAGTCAGCAGTACAGTAATTCCATTTGGATTTAATGTGGCAATTCAACAGGAGCGACCCTGAATTAGTACTCACGACCTCCAAATAAGATAGGGTCCTTCAATGTCAGCAGGGCTCACTTGAGGTACACAAACCTCTTCACACATCCATATAAAAGAAAGCACTATACCAGGCAGGCTGCATCTGTATCCCGATCGCAATTACTGCACAATACCGGGAGAACACACAGCAGATTCAGTTCCTGACAGACCGATTGCAATTTTCAGCAATTCCTCCAGTCTTCTACAGGGTGAGCCTGGTTTCTACTCTTCAGAGATCCTTTGATTCTTTTCACAGGACAGTTCAGTCCTAACAAGCTGTTACACAAGCTGCAGACGGAACTCTGGGCCTTACACACGTTTTTGACTAAAACTGCACACTGAAAAAGCACAGGGCTCCTTCCTTCTTCACTGCAAAGCTCAACTGAACCTCCAACCGACAAACCGGGCACTTCCTTTGAGTTCCTCCCAGTTCTTGACTGGATTGGCTGTCACTCACAATAGACTGCTGCTGTTGGTCCAAAAGGCACTGAAGTCTAAACTACATCTCCCAGAGTCACTGCCCATACAATCCTCTTGTGGCTGGCTCAGATTATGAGTCCAAGTTCTGATTCGTCCAAGGCACCATTTTAGAGCTAGCTTACCCCACACTGATTGGTCCAGTTCAGCAGTTCAAAACTAGAATGGGAACTAGCAGACACAGTTCTGACTGCAAAGAAAGCAGGTTAGATAAACTGTAATTTCATTATTACTCTAAATAATTTCTGGCAAACAGTTACATCTTTCAGATAGGTTGCCTTTGCACTCCTAGTGACTGCAAAATGAAGTGAATTGGCAGCAGCTTGAGTGGTACTCAATCAAAGAAACACACAGTCCCCCATACAAACTAATTATGTCTGCAAGCAGACAGCTCTTAAAGAGACAGTACCAGAGGTTCTAAAAACACTCACTGATAAATGGCTTAAATGCCAAACACCATTCAGGCTTGGAGCATTCAAGCAAGCTCCTGGAAGTGTTTTGGGAACCCCCATTTGCAGGGGGGTTACACTTATCCCTTATAGAAATATTTAACCAAATGGTTCTGTGCTTAAAGAACAGTGATCACAAATGGCCCCACACTGAAGTATGGGGTTAGTTCCAGTGTGCACTTTGTGTGCAAAAACATTTTGGTTTACTTTCTGTTTACTGTAGTGTAGTAGATTGCATCGGACTAATTCTGGATACTTGTAGATGGCATATTATTTTACTGCAAATCCCAGAATCCTCTGCAGCTGACATTAGATCAGTAGGTAGAAGTGGAATATTCAGTCGCCTGCAGTGCATGTTAGAGCATTTATCAACTCCAGTCAGATGTTTTCAGGTTCATCTTTTCTCCAGTGGCTAACTTTATTTATTGATTTCAAAGTTACACCAGGAAAGACATACTGAGCAGAAATTGCTCATTGCCAGATGCGTCCTAGGAAAGAGGGGGAGGAGGAACAAGCAAATACAAGCACAAATACAAGGGATTTACAATTGCAACAGTCGTATGCAAGTGTGATACAGAGTATAGGATTATACAGCGTTAAGTGCTGATTTGGTGCAAACACAGGTAGCTGATTAAGGAACTGGGAATAACATATTTTGCAGTGCTGACCAGAATGTGGCTATAAGGGGACTTGAGGTCCACATTGCTGAGGGATGAGCAGCGTGTGACTACTTTAAGAGTTTGAAATTAGGGAGCTGCCCAGTCCTCTGTGACTGTACTTAGCCCAGGGAGGACAGCGGGACCAGCAAACAAAAGATCAGCACTGATGTATACTGTGACGTGCACTGCAGGCTGTTGAATTTCCAGCTGCTGCCTACTGCTCTGTCAGCTGCCTGGGATTTGTGGTAAAGGAAAATCTCAGCCTGTAAGGAAGCAAAATTAGTCTGATGCAGTCTACTATACTATGGTAAACAGAAAGTAAACCAAAATATTTTTGCACACAAAGTGCACATTGGGACCAGCCCCACACTTGAATGTGGGCCCTTTGTGTTGATTGTTCCGCTTTAAGGCTTCAGATCTCTGCCACGTTGTACTAGCTTGGACATAGGTTTAAGATTTACATGGTTGACAGTAATCTTGTGATAATCATTTTGTAAATATTTTTTCTGTCTAACCAATGCATGCCATTTCACTGGGCCGGATGTTTTACTACTGCATGCCTGTGTAACTTGCCTATCTCAGCAAAAGGATGCCTTTGTAAATGAGCTGTGCCACAGTGGTTTGTTCCTCAGACTTTAATAAACATATAAAAGTGACAACAAATAGTAGCTAATTACAGCAATCATGAGTAATATTTGTTATTGCTTCATGTTGCTAATACTGAGCCCACTTCCCATTTTATTATAAAATTGCAGTAACAGACTTGAGCCAGTTGAAAAATGAGAGCTGCATCCCTTGTTAAGCTTCTGGTGGATTTATCATATTTATTTTTGTGAAGTTTTTTTTTTGTTTGGCTAAGGTTGGGGGGCCGGGCACAGCACTCGAGTCTCGTATCCACTTTGAATCCACAGAACACAAACGGCGTGGTTTTCTGCAGTACGGGCATTAATATGCGGCCATGACAAGTGTATCTGAACCCCCATTTGGAATTCCCTCTTAATCCTGAGTCTTCTGATTGAATGGAGGTGGCTGACAGTAATGACATGTTCTGAAGCTGGATAGTTTAGTGCCTGGAGTTAGCATTGCCAACATGGCTGGCACTGTAATAGTAGTCAAACATACCTTTTTTTGTGGGGGGGTGGGGTGTAGTTTAATTTCCCAGGAAGTCCAATGGACATAAAACATCGTTTATTCAGTACTGGTCCAGCTTCTACCCAGACTTGCAGCTGGGATTATTGAAGCAGTCATCCTTGACTCTGGACAAATGAACAATACTAAGAAGTCATAGCTTCTGGTCACAGAAGCTTTGGTGAAGGTTGAATGTAGCTTCTATTGCCTGCTGATTGGCCATTCCTGTAATCAGAGCTTCGGTGGCAATGTAAGAATTCCCTCTCTTGTTCTCAAGTGCTATGGCTCCACCTATTGAAATTATTTGATACTTGCATTTATTGTGGATTGCTATATTAGCTTCTTAAACATCTAACCGTTTTATCTGTGAGATACAGTCCATTTCACAGCTTTATGCATTTACAAACTCTTGGTTATATTTTATATTATTGTAACTTTATATACAGGGTTTATATTTATCTCACTCTTAAGAAAACTGCTGGGGCGTTGTAGGACAAAGTGGACTGATAGTGGGTTATGGAGCCTTTCACCTCCAGGCTACTGCTTCAGATCCAGCCAGGTCAGTAGTGGCTAAAAGTCCTTGTAATGTGATGGTTGTTTATTGGCCTGTGTTAAATGAGTTGTGGTGGGCTTTATCCAGTTCTTGGAGGACAGGTGCCATTTTCACACCACCAACATCATAGCTGGGATCAGTGTCACTTTGCCGGCATTCTCACATGAGAGGCCAGTGATTGAATGGACAAGGAATCTGAAGTAACCTCTCACATGTGCAGTGATCCCTCACGACGGAGACTGCTGGGGATGTTTGTGTCGGTTGTCCATGCTGTACCGATTATATGCATAAGAGGACAGTGTAGAAAGGTGATTGCTAAGTAAGTAGAAAAGCAATGCATAGTGTGGTATACAGAACAATTCTAAGGAGATTCACATATACAAATATAAAAAGAATTAAAATGAAACATAATGATATTGGTGGGGCAGAGGGTCTGTTCCTGAAATAGGCATTAAGAAAATACAGATGGAGTTAAACCCAATGTATGGCGTAAATGCTACATCTGATTAGGCCTGCCAATAAAGAGCATTTGTGAAACAAAAAAGAGCATTGCAAGGAATCACTGAATTGCTGTATGCAGTCCTGTTACATGGTTAACACTAAAACAATGCTCAGGCTTGGACATCTTGTAAAGGACTGAAATATTAAGCTTCAGAATTTTATTTGTTAGAATAGAAATTGTAACAAGAATGAAATAAATTGACGATGATTGATTTCATAGCCAAGCATCACATAAGATTCTCTCTCTCTCTCTACCTCTCACTGGGTGGGTTGGGATCCTGCAGATATTTTCTGGAGATCCAATCTAGAGGAATACCTTGTATTTATGAGACACTTACAAAGGCTCATCACCTGATCATGACTTGAGAGAGAAAGACTGTAACCTGGGGTCTAGTTGTAAGGGAGTTAGCCTTCAGAGAGAAAAAATCAGTTTCTTTTTCAATTTATTTATTGAATTTTGTTAACCAGGTAAGCTCACTGTGAGACTAGAAGTCCTTTTGAGGGTGACTTGGAATTAATTACAATGAGAGTGCATACAAAAAATAAAATGAGAGAATTACCTACAAGCAAGTACAGGATTACGACATGGTCTTGGACACGGGTTAAACATTTGAGATTGTATAACAATATGAGAAACAGGCAAAATACAGGAACATATATATGCAAGGAAAGCGTGAGCACAAGTTGAAAAGTTAAAACTGGCAATTGCTGGTGCATTGGGTGCACTCTAGTATATGGAGGAACAGTTTTGTAACTCCAGATGGAGGTGTTCCAGAGAGGTGGGGCAGATATGGCAAAGGACCACTTACCCAAGCCTGACTTAAACCTGGGCACCTCAAGTAGAGTGCAGATGGAGGATCTCAGCACCCACCTAAGGGGTGTGGGAACAAGAACATCTTGTAATCCAGTTAAAAACTACAACCACTTCAGACTAGATGGGGGAGGGACTGGTCTACATAAAAGAGGACCTAAGAAATGCAGAGACGGTCTATTTTGGAATATTAAAGGGCATTGAATGCTTAATTGTGAGACTTCATTTACTGAAGATAGATGTGGGGGTAATCTACTCCCCAACCGAGATGAAACCACAGCACTTCCACCTGCTGGAGACGACGGGTGGAAAGGAGCTGTTCCTTGTGGGGGACTTTTAGTGCGGCACGGGCAGGCCCGCGGGGAGACAAACTAGCCGAGAACTTTGCCTCTGTGGGCCTAAACCAGCTGGTTGAATCCCCTACCAGAAAGAGGTCACAAGCCATTGTGGGAAACAGATATATTAGACTTGATAATTGTAACGACGTGTGTTGATGTAGCAGGCACCAAGTACTAAACCCAAACCTAGGAGACCACTGCCCAGTAGCATGCAACATAAAAAAAAAAGAGCTGCGGCCAGAAAAAACAAACCATCAGGTTAGAACTGCTTCAGAACCTTTTGTGCAGACATTTTCATATCTAACATAAAGGAAGAGAGATAGGACAGGTTAGATCTGATCCCAGATACAAAGCTGTCCATTAAGGACTTTACCCAGGCATCTGTTACAAAATTTGACAGCATACCCCAAGAGAAGACAGAAGAGTAGGAATAACCTCATGCCATGGGTGACGGAAAGTATATTAAGAAACAAGAATTAAGGACAGAGCTTGGAAAAAGTCAACAAACCACAAATGATAAAGACTGGGAAAGGTTTAAAATACTTGGAAACGATTGTAAAATAAATAAAATAAAACAAGCAAAAGCAAAACATTTCAAAAACAAAATTGAGCAAACCACAAACCAAGGGCTGGCCCGGTGGTGCTGAGGGTTGAGGCGCTGGATACCACACCTTGCGCCATGCCGGCAACCCGGGTTTGGGAACAGACTCTGTCACTGGGGGTCGGCAGGGGAGGGAGAGGATTGAGCATCTGTAGGGCTGCGCTCTTCTCCCAGGGAGGGTTTCGGGGCTTTCTTGGTGCCTTAGTGATCTCTGATGGAGATTCGGGGCATTACAGGTGCTGTAACTGTACAGGGGTGGAGCGGCGGTGGACGTCAGCAGCGTCCCTGCGCAGACATCATTGCACGTCCTTGCTCCAAGGGGAAACTCTCTAGGGAAAGCCCTGGGATAGGCAGCTGCTTCCTCCAGTGCCCCGCTGAAACACACACCCAATACCAGGCTTGTCTCTCCGGCTCTCCCGACCCTCCACGCCTTTGAGCCGATGCACTGGATTCTAGCTAGAGTGCCAGAGTGGAGGCGGTCCTGCCTTGGGGGTGGGGTGGGGCATCAGTCTTAGGTGGGGATTTCTCCACGATTTCCCAGAGGGTGGGCTTCAGGTGGGTGGTAGAGCAGCGGTGGTGTGTGAGGTTAGCCTAAGAGTGTTCCTAGGTCACCAGCAAAGAAAGAAAGTTGACAAAAAATAAAAAACACAAACCCAGCAGGCTACTGGAGAATGATCAAAAACTCTGAAGGACACAAGGCAGTCTGAAATGGAGAGCAGTAGTTCATCAAGCCTGATTGCACAATGCAAGATCCAGAGACAAAGGCAGACATTCTGAATCAATGCTTTTGTACCCTGCCAGACGTAAAAGCGGAAGCCAACTCGATGAGGCAGAAGCAAAAATGAGGCCCAGAAATGATGAGGTAATATTTCCTTAAAGCAGGCCTCACTTTTGCTTCAGACTAATAAAACGTAAAGAGGTTGGATGGGAGCCTAGTAAGCTAAATGCTAAATCATCAGGGCTAGACAAATGGGGAGCTAAATTCCTAAAAATGGCAGCAGAACACACCTGCCTTCCACTAACAAAAAACTTCAGTAGGAGCCTAATCTAAGGGATCATTCCAGATATATGGACACATGTGAAAATTGTCTGTTTACAATGGTGGGGATACAAAGTCCACCCCTCACAGTATAGACCAGTAGTGCTACTGTCAGTTGTGTCAAAAGTATTCAAAAGAATTGTCTGCAGTCAACTACACAAATATCTGGAAGAAAACTGTCTGAACATCGGTCAGGATTCAGATCAGGCAGATCCATGTCCACCGTCCTAGAATAATTCACCAGTAAAATAGCGGGGGTATTAGATGTTGGGGAGTCTGTGGGTGTGTGTGTATGTGACCTCTCAAAGACGCTTTGATATGGTTGAACACAAAAGCCAGCTGCACAAACTTGAAAATATGCGAGCTGATGAGGAAACCAACCCACTTACACTTACTTGTTAAACCAAAGGCTGTCGATTTCAATAAATACACTGTTGGAAGTGGAATACTTCACCAGGGGAGTCCCACAGGGATCAATATAATGGCCTCTGCTACTTCTCTAATATATGTAAATGACTTCCCAAGACAAATGCAGCACTCTAAAAATAAAACTATACGCTGACGACACAGTTCTGTTACCAAAAGCTCATGCACTGTCCCAAATGGAAGAAAACTCCAGGCCTGTTTTGATACTCCTGGGAAAATAGTTCACCAATGCTAAAATGGTGCTATGTGAGAAGAAAGATGCAATCAGTGTACCTACAAAAGAGCACAAGAGCAAGTGAACAGCCAAACACAAAACTATTAGATGGATCCACCCTAAAAGGCACTACGAGCTATAAATATCTAGGAATGGCCATCAGTGAGAGTCTGAGCTTTGACAAGCACATAACACACGTCGTAAAGGAAGTAAACAGCAGACTAGGAGCCTTGCTTTGAAATGCCCATGCCATCCCTAAGAAGACATGAGAAACTGTGGCTATCCAGCTACTGCTTCCAGTACTGGAATATGAGAACATAATGTACTAGCATGCCAGCAAACAGCTCCTGGACAGGATTAACTCCACCTACAACAAAATGGCAAGGTTTGTGCTAAGACACCTGTATGACACCCCACCGCTTTAAAATGTGGAGTGAACTAAATTGGGACACCCAACAGACTAGATGCTGGAGACTTGGGACACTAACGGTCTTCAAAATGGTCAAAGTGGTTGTAGCAGGTCATCAAGGGCTATTCACTAAAGTTCTTAACTGCCAGTATACCATGAGAGAGAGAAAAAAAAACCCCAGAAAACCCCTATGCACCTTAAGTGAATATCACTTATGGGAAAATGACCCTACAATATACTGTTTCAAAAGTCTGGAACCAACTACTGTTAATCTGAGAGGCTGTAAAAACTGAATGGTTTTAAAGCAGCCCTGAATGATATATTCGTGGATTCATGTAAATGTCATTAACTAAGTGTTTGGTATAGGTAGAAATCTTTTATTTTTAGACAGGATTATAACTACTAGGACCACCATGGGCCTATTTTCAAATTTGCCCTGTGATTACGTATGTTAAAATGGCTTTGTCATTTATAGATAGGAGAGCAAACTCATTAGATTAGTATGGATCAGCTCTGTAAAAGTCCATCTTACTGATATAACCCGAGGGCCATGCACTTCAGGTAACCCGGTGTACCATGACATGCCTCGCTGTTGTCAAATGTGTACCTTACAAGTAGCTTTAAACTGACAAATGCCACCACACCTGCAAATCTAAATTGTTATGCTAAATGTTATAAACTTTAATACTGTATGAACCACGGGACACCTTTATAAAAAAAAAAAAAAAAAGGGCCAACCAGTAAAGTTGTTTATCCTGTCAAAAAAATTGAAAGTATTTTACTACTACTACATGTAGGCTAGGAGATGGGTTGATTTTGACCTTTTAAAAAAAACGGCAGAGGAGAAGGTAAGTCCGTCTCTCCTCCAGAGAGGACCATTGTAGAGATGTTCCCTTGGTAGGACACCAGGAGCAAAATGCCCAATTTCGTTGTATGGGATTTTGAGTCTGTTTAATTCAGAGCTGCTAAGGGTATGGGGGACTGGGGCACTATACGGGTTGGACAAGGCAGTAGAGTACTCATTTGCAGTTGCTACCCTTGTGTCATTAGTGAGGTAGACTTGCAAACCGTAAAGAAGACAAACTTTTTAGTGTAGTGATTGAGTCACGTTGTCCACGTGAGTTCGAAGAAGGAATTCCTGATCGAGTCACACCAAGATACTTCATGGACTCAACTTCTTTGTGATCCTGATGAAGCAGTCTACTTTAACAAGGGCTGTCTTTTCTTTCCTGTAGTCTACAGCCAAATAGGACAGCCTTTTTTTTTTTTTTAAATCTAGTTCCAACTTATTGGCAAGAAACCATTCATTTTTTTTTTTTTTTCTGTGGAGCTGTTTTGTCTAGCCAGGGTGCTGCCTGGCTCTTCAACCTCCACTTTCTTCCCTTGACTGGCCACCATCTCTGCACAGGTCTTATCTGCCTAGTTTCCCCATGGCTTACCTTCTGTGGTTAGGACAGGAGAGGGAGGGCCATCCTCCCCACCCCCAGAGTCCAGATGTGGCAGGGCCTGTGGGAGATGGCACGGTTGAGGAAGGTGGACAGGAGCTTCCTTAGTGCACAGTGCCAGCTTTTCTTTCTTTGGTCCCTGTACCCAAGGCTGGTGTGTGGGCATGCAACATGAAGACATCGAGATGTACTTTCAGTATCACCTGTGCCCGGCCATTAGAGACATGGCTGCCTGCTGCGTCACCTACCCTTATCTGGGTGGCAGTCTGCACATGCTGCCCCCCCCGGAAGGAGAACAATCTATGGACACTCAATTCTCCTTCTCCCGGCTGGCCCCCAAGTGACCCTGGTCTCTTCCCAATCCTGGGTCGCTGGTGTGGTAGGAAGTAAGGCACCAAGCGCCTCAGCCCACCACACCACCAGGCTGGCCCAGAAACCATTCTTCTAACTCTCTGAAGGCATTCATAAGCTGACTTCTGATTTGACTGGAGTCATTTGAGCTTCTGTACAAGACAGCATCATCAGCGTGCAACTGCAGTTTGGTCCCACAGCAGTTGCCTGGCTTGTTGTTTAAACAGGGAGAAGAGCAGGGGACCCACTATGGAGCCTTGGGGGAACACTGTCAGTAAAGCGTCTTTGTGCTAGTAGGATGCACTTCCACTTCACTTGCGGTTTTCTGCCTGTCAAGTAGTGTTTAAACCAGTGGCAGGAAAGACTGTTGAGACTTGACTACTCCAGCTTAACTAACAGGAGTCTGTGGTTAACCAGATCAAAGTCTTTGGTAAGGTCTATCAAAACCACACCAGTCATAGGCTGATTATCCATAGCACCTAGTATATCAGAGGACATCTGTACCAGGGCTGTATCAGTACTGTGGTGCTTCCTAAACCCATGCAGCTGGTCAGTCAGTAAGTGATGTTGCCCAGAGTACTCTTGGAGTTGGTTACAAACCAACCTCTCCTGTACTTTTGCTAGGGAGCTCAGTAGCGAGATGATGTGATAGTTCTCAACTGGTTCCTTGTGGCCATCCTTATGGATGGGGTACCACCAGGGCCACTTTCCATCTCTCTGGGATAGCCCCTCCATTAAGGACTTGCTAAAGAGTAGTTTTAGAAGGGAGGGAATGACTGGGGCAAGTGATTTTAGAAATTTAGTTCCAAACTTGTCAAAACCTGATTGTTTCAGTTTTTTAACTGCCCAGCTGGGTTAGCCTCCTCCGCATTATTAAACAGAAGTGAAATTTGGGGATGGCCTCCTGGTTTCCTATTGATAAAAAAAGCCATTGAAGGCATTGGCAGCAGTAATTGGCCATTGGCAAAATATCATGTTCATGTGGGCAAGAACGACCATTTTGAAGACAATTTATCTGTGCCCAGACGCTTTTAGGCTTGGATCGTTTTTTTATTAGATTTTGTATTATATTTTCTTTAAGTATTTTTGAGTAACACAGTCTTCAGCTTGAAGAAAGCCTCCTTGAGATTTATTTTGAAGCTTTACTACCATATCTACAAAGCTGTGTTGTAAATGCCTATGTGCTTGGTTTGTTTACCAGAATCTGTAGTCTCTGAACATACCAACAAAAAGCAAGAATCTGCTTAAAGAGCTTGTTTTCCAAAGGTCTGTGGTAGCAGACCAGATTTTTTTCCCCAAGTAAACCCTGTTGAGTCAGCCAACACAAGAAAAAGGGAGAGAGAATGAGTTAGATACATGGACCGAGTCTACAGCTACATGGAAAGAATTGTGAATTTAGAAAGGTGCAGTCTATATGCCCTGATGATGGCAAAGATAGTCGACAGATAAAAAACAGATATTGCACAGTTTATTGGAGTGCTTATGGGGTTCATTGGTGAAAAGTGGGGTTTAAACTTGTGAGGGAGGGATGGGAGAAAAGGCTGTCGAGGGGGTGCCGATAAAGGAAGGACTCTGTCTCCACCCCCCTGGGGAGCTGGAGGAATGCGGGAAAAAGCTGACTGGTAAAGTGCAGACCAGGGGAAGACAGAATCCCCATGGGAACACGAGCAGGGGAAATGGAAGTATAGGGAAAGTGTGGAAGGTAGTCCTGCTAATGCCTGGAGCTTGGGCAATAAAATGCCTGAGCTCCAGGCGATGCTAACTGAGGGAGCGGTGGATGTGGCAGCGGTCACTGAGACCTGGGCCACCGCAGGACACGACTGGGACCTGAACCTGGAGGGATACACTATGTTCAGGAAGGACGGGGGGAGGGAAGGGGAGGAGGGGTTGCAATGATAGTGAAAAACTGCATTGGCATAGGGGGAGTAGAGGAGGTGGAGGGAACCGTGGAGGCGATTTGGGTCACCTTGATAACGGGGGGGGGGGGCGCAAGAGAGTAAAAATAGGAGTGGTGTATAGACCCCCCTGCACTGGTGGAGGAGCTGGAGGAGAGTCTGGTGGCAGATGTTGGGAGACACGGCAGGGTGGTGGTGTTGGGGGACTTAAACATGCCAGGAACAGACTGGGAGACTATGACATCCTTGGTGGCCTGGGAACAGAGGTTGTTGGATGTCTTTCAAGACACTTTCCTAACTCAGCAGGTGGGGGAACCAACCAGGGAGGCACGGGTACTGGATGTGGTTCTGGCAGACAGTGACCAGATTAGGGGCCTGGAGGTAAGGGACCTGTTGGCGGGGAGTGACCATGCCACGGTCTGGTTCTGCCTGGACCTAGGAGGGGTAGAAGGCTGCACAAAGACGGAGGTAACTGACTTCAGGGGGGCGGATTTTAAGGAAATGGGAAGGATCCTTAAGGAGCATTTGGATGGATTGGGTCAGACATGGACGCTGATAGTAGGTGGGAAATCATCAGGAGAGGGGTGCAGGATGCTACCAGCACCTGTGCAAGAGTAAGACTAAAATGTGGTAGGGCCCGAAAACCCTGCTGGTGGACCAGGAGCTCCAGGAGGTGGTGCGGGAAAAGAAGGCAGCCTGTAGGCAATTCAAGTGCTCAAGGAGTGAAAGGGATCGAGGGAGTATGAGTTGATGGCTAGGAAGGGCCACCAGGGTGGTGGAGGGCGCCAAGGCAAGGAAGGAGCAGAACCTGGCCAGGGAAATTAGGAGAGGGAACAAGGGGTTCTTAGATACATTGGGGAAAAACGAAGGTGAAGGGGCAGATTAGCAGGATTAAAACAGGGAGAGATGGGCACAAGACCCGGGGAGCAGGCTGAGGTACTAAATGAGTACTTCACCTCAGTTTTCACCAAGGAAAATGGGGGTGCTGCATCATACATGGGAGGAGACAGTGATACTGAGGGGGACCCTTACTGATCGGCGGGTCTGGGGAGAGGGGGAGGCATCACTGGCAGGAGGGGTGAGGGCTAAGCAGGGAGAAGAGGTAGCGGAAGTGGAAATCACAGCAGAGAGAGTGAGGGAAGCCCTCAGGTCCCTTAAGACAGAGAAAGCACCGGGGCCGGATAAATTACATCCCAGAGTGCTGAAGGAACTTGCGGATGTCCTGGCGAAACCCCTGGCGGAGCTTTTCACTATCTCTCTGAGGACAGGGTGGGTGCCCCAGGACTGGAAGGTGGCGCATATAGTGCCTATCCACAAGGGGGGGAATCAAGGGAGGTGGCAGGGAATTACAGGCCTGTCAGCCGACATCGGTGGTGGGCAAGGTGATGGAGGGCATTGTCAAGGAGAGGCTGGGGGGACCTGGCAAAGTCAGCGTGCCTGGACGATAGACAGCATGGATTCGTCCCAGGGAAATCGTGTCAGACAAATCTTGTGGAGTTCTATGACTGGGTGATGAGTGCCTTGGACCTGGGTAGACCAGTGGACGTCCTCTTTCTAGACTTCAGCAAGGCATTTGACTCTGTTCCTCACGTGGGCCTGTTCGATAAGCTGGGAGAAATGGGGGTGGGGAACCTGATGATCAGATGGATAGGCAATTAGCTACAGGACCGGACCCAGAGGATCGTAGTTGGCGGGATAGTCTCATCTCCAAGGAGAGTCATTAGTGGGCTCCCACAGGGATCAGTCCTTGGGCCCCTCCTGTTCAGCGCCTTCATCTCTGACATAAGGACAGGTATCAGGAGTGAGATGAGTCTCTTTGCGGATGACTCAAAACTGGGGGTGGTGGTGGATGGGGAGGAGGGGAGGGTGGCCTACAGGGGGACCTGGAGGCTTTGGAAAGATGGTCTAGAAAGTGGAAGCTGAGGTTCAACGCGAGGGAAATGCAAGGTACTGCACCTGGGGCCAGAAACCCGCCAAGTGTACACCTGGGGGGTGCTAAGGTCTCGATGGCTGAGAGGGACCTGGGGTGGTGGTGGATGTCGAGATGAACAACTCTGAGACTTGTAGGAGGCAGCAGCCAAGGCCAACAGGATGCTGGGTCGCATCGCTGGGGATCACCTCCAGAAGGAGGAAGTGATACTCCTCTGTATAACTGCTTGGTGAGGCCGCACCGAGTACTGCGGCAGGTTTGGAGGCCACGCTAAAGAGGGGCATTAAACTCCTGGAGAGGGTCCAGAGGAGGGCAACCAAATGATTTGGGGCTTGGGGGACAGGACCTATAAGGAGAGGCTCAAGAGCTAAATATGTACACATTGGAAGAGAGAAGGGACCGGGGGACATGATAGAGGTCTTCAGGTACATGAAGGGGGTAAATAGGAGAGGAACAGTCAGGGTGCTTCGAAGGAAGGAGGAGGGGCCACTAGAGGGCATGGGTGGAAGCTGGAGGGGGGAAGATTCAGGGGAGAAAGGAGGAGGTGCTACTTCACCGAGAGGGTGGTGGAGCCATGGAATGCGCTGCCTAGGGGCTGGTGGAGGCAGAGACGTGGAGGGTTCAAGAGGAGGTGGGACAGGTACAGGGAAGGGTTCTGGAAGCAAAATCCAATGCAGCGAGAATATCCGAACTGGGAAGGGAGAAGCCAGAGAAGGCGAGAAAGAGGTCAGCTCCCAGGGTGGGGCTGACCAACGAGCAGATGCGAAAGACCATTGGGCCTATTCTTGCTGGCATTTTAGTATGTTAGTATGGTCTGCAACATAGGGCATTCCAAGAAGCAGAAGCAGTCCATCCTTAAGCATGAACCATGTGGGTATTCTATAACAAATCTGACTGAGATGACCACAGAAATTCCTACCGGTTTTAAAATGGCTTCAAATGAAGTCCGAACTATCCATTGCTTAACCTGACACAAAATGGCCACCAGGAGAATGTGATTAAGCTTGAATCTTAATGGGTATGAATAATCCAAGCTTGGGAGGCACACCAACATGGAGGTAAAGAACTCTGAGATCTGTGTTTAAATTATTTCTTATCTTGAGGGAGGGTACTTTTCTTAACTGAATTAAACTATTTCATTTATTTTATAACATTCAACATGGTAGTACTGAAAGTATGGGTGCCTGACCACAACGCTGTCTGGACATTGTAAATATGTTCATTCTGTTATATTACAGTATATGTGGTATGTTTTTATTAGTTAGATTAATTTTGCTGGCCAGTCCAATGGCACTGAGGGCTAAGACTCTAGCCGCCTCATCTCCAGCCAAGTGTGTGCGGTGTCTTTACAATGCATGCCTGCAGCATGGCACATCATTGGCCCAGGGAACGGGAGAAAAACAAGAAACATTGTACCCTGCCAGCAGGATAAAGCTGCTTCCTGTCGCAGGCCTTGTAGCATAAATGGGACCCAGACTTCCACTCTGGATATGGTCACTGGGGGTTGGGAGGGCAAACCTCCCTTCCCTGGCCACACCACGGGGGGGGGACTATCTGAGAGGGACCGTCAGAGGCCAGGTAACTCAGAAATGCTGAGTAGGCAGGAAGCTGAAGGGGGCCAAAAATGCATGTTTGATTCTAATTCTGGTTGGGACATTTTCCTTGTATCTCCTACCTGTGGCTCAGAAGTTAATTTGTTTTTTCCCCAATAAAGGTTTTTCTAACTTTGGGACAGATGGTTGGCTTTTCAGCCCTGTTCTGTGTTCTGCAGCTGGCCATTTACCCCCCATCCTGTTCCCATTAATTGTCTCCCTACTGACCCCCCTCAGAGTGGCAGGGCTAGGAGGGGAGAGCCCCCACCCTGGACAGACATATCTAGAGGCTGTGGTTCCATGGTCTGGAGGGCGAGGTGCAGGGAGCCGGGCAGGGTCATAACAGAGCCCGCCCTCTCTTTCCATTTTCTTGGTCCATCGTGAGACGCTTGGAGCACATACAGGAGTATGCGTGTGGAGGCATGCACGCTTTGCAGAAGTCTCACACAGCTCCCTCCCTCTTGTGTCACCTTAGCCATCTTACCATTAGACCTCCACTTGGTGGCAGAAACACGGCGAAGACGGCAGCCACTCTTCCCTGGGAAAGCATAGCAGTCCATCAAAAGCTCAGTCTTTTCCCGCCCGCAGAGCCCTGACAACCTGAGTCCATCCCGAACCTGGGTTGCTGGCATTGGAAAGGATAGTGACATGGCCCTCAACCCTCTTCGACACGGGGTTGGCTGGGCCCAGAAGGTAATTTATGAAGTGCGAGATAATAGCATTATCCCTTGTAGTTCATAACTGGATTAGAATGAATAACAACTAAGAAGTCTAAATTTTGGCAGACTGGCTGTCAAGCGCAGCATGAGAGGCACTAGCTTGCAACACCATTGACCAGAATTTAGGAACGAGCTTGTGTCATTGGGGGGGGGGGGGAGAATATCAAACGTTCTGGAGGACGTTCTCTATCTCTGGAGAGGTGTGGTAGTTGCGGCCACTGCAATACCCCCACCACCTGATGATTACAGGTGGCAGTGCAGTAAGGAGGGGGAACACCAACCAACAGTCTGCATGCATGACACCAGAGTTCATACTGCCGGCATCCCAGTGGCAGAGACCAGAGAACAAGGAAAAGCCCTATCTTGAGCAGGGTGATCCTGAGCATTCTCTGGTCCGGACCCTTGCCACTATCTGTTCCTCTCCTTACTCCGGGAACTCCTGCCTACACACCCAGGAGGAGGTGAGAGATTGGCATGGCCAGACCCCGACACAGAAGGTGGTAAACCCATGAGATTAAAAAGGGAGAGGAGACGAGCGTCAGGAATGTGGGGGCTAGGTCTGACCTGGGTGAAGGGAGCTGAGGCAGAGTGGAAGGTTGAAATAATAAAAAAAAAAAAAAATTAAATTAAAAAAAAAAAGGCATCATTGTAACAAGTAATGAGGTTAGGTAGTTCACCTTAAATCATCTGTTCCATATTACTAAGTTTAAGTAATTGTGTGCATTACAGAATGTTGGTGTGCTGAAGTAAAGTTCATAATTTTCACTTAAATGATCTGGTGCTCGATAATTTGTCATTAAATCATCTGTTAGTTAAACAAAATTATTAGTTGGGCACCACTTTTGGTGGTGGTGGGGATGTGAAGCTCAATCTCATTCTATGCAGTCATGGTGTTATTGTGTTTACGCTCATTTAGGCTTGGTGTCTGAAAGAATTTACTGCACTGAAGTTAACTTCCAGAATTAAAATAGTTTTTCTGTACGAGTCACTTTACTGTTCCACAGAAGGCTTGTCTTCTAACTTCCACAGTATTTTTTTTTTTTAATATTCTGTTTCTATGGCCCATATTCAGGGGTGTCTAGGCACTCTTTTGGCTCATTGTAGCAGGTCTCCTCCCACACTGGGTAACTCTGCTGCCATCCTGCATCTTCTCTTGATCCTCCTCCAAGCCTTTGCAGACTTTCCCTCGCCTGACAGATCCTGACTTCATGGCCCAGATAGGTGTGTGTTTTGGCGTGCCCCATTCTGGAGAGGATGGAGTGTCATCCATTTGGATAATTACCCTGCTTTCCAACCACATTTTCTCCCTCCCCTGCCCTCTTTCTGAAAGCAACACTTGTCTGTCAGCACCGTGCTTTCACTAGTGGTAGGCATCAATGCTGCAGGGGATACTTCTGCCCCCATCCCTCCTGCTGCCCCATCCCTCCTGCTGCCCCATCCCTCCTGGAGGAGAGGTGCATCCTGCTTGGCTCACAGTCCCACTCCCAGCAGCCCCCTGCATCATCTTGAGATTGGAGTGCAAACCTGTAACATCAGCGTGGCAGGTGGTTCCCTTAACTGCTGCATTATTAAGCCAATATCTGCTGCAGCTTTTTTAACTTTATTTTTATTTCATGTGACTGAATTCCATACTGAAGTATACATTCCATGGAAGTAAGGCAGAGCAATCAAAAAACAGATTGCAGCTGTACTTGGGAGAAAATATTCTTTGCTGTCTGGGCCACAACATTTATGAGATGAAACCCAGTCTAATAATAAAAACCTTAGTATTAAGAAATTGCAAGCGTTGCGTCGCGCCTCCATGCTGCGTCACGTGTCTACGCTGGGGTCGGGTCTGGGAGGCACAGGTGTAGAGCATCAGAGCTGTCCCCTCTCCAGTTGCATGGTAAGTGATCCACACTATATGCCCAAAACCCAGCAGTGAGAATACAAAGTATTTGCACTAATCAGTGAGCAAACTGGGAACATCAGGTGCGAGAGAAATAATGGCTAAACTGGCAAGAAGCAGTTTGCAAAGATACCTGTGCTGCAGCATCAGTTTCAGCATGTTGGGTGACAAAATCCGATTTTATTTTTTCCCACATCTGCCAGATCATTATACAGGAAATTCTTACCAGCATACACCAATTTTGAGACATGCAGTAAGTTGGAGACTGAGTAATTCTAAGTTCCAGAAGGCCTGCCATCACAGAATCAAAGGCCTTTCTACTCTGGTGTGTGGTGTAGCTCAAGCCATGTAAGAAAAAAAATCAGAGTTTCATCCGACAAGGTTAGCTGTCCTTTCCCTTGAGCTGCAGCAAAGACAGAGTCTTTGGTATGGAACCCCATGTAACAAGTAGCAAATATGTGGGAAGAGCGGCCGGTGGCTGAGGGTTGATGTGCTGGACACCACGCCTCTTGCCACACGGCAACCCGGGTTGGGAATGTGCAGGCTGCGGGGTTGGCAGGGGAGAAGGATCGAGCATCCAGCGGACAGTTCTCCTCTCTCGGGAGGGGTCCAGGCTGGCCCGGCATAGCAGCAGCCCCCAGTGGAGATCGGAGGCATTGTACAGCTTGGGGCTGAAGTAGAGGGCTTAGAGCTGCTACAGACGTCTGAGCTTTGGGGGGAGGGAGAGGGAAGGAGCAACAAGCAGGAGAAAAAACAAAACATGTCTACTGGGTGAGGCGACGGCTACCTCCAGGGGCTGATGCTCCACACGCCCTAAGCCAGCCACAACTCCAACACTATCCCCTTGGGATCCTCCGCCTACTCCTCTGGAGTCGGGAGGAAGGCAGGGATCCTGATACTGATGTGACTTTCGGAGGAGTGGTTCGTGTGGGTGGTTAGGGGCGGAAGTTGTGTGAGTAGCCTGAGAGAGAGTTTATATAAAAAGGTACCTGAAGAGTCTGAGTTAGTGGGTCTTTGTCTGGGGTTGAGGTAGCAGTAGTAGTAAACATTTTTTATTCATAGTCATCACATGATATGAACATGGTCAGGCCTCAGTTGAGCCGAGGCTCATTTACGATGCGTACCATATGCACTAAACAAAAGCATCTATGTTACAGTATGATCAACAGCAGCAGGTACTAGATTATACAATGTCATAACAGATAGTACAACTTAAGATAACTCTAATTATACAATGGCAAGAAAAAATCCTGGACTCTGATTGATCAGTCTTGGGCTGGACCTGTGATGTAAACCAGTACATCATCACGGGTCTAGTCTCAGCCTCACTGTGAACCTGCAGATGACTTTTTGGATGATCTTTTTTTTTTTGCGTCTCCTCTTAAGAAACAAAAATATTTTTCCACTCTAATAAAAACATTCTTTAAAATCATTTTTTATTTTTTATATAATAACGAGCCATTTAGAGTAGCAATAATGCCCTACAGGGGTGTGTAGTCGTTTAGGATAACGTCCGCCTCAGTTAGTTGAACGAACTCAGCTCGTGCCCCGTGCTCCACCACCTGAGGCGTGACGTTATCCCAGCACTGCACACACCCTGTCTGGCATTATTGCTTAATTATACCATGGGTACCAAACCCTCATTCCTGATTGGCTGTTTCGCGCTTTAAATGTGTAAATTGTGCCATCACCCAACAGAAACGAGTGCCAGTTGGCACATCTCCAAAATTCATCTGAACCACGTAGTTCAAACTGCAGAATGGCATGTTCAATTCCCGCTAAGTAGCCGTCTCCCACAAGTCAGAGGCACAACACACATAGAGTAACAGTATATCCCGAAAATACCCATAAAACTGACAATGAGCAGCAGTGCCTCCAGAAACGCCCGATGAGCCACCACAAATTCCATAAGCATTCCAGCAACCAACATAACTTCAAACGAAATATTATAACATTTTCATCGCAACTGCTTACACGCGCTCACCTGACAAACATTTTTCCATCTCGCTGCACTCACTTGCCACCCTCTTTATCACGCTCCCCAACCGATCACCCATTTCAAAAATTTTTATATTTCGTATATCACAGCTGTTTTGTTTCACCAGGAAGCACTGTTCATCACAACTGTTTTCTTCCACCAAGATTCACCTGTCGGTCATATCACCAGTGGCTCTGCTCACATGCGGGTCCTATATTGGGGGACAACTGACTGCACAGCGTTAGAGTGTGTGTGTGTGTGTGTGTGTGTGTGTGTGTGTGTGTACAGCTCTTTAGCAGATAGCAACTGGACTATTGTAGCGCAGGAATAAATCAAATTAAACGAGAGAAAAAATCAGCACTTCCTCTATTTTTTTCTCAGAAAAATTAACAGTGCCATTGTATGATAGCAATACGCCACTCATGGGTGTGGGTGAAGGCAGGGTTTACCCACTTCTGGTGTGGTTCATTTACTCTGCTGATGGCTTTGTGACCGAATACCACACCAGGCGTGGGTAAATCCTGCCATCACCCACACCTTCTTGTGGTATATTGCTTAAGTATACAAGTTCAAAATCTGAGAGAAACCTTTGGACCTCATGATACCATAGTAAGAGACTGGCATCCTATATTGTGTATGTAATTATCCTTTATCGTAGTTAGGGCAACAAATTAACGGTTTCATGGCTTCCAGCATTATCCACTTTTTCATAGGGCCAGGTCTTACTGGTTTTGTCTTCAGTCTGAGTTGCACAGGCAAGGAATTCCAAACTGTAGGGCCCTTGAACAAAAATGACAACCTGCCAGTGTGTTTATCATCTGCCGAGTCTTGTATTCCATGCTGTCTGCAGAGCTCATAGCAGACCAGGTATTATTTTTCTTAATTCCAGTTTATATAGAATGTACCCCATGAGATGTTTTTTTACACACCTTAATCGTAAGGTTTAGTATGTGTAACTTTCTCATAACCTCAGAGCTTTTCCATGATAAATTCCCTGTATAATATAAAGTGGTACCTTGTGCGCAGTGCCCCCAGTATGTATCTCGATAAACTTACTGTAAATGTCAATTTTATTCAGTTCAGTACTGGATGCATCTCTGTACAGGACATCTCCGTAATCCACAACAGGCAGTACCGTCGTCTCTACTATCCTAATTCTGGCTTTCTTGGCATTTCACTTCAAACTTGATAAAGTGCCTTTAGTTTCTTATTTTGAGCCTTTAGTCATTTGTTCAATATGGACAATCTTGCTTGAGAGGGTTCCTGCAGTAGGTCTTCACATATGGACTGCGCCCTCTGGAATCTGGTTCCAACGGCAAACTTGTAGCTAGCAATCATCAGCGGGACCGCGTCCGTGACGTGATGTCAGCCCAACTATAAAGGCGGTCCTGCGCCCGCCTCTGTTCTTTTCCCGCCGCTGTCTTCAGTTTGTACGGCAGACATGTTAGAACAGCAATCAGTCACTCGCTATATATTCAACGTTTTTGTCATTTTTTCTCATCACTTTTTCCGCAGTTTTCAAATGAGTGTATGTCGGCTCGTCCAAAAAAGAAATGCACCGCCCAAATCCCACACGGGGGCCTCCTTTGCATGGGGCCTAAGCACAACTCTGCCGAGTGTGTCATCTGCCAGGGATTCAACCAGGCCACCCGGACCCGATGTAAGCAGACCCTCAAGGTCCACCTTCTCACCCATCTGCTAGCTTCTATGGAAAAAGAGCTCCATAGGGAGAGGTCATCGTCCCCAAGGAAGAAGGACAAGAAGCGCCAGGAGAGGAGCCCGTCACCACGAGGAAGGCCTTCCACCTCCAAGACTGTGAGTACCACTCTTCCGGGCTCTTTGTCGGCTTCTACGGGCTGGGCATCTTCTTCCCCTCCTGCTGAGGTGAGCGGGCAGATGGGGGTAGCCTCTCTTGACATCTCTGTTACTTCTCTTTCACATAGCACTGCCGCTAAGTCGCCCTCCGGCCCTGCCGCTGGGCTCCTGGCCCAGACTGATCAGTCTGTCCGTGGTTCCTCTGCCGCAGACAGCCCGGTCGCGACTGATAAGTTGGACAATGGACCACCTGTCTACTGCACAGTCGTTCCTACTCGCCTGTCGGACTCCCCTGAGGCCCCTGACGACGGCACAAGTGTGCTCCTGGAGATCCTCATCCCTGCTGGTTTCTTCTCCAAGGATTCACCACCTGGTCCGAGTTGTCTCTGCCTTCTGGCTCATTACCCGACCTGTCGTTGGGGCTCTCCCAGAGCTCCCACTATGCCAGGCTTCACTCTGACCCCAGACCTCCCTCCTCCAAGAGGTTCATTGGCGGACCGGGATCTGTTAGGCATGGAGCCCCCGACCCTCGAGTGCCACTTCTGATCCCCTGCCACTTCCCAGTGGACCTGTGGCACCCCCACCGGCCGGTTCTGTGGGACCCTTGGGCAGTTTTCCGGGGTCTGACACCCACATTCCGCTGCTGGGCGGCCCTCCAACGGATTCTTCATATCCTACGCCGGTATACCCCACGCTGGGGTATCCGACACCTGGATACCCGACGCCGGGGTACCCGACACCCGGATATCCACCTTTAGGCTGTCCACCAAGGCTGCCTGGGTATCACTACCCTTATTGGCACCACCCGACTTACCAGTGGTATCCAGGGTACCAGCCTCTTCCACCGCCGCTGCCTGATCGAGAGTCTGTTCCAGCGTGGTGGCAGGATGCCAGGACCCAGCTCATCACTGAAAAGACAGTCCCAACCGTTGGGGGATATTCCTGTACCCAGAGACCCCCTCCAGTCCCTCTGGACCGAGCTGAGGGTTCACTTCCAGGGGGAGGCACTGGGCAGGACCCTTCCCTTCCCAGTGGCTCCAAGCCCTCTGATTCAGACATAGATTCGGACATCGACCATTCTGATCCTCGATCACCGGTCGAAGTTCCTCCGAAAGAATCACCTAAATCCCCTCCAGAGGACCCTTTGTTGGGGGATTTGTTGAGAACCATCTAGGCAGCGTGAGACTGGCCTTGTAAGGAGAGGATCCTCAGTGCAAAAGATTGGCTGAGCACCTTGATCTAGCAACTACAGATCCTCTACCCATCTCTTCCCTGCCCTTGGATGGGCCCTCATGAGGACCTGGTCACTACTGCTTGGCAACAGCCCTCCTCCATCCCGGCTGTTTCAGAAAAGCCGATAGAACTTACTTCCCGAAGGGGTTTCTCATTTGACGTCAGCACTCCAAAAGCTGACTCCATGGTCATCACGGCCACATGACCGGTCTGCTCAACCCAAGCACCTGAGTTCATCTCCACCAGACAAGGACTTGCAGCAACTGGACCAATTTGGTAGAAAGATCTACTCATCCACTTTGTGCCATACGGTCACTAAATTGTGTCACATATGGTGGCCTTCCAGAAGGCATCCCTTGCTGAGCTGGGAGGACTTCAGGCTATCCCTGATGAAAACCTCAGGGCCAAGTTGTTGGACAAAGTCCTATGAACAAATCCTCTTGCCGCCACGCCTCCGGAGCCATGTATTATCTGCGGACTCGTAGCTCGGGCTGCAGCCACAGGGATCTGCCTTCGCCGCTTCGTCATAGAAACATAGAATTTGATGGCAGATATGACCTCTTGGTCCACCCAGTCTGCCCATTTCTACCTAATGGATAAACTGCAGATCCTAATTAACCAACAGCCTACTTCCTCATACCCCAACCCCTAAAATTGCCTTACGCCTGTCCCATGCATTCTTGAATTCCCCACTGTTTGACTCCACAACCTCCTCTGTAAGGCTGTTCCATGCATTCACTACAGTCTCCATGAAAAATACTTCTCACCTCTGAGCCATCCCCTTCTATCTTCAAATTGTGTCCCTTGTTTTTGCACATCTCTTTTTCTGAAAGATGCTACCTCTTGGACTTTGTTGATTCCCTTGAGGTACTTGAAAGTTTCTATCATGTCCCCCGTCCCTCCTTTCCTTGAGGGTATACCTATCCAGCTCCTTAAGCCTCTCTTCATATGTCTTCTGGTGCAGACCCTGCACCATTTTAGTTCCTTCTGGACTGCCTCCATCCTGTCTATGTCCTTGCGGAGATTGGGTCTCCAGAACTGCACACACTATTCCAGATGGGGTCTCACCAGCTGTCTGTACAGAGGGATAACAACTTTCTGTTTTCTACTGGTGACTCCTCTTCCTATACATCCCATATCCCCCCAGGCCTCCTTGCTGCCCCCTCACATTGCTTGCCCACCTTTAGGTCATCTGATATGACTACCCCCAGGTCCCTTTCCATTTTTTTTTGTTAGTATCTCACCACCCATAGTGTACTCTTCCCCTGGGTTTTTGTTTCCCAGGTGCATTACTTTGCACTTCTTAGCATTGAATCTTAGCTGCCATACATTTGACCATTCCTCCAACCTTGCAAGTCCCTTCTCATCCTTTCCACCCCACCTTGTGTATCACCCTGCAGAATCTTTGTGTTGTCTGCAAAGAGACATACTTTTCCTTCCAGTCCTCTGCAATGTCACTTTAAAAGATGTTGAAGAGGACCGGTCCTAGAACTGAACCCTGAGTACCCCACTAGTAACCCCCTTTCTTCAGAGTGGACTCTGTTTACTATTACCTCTGTGTCCTGTTCTCCAGCCAATTTTTAGCCAGGCTACCATCTTAGGACCCAGTCCTAGGTGGGCTAACTTGTATATTAATTTTTGTGTCGGACTATGTCAAATGCCTTGTAAAGTCTAGGTAGGCCATGTCCACAGCCCTCCCTGATCTACTACTTTGGTCACCCAGTCAAAGAAATCTATTAGATTCTGCCTGACATGACCTACCTGCTGTGAATCCATGCTGCCTTGGGTCCTGTGCCCTCTGGCCTCTAGGTACTCTGCAGTGCTCCTTCAGAAGTGAGTCCATAATTTTCTCCATCACTTAGGTCAAACTAACAGGTCTGTAGTTTCCTGCCTCTGCCCTGCTTCCACTTTTGTGAAGCAGAATCACATCTGCCCTCCTCCAGTCCTCAGGTACCACCTGTCCTCCAATGATTTGTTAAAGAGGGTAGTCAGTGGTGTTACTAGTTCTACCCTTAGTTCTTTTAGAATTCTGGGATGAATCCCATCAGGCCCCATTCCTTTGTCCACCTTCAGTTTTAAGAGTTCTTTCAGAACTCTTTCTTCTGTAAATGGGCTGGTATCAATCCCCCTACCCAGAGTGTTTCTGTTGTTTGGTTTAGGTACCTCCCCTTCTTCACTTGTGAATAGTGAGCAAAAATATTTGTTTAGTATCTCTTCCTTTTCACAGTCACCCTCTTCCCACCCCCCTTCCCTTTATTAAGTCTCACTGTCCCTCCCTTGGTCTTCTTCGCTCCCTGATGTACCTATAAAAGGTTTTATCCCCCTTCTTAACTGAGTTGGCTATCCTTTCCTTAATTTGGGCCTTTGCTGTTCTGACTGCCTTCCCTGCTTCCTTCTGCTTCAACATAGAAACATAGAAACATAGAATTTGACGGCAGATATGGACCGCTTGGCCCACCCAGTCTGCCCATTTCCCTACCTACTGGATAAGCTGCAGATCCTAGTTAACCAGCAGCCTACTTCTTCCTACCCCCATCCCCCAGAACTGCCTTATGACTATCCCATGCATGCTTGAATTCCACCACTGATTTTGACTCCACAACCTCCTTCGAAGGCCGCTCCATGCATCCACAACCCTCTCTGTAAAAATACTCTTAAATTACCTCTGAGCCGCCTCTATTTTCAAATTGTGCCTCTTGTTCTTGCACACCTCTTTTTTGAAAGATGCTACCCTCTTGGACTTTGTTGATTCCCTTGAGGTACTTGAACGTTTCTATCATGTCCCCCCCTCCCTTCTTTCCTCGAGGCTATACATATTAAGCTCCTTGTCTCTTCATATGTCTTCTGGTGCAGACCCTGCACCATTTTAGTTGCCCTCCTCTGGACAGCTTCCATCCTGTCTATGTCTTTAGGAGATTGGGTCTCCAGAACTGCACACAATACTCCAGATGGGTCTCACCAGCTGTCTGTACAGAGGGATAATAACTTCCTGTTTTCTACTGGTGATGCCTCTCCTATGCATCCCAGTATCCCCAGCCCTCCTTGCTGCCCTCTCACATTGCTTGCCCGTCTTTAGGTCATCTGATATGACTACCCCCAGGTCCCTTCCATTTTTGTTGTTGTTAGTATCTCACCCCATTGTGTACTCTTCCTGGTTTTTGTTTCCCAGGTGCATTACCTGCACTTCTTAGCATTGAATCTAAGCTGCCATACATTTGACCATTCCTCTAACCTTGCCAAGTCCTTTCTCATCCTTTCCACCCCACCCTGTGCATCAACTCTGTTGCAGATCTTAGTGTCATCTGCAAAGAGACATACTTTTCCTTCCAGTCCTTCTGCAATGTCGCTTAAAGACATTGAAGAGGACCGGTCCTAATACTGAACCCTGCGGTACCCCACTAGTAACCCTCCTTTCTTCTGAGTGGACTCCATTTACTATTACTCTCTGTGTCCTATTCTCCAGCCAATTCTTTACCCAGGCTGTCATCTTGGGACCCACTCCCAGGCTGGCTAACTTGCATATTAATCTTTGTGTGGGACTGTGTCAAATGCCTTGCTAAAGTCTAGGTAGGCCATGTCCACAGCCCTCCCTGATCTACTACTTTGGTCACCCAGTCAAAGAAATCTATCAGATCTGCCTGGCATGACCTTCCCGCTGTGAATCCATGCTGCCTAGGGTCCTGTGCCCTCTGGCCTCTAGATACTCGACAATTCTTTCCTTTAGAAGTGATTCCATCATTTTCCCTATCACTGAGGTTAAACTAACAGGTCTATAGTTTCCTGCTTCTGCCTTGCTCCCACTTTTGTGAAGGGAATCACATCTGCCCTCCTCCAGTCCTCGGGTACCACCCCATCCTCCCATGATTTGTTAAAAGGGTAGTCAGTGGTGTCACTAGTTCTACCCTTAGTTCTTTTAGAATTCTGGGATGAATCCCATCAGGCCCCATTGCTTTGTCCACCTTCAGTTTTAAGAGTTCTTTCAGAACCCTTTGTTCTGTAAATGGGCCGTATCAACTTCTGTCTAGAGTGTTACTACTGTTTGTTTTATGTACCTCCTCTTCCTTTGTAAATACTGAGCAAAATATTTGTTTAGTATCTCTGCCTTTTCACAGTCTCCTCTGCCCACCCTCCCTCCCTTTATTAAGCCTCACTATCCCTCCCTTGGTCTTCCTTCGCCCCTGATGTACCTATAAAAGGTTTTATCCCTTCTTAACTGAGTTGGCTATCTTTTCCTCGGTTTGGGCCTTTGCTGTTCTGACTGCCTTCCCAGCCTCCTTTTGCTTTAACTGATACAGTTCTCTGTCCTGCTCCTTCAAGCATTCCTTGTACTTCCTGAATGCTTCTTTTTCTCTTGAACCTTCACTGCCACTTCCTTTGAGAACCATAGTGGTTTCTTACATCGCCTTGTTTTGTTTATTTGCTTCACACAAAGGCTCGTACCTCTGTGATGGCAGTTTTATTATTCCCCATTGTTCTTCCACCCTCCTTCCTGCCCATTTGCTAGTGCATTCCTTAGGCACTCACCCATTTTGGCAAAGTCAGCCTTCCTAAAGTCCAGTACTTTTGTCTTGTATGGCTTGACTCTATTGCTGTGTTTATTGTGAACCATACTGTTCGATGGTCGCTAGTTCCCAGATGGCTACCCACTTCTACATCTGTAATCCTCTCACCATCTCCATTTGAGAGAATCAAGTCTAATATTGCTCCCTCTCGAGTGGGCTCCAGTACTAGTTGTCTAAGGCATGCCCCCTGTAGGGCATCTAGAATAACTGCACTCTTCGAAGTGGCAGCTGCAACTGCACTCCAGTTAACATCTGGCATATTCAGATCACCCATCAGCAATATCTCCTTTTTTCTGCCATTCTAAGTATACTTTCTATCATTTCCTGTCCATTTCCTCCCCTGAGAAGGGGTCTGTATACAACCCTCATGCCTGATTGTGGTGCCATTGCCTGTCTCCAATTCTACCCACAGTGCTTCTTCTCCTCCCTGTGTACCTTTTTGTTCTGTTGCTTTTATTCCTTCCCTTATGTAAAGAACTACTCCTCCTCCTCTTTACCCTCCCTGTCCCTCCTGTACACAGTGTATCCTGGTATGTTTATGTCCCAGTCATGGTTTTGTGTGTACCATGTTTCTGTGACTGCCACGATATCCAGATGTTCTTCCTCCATCAAGGCCACTAATTCAGGAAGCTTGTTACCCAGACTACGGGCATTAGTACTCATTGCTCTCATTTTTGATGGCTTTACCTTCTAGTGCAGCATCCCCACTGACCGTTCTACCTCTGTCTTTTCTCATTTAGTACCCTGTTTTGTAGGGAGAGGCTGGATTTTCCTGCTGCTTGTCAGTGCCTCCCTTTGACTAGTTTAAAATCTTGTCAGTGAAGCATTTAAACCGATTGCTCAAAAGACTTGTTCCCTTCCTGGACAGATGCAGACCATCCTGCCAGTATAGGCTGGTGTCCCTCCAGGTGGAACCCCAGTCCCCAATGAAGCCAAACCCCTGTGCTCCACACCATTTTTTCAACCATTCATTAAACTGCTTGGTGCCAATTACCCTCGCCTCCCCCATGCTTTTGACAGGCAGCACCTCTGAGAAGGAAACTGTGTGTGCTACTCGTCTTAGGTCCCTCCCCAGCTCTGCAATGTCCTCCTGCACTGCTCTAATCTCATGATGAGCCAAGTCATTTGTCCCTAGGTGGACAATTACATCCAGCCTCGAATCCCTTGCAGTTGTTCTCGTGATCCTGAGGATGCTTCCTGTCCCTCCAAGCCATGGCACCAGGCAGGCACCTTACTTCATTTTCTCATCTCCCCCAGTTCTATACCCCTAATAATTGAGTCCCCACCAGGAGCTGCTTCCTTTCTTTGGTGTCCTCTGCCTCCTTTCTGTGGGCCTCCCTTGTGACAGTTATCATCAGTCTTCTCATGGTACACCCTAGGGGAGCTATGCTCCCCAGAATGGTGTAGATTGTGGAGTGGAACAATGACTGGGTGTGCCTCTGTTCCACCCTCCTCACCCCTCCCCTGAGCCCACTGTGGTCCAACTGCTGTGCTTTCTTCAACCTCTGAGGTAGTGATGGTGGCGCTAGTGCTCCCTGGATGGGGAGGTTCCTTTCTACTGTCCAGTGTGGCCTGGGGAAGGTTTCCTTACTACTGTCCAGTGTGGCCTGAAGACAGGCAACTTCCTCCTCAGGGCAGATAGTTGTCTGCAAATAGGGCAGCATCTCAGCCTCCAGAAAGACTCCGGAAGACTGCTGCCCACAGCCATTACATTGCACTATTCCCACATGTTTATCTAGTTTTTTTTATTGTATTTGTATGTGTAAGTATGCAGGATTTGATTATATAGAAATATATATATATTATACAACGTATGCTTATATTATCAGTGCAGTGTGCTAGAGAGGATATGACAGTAATGCACCTTGCACTCGAGGAAATGATGTCAGAACCTCAGGTATAAAGGAACTATTTCCAGGGATGGGTGGGGTGAGGGGTGGAAGGGTTGGGCCTAAACTGTGTCCTCACAAAACAATCGACTAAAAGCTCTCACCCACCGCTGCGATGAGTGCCTTCCTGTCAGCAAGATACCCTACACAACAATTTGACAGAGAAAGTACCCTGCTAATCAAACAGAGAAAATCCAGACATCCAAGAGAGAGAGAGTTTAGTTACAGATAATTGTCCAAAATAGTATATTCCACGTACAGCTTCCTTTGAGAATTCCCAGCACCCTGTACACAACCTGGAAGAAGATGGACTTCTGGCTCATACAGGAGCACACCACTAGTTTATAGTAATTGAATAATGCTGACAAATGGTCTAGCTAGACAAATGGCTATGATGCTGAGCTCTGACTTGTGAAGACAATTACCCTCACCTCAGGCTATGTTTGGCATCCAGTTTCAACCTGCAGCTTTTGCTATTTTGAATCACAGAGCCCCACCAAAAGTTGCAAAATATATTGATGCAGATTCACACAGAATTCAAGTAATCAGTCCAGTTAGCCACAAGGAAAATCAATATGCAGAAGATAAGCAGTTTTAAAAACCCTTTCTGAATTAAAACTAAAACAAATACCAAGCTCTGCCACTTAAAATTGAGGAAAACTTCTCTCAGATTAAGCAAGAGAGAGAGAGTTTAGTTACAGATAATTCGTCCAAAATAGTATATTCCACGAGCTTCTCAGTTGTTCCCAGCACTCCTGTACACAACCTGGAAGAAGATGGACTTTAACTGATAGTTATTTGTGCTGCTCCTCTGTGATTCCTTGTACTTCCTGAATGCTATCTTTTTCTCCTGACCTTCCCTGCCACCTCCTTTGAGAACCACAATGTTTTTTACATAGCTTTATTTGCTTCACACAAAGCCTTGTTGCCTTAGTGGTGGCAGTGTTGATTATTCCCATTGCTCTTCCACCCTCCTTCCTGCCCATTTGCTAGTGCATTCCATAGGCACTCATCCATTTTGGCAAAGTCAGCCTTCCTAAAGTCCAGGACCTTGCCTTTGTATGGCTTGACTCTACTGCTGTGTTTGTCGTGAACCATACTGTTCGGATGTTGATGATCATGGCTTGTATTGCAGGTCTGGCACAGAACGTCCAGTCATTCCTTTGGGCGCACCCTTTAGGAGTTCCTCCTCTTTAGCTGCGACATGAGAGGATATTATAAGCCCGTCCTGCGCGGCGGTGGGTTCGCTTGCGGCGCCCGGCGAACCGGGTTCGAGAGCGGACCCGAGTCGTCGGAGGAGCTGGCCGGGAGATGGATCGGCGTCCGTTGGACTGCTCTCCTTCTCGGGGAGGCTGGGGCAGCATCCGGGCGATGGGGACTTAGCGAGGCCAGGAACACCCACGCTGCGCTGCCAACAGCATAGAGGCGGGCGACGTCAGGGCCATTGCACGCCCCGCCTTCCCGGAAAAAGGAAAATGGGCGGTTGCCAGCCTCCTCCATGAAGCCTGCCGCGGCTTGATTAACCCCAGGCCATTCTCCGACCGATTCCGGTCTCTGCGGGATATCTGCCCTCCATCCCAGCGACCCGCGATGGGGGTAAGCCCGCGGTGTCGGAGGACCCGGGCCGATTTGGGGATGGAAGCTGGCCGCCCGTGACCGGGCTGAAAGTACCGGGGGGCCGGCAACTAGGTAAGGTGGAAAAATGTAAAAAAAAAAAAAAATGAAGGATATTATAACAGGGCTGCAGGAGAGCGGACGATCTCTTTGAGATGTACGTTCGATGTATCGGGTGGTTCAAAAGAAGCAGCCATTTTGTCGCCAGAGATGATAGAATAAGACCCAGAATAAGTGTCAAGGCAAAGACGCACCACTGGCTCTGGAGCTCAAACCCTCTGGTAAGGTTTGCCAACCAGCCTCGGGCCAAAGCTCCTCCTCAAGGCCCTGACTTGCTACCTCCATCCCCATCCTCCCGCCCCACTGCTGCTTCTCTGGTTCTCCTTTCAGGAGAACCATTTCCAATTCAGGGCACTTCCTTTGGCCTATCCTCAGCGCCCAGGTTTTCACCAAGGTGTAGCGATGATAGCGCATCAACAGATGGGTGTGTACGTGTTCCTTGCATCTAGATGACTGGCTTTTTCAGCCCTCCCCAAACAGTCTGAAGGAGTCTCTCTTCACTCTGACTTGTTTGTCAAGCTGGGCATCTCGGTCAACTTCCCCAAGTCCCAGCTAGAACCCTCTCACCGCCCAATTTATTGGGGCGGTACTGGACATGATCCAGAGCAAGGCCTTTTTGCCATTGGATTGGGCTGAGAACTTAGCTTCCCAGGCCACTCTGGTGGCCAAGGCTCGATGGACCCCAGCTCACTCGGTGCTCCATCTCTTGGGGCTCATGGCAGCGGCCGTTCCTACTGTCCCCATGGCCAGACTGCACATGAGGGTCACCCAGTGGTCTGTTCGAGTCCAGTGGGACCAACGGTTGGACGACATGAACCAATTGGTCATGATCTCCAACAGCCTGCAGAAGGATCTTCTTTGGTGGCAGAATCTCACCAATCTGTTAGTGGGAGCTCCCTTCCACTCTTGGGCCCCCAACCAGACCCTCACATCGGATGCCTCCGATATGGGTTGGGGAGCCCATCTGGTGGACCACAAAACCCAAGGTCCGTGGACCCCCCAGGAGGAGGAGCAGCAGCTCCATATCAATGTCCTTGAGACCAGAGCAGTACTCTGCTCTCCAGGCCTTCCAGTCGTTACTCCTCCCAGGAACACTTCTGATCCAGATAGACATGGCGACTGTCTGGTATCTCAACAAACAGGGAGGAACCCGTCGCAGGGAAGCAATGAGAGTATGGTACTGGGCGATTGAGCACGGTCTGTTTCTAACAGCAGTCTACGCCCCAGGTGTGTATAGCGCTCATGGACAGTCTCAGCTGATCAGTAGCCAGGACTCAGGAGTGGAATTAAAGCAGGACATAGTCAAAGACCTATTTCTTCGATGGGGGCGGCCAGACCTAGATCTGTTCGCCTCCCATTCAACGCAAAACTACCCAACTTATGCTCGCCGCTCCTGGGCATGGTGCTTTTGGCGAGACACACTGTCTCTCTTGGACAGGGAGGTTTCTGTACGTGTTTCCTCCCTTTCTCTTGCTTAGAAAGTTCTGTTGAAACTTCAGCCGAAGGGGCCCACTTAATCCTGTTCACCCCACTGTGGCCTCTGCAGATTTGGTTCCTGCTGTTACAACAGCTGGCTCTAGAACCACCAGTCTTTCTGCTGATATCTCACAACCTTCTGTCTCAGGAGCAGGGCACCCTGGTACATCTGAGTCTTCAGTCTCTCCACCTCCATGCGTGGCACCTGTGGACATAGCGGAAACCGCTATGTAGTTTCTTCCCAGGTCGCTCAGGTCCTGTAGAAGCCAGAAAACCTTCTACAAGATCTATCTATGCCATGAAGTGGAAGAGATTTTCCATCTGGGCCACAGCTAAACGCTTGGACCCCTTTTCTTCGCTCGGCCTCCCAGGTGTTAGAGTACCTCATACATCTTTCTGAGTTGGGCCTTAGTTACCCTCCATTAAAGTCCATCTTTCTGCAGTGTCGCCTACCACCTCCTGGTGGAGGGCAAACCCTAGTGCAGCTAAAGGTTTCAAAAACTTTCTTGAAGGGCATCCTTCATATTAAACCTCCAGTCCGGAACCCCTGTCCTCCCTGGGGTTTGAATTTTATGTTGGAGAAACTTGCGTTACCCCCTTTTGAACTGGCAGCAAGTTGCGTTATGCGCTTCCTGTCCTGGAAGACTTTATTTTTAGTTGCGGTTACTTCAGCTCGAAGAGTTTCAGAACTTCAGGCCTTTGTGTGCAAAGAGCCTTTATTTGATTTTTCACAAGGACCAGGTCGTCCTTAGGACTAATCCTTCCTTTCCTCCGAAAGTGGTTTCGGAGACAACTCTCAACTAGAGTGTCGAACTGCCTGTTATCCTCAGCATTCCAACAGGGGGGGAATATCTGTTGCACAGCTTGGATGTGCACCGGATTCTGAGGTACTATACCTCCTGGACTAGGGAGGTTCGTAGCTTAACCAACTTTTGCGTGTCCTTGCCCCCAGTGCCAGGGCAAGGCCATTTCAAGCAGACTATGTTTAGGTGGCTGGCTAACTATTCACTAAACTTACCAGAAACATGGAAAGACCCTTCCAGGGGTGATTAAAGGCCACTCCACCAGAAGTGTGGCCACTTCTACTGCTTTTTTCAGGAATGTGTCGACTGCAGAGATATGTTCAGCGGTCACTTGGTCTTCTGTCCACACCTTCACTAAACACTACAGTCTGGATGTTGCCTCTAGGCATAGAACTGGTTTTGGCCTTGTTGTTTTGCAAGGTCTTCTATTCTAAGGCAGAACCTCAGTTGGTGGACATTTTCCTCCCCCTGGAACCTCGTCTCAGACTCCTTGTCTTTAGACTGCTTGGTATTCAGTCCTACATGTGAAGACCTACTGCAGGAACCCTCTTGAAGTAAGATATAGCAGTTACATAAGAACTTACCGTAACAGTAGATCTTCGAGAGAGGTTCCTGCAGTAGTCCAGTTTCCCACCCACATTCCCCAGCCCTTTTCCCCACCCACATTCCCCAGCTCCTGGAAATATTTCCTTTCCTTCCTGCCTAGCCACAGGTTAGATAGGGCACAAGGTCCCAGGAGTTGTTATCCTTCCTTCCTACTTACCTTTCTTTAGGTCTCCAGTGGAAAAGAACTGGAGGACGGGCGCGGGACCGCTCCTTTTATAGTCGGGCTGACATCGTCACCTGACGCTAGTGGCGGTGCCCGCTGATGATTGCTAGCTATAAGTCTGTCGTTGGAACGTGACGGGGCGCAGTCCTGTATGTGAAGACCTGCTGCAGGAACCTCTCTCGAAGATTTACTGTTACGGTAGGTTCTTACGTTACTGCTGTTTCCATTTGCAGTTTTCATCTGTCCATAGACCAAGGCACTTCTACGCATTGACCACTTTTAGCTCATTTCCTGCACATGTCACAATATCCAACTCTTCTGGGTTCCCTGCTGGTTTGCAGGGGGTTTAAGGAGACACTGTCAACCTGTTTTTCATCATATTATTTCTAGTTAAAACCTACATTTTATGATTACTTACCTTCTCTAAAAATTCATTGATTTTGCTGTTTTGTCTGTCTCCTTGTTTAATAGAACTGAAATGCATCTAATGTATATTTAGGCAATTTATCCCTCAGGTGTGGATACACTGGAGGATTTACCAGCAGCTGGTGTGATTTGGTCACGAGCGCAGCAGTGATCAAAGCACACCAGTCATTAAGTCCTCCAGTGTACCCACACCCGGAGGGATACATTTATATTATACAATGGCAAATGTTTCTTTAATGTTTAACTATTTTCTAACTCACTGAGGTTCCTACACTTCAAAGAGGATGTCATTTTGTAAACAATTTACATGGTGTTTTAGCGAAGCGCGACAGGATAAATCGCAGCAGTTTCGTTTGAAGTGAAAGCGACCGGATTAGCATGACATAAGGTTGGTTGGCACTTTTCCAGTGGGTACACTGGAGGATTTATCACGGTGGTAAATGTGCCAGCCAGCGAATCAGGATGCAGTATTTGGGACATTGGATTTACCACATTGTATAATTATAAACAACGTTGTTTTGTTTACAGTCCTGGATCTGTTCTTACTGCATACTTCCTGAGCATTAGAAACGTACTCAGTGCAGTCACTCATGAGGCAATAGCCACCTAAACTCCCACTGCATTATGAGTGGTTAGACTGTGTTGTGGGTGTTCCCAAGTCCAGGAATGCTGCAGCTGGAACTGATCAAGTAATGTAAACAAACCTGTGTATTTGTGTGGTAACACCGGTATGGTGGGCAGTCTGTTTTTAACTTTTGTAAAGAAAAAAGTCAGAATCAAACTACCAGCTGCATCAGCAATCTTTACAGAATGTTGGCAATCATAAAATTTGTTTTTTACACTAGGGACACTTTGAGACCTAAGGGGATTGACAGTGTCCCTTTAAAGAGGATAGCTTTAGATTTTTTGGAATTGAGTAGCAATTTTGGTTATATAAGTAGTGTTACAGTGGGTTAAAGGCCTCTTGCAGGACCACCTGGTTTTGGCCCAGAGAATGTCCTGACATATAATAGTGTCATCTGCACAGAGGTGGAACTTTAGTTGAGGGTTGTGAAATTTCATGGAGTTCACTTTAATGTTAAACAATGGCCCTAAATAGAACCATGAGAGACTCCTAGTGCTGATGACAAGCGTTTGAATTGAAATAGCTCAAAGTGACCTATTGAGTTTGTTACGAGATAATTCCTGAACCAAGTTAGTGCCCTTTCAACCAGAGTTCTTTAAGTTTTCCAATTAGAATATCGTGGCTTAGGGTATTGAATAGTTTACTCAAATCTACAAAGATTGCACCACATTTAATCTTTTGTCTAATGCTTCTTGTACATCGGTAACTGCCTTTAGCAAAGCTGATGTACTGTGGTTTGCCTGAAGCCAGATTAATACTGGTTCCAGAGATTGTTGTGCTCCATATAAGCAGTTAATTGTTGATTAAACAACCTTTCAAACAAAATATAAACAAACTAAAATGAAGAAATCAGAACTAAGGGATAAGAGACAGTACCAGAACTTAATGGACTTGTGAAGAGGAAATGGCAGGTTTGTTTTTTGTAAGTGGTTATAATCTGGTTCCTTTTCAAAGGGGATGTCCCCAAATGCAGGATACTGTCAGAATGAAAGACAGGACATTAAAGGAAAAACAAACCAGACACAAGTGGGGAAAATGTTTGTCTGTTTGAGACATGAAAGAGAAAGGGATTTTTCTCTCTCTCTCTCTCTCTCCTTCCTTTCCGACACAAAACAAGATTTTATTTTCACTGAAAATTAAATGTTAGGGATGTCATAAATGGAATAAATATAAATGGTATATGGAGTCGGGGTTGGGGAGAGTCAAGAGGGACGAGAGACTTTAAAGCATTACATAAGGTCTGTGGCGAATTATTGTTATTGGCAAGTGAGCCGATTACAATAAGAACTAGTGACTCAAGGGGAGAGAGAACCTCAGTACTAGGGGAGAACACTGCACTCTCAACTTGGTGATATTCCCAGGATGTGGGGGGACTCACTAAGAATAGAAACCCAGATAGTTGGGTTTCCTACCTTGGGAGTAAACAAGAAGTTCTGAGTGTCAATGGCCCAGTTGGCTAAAGGAACTCTACATGGTTACTGGTTATTAAAACCATGTTGGCTTTGTATGTTAAAAGCTACCAATGTGTTGATCTTAAGAAGAACTGACTTCAGTGGATCAGTTATGGAACTAGAGTGCACTGTGAGACCAGAACAGACTCTGATTTCTTACTACAATGAATAACAGGACCACGCTGATCTGCTCTTGCAGTGTACATCGGTTAACCAATCCTGTAAAGAGAAGTAACATTTTGGCCTATACTAAAAGACAAAGGCAGGATTTGTACTTATGCAAGAAACGCACCTCTCAAGGGTGAACATGAGAAGTTGAATAAGATGGGGTTTGAGGGGGGTACATGCTTCTACATACAAAAAGGGAAGGAGAAGGGGAACAACGATGATAATCTCAAAAGGGGCACAATTCCAAAAAGAAGATACCTGGATTGATAAGGAGGGTAAATATGTGGCACTAAAGGGTCTGTATAGGAGGCAGAGGATTACTCTAGTCTCTGTATGCTTCCCCCCCCTCCGGGGTCAGAATATAAGATTTATGGAGATTTTTATGCAACTGCAGACCTGGCTGAGGGAACGCTTGATTTGTGGGGAGATTTTAATTTGGCCTTTAACCCCGCCTAGATACTACTTCTCATGTTCCGAGGCAATCCAACAGAATAGCCAAACAGCTGCATAAACTTCTGACAGAGATGGGGATGTTAGATATATGGCATCAGACTAATAAGAACAGGAGAGACTACACACATTTTTCAAATCCTCATAGAACATATTCCAGACTCGATTACTTTTTTATATACAGGGAGGAGATGCAAAGAGTGCATTCTACCTGGTTTAGAGATATGGTATTATCAGATCATGCACCTGTCTTTTTTGCTATGGACTTAGGAGATTTAAAAAAAAAATACAATTTGGAGACTTAATGTATCTCTTATTAAAGAGAAGGAGATAACAGAAAACAATAAAGGAAACATATGAGAGATACCTGAGAGAAAACAATACCCCAGATACTACAGTGAGCTTGTTCTGGGATACAGCAAAAGCAGTGCTGAGAGGGAAGTTTATAGAAATATCAGCAAGAAAGGAGAGAAAGAGAAGGGACTAAGGTAGACTTGTAAGCAAAAATAAAATGTTGGAGGATGAGCAAAAAAAAAAAAAACAATACAGGAGAGAGAGAGAGACATAAAGAGACATGTTAGCCTTAAACAGTTAGGAAATCTATTAGACTACCAGGTAGAACAAAAACTACTTTTCCTGAGACAGAAATTTTATGAAGGAGGCCCCGCTCTTTAAGGCTCTTGGCAGCAAGACTGCGAGTACAAAGAACAAAGGCAGTCGTTAGCCAGTTCCATCATCCTAATACGGGACAGAGAGTGACAAAAGTAACAGAAGCTTTCAGAGAATACTATGCTGGGTTATATAAAGCCACTCCTCCAATACCTGACAGAAGATTTTATGAAGAAAATAACATTGCTTACACTTACAGAACAACAGAAAGCACAACTTAATAAACCCCTTACAGGTCAGGAGTTTAAAACAGAGATCAGGAAGCTGAAGACAGGAAAATGCCCGGGACATGATGGCCTACCAGCTGAGTTCTGTAAAACTTTTACAGATTTGGTGCGACCCCTTCTGCTCCAGACTATGAAGGGGATATTTAAGGGAGAGGGAGAACCACCCCCTTCATGGGCACAAGCAGTCGTTTCAGTGATTCCCTAACCTGGAAAGGACCTTTCAAGGTGTACTGCCTACCGACCAATCTCATTACTGAACAATGATTATAAACTATATATGTCCATGATATGTTCATAGCAGTGTCAGTGGCTCAGTAGGTAGCACACTCGCCTCTGAGGCCGGGAGATGAGAGGGCTGTGGGTTCAGTTCCCACATCTGGCACTTGGGTTAATATCCCAGTACTGGCACTGTAGTGCAGCATGACAGGGGTGCTGCACTTCTGAGGTGCCGTCCTTCGATGAGACGTTAAACCGAGGTCCCATCTGCCTGGATCTGGTGGTAGTTCAGATGGATGTTAAAGATCCCATGGCACTTATCGAAAGAGCAGGGAATTTCCCAGTGTCCTGGGCCAAATTTCCTCATTCACTAAAAATACCACCAACAGCTTAATCTGGTTCAAGGTCAGTTGGCATTCATCTGTATCCCCCTCCCCCGGGTCGTGCCTGAAAATAGGCAGGATTTGTCTAGTGCACTTACCCGGTTAACAAAAAAACTAAATAAATAAGATTGCTCGTAGACTCCAGGAGATTTTGCCCTCACTGATATATTTGGATCAGACAGGATTTGTCCCTGGCAGACAGGCACAGGGCAACCTTAAAAGAACCATACATTTAATAGACCATGTAAACCATAGTCGAACCCCATCTTTAGTAATCAGTCTAGATGCTGAAAAAGCTTTTGATAAGGTCTCCTGGCCCTTTTGAGGAGGTCCTTTCTAGGTTTGGGATCCCGGAGGACTTTATTAAGAACTTGTTTAAATTATATAATAGGCCTATGGGATATGTAAGAGCAAATGGGCATATTTCCACAGGATTCATCCTTGGGAGAGGTACAAGGCAAGGTTGTCCCTTTGCGCTATTTTTGCCTTGTATATTGAGCCTCTGACAAAGTATAAGACAGAATCCTCAGATATATGGCATACAAATGAAGACAGGGAGAATAAAAGTAGCTGCCAGTATGCAGACGATACTGGTATACACATGACCAGACCAGAAGAGTCCCTTCCAGAACTAATGAAGCAGCTAGATGAGTTCTCAAAAATATCAGGCTATGTCCTAAGTAAGGACAAGACAGAAACATTATGTCTTCATTATACTCCCACAGTAACACTCGGGGAAAAATATCCCATGAAATGGGATCTCTCCAGTATGAGATACTTACGGATTATTATAAGCAAGACTGCAGAGGAATTATTTAACCTAAATTACCCACCCCTAGTTATTAAATTGTAAGCAGATATTCTACGATGGAAACTGCTGCCTCTTATCATTTGGAGTTAGGGTACAAGCTTTGAAAATGAATTCCCTCCCCCGTTTTTTATATTTATTTCAATGTGTTCTCTGTGAGGTTTCACAAACTAAATTAGCAAACTTGCAACAAATGCTCCTGTCACGTGCATGGGGAAAACATGTCCTAGAATTTAAAAAAAAATATATATATATATATATATTATATTTACCAAAAACAGAAGGAGGAGTGACGTTTCCAGACTTAGCGGGATATTGGATAGCATCCCAAATGTGGATAGCCTTTTATGGGGCAACAGAAACTACGATGCCTTGTGGAAAGAATAGATAACTTGGATCAGATAGACCCACCTTTAAAGGCTATCATCTTCCAACCTAGAGCTAAGTTTACCTGTCAAACTTACTTAACTTAAGACAGTATTGGAGGATGGGAAGAGGCATCAGAGGAGGAAAATACAAAATGCATGTGGATGTTCCGTGGTGGGTGTATGACCCTGGGTTCTATCCGCTTTACAAGATGCATGGTTTCTGAGGCATGCAGATAGATGAATTACATCTCCGTACCATCTGATACAGGGTACACAGATTATATCCTTTGAGCAGGCTCAAACTGTGTATGGATGGGAACACTCAGACCGGTTAAGATACTACCAACTTAGACATTATATCAAAGAACTCCAAAGGAAGGGGACTAGGATAGAGGAACTAGAGGTGATACAAACATCTTTCAGGGACATATTGAATTCACTATTTGACAAAAAGGTAGTTATCCTGTTGTATAATGTATATAATGGGGAAATTCGGTTTCTACTAAACCTGTCATGAAAGATGGGAGCGGATCTAGACATTATACTTACTGACAAAAATTGGATTGCAGTATGGAAACATACATGGCACACCACTTCTTCTCCTAATTGGAGACAATTCTGTTGGAAAGTGCGGATTAGGTACTTTAGGGCCCCTGTACAGGTGACTCATTTTAACCAACGAATTAGCCCAGCATGTTGGAGAGGCTGCGGAACAGATAGAACTACACTAGCGCATGTTTTTTGGCACTGTCCCAAACTGAGACACTTCTGGGATTTAGTGATAAATAAATTCAAGACATTATTTATATTCTAACTGGAATTAGGACCAGAACATCTTGTGTTGGGATTATATCCCAGGGAAGAGATGAAACGTATCTCTGGAATATATTAGTGGCAACAGCTGTAAAGGCCATTACGAGAAGATGGCTAACCCCCACCGCCCGGAAGAGAAGGATTGGTTAGAAGTGGTGGACCAAGTGAAATCAGTAGAGAGAATAACCTGGATGATGGACCAAAAACTAGATAGATTTAATATCTGGAACAGATGGGAGCTACTTATCTCCATAGGTAGATAGAGGGCAGTAAGGTAGAGAAAATGGAGATAAAGAACAGTTACCCAGACTGAACAGAAAATGGTTAATAAAAAGGAAAGAGGGAGCAGAGAGATTAATTAACGCAGACGTAGATGCAGGTAAAATGACCCAGGTAACTTAAAATCAAATAAAGGAATATACTATAAACTGATGCATTACTTATAGATTGCAAATGTATTAAAATAAGACACAACACACCGGTGGCTTAAAGTTGTAGAGATGTTTAACTAGCTCTTTTATTTGTATCTGTATTGTACTAACAATTATAGTAAGAACCAGAAATGACTTACTGACAATCTAAATGATCTTAGATAATGATAATCTGTGCGAACCTAATGGCGTTGTATCTACTTTCTAAAAGAAAAACCTTATAAATGTAAAAATGAAATGATATAAGTGTATGTACAATGTATGTTTATACACTTGAAAGAACAATAAGAGTATCAAAAAAACAAACAAAAAAACTTTCAAACAGTTTAGAGAGAATTGGTAGTAAAGAGATTGGTCTGTAGTCTCTTATATCTGATTTGTTCCCTGATTTAAAGACTGGAATAACTGTAGATCTTTTCCAGTCGGATGGGTATTCTCCCGTTTGTAAGGGCATGTGATGTACCTTATGTATGTTGTTTACCATGTCCAAGTTCAACAAGCTTTTGATTGGGTCTGCCACATATAGGCTAGTGTATGGAAAACCATCACACAACAAGGCTGTTCTTCCCTGAGTAGATACCTATGACGACTGATGACCTCGAGAGGTCTCTGTCATCATGGTGAACGGGGGGGGGGGGTGAGTAGCCTTGTTGTATATGGTTTTCCATGCACTTTTCTACATAGTGTATGGTGGACGTGATCACACAGCCTTTGATTAAAACAACAAGACAACCCAGAATAATTTACTTTTTGTTAATTTCGGGTCCGTTCCGCCGACCACGTTTGAAGCTCAGCTGCCTGCCGACCAGCATACGTGCGCGACTCTACACCGGCCACTGACCAATGAGAAGCGCTGATGCGGTCACTTGTATTATGACATCCTCACTAACACAGAATGAAAAGTCATTCTGGGTTACTGAGGACATCACTACTGCAGCAGAATGACTTTCTAAGGTGTGTAGATTTCCATACACAGCCGTGTTCCGCCATACACTGTATATTGAATAGGGTCTCCACTTTTTGCTCCTTCAGCGATCCCTAGCAGATGCACTTTGGAGGTCTGAGCCCTGTTCTCCAGTTTTTCTAAGGGTAAGCAGAGAACACGGTTTTCCTTTATCACTCCAGTCGCTGCTGTCACTGCTATGATTGCTGAATCCTTGATTATCTTAACCTTTGTGGTGACAAGATCCATTTTCAGCTTCACCAAAGGGACCTGTTGGTTAAAGTTATCAACTTTGCAATCAAGGTCGCTAACGGTCTTATCTGTGTCTTTAATGCTTTATGCAGTTCTTTCATGGCTTGAAGCACTTCGGAAAGGAAAGTGTCGTCGTCTCCAGTTCCCACTGCTCCCTCTGGCTGCTTTGCCTGCTTACCCTTCCAGGAGTCACCAGATCCATTTTACATGGGTTCTCCATAATTGAGAGCTGAATTTGACAATAAAGCATAGCTCACGGATGATTTTTGTTTTTTTAACAGTTTGATCGCGGGGAAACCTATTTATGATATTGTAAAGTCAGATGTGAAAATGTAGCCCTGCGGGAGCGTGCCATTGGCCACTGCCATGACCACTTGCTGCAGTTTTTAATCCCACAGATTAATGTATATGAAATCCGATTTTGGGACCCAGTAACAAGGTTTGCTATTTTTTTATTCTCTTGTGCCAGTATTGTTGCCAGAATATACGGGAGGCAGACTTATTTTTATCTCTAATGGAGCCAAATAGTGTTAGAAATCACCATTTTAAATATAAATCTGTTTTGGGGCTCTAGTGGTGAGTGCCAGAGGCAGCCCTGCAGTATAGACCCACCTCACTGTCATCAAGAAAGCCTCTTTCATTTTGATCAGGGTACCAGAAGTAGTTTCCATGGATCTGAAATAAGCATCCAGGGAGCTTAGAACAGAAAACGTAATGTTCTCTCGCCTATTTCAACCACTGCAAACTGCCAAATACCAGACCCTGATGGGGAGTCGGTGATTTTCAGTACTGTGACAAGAACTCACAGGGTCAAAATAGCTCAATGTAAGATGGGTAGCAAATAAAACAAAAATATTTAGCAAAAACATTTTTGCCAGTGCTGGTAAAAAAACAAAAAAAACCCAGTGTTGATCACATTACAACCATTTGTGTTTCTGAACCAGCAGACAGGAACTGGAAATGAATTGAAGGCATGGGGGAGGCGAATTATAATATTCTGTTTTTGCCCTGTGCTCATGTTTTTGCTTTTCTGTTTTGTTTCTGCACCATTCTAGCAGTGTCCCAGAAACAACGTTTGATCTAGAAGGAGATGTGCACAGTGGAACAGCTTTTCCTACAAGCAAGGTATTAATATCTTTCCTCTATGAAGTTCCATTTGCAAGTAATTCCCAATAATTCTGCATTGACATTGCTAAAGCATGTTTCTCACACTGATTATATGGGGTGGTAGTGCCAATATAGTTAGGTTTGAGTAGGCACTTCTTTCGGAGATCTTTGTACCAATACCTAGACGTGAACATTGGCATGCTCAGGATGCTTTTTTGGGGCAGGAACAGAAAACGGTAAACATTTTAAACCTTTAACTTTCAAGTCCACTAGACTCTATCACAAAGGTGGTACTGTTGTCTGTTTTGGGACAAATTAATATAAAAGAAAAGAAGATTTAGTGTGTAAGAAAATTATTCCAGCTAGACCAGCCATTTGGCGTAGCAGCAGGGCCACCACTTATAATGCTAACTACCCGGCTTGGGAAGTGGATTTCACTTGGAGCATTTTGGGGAGGATTGAACATCCCTTGGGACTCTTCCCTCCAGGGATGGAGGGTTGACTGCAGCAGTATTCCATTTGGGTGACTACGGTGTCCATGCAGTGGAGTGCTGTCAGCAGGGAGGGACCTTGATTGCATCCCAGGCCTGCATCTACCTTGATGTCTTTCAGGGATGGGAGAAACCAGAGGAAAACCACCCGGCTGCAACAGGATGATGTTGGCTCCTGCAGGCCCCACAATATTGACCACAGCCCTTTTCCCTGTCACTGGCTTGAATGGAGTTGAGAAGTTTGACCAGCTCTGAGGAAGGCCACAGGGTGCGTGGGGCAGGAGTAGTTCCCGGAGAAGACTGCGGACGGCGCAGGGAAAAGCTGACAACAGAGGGCAGTGTGGAAGATGTGGCAATAATTCAAAGGGCCTGGATATAGTTTCATTTATCCACTACTTATCCACCCATTGGCAGTCGCCTGCTTAAGAGCTGGGCTGTCTTTAAGAGAAGCTCCTCCCACCACCCAGATGGTATATCCCTCAGCTCCACCCCATGATGTCGGATCTTCCTTTCCCCTGGAAGAGTCGTGTCTCCTCCTTCGTAGCTCTGCACATGGCGTAGGCCCCAAAAATCAGAAAAGTGTGCCATTTGTCTAACTTGTCTAAGCTCCTTCTGTTTTCATATTTGTATATATTCCTCAGTTGCAGTTTAGTCTCTGTCTCCTTTGATGGACCGCGGGGATTCTTAGCTGGCTCCCGGCTTCAAGCACTGTGTCCAGTGTAGTCAGAAAATGTCACGGATGGATCTGCATGCGTCGTGCATCTACGGTTAGGGAGAACAGCACGACGATGCCTGCGGCCTGTGTCAGACCATGCTTCCCTCTTCACTCAGACTGCTACTGTTGTCTTCTCTTTGGCCAAACAGGCTCCACCGGTAAAATCCAAGGAAGCATGCAAGGGTGGTCACTATGGCTGTGGGGTCTGCGGCCCGGTTGGCATCTGTGGAAGAGGCGGGAGCATGACGGGCACCTCGACAAACTCTGCTACAGTTGAGGACTAGTGTTGGCACCGTTTTCATGGGTAACTTCCGTGAAATGTGCAAGACTGTGTAGAACTTTGTGAAGAGCCATGCCTGCCATGGTAAGACAGAGTCGAAGAAGTCATGCTGTCTGTCATGGAAACAGGAAGGGTCATGCTCGTCCGGCTCCCTTGACTCCCCTGACTGCTCGATGGCTGTCGAACGCTCAGCTTTGGCCAAGCCTGCCTTGGTCGAGGGACAGGCCACTAGCTCTACAGTCCCCCTGTTGAGCTTGTCAGCCTCGACACAGGTTGAACAGGCAGTCAAGATTTTTCTCAACCTTGTTGACCCATTGTATGAGGGGATCGAGGATGATTTGATCTCCAGGACCCTGGTCCTGTCGAGCCTTACTCAAGAGGGCCATGAGCAGTTGGTGAACCCAGTTGTCTCCTCTCAGGAGTTGCCTCCCTCTGGGTTGAACGATCAAACCCTGTTTGTGTGGTTTATACTGCCCCACTGGCTGTATCTCCTCCTCGAGTCTGTTGACACTCAGAGTCCAGGTTGAGATCTAGATTGAAGTCAAGGGATTCCTCACACTCTCGGTAGCACTCAACTGGGAGGTGTTGCCATTGGTGCTCTTCTTCTTCATCCTCGGATGGTGAGAGGCTCAGCTGGTGTATGTGGTGGCACTACGAAGAGCTCCTTTGGCAGCAGTGAGCCTTGGTTGAGCAGGGTGGAGCTGTTCCCTCGACCCCTGTGGTTGCCTGGTCATCACCAGTTCAGTCTGTACCAGTCCTGCCGAGGCAACTGTCCCCAGCGTGAGTCTTGCCACTGATTCAGATAGAGCCATCTCCATGACAGCCCTCGCAGGGAAACCCGCGCTAAGGACTCCTGTCCAACTATTGGCTTGCCAGGCTAGTCGGTGGAGATCATGCACTCAGACGGGTCCCTAGTGGTGCAGGATGGCAAAAGGCCATGGGCCTTTTTTGAAGATGCATCGGATGATGCCGATGGGTCCTTGATGCAGTCCTCGAACACTCATGCTTTCAGCTGTGATTTGGCCGAAGAGTTGACTACTGACCATGGGCCAGTGTATTTCGGGGCTCATCTCAGACTCGTGTCTGAGTGTGGAGGTTTTCTTGGAGCCAGTCCAGAAAAGGGCCACATACCCCTTTACTGAGAGCCTACATAGGGACGAATTCCTGGGGGTTGCCTTCTCGATGGCCAAGGCCATCCTGGGATCGGCACCGGAGCTTTGGCAGAACCCAGCTTCCTGCCCAGCACCCTTTGCCGGTATGGTCTGCAAGTATGTAGCCCTTACTGGCACCTTGTCTAGATTTTCTGACCACTCCTCAGTCAAGGGTCTGGTTGCAGATTGTCTTTCATAAATCCGGCAACTCTGGGGATGTGGACAAGCACCCCCGACAGGGAGTCCAGAAAGTTTGACCATGCAGCAAAAAAGGTCTACGCTGTATCCTCCCATGGTCTCCATCAGGCGAGCTATGCCCTGATGATGGCCCACTTTGGTCACTCCCTGTTGGAGGTTCTGTATCATGTACTTCTATACTTCCCTGCTGACAAGTAGCTAGTGGTTAAAGCTGTTCGAGGCCAGGATCAAGTGCTGACCAGTCACCTGCTTCAGGCGATCTTGGACGTCAGCAACTCTTGCGTCCGTGCCATGGCAGCAGCTGTCACGATGTGTTGCAGGGCCTGGCTGCGGATTTCCACTCTTCTAGGGACATGGATATGTTGTTCATCCACACTTATTGGCAGGTTCCTTGCCGCTTTAAATCTTGCGGAAGGTCTTCAAGCTGGCTCCTCCCACCCACCCAGGTGGTAAAACTCGGCTCCGCCCCATGACGCTAGATCTTCCTTACCGCTTGGAAGCTCAGGTTCCCTCCTTAACGCATTGCGATTAAGACTGGTTCCTAATTCTTCGAAAAGTTCGAAATTAAAAAGTTTTTGCTAAAAAGACTTCGGTGGTCTTCTCCTCGCGGCTGCGATGGACAAATCGACTCCCGGTTTTCGGAGGTGCCCTTGCGGGCAGAAGATGTCTAGGATGGATCTGCACTCCACGTGCGTCTACTGCCTGGGCCTTGAGCACGACCCGCAGGCCTGCGACTTGTGCTCTTCCTTTTCGGCCTACGTCCTTGAAGACCGTGCTGCCCAATTACAACTGGGGCGCCCCGAGAAAAGAATTCCACCGGTGAAATCTAAAGAGGCCCGATTGGCAGGTGTCCAGGGCGGCTCAAGGATCAGCTAGAGCAGATGATCGCCTCAAGAGGAGGCGGCGCTGGCTGCTTCTACCTCGCTGCGTGCATTTGTCCCGGCCTTCTCGGTGCCTCGCATCGCTTTTAAGGAGCTTTGTCTGACCCTCTCAACCAAAGGTGAGGGTCCAACTTCTTCGGGACCTTTTTCCAGGTCCAAAAAGAGCAAAAGTAAGTCTCTCCGTCGACGCTCTTGGGAGCGGGAAAGATCCCCCTCCCCTTGTCGACAGTCTACTTCGGTCGACCCCTCAGCTTCGGCCACTGGCTTCACGGTGTCCCCGTCAGGCCAGTTGACCGAGACTCCTGTCGACGCGGTCAAGATTTTTCTCGACCCGTTAGACGGGTTGTCGGCTGGAGAAGCTGAGAAGCCCGTCGGCTCATCCGTGCCTCCGGTTCCGGAGCCTTCGGTGGGATCGTCCGAGCCGAGGGGAGTGCCGAATTCCGACACTTCTCCTCGCCTTCCTTGGCCTAGTCGAGAGTCTCGGTCTCTGACATCCTCGCGGTCCAACCGATCCCCCGCCATAGGCGGTCTCGGTCTCGGCATCAGACGGGCAGGCGCCGCCGCTCTTCCTCGGACGAGGGGAGGCTTCGGCGCCAGTTGCATCGGAGGTACGAGGAACTTATGTGGCAACAGCTCCTTTTGACCGGGAATAAGCCGACCCAGTCGTCTTCCCCGGCCATTAAATGGCTGTCACTGGAGCAGCCAAAACAGCCCCTCGTTGTAGTAGAGGAGCCTGTTCTCAGGCCAGTTGTTCGGCCAATTCCAGCTGCCCCACCGATTCTGGTGGAACCTCCGCCCCCACAGCCATTAGTTTGGGCTCCGACCAAAAATTCTCGGTCGGCTTTGGGTTTTCCCCATAGGCTGTCGGTCACCCTCACTCCCGATAAACCTCGGCAGGTGGAGGTTGGCTCAGGGCCAAGGCAGCTCTTTGAGGAATCTTCTGAGTCCGATGATGGTTCCTCCCTCTTCTCCAAGCGCATGGACTTGGAGTCCTCGGGAGGACAGTCAATGGACGATAGCCCTTCGTCCTTCTTAGGGTTGCTTCGACTCATCTCGGAGTCCACTGGGATGAAGCTCGAACCCGTTTCTAAACGGGCCAGGTATCCCCTCACGGAGATTCTGGACCGAGGGGATTCTCCTACGGAGGCCTTTCCGGTTGCCGAAGCCATAGTGGGTCCGGCCTTGGAACTTTGGCAGCGTCCTGCTTCCTGCCCTGTGCCTTCGGCCAGGTTGGCCAGGAAGTATGCGGTCCCTAACGGTTCCCTGTCCGGTTTTTCGGAACACCCCTCGGCCGAGGGGTTGGTTACCGACAGCGTTTTCCGGCGTGCCGGGAACGCCAGGGATATGGACAAACCTCCCGACAAGGAATCCAAGAAATTGGATTATGCCGGGCGAAAAGTCTATGCTGCGTTCTCTCTCGGCCTTCGTCAGGCCAGTTCGGCCGTCCTCATGGCACATTTTTCTCATGCCCTGTTGGGCTCCCTGGATGAGGTTGTCCCTCATCTTCCCGCAGATCTGCAGACTACCGTCAGGCAGGTGCGGGACCAGGGCAGGGCAGTGGCTAAACAGCAGCTCCAGACTGCGTTAGACATCGGGAACTCATGTGCCAGGTCTGTGGTGGCCGCAGTGGCCATGCATCGTCGGGCTTGGCTGAGGATATCCACCTTACTGGATACCCAGCACAAGTTGGCGGATGTTCCCTTTTTGGGGACTGACCTCTTCGGCCCTGGGGTAGAAGGTCACCTGCAGAGGATCGAGAAGTCCAATGCTACCTTGGACTCGGTCTCTTCCGCTCAGAAGGACAAAGGCCGCAAGCCACAGCCTAAGCCCTTTCGTCCTGCTGTGCCCGCGGCGCACCCGGCCCAGCAACGTCAGGGCCAGCAGGCTCGACCTTGATATCCCAAGCCCAAGCCGTCGGCTTCCTCCAACAGGAAGCAGGGAGGTAAAGGCCCAGGAGGTCCTTCGGCCGGTCCCTCCTTCAAGCCTACCCAGTAACGGGCTGAGGGGTGTCGCCCCCATCCCTGTCACCTCACCCCTGGTTCCCCCCGTGGGGGGACGGCTCAGACACTTCCTTTCCGCCTGGTCCGCTGTTACCACGGACAGGTGGGTACTGGAGGTGGTGGAAAAGGCCTACCTCTGGAATCTGAGTAGGCCCGCCTTTCAGAGCCATCGCACTGGGGCCTCGGGTCCGCAGCCTCACTGGTGGCTCGCCGAGCCGACATCGCTCTCCTCCTCCAAAAGGAGGTGATCACGGAGGTGGAGGACCCCCCTTCAGACCCTGGGTTCGTGTCCAGGTATTTCCTGGTTCCGAAACGGACGGGGGGCTGGCGCCCCATTCTCGACCTACATGACCTGAACAAGTTCCTAAGGTCTCGAACCTTTAGGATGGTCACTCTGGCGCAGATAATACCATCTCTGGAACACGGTGTGTGGTTCTGCTCTCTGGACCTACAGGACGTGTACTTTCACGTCCCTATCCATCCGTCGCATCGGAGATTCCTCCGCTTTCAAGTGGAGGGATCCCTCTTCGAGTTCCGAGCCATGCCCTTCGGCTTATCTCCAGCTCCCAGGGTCTTCACCAAATGCATGGCAGTGGTGATAGCATTCCTGCGGCGCCGAGGGGTCCGAGTGTACCCTTACCTGGACGATTGGCTGATAGCAGCCTCCTCAGACGGGAGGTGGGTGGTCCAGAGATCTGGCCCTCCAGGTTTGCTTCCTCGAGTTGGCCTTCTCATCAACGAGGCCAAGTCAGAACTCGAGCAAGCAGGTGATCCTGTTCATCGGGCAGAGTCGACTCTCGAGCCAGAAAACGGCCCCGCGGACAGGGCGTAGGTTCTTACCTCCTTTGCCCAATCATTTCTGGTTGGGCAATCGCGCCCTGCCCGGGACTTCCTGCGCCTTCTGGGTCTCATGGCGGCCTGTACCAGCGTGGTCTGCTGGGTCCGCTGGCACATGCGCCCCCTTCAATGGGGACTGGCCAGCCAGTGGTCACAGCACTGCGATCCTTTGGACCAGCTAGTGATAGTGACCCAGGAGATATGGAATGCTCTCCAGTGGTGGACCGTTCCATTCCATCTGCAGGAGGGCATCCCGTTTGTCCACCCCGAGCCGACGGTCTCTCTATCGACTGATGCCTCTCTGATGGGTTGGGGTGCCCATCTGAGGGAACACCGAGTGCACGGCCTCTGGTCCCCGTGGGAGTCCCGATGCCACATCAACCTGCTGGAGCTCCGAGCGGTCCGCCTAGCTCTCACCGCCTTTGCTCCTTTTCTCCGGGGTCAAGTGGTCCGAGTCCAGACGGACAATACCACGACCATGTACTACCTGAACCGCCAGGGCGGGACGTGCTCCATGCTTCTATGCAAGGAAGCTCTCCGCATTTGGTCACTCGTGCGCAGCCTGGAGGCCGATCTCCTAGCCATTCATGTGGCAGGAGCCTCCAACACCCTGGCCGATGCCCTGATCCAGATAGGGGCTGCATCTCCCGAGTGGTCTCTCCTGCCGGAGGTAGTACAAGATCTGTTCTCCCACTGGGGCACACCTCAGGTGGACCTGTTTGCCTCCAGGGAGAACACGAAGCTGAGGCTGTTTCATGCCCGCCCCCCTCAGCAGGGCTCGCTGCAGGGGGATGCCTTCTCGAGGCTGTGGACCCCGGGCCTCTTCTACGCCTTTCCCCCATTTCCCTTGATTCACAAGGTGCTTCTCAAAGCAAGGAGGGACAAGGCGCAGATGATCCTGATAGCCCCAGACTGGCCCCGCCAGTTCTGGTACCCAGATCTGCTCAGCCTCAGCTCCAGGCTCCCGAGGCAGCTTCCAGCTCGCCCGGACCTGCTCTGAGTCAATCAGGGGAAGGTGTTCCATCCGGACCTTCAATCCCTGCACCTCACTGCCTGGTTCCTGAGCGGCTAGAGTTCCAGGCCTTGGGTCTTTCCGACGAGGTCCTCAATGTTGGTGAGGCGTCCCGTGAGAGTCGACCAGAAAATGCTACGCCTTCAAATGGAAGAGATTCTCCATTTGGTGTCAGGGCAAGGGCTTGACCCTTCCTCCTGTTCGTGGCAAGCATTCTGGACTATTTATGGTCCCTTTCTAGTCAAGGGCTTAGGTCGGCGACCTAAAGGTGCACCTGGCAGCCATCGCTGCTTGCAGGCGTGGCGAGGGGCAATCGGTGGGCGCAAGAAAAAGATGGTCGAGCTTTTCAAAAGGCCTTGATCACATTTCCTCTCGGTCGAGAACCTCCACCTCCGTGGGATTTACTGCTGGTACTGGCAAAGCTCATGGGCAAGCCTATCTGAACCAATGCACAGGTGTGATCTCTCTCACCTGTCGTGGAAGACCGCCTTCTTGGTGGCTATCACGCCAGCCAGAAGGATGGGAGAGCTCAGGCGCTTTGCATAGAGTCTTCTTACCTGGTCTTCCACAGGGACAAGGTTGTCCCTCGCCCCACCGAAATTCCTTCCGAAGGTGGTGTGGGATTCACCTTAACCAGGTGCTGACTCTGCCGATGTTCTACCCAGTCACACCTCGGAGGCCGAATATAGGCTCCATACACTGGACTCTAGAAGGCGCCATTATAAGGAGCGCACGGCTGAAATGGAGAGGTTCGCCAGCTGTTTTCACTCCACGCTGAAGCCGCACCTGGCAGACCTGCAGCCAAGCGGACGATAGGGCAGGTGGGTCACCTCCTGCATAGATCGGCTGCTATAAGTTGGCGGGCATGGAGCCTCCCAGAGGGATAAGAGCTCATTCTACCCGTCATGCTGCTGCATCGGTGGCTGCTTCCAGGGACGTCCCTATCCAGGAAATCTGCAGGGCTGCTACCTGGAAGTCAGCACACACCTTTATTACCCATTACCACATCGACCTTGAGTCACGCCGGGATGCTGGTTTTGGGGCCTCGGTTCTCCAGTCTTTATTTCCCAAGTAAGTATCGGGGTGTGCGCCTTGCCTCCCTCCTCCCGGAGAACTGCTAGGAGTCTGCCAATAAGTGTGGATGAACAACATATCCATGTCCCTAGAAATACAGGTTACTCACCTGTAACAGGAGTTCTAGGAATGGTATATGTTGTTCATCCACACCACCTCTGACCTCCCGGCCGGCGCTCGACAACCTGAGCTTCCAGCGGGCCAGATCTGGCATCATGGGCGGAGCCGAGAGTTTTACCACCCGGTGGGTGGGAGGAGCCAGCTTGAAGACCTTCCGGCAAGATTTAAAGCGGCAAGGAACCTGCCAATAAGTGTGGATGAACAACATATACCATTCCTAGAACTCCTGTTACAGGTGAGTAACCTGTATTTACAGTGGACACCCAGCACAAGTTTGCCAATGTCTCCTTCTTGGACACTGACCTCTTTAGCCCTGTGGTGGAAGGTCCCTTCACAAGGATTGAGAAGTCCAGTGTCACCCTGAATTCTTTGACCTCCTCTCAGAAGGACTTGAAAGGGCAGAAACAGAAGTAAAAGTCTTTTCAGTTTTTGGCCCTTTCTGTCACAGCAGCCTAGGCCCCAGCACCTGCCATCTCAGGCTTGGTACCCTGAGACAGAGTTCTCTGGTCAGGGCCCAAAAGAGACGCAGGTAGGGGTGGTGGTGTCCCTCCAGCAGCAGGTGCTGGTGCCCCCTCCAAAGCTGCCCAGTGACAGACTGGGGGAGTCTACCTCCAACCCATCTAGTACCTGCCCTGGCTCACTGTGGGGGGTTGGTTGTGCCACTCCAGGCACACCTGGTCCGTAGTTACCTCGGATAAGTGGTCCTAGAAGTGGTGGGCAGAGGGTTGCTTCTCAACTTCATGGCTGTCCTGCCTTACCAGCCTCATGCATTAAGGAAGCGTGTGATGTAGCAGGACATGCTGTCCGCCGTCAGGGAGCCATAGCCCATGTCCCAGACTGCAGTGCACATCGGCTTTGTGTCCAGTTGTTTCCTGGTCCCAAAACAGACTGGGTTGGCACCCCCATACTGGATCTCCATTATCTCACTCAGTTTCTAAGGAAGCACAAGTTTAGGATGGGCACGCTAACCAGATACCATCTCTGGAGCAGGGCAAGTGGTTCTGCCTCCTGGACCTCCAGGATGCATTCTTCCACATTCTTGTCCATCCATTCCACCAATGGTACCTTTGTTTCTGCTCAGAAGGGGTTCTGTACCAGTTCCAGGTCTTGCCATTCAGCATCTCCTTAGTGTCCAGAGTCTTCACCAAGTGCATAGCAGTGGTGATGGCATTCCCGCAGTGTAAGTGGGTCATGGTATACCCTTACCTGGACGACTGGCTGTTTACCGAGCCATCCAAGGAGGCCGTGGAGCAGTCCAGGGACTTGGACCTAGACCTGCAGAGACTTGGATCTTCTGGTCAATCCAGCCAGGTCTGAACTGAACCTCTCGCAGGTGAGTCACTTCATCATGGCAGAGCTAGGCTCCTTTTTTGGCCAAGGCCTGCCTCTCCACGGACGGGGGCACTGGATCTTAACTCCTTTGCCTGATCATTTCCGGTTGGGCATTTGTACACTGACTGGGCTTTCCTGCAGCTGCTGGAATACACGGCATCCTGCACCAGTGTGGTCCGGTGGGTCCTCTGGTGGATGCATCGCCTTCGGTGGGAGCTGGGCTGTCAGTGGTCCCAACGCCTAGGGCATTTATTTTTTTTTACACTTCCCAACTGCCGGGCATCCTTTGGGAGTGCCCACTTGGATAGACCACTACTCCTGGCCTGAACCCCCCGCATATCTCGGAAACACTCCTCCCGCATGGACCCATGGCAGGCTCAACCCTCGGATCGCCTCTGAGGCTGGTTCTGCCCTACCCCCTGGCGGCAATCGCCTAAGTGTGAAGTGCCTACCTGGATCCTGAATGGGTCTGGCAAGGAGAACTGGGTGCGTCTGGGACGGCTGTAGGATGTGTGGCATTCCTCTGGGGCCTCCATCATCTCACCAGAGGACTGGAAGGCTTTTTCCTTTTTCTGTTCCCCTTCCGTGGCGCTCGGTCGTGCAGTGACGTCCAGCGTCTGGCAGCGAGCTCCGCCCTGTTGCCTTCGGCTGTGTCATATGTTTCCTGGCTATCCCCGGCCATCGCCAGTCGCTCAGGAGTGATGCCAACCCTACCCCCTCCCCGGAAGGGAGAGCTGTCACACATACTCTTCATCCCTACCCATCCTTGCCGACCCTCGACTTCCTGGGCTTGTTCCCGAACCTGGGTCATCCGTGGCGCGAGGTGAGGCATCTAGAGCCTTAACCCTCAGTGCCACTGGGCCAGCTATCCTAGGGCACTTTGACCAGCAGTTAGAGTGACCCAGCCGATGTGGGATGCCATCTGGTGGTGGCTAGTCCTAGAACATAGAAACACAGACGTTGTCGGCAGATAGTCCTGCCCAGTGGTGCAGAGGACTGAGGCACTGTGTGTGCCTTACCTCATCCCTCGCTGGCAACCCGGTTTCGGGAACGGACTTGGGTTGTTCGGGGGTCGGCTGGGGGAGGGAGGATTGAGCCGCCTGAGGACTGCTCTCCTCCTTTGGGGAGGGGTGTGTTCTGTGCCTTGCTGCGTGGCTGCCATCTGGAGGAGTCCAGGTGGAAGTGCATGAGGCTCAGTAAATGGGGAATGACACTCAGACAGAGCGGTAGCACGTCTCTGCAGAGACTGAGTACATGCTGTGCTCATTACACATCTGCACTGTCCACCGGGGATAAAAAGCAGTCTCCTGCCATGGAACTCTGTGACACCACTGGACTGCCTCCCACACGATGCCCCAGATGCTAGCTTCAGCTGGGGCCTCTCTTTGAACTGGTTTGTCCCCCAGTAGCCCCGGGGAAGCCCTGTCATGGGGGCAAGCTGTGGGCCACCCCCAATTGGGCAGCCAATGGAGGACCAGAGAACCATCCAAGGAGCTGAATGGGGAGACCATCCCCTCATTATCGGAAGATAAGGACCTCTTGGCCCTCCTAGTCTGCCCTATTTTCTGTACCTACAGTGCCGCTGCAGACTCTACTCGGTCTTCAGTTTGCACCCCCTCCCCCCCTTGCCATACTTCTAAGACCCCTTATGTCTATCCCATGTTTGCTTGACTACTGTAACCATTTTAGCCTCCACCACCTGTGATGGGAGTCTGTTCCGAGAATCCACCACCCTTTCCATGAAGAAGTACTTTCTCATATTTAATCTCAACCTCCCCCCCCCAAACTTCATAGTGTGACCTCTTGTCCTTGAGCATCTTTTTCTCTGTAAAATGTTCCCTTCCTGTACCTCGTTTATATCTGTGAGGTATTTGAATGATCTTACTTTGAGTGGGAGCTCTTGCAGCAGGTTATAACAATTAGGACGAACACGCAGGCATTAGGACCCACCGGAAAACTTCTTAGCCAGCAGTACCCAGCAGGGACTGCACCCCGATGTTTGTTCCACCCCGTCAGCCCTGGTACAAAAGGGGGCGGACCCAGCTCCACCCCAGTTCTTTCCAGCTGCGACACGGGCACATTGGAAAGTTCTTGGCTTGCCAGCCACCAGCAAAAAAACTTATTTTTTTGCCTTTTTCTCTGTTTCTTAGGGTTTTTCCAGTAACCGATGTATGTCATCCCAGTCATCGGGCTCCTCATCGCAATAAGTGCAGCTGCGGACGTCAGATTCCAGCTAAGGACGGCCACACTAAGTGTGTCTCTTGCCTGGGGCCTAACCATGATGCTGCGGCCTGTTTCACCTGCCAGGGCTTCACAAGTAGGACCAGGATCCGCCGCCTAAAGGCTCTTAAGGCATTCCTTCTTGAGCAGAAGATGGACCTGCACACCTCCGGGGAGAAGGCCAAACACAAGCAGAAATCCAAACAGTCCCAAGACAAGGACTGTAGTCGGTCCCGCCACTGGTCCCGCTCCCGGCCCTCCATCAAGAAAGCATGCTCTTCTCTGGGCTCTGATGAGCACTCTAAAAAGGATTCTATAAATGATGCCCCTTGTCCGCCGATGTCCAATGATACAACGCCCGTCACTGACTGAATGCTGGAGGGCTCCATCCAATTAGGAGAGACGTCTGGTTCCCAGGATCAGCCTGGTTCCCTAGCTCCATCAGCTTTAAAGATGGTGTGTCCGATACCACCCTCCCTTTCTAAGCCACCAGCTATGCCTGACGCCCAAGGATCTGGCAACTGCCACTGATCGGACATTGGACGGCTCTGCCCTTTTGAGACCAACGTTGAGTTTCTTGGTCTGTTTTCCTGGCACCAGTGCCGCCCTATTCGCCTAAGTCATCAGCTGGGCTCGACACCCGACTTCAGCTGATGCCCGCGGATCTGACATCCGCCACTGACCAGATGCCGGATGGATCCTTCCCTTAGGGACAGACACCTGGTGCCCTGGACCATCTCAGCCAGAATCTGGGCAACCTTAACCTGATGACTACGTCACGGCCTACTCCTCTGGCCGTTTTCCTTCAGACGACCCCTTCTTTATGGGCATCTTGGGACATATCCAGTAGCCTAGTGGCTGAATTATGGTGGAGCTATTCTCTTTGGATCATCCCCTTTATGGAGAACTGCCAGAGGCAGATTTCTTGGCCATTATTGTTGCCTAGATTCGCTTTTAGTGCCCCACCTGAGCACTCGGACCACCGGACAAATTTTCCAGACAGGTTGATCTGCTGGCTACTCTGCCTTTATTCAGCCACCTGCCAACCATTCCTGAATGGTTGGTCAGCTGGCTACAAGCCATTGTTCTTTGGGCCCAGAACTCCCTTCACCCACAGGGTTCAGAATCAGAATGCCCTATGGGATAATGCTGCAGACGGCCCTGACGTCGGGTTTGGACGTCGGTAAGCGTGTCCTCCGAGCCTCCTGTGACTCTGCAGGGATTTGGGCTTGACTGCTTGTCTCTGCCAGTTCCTTGGCACAGGATGTCTGGCTTAACGGCGGGATTTACAGGCCAAGCTGATGGATGCTCCCTTCAGGGGTTCAGTCCTCTTCAGAAAAGACTCAATCCTGGGAGTCGGTAAAGGCCATCAGGTCCCACATATCATGTACAATCCTCAGCCTAGACACTACACCAGGCACTCCATTCAGCAGAAAGCCTGTCAGCAGCCTAGAGCTTTACAACTGAGAGTGGGTCCTAAGTGCAAAGCTTCCACGTTTGCCTCAAGGGGCTCCACCCTTCGGGCACCCTGGACCTCTCAGACCTCACTATGCCTCCCAGGTTCTTCAGCCTGACTCATGGCCTGAACCCCCTACCCCGGCTGAAGCCTTAAGGGGAGCGGTGGAGTTGCCTCTCTTGTCCAGAGTAGTTGGGAGTCAGATTACCTGTGACCCGTGGGTGCTTTATTTAATTGCACAGGGACGCACCTTATGGTTTACGGAGCTGCCCCTGACACCCCACTTGTCCCCTCTCATCTTCTTCAAGTTTTTTTTTTGTCTTCATTGAAAAGGAAGCCCAGGCTATACGGCCGACACAGGCCATAGAGCCAGTTCCCGTAACGCAATGCGAAAGGGTTTTATTACACCATTTCCTAGTGCCAAAGAACGACGAGGACCTGCGTCCTGCCCTGGTCCTCATCCTCCATAACATATATCATACTGTACAAACTGCTCAGGACAGTCTCTCTACTGAGCTTTCTGCCTCTCCTCCTGTAAAGGGATTGGTTATGCTCTTAGACATGTGGGACGCATATCCCCATACGCTGGGTCTTCATCCTTACAAGAGGTGCCTGCACTTCCACCTTCAGGGGCACCACTACCAGTTCCTGGATCTTGCCCTTCAGCCTGTCCTCAGCACTCAGGGTCTTTATCAAAAGCAAAAGTGGCTGCAGCCTTACGGAGACGTGGCCTTTATGGCTCCCTTCCCTAAATGATTGGCTGTTGCCCTCCTTCCCCTGTCTCGGAACCTGGGGGTTGCCTTATACCTTCCTTTCCTTGGCCAAGCCACAGGCTGCAGCATACAGGGGCAGTTATGGACGAGGTTCAGGGCACAGCCTTTCTCCCTCGGGACAGGGCAGAGCGTCTTTTAGCGCACGCTCAAAGTCTCCTCCTCTTGACAGTTTTCGGTCAGGTCGGTCCTCAGACCTCTGGGACTTAAGGCAGTGGCCATTACCACAGTTCTTCTGGCTCAGCTCTGTATAAGAGTGGTCCAGTGCTACCTGAGAGATCAGTGGGACCAACTATTAGATATTCTACAACAGTCAGTCCTAGTATCAACTCCACAAGCCATGGCCTAGCACGGTGGTTAGATTTCACCATCCCTTCCAAAGAAATTGCTTTCGGAAAGACTCTCCCAGTCAGATTCTGACCATGGATGCGTCAAAGCCAAGGCCGGGGAGTCCTCTCCGAGGACAGTCAGGCTCAGGAGATCCTGGTCACACCAACAAGCATTGTTTTCCACATCTCTGTCCAGGGGATGTGGGCGGGTTTCATACGCCTTTCAGATGGTTCTGATACCTGGCCCTCTGTCAGTCCAGAAGGACATCATGTTAATGGTCTCTTTCAAGAACTCGCAGGGTGAAACTCGCTCCTTCCCACTCTGCAGGGAGACCATGAGAGTATGGTCTTGGGCCGTGGCTCATCACTTGGATTCTTCAGCAGACAGTATTCCAGGTGTGCCATCTATCCTGATAAATCGCCTATGTCAGTCTCGATCGAAGGCTGTCAAGTGGGACTTCTTTCCAAAGTGATCATTGACCTCTTCATCCGATGGGGACACGCTGATTGGCATCTGTTTGCTTCCCCATCTAACGCACGAGCTGTCCCTCTTCAGGACAGGGAGGTTACTCTAAGCAGCCCCTCCTGTTCCCTGCCTATAGGGGGTTCTCTCTGCTGCAATCTGAGGTCGGTAGAGCTGACTCCAGTGGTGCCCTGTGGGTCCCATCTGATTCGGTTTCCACTCCTTAAGCAACCAACAGTGGAATTTCCGCTTTCCCTGCCCCCATGCACAGATTCTGTCCTCTCAGAAGCAAGGCACCCTGGTCTATCCGGATCTCGTATCCCTGCATCTCCATGCGTGGTTCATACAGACCTAGTTGTCTCCCTATTTGGGGTTTCTCCAGGGGCAGCAAATCCCTTAGTGGCTGCTAGGAAACCTTCCACTAGGGCCTATGGTACTATGAAAGGCAAGCAGTTCTGCATTTGGCCACTGCTTCACCTGTGGGTCTTTTCCTCTGACTGGTGAACTCTGTTTTGGAGTACCTTCTTTCTCCGTCAGTTTCGGGTCTGGCTACTCCTTCTTACAGGTGCATCCCTCCAGTATCTTGACTTTCCCTGCACCACCAGGAGGCTACACTCTTGCCCAGATTGACTTTTCCTGCAAATTCTTGTGAGACATTTTGTTTTGGAAGCATCCCTTTAGGGGCCCAGTTCCACAAGGGGTCTGTTCTTAATGCCATTATTTTTGCTTGAAGGATTCCCGAGCTTTAGACTCTGCTCTGTTTAGACCCTTAATTGGTTTTACAAGGGTAGGGTGCCCTTGAAGAGTTGTTCACCCTGCGATCTGCTACCCAGAGTACTCAATTATATGAGAGGTGCTACTTCATACTCTGGATATTCATGGGGTGCTTCGATTCCTTGTGGAATGCACCTGTAGTATTAGACTGTTTGTCTAGTTTGTGTCTCTTTTTTTTTTTTTTAATCTGCCTTTACCTTCCTGCTGGGGTCGTCCTATGGTTCCCCTTCCGGTCCTGCAGCGGCTCCTGCATCGGGCACCGTACCTGAGCTGCTGCCTTCTCACCCTCTCTCTCTCTAAGGTCACATCACGGACCCCCTCGTGGAAGACCAAGAGGTCGGGACCAGAGGGAGATCCTGGGAGCGTCCGATGCAGCTCTGCGGCGGACCTTCATGAGTGTAGGAGGCTTAGCCATTTTGTCCCCTGTAGTCCCGCCCCCCCCAAACAGCATGGGCGTTGAAGGACACAAATGACGCCGTGACGCACGCATCCTCCCACCACACGTTAGATGTCTGCCCACGCTGTCCCCTCATACCGCGGCTCACACTACCCCCCTCTGCCACTGCCAGGAGCCAGCACATTCGTGAGTACCCCATCCTCCCCGGAGGAGGAGAGCAGTTCCATGGATGCTCAGTCCTCCTCTCCTCGGCTGACCCCCGATGACCCGAGTCTGTTCCCGATCCCAGGTCGCAGTTGTAGTGCAAGGTGTGGCATCCAGCGCCTCAACCCTCAGTGCCACCGGGCCAGCCTGTTAGTCTCTTTTGCCCTTATATTGCCAAGGGCTCTTGTTTTTTATCCAAATTATTGGTTACTCGGATTGCTTTCTGTTGCTGCAAGTACAACAAGCCTTTACCAGGCTCGGTAACGGGCCACTCTACCAGGGGCATGAATGCCTTCTTTGACCCTTTTGAGGCATGTTTCTGCTGCTGATATTTGCACAGCCACCACTTGGAACTCTGTCCACGCCTTTTTCAAAACTCCATGATCTGGACATTGTCTTGTGCCACAGAGCGGGGTTCGGACCAGTTGTCCTTCAGGGCCTTCTCTCCTTGGATCCTTAAGGAGCTTTTCTGTTACCCCCACCTAGCTGACCGGGGTCACTCCTTTACTGCTTGGGACTCGGTCCTAACGTGTTACCTGCTGCCAAGAGCCCTCTTGAAGTAAGATAGTACAGTTACGTAATAACTTACCATAGCAGTAGATCTTCGATATTAACTCTTGCAGCAGGTACTATTTTCCCTCCCGCCTTCCACATGGTAGTTGTTTGTCTCCATCCTGTATACCTTTCCTCTTCTATGAGAAACCTCCTCGAGTTTCCATTTTCTCTCTTTGTGCTGGGGTCTCTGATGGGAGAACTGAGGATGGGTTGGGGGCAGCCCCTTGTATATCATAGATGATGTTATTGACAGGCCAACATTGGTGGGCAGTCCCCACTATAGACTGGCTAGAATTTTTCCGTGGGGTCCTAGCACCTGGCGGCTTAGTCTGAATGGTGGTACCTGCTGCAAGAGCTTCTCTCGAAGATCTACTGTTACGGTAAGTTCTTATGTAACTGTACTTTACAGTGAGTAACCCTCATGTATGTACTTGCAACCGTTGTTCTACTGCTGGTAGTCAGTTCACATGGACATGCCCCACACAATCTCCACTGGCAAGACATGCTTCAGATTTCTATTCGAGCATGCAGATCTGAGTGCATGTTGGGTGGTAGGAGGACCCAAGTTTAAAGACTGTTCCAGTGACTGAACCTGATCAAGTGGAAGACTAACAAAGTGTGGAGGTAAACTGAGTACTAGTAGTAGAGCTACGATTAAAAACAAGTAGCCTCTATTTTTCAGTCCAAAGTCTGAATTTTTGTAGCTCTAAATCTCATAAGTTTGTAAATCTCTTTTCCATGAAAGCTCCCATTATTTTTTGCCTGAAACCTAGAAGAAGTTGTCATGTTTGCAGTCAATGTAGAACTTCTGTGTTTCCCGTGATGCTTTCTTTCTGTCTTGCTTCACATGGCTGCACACCACATGTCTGGGCTAATGTTGTTCCTTTCATTCTAAGAGCTCCAATAGGCTAGACAGTGAAAGAACGACATCTGTGTCCAGCGCAACAGAACGAAGCACTGTGAAACCGATGATTCGCATCACAGATCAGCAGCAGGATTACCGCAAACAGGATGGACGGTAGGAAGCTCTTTTCTTTTCTTGTCAGTCTTGCCCTACTTAACTTACTTTCTTTCTCTCTCTCCTCTCTTCTCCCTCTCTTACTCCTGAAACTCAGCAACGTCCTGGGATGCTGGGCAGCACATTGGAACTCGGCTCTGTTACAGTTTAAGTCCCTGTCCCACACTGCACTGCCCCTTGACCACTGCACTGAGGAGGTACTTGCAGTCCTTATAATGGAAAAATACAATAATATTACAGTTGGAAAACCATTCAGAATATGAGTCGTTTTAAGATTGTGAATGTGTGCGCACTCAGGCACTCTGATGTTTGGAGTGTCACATGACCATGCTAGTTTTTTATTTCACTGCTTTTTTTTTTTTTCAGATCCAAGCACTGAGCCAGTCCATTGGCTCAGCAGTTGGATTTCTGTCTGTGACGACGGCGACCCGGGTTTGGGAATGGACTTTGATCCCTGGGGGGTTGGCCGGGGGGAGAAGGATGGAGTGTTCAGGGACAGCTCGCCTTCTCCAGGGAGAGGGTGGGGATGCACACCGGCACTTGCTGACCCCTGGCGGTGGCTGGAGCACAGCAGGACATCAGGATTCAGTTCACTAGGGGAGTGGCGGACATCGGCATGCACCTTGACGTCTCCGTGCCACTCTCCAGGGAGAAAACCAGGAAATAGCTCGCTGGCTGGATGATGGTCTCCGTCCCCCCGCTGCTGCTGAACCCCACGACTGAACCACCTCAGCGACACCCAGACCAATTGAGAGTGCGCTGGCCACCCCACTGATGCCTTCCCTCTTGGAGGAGGGGGACCCGTCCGGTGAAGGGATATGCTGGGTTACCCGATGGGCTGCTGTATGAGGTAGGATGCCGGCGATGGGGAGGGCGGGCAGACAGAAGGGCATAGGAGACCCAAAGGAGTGGTTGGCCAGGGGTGGGGGTGGGGCAAAAACAAGATCCAAGCACTCACTGCAGTGCTGTGTGATCATTTGCAATAGTGCCATTGTGCTCCCCCATCCCTAGCCAAGGTAATTGAACAATGAATCACTCCAAGGCAGGGGAACACATAAGGGGAAGGGAGTAAAGGAGTATTTTACTACCATTTTTGCATTATTTACTCCAGTTTCTAATTTTTGGAATTTGTTTTCCACCCTGCATATTTGCAGTGTGTTTGTACATATTCACAAAAATGGCAGCACTGTGCAATACTATCAGCCATGGATCCGCACACTAAACGTACTCTAAGCAGTAAAAGTGGTCACAGAAAACAGCATCGGTATCAACTGTGCATACTGCAGCAGACAGTGTCAGGAGTTGCTCACTAGCTGGCTAGAAGGGCACTTGCAACATGGCAAGATCAGGGTCACAGCAGTATATAACTGTGGGGACATTATCTCAAGGCTCCGCAGAAGTATCAGACGGAGTGTGTCAGTGGCAGCAGGTGCCCAGTGTGATTGAGGTTGTGGTGGCAGATAAAACAACCAGCAACATTAGTGAAGTTTAGAGAAGGTAAGCAATCGTAAAATACGTGTTCTTAACTAGAAATAATATGATGCAAAAAGGTTAACATTGTTCCTTTACTGGGGAAATTCTGTACTTAAGGTTCAAGGGACGGGAGTATGTTCCTCTTCACCATTAATAACCACGTAATTGATAAGCCTGCGGGACAGTTAGGTTGGGGTAGAAGAATATTCAGTTATCTCAGAAATGACTGTGGCCATGAGGTTGGCAAGCTACATGCTTGCATGATGACTGCTAACCACGGAGCTCTGGCATATCCGTTGGATACCCGGCACAGGGGAGACTGCTGAACTGTGAGCATGTTCTTACACAATGTTGATAGTTTAAAATATAACTGGTTACAAGTTGTCAGTTCTTATTAAGCTGTTTTTTTCTGTATATCATACTTTCTAAAGGTTCAAACCACGTGTTGTGGGTAAAAAAAAAATACTACTATATATACTCGCAGATAAGCCGATTCACGTATATGCCGACCCCCCAAACCCACCATGCGGTATTTGAAAAATTTCATTGACCCAGTTATAAGCCAAATGATGATTGAAATTGAAGATACCGGTAGTTGTAGACTGTAAAACTGTATGGACAGTACCATGCATGTTTGTTAGGTAGCATTAGTTTTACCAGTAACCAGGAAGTAAATCGTACCGACCACGTGGTCCCGAGTACCAAATCCCATCAGTGAGTATGATCCTTACTCATCCGTAGGCGTAACAGAGTGAGAAAGTATAAAGTGAGCATGGAGACATGAAAACAGTGGCCTTGTGCTGGGATTTCCATCATTGCAAAAGTAAGGTACAGGCTAACTACAGGAGAAACAGTAGTAGTGTGATTCTGTGAGAATACCAGGTATTTATGGGGGGGGGGGGTTGGCGGAGCCATGATCTGAAGTCAGTGGCACTGAATCTGTGCGGCTCATTGCTGTGTCCCACCTGTTCTCTGTCTGTGCTTACTAAGTGCATGGAACTCGCCGGAGAAGCAGCAGAAGCTAGAAGTAGATCGTGCTGCTGGCTGACGGACCCTTCTATTTCGAGTCCTGTTGCACTCGCCCATCTTCCCCAACCAGGTGACATGGATTTATGATTTATACGTGAGTATATACGGTATATATATTGCTGGGCATAGATGGGGGATGTTCTGAGTGCCTGCACGTTACATCTGCATAATTACTGAAATTGAGGGACGCGTGGACAGTAACGCTGTGCATTGCTGTGTTTCTATTGTACAGTGCACAAGGGTTGAATTTTTAGATAATTAAATCTCTGCTTAATGTCCATGTTCAGTGCTATCTAGTGCATAGAGAACAGGTTGTTCACTAAATGAATGTAAGATTGCCTTCCACATGACTAACTGTGGAAGCAGAGTGTATGAATACTCCTTTTGCGATTGTATGTGCTATATTTCTGCACTCAGAACCAAGGATGTTATGTTTTTCACTGTATCTGCTACATTGAAAAATGTAAAAAAAAAAAAATAAAAAATAAAAAATTAATTAAAAGATATGTATTAAAAAAAGAAAAAACCTCAATTGAAATTGGTAACAATGAGGGAGGGGGGGAGAAAAAAATGTCCTGTTGAGCCACTCTAATAATGCTGTTTGGCCAGTAGAGGGCAGACACTGCATTATTTTTTCAAACACAAGTAACTGAATTGAGCTGTACTGATCCAGCTGTGCCTGCTTAATGTAAACAGGTCAGTGAGATCATGGATCTTCTTCTAGTGCAGTTGTGCTGAGATGTCAGTACTGAGTTCTGAGCTCCTGTGCTGTTCATGTTTTTGGATATATACCCATTTAATTGGATTTACTGCTGTCACATTGTTTTTTGTTACAACTCTGGTCTAAAGGTCAGGACGGTGAGAGGCTTCCTTTACAGTGGGCACCAGTGGTGCCCTTGATAAGTCGTCATGAAGTGTGTTAGTGCCTGGTGGCTTGCACAAGCAAGCCCTCCATCCCTGGAAGGCCACAGCCTGCCTCAGAGTGGGATTCTAAGGCTCGCAGACGAGCAGTGATCTGCCAAGTGAGTACGATGCATTGCTGCCATGCCACTTAGCCAGCCTGTTACTGCTGACATTTGAGATTCTAACTTTAGAGACAGGTTCTTACTGCAGTTCTGGGAGTTTGATGACACTGCCAACACTGGAATTCCTAATCTTGAGATTCAGGCTGTTCACTACAGTAGTGCGAGTTCATGCACATGGTTCTTGCCAACATTGGAACTGACAGCTTCTGAATGCAGAAGGATGAGCATGTTAATGTGCTGCCTGAATGAGCCTTTGTTCTTGTTTCTTGTGTACATTTCCAAGTTTGTGCCCTTGGGAGGGAGCAGAAAACATTGTTGTAGGAGCATGGGTATGTTGTTCATCCACACTCTTTGGCACGTCCCTTTCCCCTTCAAATCTTGCCGGAAGTCTTCAAGCTGGCTCCTCCCACCCACCCGGGTGGTATATACCTCGGCTCCGCCCCATGATGCCAGATCTTCCTTTCCGCTGGAAGATTCAGGTTCCCTCGTGCTACTTCTACAGTACCATAGGCCCTGGATTCTAATCAACGGTTTCGCCATATTTGCTTTCTTTGAAACTTGTAAGAGTTTATGATTCTGATCTGAGCGCATCGGACATGGAGGACAAGTCATGCCCCGGGTTTCGCCGGTGTCCTTGGGAACAGAAAATGTCGCGCACCGATCCCCACCTCTCATACGTTTATTGCTTGGGTGTCGTGCATGACACCACCTCTTGCACCATTTGTCTGGCCTTCCATCCCAATGTCCAGGACGACCGCAAGGCGCGCCTAAAGCTAGGGAGACCGGAGCTTCACAATCCAGCTGTGAAATCGAAGGAGGTGAGGTGGGCGGTTTCCACGGCCACAGGATCCGCTGATCAGCTGGAACAGATGGCGGCTTTCGAAGAGGAAGCTGCTCAAGCTTCGGCCAGCCGAAGATTTTTCGTGCCGCTTAACCTGGGCTCCACTTTCTCTGGGTCCTTTCGGGAGCTGTGCCAGTCTCTCCCTACCAAGGGTGAGGCACCTCTGGGCTCGCACTCCTCCCGCCCAAAGAAAAGGGACAAGGACCCTAAATCTTCTGCCCGAAGAAGACGTTCCTGGGACAGAGAGCGGTCCAATTCTCAGGACCTGGTGGTCTCGGTCGAGATTGCTTCCTCGTCCGCCGGCTTCTCGGACCTTCCGTCAGGCCAAGGCACCGAGGCTGAGCATACGGCAGAACCAGCCGAGATTTCTTTCGACCTGATCGAGCCGTTGTCACCGACCCCGGTCGACAACTCCTTGGAGAGGACACCCATCCTTTCTTTCCCCGATGAGGAGACCTGTCCTTCGGGTATCCCGTTCAAGAGACAGGAGCCAGAATCTCTGTTTTCACCGAATCTGGCCTCTCCCCATCGACAGAGCCGACATCGTCAGTCTTGATCGAGGACTAGGACCCCGTCGGTCGAAAAAAAAAAAACGAAAAAGGGCCACAAACACTCCCAGAAGAGGCGCCGCCACAGATCCTCATCCTCCTCGGACGAGGAGAGAATTCGACGGAAGCTCTGTCGACATTGTGATGTGGCAACAGCTAATTCTGACCAGTCAAGCTGGCTACACCGGCCATTTCTTGGCCCCAGCCTCTTAGGCCGATGCTGACTCCTCCGGAACAGAGGACTCCGGTTCTCCCACTGGTAGGACCGGCGCGCATTCCTGTTTGGCCTGTTCCGGTCTCCCCACCAATTTTGGTGGAGCCACCACCTAAGCAGCCTCAGGGAGGGGCCTCCTTCAAGGAGGATCGGACAGATACGGGCCTGCCCCGTCGTCTGTCCATCAGTGTTTTCCCTGATTGCCCTCGGCATATTGAAGGGGACATAGGCGGGAGACCCCTGTATCCCAACTTCTCAGACTCTGATACCACTGGTCTTCACTCACACCCTGTTGATGAATTGTCAGTGACAGGCCTGGAGAAAGGTCCTTCCTCTTTCCAGGGCATCCTTCGACTTATTTCAGAGTCCACCGGTATGCTCTTGCAGCCTATCCAAAAGAAGGCGGAATATCCTCTCACGGATATCCTTAAGAGGGGGATACCCCGACGGAGGCCTTCCCAGTGTCTGAAGCCATTGTTGGCCCGGCCCTTGAGCTATGGCAGCATCCTGCCTCTTGCCCGGCTCCATCTGCCCGCATGGCTCACAAGTACACTGTACCCATGGGGCCCTTGGCAGGCTTCACTGAGCATCCCTTGGCCGAGAGACTTGTGACTATCTCAGTGTTTAGACGCACGGGTAGCTCAGCAGATACTGACCGCCCTCTGAACAAGGAGTCCAAAAATATGGACCATTCTGCCTGGAAGATATATACGGCCTCATCCTTGGGCCTTCGTCAGGCCAGCTCACTTCTCTCATGCCCTCTTGGGGTCGCTAGATGAAGTCATCCCTCATCTCCCAGCAGACATGCAGACCACGGTTAAGCAAGTCCGTGACCAGGGCCATGCTGTTGCAACACAGCAGCTCCAGACGGCTTTGGACATTGGAGATTCCTGTGCCCGTTCACTAGCAGCCACAGTGGCCACTCGCTGCAGGGCCTGGCTGAGATTATCCTCCTTTCCGGCGGATACTCTGCACAGTTTAGCTGATGTGCCCTTCCTTGGCACCGACCTCTTCTGTCCGGGAGTGGCAGGTCACCTCCAGCGCATAGAGCAGTCCAGTGCCACCTTGGATGCCACTTCTGCAAAAGGTTCTTCGGGCAAGAACCAGCAGAAGCACAAGAAGCCTTTTTGGCACTCTTCTCCTGAGGTTAGAGAGCCCCCCTTCCAGGGAGGTCAGCAGCATCTGCAGCAACAGCAGGCTCAAGCTTGTTGCTCTAGGCCCAAGCAGGGTCCACAACAGCCCCGCAAAGGAGGCCAATATGCCGGTCCAGGAGCCTCTTCCTCTAAGCCTGCGCAGTGACAGGTCAAGGTGGCCACCCCTACTCCTGTCACGCCAGTTCTGGGTCCTCCCGTGGGGGGCCGGCTCTGCCACTTCCTTTCCACCTGGTCCGGTATCACTTCGGACAGGTGGGTCCTGGAAGTGGTCGGTTGGGGACTGCCTCTAGAGTTCGAGCAGTACCCTCCTTGCCAAGCCCGTGCCCCATGGGAGGAAAAGATCTTAGTTGGCACTCAGTTGGCCCTTTGGGATGATATTACTCAGCTCTTCCGCAAGGAGGCGGTAGCTTTAGTGCCGGATTCTCCTACAGACCCAGGCTCCGTGTCCAGGTACTTCCTGGTGCCCAAGCGGACGGGGGGTTGGTGCCGCATCCTAGATCTCCACGACCTGAATAAATATCTCTGGTCTCGCACCTTGTGGATGGTAACTCTGAACCAGATCATACCATCTCTGGAGCGAAACATGTGGTTCTGTTCACTGGATCTACAGGATGCGTTCTTTCACATCCCAATCCGTCCATCTCACCAGCGGTTCTTCTGCTTCAGGGTCGAAGGGACCCTGTACGAGTTCCGAGCCATGCCGTTTGGCCTGTCATCAGCCCCTCGGGTCTTTATCAAATGCATTGCAGTGGTGGCAGCCCAATTATGGCATCAAGGGGTTCGGATATACCCCTGCCTCGACGATTGGCTCCTGGCGGGTTCCTCCCTGCAGGAGGTGGAGAGGTCCAGGGACCCGGCCCTCCGAACCTGTTCCCAATTAGGCCTCCTCATCAGTGAGGCCAAGTTGGAACTCATGCCCTCTCAGGTGATGGGCTTTATCCGGGCAGAGCTCAACTGTCGTCAAGCCAGAGCTTGGCTTCTGGTGGACAGGGTGGAGGTTCTTTCCTACTTTGCCCAGTCATTTCTGGTTGGGCACTTGCGCCCTGCTTGGGACTTCCTGCGCCTTCTGGGTTACATGGCGGCGTGCACCTCAGTGGTCCGTTGGGCCAGATTGCACATTCGTCCCCTCCAGTGGGAGCTGGCCGCTCAGTCGACTCAGCGTCAGGGTCTTTTCAACCAGCTGGTTACTGTCACCCAGAAGATGTGGGACGCTCTCCAGTGGTGGACCATTCCAAGTCATCTGCAAGAAGGGATCCCGTTTGTCCGCCCCGAGTCAACGGTCGTTCTCACAACCGATGCCTCTCTCATGGGCTGGGCAGCCCACATGGGGGACAACAGCCCATGGGTTCTGGACCCTCGAGGAGTCCGGATGCCACATCAACCTGCTGGAGCTCAGAGCAGTCAGACTGGCACTGTCAGCTTTCGCTCCTCAGCTCCGGGGTCAAGTGGTTCAAGTCCAGACGGACAATACCACGACCATGTACTACCGCAACAAACAGGGCGGCACGCACTCCCGTCTGCTATGCAAGGAGATGCTCTGGATCTGGACCCTTGTCAGCCGGTTGGAGGCGGATCTCCTTGCCATCCATGTGGCAGGAGTCTCGAACCAACTGGCGGATGCTCTCAGCCACATAGGCCAGACATCCCACGAGTGGTCTCTCCCTCCAGAGGTAGCTTACAATCTGTTTTCCTGTTGGGGCAAACCGTTGATGGACCTGTTTGCCTCCAGGGAGAAAACCAAGCTGAGGCTGTACCATGCCCACCCCCCTCAGCAGGGCTCGCTGCAGGGGGATGCCTTCTCGAAGCCGTGGACCCCAGGCTTCCTCTACGCCTTCCCTCCATTTCCCTTGATCCACAAGGTGTTACTTAAGGTGAGGAGGGACAAGGCGAAGGTAATTCTGGTAGCCCCAGACTGGTCGCTCCAGTTCTGGTATCCAGATCTCCTCAGCCTTAGCGGCAGGCCCCGGAGCGGCTTTGTACGTGCCTGGACCTGATATCATTGAACCAGGGGAAGGTATTCCATCCGGACCTTCAGTCCCTGCACCTCACAGCCTGGTACCTGAGCGGCTAGAGTTCCAGGCTGTGGGTCTTTCCGAGGATGTCTACATGGTGGTGAAGGCATCTCGTAAGGAATCTACCAGGAAATGTTATGCCTTCAAATGGAAAAGGTTTTCCATTTGGTGTCAGAGTAAGAGTCTGGACACCTTATCCTGCTCTGTGGCTCACATTTTAGACTACCTTTGGTCTCTCACCAAAGGGGGTTTTCAGTCATCGACCTTTAGGGTGCACCTGACAGCCATCTCTGCTTACCGGGCACGGGCCGGTCAGTCGACATTGGCACAGGAGACAGTGGTCGGGTGCTTTTTCAAAGGCCTGGATCACATATCCCCTTCAGTGCATGAACCTCCACCTCCGTGGGATCTTCTGGTTTTGGCAAAGCTCATGGGCAAGCCATTCGAACCCATGCACAAAGTGTGAGCTTTCACACTTGTCGTGAAAGATTGTCTTCCTGGTGGCTATCACGTCAGCCAGAAGGAATGTGGTTCCAGCTGGAGTCCTCTCTCTATATTAGTGTCCTGGAGATGCAGGCAGTTCTTTATGCCCTGCAGGCCTTCCAGGCTCTGCTATCCATGGGTCTTCTGCTACTCTGCCTGGAAGCAGTGAGAGTCTGGTACTGGGTAGTGAGACATACTTCCCTAACTTTGAAGAATGTATCATTATGAGAAAATGGCTTAGAGCTGTACCTTGTGCTTCGGATTGGAGGCTATGGTCTGGGGGGAGCATTAGGTTTGACAGCCCCCAAGGAAGACCCTACCACTGATTTGCCAAGACTCCGGAGACCCAAAACCTTAATTTGTTTCTCCTTTTGCTACGTGGGAGTGGGGTGTTAGGGTTGGAAACCCTAATGCCGCTTTTCCCTACTTTTGAGGTGTTAGGTTACCCTAACTGGTGCATTAACGCAGTTTTGTACAAATAATTTCTTTAATTTTTGAGATGGTGTAATCATATCCTCTTTTGTCATTGGGAGTGCAGGGCCCAGAGCGCCCTGCACTCCCATTCCTCAGTAGATTCGTACATGTGCATTGGTGTGGAAGAGCAGGGCCCTCTGGGCTCTGCATTTTTATTTCTGCCAAAAAAGCAACCAAATTGTCAGCATAGTCTTATTACCCCACCTCATGAGCCCAGTAGTGAAAATTTTCAAATCTCCACCAAAACATCATTCTATCCGATAGGTGCAAAAACGCATTTTGGCCAGAATTTGAAAAATGACAGCTGTCATGTTCATGAGATAGTGTTAAAAAATGGTTATGTTGAAAACTTGGGGTCAAAATATGTAAAATTACTTAAAGGGACACTGACAGGTTCTGATGCCAATTTTACCCCATTCACCCTGCATGTGTCGGTATGAAGCAGGTTCATCACAGAATAGACTCATGGCCAGCAATTTCAAAGTAATGTAACGATATTGAGTATTTTTGCCAAAAAAGTACCTTACTGACAGTCCACTTGAAATTTCCACAGTGCGCGTCCACAAGTAGGAATGGCGCCGGCCGTGCGTAAACTTGTGCATGAGCGAGTTGATAATTTGTTGAATATCATACTGTTGAGTGCCAGGGATCCCCTTAATGTGCTTTCCATGGTAAAACGAGTGTTCTATCCTGTGTTGTTTTGTTTTTTTTTTAAATGGAAGCCGTGCTCCCTGGCATGCACATTAGAGTAAAGTTTAATGTGCATGCCTGGAAGCATGGCTTCAACTTTAAAAACAAAATAATGGTCTGGCCCAGTGGTGTGGATGGCTGAGGCATCATGCCTTACCTCCTGCCACACCGGCAACCCGTGTTCATGGTGCGAGTGGGTCACCGGGAGTCAGTGGGGAGGGAGAGGATCGAACATCCAGGGGACAGCTGTCCTCTCCTGGGGAGGGTGGGGAACACGGACCGGCACATGCCTAACACCTAGCAGAGGCTGGGTGGTGGCGTGCTGTGTCCCATACGTTGGGGCATGGAGAGGAGCAGCCAACAGTGTCACGCGTACAGACGCATGCCACTGTTGGCATTGCACACTCCCCCCTCCAGGAAAAACAGAAAAAGGTCCAGACTGAGTGGCATGAATCCGTCACCCACAGATGCTGCCCCCGAGATGGCACCTCCCTGGCACTGGATCCGTATCCGGTGGGTTGAGTCGCTCCCCACCACCCTGCTATGAAGGATAAGTTGTGGGGGCATGAAGGGAAGGGGTCTGATCCTTGGGGGATGACGCTGGTTGGACAGAAGAAGGAGAATGCCGGTCAGGACCACGGGTGAGAAATACCAAGTTAAAAATAAAAACACACGGGATAGAGTACTCGTTTTACTTTGACAGTCACATTGAAGGGATCCCTGGCATTCGCTGTATATTTACTGCTTTACTGTAATGTGACCCTAAATTACCAACTTGTTCATACACAAGTTTACCCACAGCTGGCACCATTCCTATTTGTGGACGCGTACCATGGAAAAGTTTAAGCGGACCATCAGTAACTTCAGTAAGGTACTATTTTGGCAAAAATACTCTATTGTTATGTTATTTAGAAATCGCTGGCCATGGGTGTATTTTGTGATGAACCTGCTTCATATTGACGCATGGGATAAAATAGGCATTGGAACCTGACAGTGTCCCTTTAAGTTACGAGCAAGCATAGCACCATTTCAACATATATAGTAACCTGTAAAATCTAGTAACATTTCAATATATATATAGTAAGCCTTAAAGGGGAAGAAGAGGAGTGTGTGGAAGGGCACCTAGAAAAAGCATCAGTACTGTACAAATATTGTTTTGTATTCACAGAAGAAGGTGGTGGGGGACCTCAGTTAGGCAACGTGAACAGATATGAGAGGGAGATTGACACCAGTCCATTTACGGAAGAGAGAGCGTCCTAAAAGAAGTCGCAAAACTGAAAGTGGGCAAGGCAGTGGGACCAGATGGGATACATCCTAGAATATTAAGGGAACTACGGGAAATGCTTGCAGCACCACTGGCAGCCCTGTTCAGTGAGTCACTCGATATGGGAGTGGTTCCAGAGGACTGGAGATGGGCAGATGTCCCTCTTCACTAAAGTGGCAGTAGGGAGGAGGTTGGAAACTATAGACCAGTCAGCCTCACCTCAATAGTGGGAAGATTATGGAGTCGCTACTTAAACAAAGGATCGTAGATCACCTTGAATTCAGCAGAGCACAGGATCCGAGACAGCATGGATTCACAGCGGGAAGGTCATTTCAAACAAATCTTATTGATTTCTTTGACTTGGTGACTTAAGGTCATGGATCGGGGGAGCAGTGGATGTGGCTTACCTGGATTTCAGTAAGGCCTTCGAATACCGTTCCACATAGAAGACTTGTGAACAAGCTGGGTAGCCTGAGAGTGGGTCACAAGCTGGAAAACTGGGTTAGGAACTGGTTGAATGATAAGAGACAGAGGGTCATGGTAAATGGTGCTCAGTCTGAGGAAAGGATGTTGATCAGTGTGGTGCCACAGGGATCAGTCCTGTTTAATGTCTTCATCAGTGACATTGCAGAGGGGCTGGTGTGCCTCTTTGCAGATGACACTAAGAGCTGCAACAGAGTGGACACTCTGGGAGGGGTGGAAAACATGAGGAGGGACCTAGGTAAACTGGAGGAATGGTCCAGAGTGTTGCAACTGAGATTTAATGCAAAAAAGTGCAAAATCATGCATTTGGGGCACAAGAACCCAGAGGAGGTGTGGGGGAGGGGGGACTGATGGTCACCAAACAGGAAAGGGATTTGGGGATAATCATATCTGATGACCTTAAGGTGGCCAAACAATGTGTCAAGACTTTCGGGAGAGCCAGTGGGATGCTGGGGTGCATAAGGAGCGGTATCACCAGGAGGTGGTGATGCCATTGTACAGATCATTGGTGAGGCCTCACTTGGAATATGGTGTCCAGTTCTGGAGGCCCCATCTTGGTAAGGATGTAGACAGGGTGAAGGCAGTTCAAAGAAAGGCAACAAAGATGGTGCAGGACCTGCACCAGAAGTCACATGATGAGAGACAGGGAGACCTCAATATGTATACCCTGGTGGAGAGGAGAGACTGGAGATATGATAGTAACCTACAAATATGTAAAAGGCATTAATAGGGTACCGGAGGGTAGCATCTTTCAGAAAAGGAGGTGCCCAGGAACTAGGGGGCATGATATGAGGTTGGAAGGGTTAGATTAAGGGGTAGCGTGGAAAGGGTTGTGGATGCATGGAATAGACTCCCAACGGAGGTCGTGGGGGCAAACACAGTGGAGGGGATTCAAGGATCCATGGGACAGGCATAGGGGAACCCTAGCAATAGGAACGAGGAGATAAAGCCAGAGATCAAGTAGGATCTGTGGCTTTTACAGTAGACATGGAAAATGGGCAAACTAGATGGGCCTAGTGGTCCTTATCTGCCATCAATTTCTATGTTTCTCTATGCTTATAACTTTGCCATTTGTACATATTTTGACCCCAATTTTTAACATAGCCTTCTTATGACCCCACCTCATGAAGAAGGACAGTGAAAAGTTTCAAATTCCGCCTGAAAGGCGTCTTCACCAGGCTACTGCAAAATCACCTTTTAATCTGGATTTGCATAATTACACCACCATTGTTCATGGGGTGGGGTCCCAAAAAGGCCATGTTGAAAAGTTGGGCCCAAAATATGCAAAAATATCAAAATTATGCATCGGAGTTGAAAACCCCATTGAAATACATTAAACCACACTTTACCTTAGTTTCTCATGTTGCATTCAGTGATTCCAGCAACAAGATGCGTCTTCCATCATAGAGTGGTTCTTTGCCCTGTGACCTGTTCAGGTGAGTGTTTGGGGAGGGGGGGTCAGATCGGTGAGGGACCATTTTCTTTTTTGCACTTTTTGAAAAAAGGATCGGGGGACCATTTTCTTTATTTCAGTACGGTAATTGAGGGTGGGGGTACCACTAGATGCCAGGAAATGCAAGCAAGCTCTGGCCAGAGCTGGTACGAATGCAGCCGAGATTGTGAGTGGAACATGGCACAGGCTGCTGTGTCCAAAATGGCCGCTGGAACCCTGTGTGCATGTGCGAGTCGCTGCGCATGCACAGAGAACTCCGTCCATCTTTGAAACAGTGGTGCCATGCTGCCGAAATTGTGTGCATGCATGAGTTGTCGCGCATGCACAGAGAACTCTGTCTGCCATCTTGGACATGGTGGACAGTGTCGTGTCCTGCCGGTACTGACGGACAGAATAGCGTGGTGAACACACAGTTATTGCAGTTTACCTCCACTATTTAACAAGTCCGTTTGGTATCCAGAAAGCTCCCTTTTCTCTACTGTGCTTGCAACACATTTGCAGGGCTGTACCCACTGCAGTCATAAAAAATAACAGGAAAATATAAACAATAATGGGGATGGTGATCGGAGGGTGGGTGGTGCCACTAGACACCAGGGAAAATATCAACAATAATGGAGATGGTGATCGGAGGGTGGGTGGTGCCACTAGACACCAGGGAAAATATCAACAATAATGGGGACATTGATCGGAGGGTGGGTGGTGCCACTAGACACCAGGGAAAATATCAACAATAATGGGGATGGTGATCGGAGGGTGGGTGGTGCCACTAGACACCAGGGAAAATATAAACAATAATGGGGATGGTGATCGGAGTGTGGGTGGTGCCACTAGACACCAGGGAAAATATCAACAATAATGGGGATGGTGATCGGAGTGTGGGTGGTGCCACTAGACACCAGGGAAAATATCAACAATAATAGGGATGGTGATCGGAGGGTGGGTGGTGCCACTAGACACCAGGGAAAATATCAACAATAATAGGGATGGTGATCGGAGGGTGGGTGGTGCCACTAGACACCAGGGAAAATATCAACAATAATGGGGACATTGATCAGAGTGGGAGGGGGGGGATGCCACTATACACTAGGGAAAATACAGACAATAATGGGCATGGCGATTAGAAGGTGGGGGTACCACTAGACACCAGGGAAACACAAATCAACCATAGGGACAATGATGAAAGGTGGGGAATACCATCAGACACCAGGGAAAGATCAAATAACTATGGGGGCGGCAGTTGGAGGGTGCCATGAGACACTAGGGGAATGGCGGCTCACTGCTCTCACTGCAGCCTGCAGCACGAGTTCCAGATGCAGCGGCAGAAGTCAAGAAATCCCGCTATTCTCATACAGAGAACAGTGGTGAATGGCTCCTCTTGTGAAGTTGAGCACCCTGGATTTTGGGTGCCCAGATAATGTATTTTTGCCAACTTTAGAAACAAACACCAGAATATAGCTAAATGGGTCCTGTTTAGCTAGGTTCAGGTGTTTGTTTTTTGTTAAAAATGCATAATTTATATGCATTTTTTTGTCTAAGTTTAAACAGTAGAAAGAAAATGGTGATAATCTCTACTGTTTTTTTCCCTCCACGACAATTTTTTTTACTTTTCACGATAGGTTATTTTTACCAGTCACATCAGAACGTTAGCTCAAAAATCGTTATAACTTCAAAACGGAGTTGTATTTTCTCACCAAACCTTTACAAAGGCATACATACCCTTGGCATGGGCCCCTTCAACCCTGAAAATGTCATGAAAAAATTCCGCTGATCTAGGCTGCAGGTGAGGGCAAAAAATTCCCAATGTTAAGTATATGGAAACCAAACGTTGTTTTTGGCACTTCGTATCTCGAAAACTTGCACAAGATGCCGTCACAAAACTTTCCATGTCTTGAGATTCTGGCAGCCTGACCACGCATGCCAGGTGCAAAAAATGGGGTTTAACATTAAACAGGCTACCCAACCCTAGCTGTAGGGGTGCAAATGTGCCCTTGTAATACAAATGTACCTCTGCTCATAAAAAACAACTTGAGGAAATATTTAAAAAAAAAAAAAAAGGTTTTTTATTAATTCAGGAACAGAGCTCTTTATCATAGCAGTAATGCACTTCAGGGTGTGGTATATCATGGGATGTGATCACTTCTTGGGTGCATGAATGAATTTATTTGATTACCAGGTAAGTACACTGGACCAAACCGGGGTCCATTTACAGGCACAACCTGGTGTCCTGATACTGAAAAAGAAACATCCTTAAAGATGACGTGCAAAATAAATGCAGCAGCCCGTTCCCATCCCACATATCTTTCTGTGCTGCGGCGGGCGTCCATGGCTGCTGTGATGGTCATTATGTGAATAAACTGTACATTTTAAAACACTGCCAAAACTTTTCGGTGAACTTGGAAGTGCCCGGCAAGTCCTGATCGAGCAGGCAAAAGTTTTTATGGGTATTCCACCCATTTAGTGATGTGGCAAACACCACTACTGTAAATGTACAACAGTGGCTGGAGCTTATTATTCTTTATTTTATAGTTTTTTAGTTTATTTCACGTAAAACCTTTTAGACAGAGCCTATTTTCAAAGGGTTTAGAGTTGGGTACAACAAAAACTGTTACAGATTCAGTTACAGGTGTACAGTACATATAGAATGATGGCTTGGTAGGGGATCATAACGAGAATTTTACACACACCCAAGGTGTGGGATGCCACATAAACCCTGAGTGCGAAGGTCCAGGGGTTTATTGAGGCATCCCACACTGAGGGTGCGTATACAATTTGAGTTTTATACACCTACTAAGCCTTTATTTTCTAAAATTGTTGGGGAACATTTTTTTTGCCACAACAATTATATAAAATGAACAGAGAGAGATGCAGGCTGCAGTCAAATTTCAGCACAGTCCGTGGTCTGAAGCAACTGCTAGAAAAAAAATTCTCTTGTTTTCATTTTTTTTTATGTTTCAGTATGATTGGAGAAAGAGACAATTTAAAAAAATGTTTTTTATAAAAAAAACAATTTACCACCAACTGCGCGGGGTGATTAAAGTCTACGATGATAAGGAATGGCCCTGGATAATGTCGAAGAGTAAAGGAAGAGCAGCGACAGGCGCATGGGTGTTCTGAGGGACACCTGGCATGCGTTTGCTGTTATAACCAGCTGGTTATAATGGCAAATTATAACTGGGTTTACCTTACAGAAAAAATGCTAACCAGTAATTATAATACAATAAAACACAATACAATCAGACTACAATTATAATCCACTTGATACAGGTAAGGCAGTAACTGAGCAGATGATGAGGTACAGTGATAACAGTATATGGGTGACGATTTGACAAAAAACAAGTAGAAGATGAGGTACAGTGATGACAGTGCACAGTTTACAATTTGATAGTGCAGTCAGAGGAAGTGCAGCTTATATATACAATGCAGGTAACGCTGTCTGTCAGCAGTAGCAGATATACCACACCTTGTGGGGTATTTTTCCCTCAAATAAATTGCTTCTTTATAATTTGAAGTTTTTCCAGAACTGGAAGCAACTGTCTAACTGATCTTCCTGAATTTAGTCTTCACTATTCGTTCATACTGCTGGGTACTACGCCAAAGGTGCTAGGACCCAGTGGGAGCCGAAAATCTTCAGGAGAGTCAGTGCCGAGGTAGGACCATGCATGCACGGCGCCGTGACACTGGCTTGCACCTGTGTAGGCTATCTCAGCATCAGCCCTCCAACCGCTTCAGTTCCCCCCCACCACCACCACTGAGTGCGCTTCAGTGACGTCACTCACCTGCTGGGGGTCAGATCTTCACGTCTGTATGACAGCAGCTTGTAGTCAATTAGTTCAGTTTTCTTTAGTAGTTTATTTAAAAAAAAATGTATGTGTATATATATATATATATATATATATATATATATATATATACACACACACACAGATATATATAAACATTTTTATTTTATGAAGAAAAGGCAATCTCTCAGCCTGCCATCAGTGGAGTTGTCCATGGACGGTATTGGTGATCGTAAGGAGGCTATGCTGGAAAGCTGTTCTGGCAGTGGGTCTGTGTCCGGTTCGCTACCCTTTACGGAGAGCGGTCCGACCATGGGCAGTCCGGTGCTTGGGAGGGAGGGAGGACAGTCCTCACAAAAAGCGGGTCCGATTCCGGTTGGAGATCCATTATTGCTCAGCCTCGAGCTGTTCTCCTTCCTGTTGGAAGAAGAGATGGTACCACTTGAGGTCGCCCTCTGGTAGGACTGCTAGGGAATCTTTGGTGGTGGAGAGTGGTAGCCCCAGGGGTCCCAATGCTCTGTTCTTAACAGCCAGAATTCCCAATATCAGAGCCTCTCTCTGTTCTCTGATGGAGTTTCCGGTGAGCAGTTTCATCACTGGGCCATTCTTATGGAGCAGTAGGTACAGCATCTGTCTCAGTTGCCCTCGTCAAGCAGTGGGTACAGCATCTGTCTCAGTTGCCCGCGTCAGTGGACCTAGTTCTCGGGCCCTCGGGTCTTGGAGCTGCTGAGCTGCAGTTGGGGCAGGGTGTGCGTTCGATGCCAGCTACATAGTTTTTTTCCCTCCCTGGTACTGATGCCAGTTCCAAGTGCCTTACTCCCTCACCAGGTTTCAACGCTGGAGCCAGCACAGATGCCCCTTTCCTCCCCCTTTTCTTCTAGGTCTGACAGGGGTCCAGGTTCATTGGTGCCGCAGTCAGTGGCGGGTTCTTTTGGTGCTGTGTGCAGCGTCAAGTGCTTCGTTGCCGACCTTGGTGCTGTGTGCAATGTCAATTTCTGTGCCGTGTGCAGCATTGGTTTCGGTGCCCTGTTGGTTTCAATGTGGTGTCTGGTGCTTTGCTGCTGCATGTGGCATTGGGTGCTTAGGTGCCGCGTACGGTGCAAGTTCCTCGATGTCGATACGGTTTCTAGTGTCTCCTGTGTACCCTTCGCCTAGACCAGGCTTGGGTCTAGCGGGATTGGTTCCTGATCTCTCAGGGGTGGAGGTAGAACATGATGAGTCTGATCCTGACCTGATTCTGTCTGATGGCATTGAAGACGACTCAGTCTATGATTTTGAAAGCAAGCCTTCTGTCTCAGCTGAATCCTTAGTCGAGGACCTTTCCTTCCAGTCTCTTCTTAGGAATATGGGATCCACCCTGGCCCTTCAAACCTCCTCTGTGGACCTAGGAAGACTCTTACACCTTGAATTCCTTCATGTTCCCAACATTCTTATGAATCTCTCCTGTACCTCCCTCCTTTGAGACCTTGTTGCAGACGGTGTGGGCCAGGCCAGTGCTTATCCCTTCTGTGGCTAAGGCCGCAGACAGGAAATATGCCCCTTCTGGTGCTTGTCTGTTTGATCCTCAAGTTGAGCAAGCGCTGGAGGCTGCTCAGAAAACTTGGACTGCCATTAAAACAGCCAAGCTCAGTGGGGTGGGAACCGTCGACAGTTCCATAACAGATGTCCTTTTGAGGTAAAGGTAGGGGAGCCTTCAACAGGAACCAGACTCCTCAACTGCAAAAGAAGATGCAGCAAAAGACACAGGGCCCGAAAATGCCCAGTGCCATCTTCTGAAAGTCTGGCCCAGAGTCAACCTTAGCTGCCTGAGGTGGACACCACCATGGCAGTGGGGGGCGGTCTGACTCAGTTTTACAACCGATGGAAGTCTATCACAGTGGATAAATGGGTCCTCAAGATTGTTCGGGAGGGATACTCCAAATTTCGAAGAGATCCCCTGGACCCTCCTCCCAAGCGACAACACAGCCTGTCCATCGCTCAGTCAGAACTTCTCACTTTTGAGATACAAAGCCTTCTCAGAAACAGGGCAGTAAAAGTAGTTCCTTGGACAGAGCAGAACATAGGGTTCTACTCCCATTACTTTCTGGTTCTAAAGAAAACAGGCGGCATGTGCCCGATTCTCAACCTCAGAAAGTTGAACAAGTATCCATTCAAGGAGAAGTTCAAGATGATTTCCCTAGGAACCTTGCTTCAACTCCTTCATCAGTACAACTGCTTGGCATCCCTGGACATACAGGATGCCTACCAGCATGTGCCGGTACAGCCAGATCACCACAAGTATCTCCAATTTGTGACCTTGGGTCAACACTACCAGTTCATAGTCCTGCCATTTCAGCTCTCCTCAGCGCTTCGAGTCATTACAGTGTGTTTTGCTGTTCTTGCGGCACATCTTCGAAACCTCGGCATCCAAGTTTTCCCCTACCTGGAGGACTGACTACTAGCAAGAAACGCAGGAAGCAGTTTCCATGGCTTCACAGTTCCTCACCTTCATGGGAGTGCTTCTGAATCTGCAAAAATCCCAGCTTCAACCCTCCCAACAGCTCCTCTTCATAGAAGCCCTCCTGGATACATCCAGGGCAAGGGCTTTCCTTCCGCAGGACGGGAGGAACAACATTCTCCAGATGACCCACTACATCAGGGAGAATACCTCTGTACAGACTCTCCATGCAGTGAATGTTGGGTCTCTTCTGTGTTCACAATACTTCTAGCCTAGCTGTACATGAGGACCACCCGGTGGATGCTCAGCACACAGTGGTCACTGACCACACATCCACAGTCTTACTGAATAAAAGTGACAAAGCCTCTGGTGAGATCACTTGCATGGTGGATTCAGGAAGATGAGCTTCTCCAAGGTCTAACCTTTGCCCAACCGGAATCTCAGATCACCATCACCATGGATGCATCTCTTGATTGGTTGGGGGGGCTCACTGCCAATATCTCCACACTCAGGGCGTGTGGAGTCGGGAGGAGTCTCAGCAGCACGTAAATGTTCTAGAGATGAGGGCTGTCCTGTATGCTGTGTGAGCCCTGAAGGACCTCTGTCACAAAGTAATCCTCCTTCAGATGGACAGCAATGCTGTGATGTACTACATCAACAAACAGGGCGGAGCGCACGCCTACCCTCTATGCAGGGAGACCATGAGGGTATGGGAATGGTGCCTCAAGCACGATGCTCTGATTCAAGCAGTCTTCCTGCCGGGAACTCAGAACAACCTTGTGGATCGCCTCAGCAGGTCAGAGGTGGATCCCTATGAATGGTTGCTCGTACCAGATGTCGTGCAATCGCTACTTGACGAGTGGGGCAGTCCAGACCTGGACATTATTGCGCACTCAGCACAAAATTACCTCTCTGCTGCTCCAGAAATCCAGAACCTGGTGTTTTCTGTCCGGATATATTCAGACTGCGGTGGACAAGACACTTTCTGTACACATTTCTTCCTCTTCCGTTAGACAGATGTGGTTCCCATTGACCAACAGTTTGTCAGAGTTCCCCCTGAGGCAACTTCCTCTGTGAATGGACTTCCTAACACACAGGCCTCTGGTCCATCCCAGCCTGCGCTCCTTTCATCTCCATGCCTGGCTCCTGAGGAGATAGAAGTGGGTAGGTTTAAGGTTTCTCCGAGAATCTCGGAAATCCTCTTGGCAGCACATAATCCCTCCACTGGGAAGACTTACAGAGCTAAATGGAAGCGCTTCTCAATTTGGTGTGCGAAGTCCCTTCTAGACCCATTCTGTTGCCCTCCAAATAAAGTGTTGGAGTACTTCTTAGACCTGTCGAATGCAGGACTGCAATAAACCCTGTACTTTGTCATGTTCTCTCCTGAATTGTGCCTCAAAATAGGCAGGCCTTGCCTAGTACACCTAGCAGGTTACCAAAAGCAAATAAATAAATACTCCACAGTAAAGGTACATCTCTGCACAATTTCTGTCTATCATGAGCCAGTACTGAACATGTTGCTGGCTCAGTTACCGCTAGTCAAGAGGTTTCTCAAGGGCATCCTGCACACTAGACCACCGGTCGGGAAACCAGTGGCCATGTGGGGTATTAACCTCATGCTAGATATGCTCACTCGTAAGCCTTTTGAGCTTCTGGCCACCTGTGACTTGAAGTTTCTGACTTGGTGGCCATTATTTCCACTCGCCAGGTCTCTGAAATATGTCTTAGTCACAGACCCTCCATATACTATCTTTCACAAGGACAAGGTGGTACTCTGTACTCACCCCAAGTTCTTGCCCAAGGTGGTTTTGGACTTTCACCTCAGTCAGCTCTTGGTTCTCCCCACTCATTTTGCTAACCAAGCAACTCTTTGTATCATTCAGCATGGCCCGACTGGGCCAGCCAGTTGCCATTAGATGCATTTCTGCTTGGATAGTGGCTTGCCTTCCCCATTGCTGCTCGAGAGTTAGAAGGCTGTGTCTACGCCCACTGCACCAGAGCGGTAGCAGCATCCCTGGCGAAGATCAGTAATGTGCCTATTACAGAGATTTGCAAAGCAGCAACTTGGAGCTCAGAGCATACCTTCGTGAAGCACTATGCTCTAGATGTGTATGCCAGGCAATCCTTAATGGACTTCTGTCCTGAGTGAGCTCTATCTTCTACCGCCCTGCTCAGGGGAATGGTTTTTAGCTTGGTACTCACCCAGCAGTATGAATGAATGGTGAAGACTTTAAGTCCAGGAAGTTATGAAAATTACGTACTCGCCGTAATTCTTGATCTTCTGGGATCTTGGATATGTTGTTCTAGCCACACTTGTTGGCAGATGTACCTTCCCCTTTAAGATCGCCAGAATGTCTTCAAGCTGGCTTCTCCCACCCACCCGAGTGGTATAATCCTCTGCTCCACCCCATGACGCCAGATCTTCCTTTCTGCTGGAAGGTTTAGGTTCCCTCTTTAGCTCTCCCACGTATAGTAGGCCCTGGCTCTCGAATCTTCGGATTTACTTCCAAAACTTACTTTAAAACTCATTCGAGTTTAGTCTTCTACCTCTTCCCTTGCTACTGCGATGGAAGAAAAATCGGTTCTAGGATCATAGATATGTTGTTCATCCACACTCTTTGGCATGTCCCCTTCCACTTTAAATCTCGCCGGAAGTCTTTAAGCTGACTTCTCCCACCCACCTGGGTGGTATAACCCTTGGCTCATGCATTTTGTAGGCCCTGGCTCAAAAACCTTCAGTTATTCTGAAAATCCGTCTAGTTCGCATTAGCGATCGCAACTCTATACCTTCGATTATGGAAGATGACAAGTCTTCCCCCAGATTTCGTCGGTGCCCTTGCGGCTAGAAGATGTCATGCACCGATCCCCACACTGCATGCGTTTACTGCCTCAGTGTCGACTATGACACCTCGAAATGCGATTTGTCTCTCACTTTCCATCCTAACGTCCTCGATGACGGTCTTGAACGCCTGACGTTGGGGAGTCCGGTGAAATCCAAGGAGGCTCGGTGGGCGGTTTCTGCAGCTCTGGGATTCGCCGAGCAATTGGAATGCATGCAAGCATTCGAAGAGGAAGCGTCTCGGGCTGCAGAAACTACTCAGAGCTTCTTTGTTCTGCTCAACCTGGCCTCCTCCTTCTCAGGTTCCTTCCGAGAGTTATACCAGTCTCTCCCGACCAAGGGGGTCCTGCGGGCATGCAATCCTCTCGATCCCGTAAGCAGGAGAAGGATCTGGGATCATCTTCATCCCGACGGAAATGCTCTTGGGAGCAGGAGAGATCTCAGTCCCAGGAACATGCAGTCTCGACTTCGGTCGAGATTGCTTCTTTGGCTGCTGGCTTCTCGGCTTTGCCGTCTGGTCAGTCAACCGAACAGTCGATTGATGTAGAAATTGTCATCGATCCTTTATCGCTGACTCCGGTTGACGATTCTCTCTATCAATCTCCATTTCTGACTTTCCTCGATGAGGAGACCCAGCCTGCTGGGACACCCATCGAGGAAGTGGTCCCTACCCCAGGAAATCACTGGTCCCGTCGGTGTCTCGGCGGAGGTTGGCTCCCTCCGATCTCGATCGATCTCGAGGTCGACCAAGAGGTCGAGGAAGAGCTATAAATGCTCTAAAAAGAGGCCACGCCATCGGTCGTTCTCGTCTTCCTTGGATGAGGAGAAGCTCTGGCGGAAGCTCCGTCAGCGCTACAAGGACTTCATACGGCAGCAGCTGATTTTGACCGGGCACAAGCCGACCCCAGCTTTCACCTCCTAGGCCGAAGCAAACTCCTTTGAGCCGATCAAGTTGGTTCCCCCTCCCACTGAGCCAGCGAAACCTCCAGTTTGTCCTAAACCGGTCTCTCCACCGATAGTGGTGGAACCACCACCCAAGCAGCCTGTGGGAGGGGCTCCTTCCAAAGAAGATAGGCTGGACACCGGGCTCCCCCGGCATGTGTCGGTCACTTTCACCCCAGACTGCCTTCAGCAGGTCGAAGGTGACCTGGGCGATCGACTGCTATATCCAGATTACTCAGATTCGTATGCGACTGGCCTGCATTCTCATCCCAGGGATGACAAATCAGCCGGTGGGTTAGAGACGGAAGAAGGTCCCTCGTCTTTCAGGGCATTTTTCACCTCATATGAGTCCACAGGGATGCCCCTGGAGCCAATCTAGAAAAAGACGGAGTACCCTCTCACGGACATCCTCAAGAGAGGGGATACCCTGATGGAGGCTTTTCCTGTGGCCGAGGCCATTGTTGGCCCAGCCTTAGAACTCTGGCAGCACCCTGCCTCTTGTCCAGCTCCGTCTGCCCGCAGGCCCTCAAGTATGCGGTGCCTATGGGGTCCCTTGCAGGGTTCACAGAGCACCCTTTGGCTGAGAGCCTGGTGACTGCCTCTGTGTTCAGGCGTACTGGCAGTTCTGCCAGTACTGACCGACCGACCTGAGAAAGAGTCCAAGCTTTTGGACCATTCAGCCAGGAAAGTCTGTGCGGCTTCTTCCTTGGGCCTTCGTCAGGCAAGTTCAGCCGTCGTCATGGCATCCTTTTCCCATGCCCTCCTAGGGTCTTTGGATGAAGTCCTCCTACATCTCCCTGTGGACTTGAAGACCATGGTCAAGCAGATCTGGGATCAGTGCCGAGCTGTTGCCAAACAGCAGCTTCAGACAGCCCTGGACATTGAGGATTCTTGTGCCCATTCAATGGCAGCCACAGTTGCCTCCCGTCGCAGGGCTTGGCCGAGGCTTTCCTCCTTCCCAGTGGATACTCAGCACAAACTAGCTGATGTCTTTCCGAGGGACCGACCTGTTCGACCCAGGAGTGGCTGGTCACCTTCAGCGCATTGAGCAATCCATTGCCATCTTGGACGTTACTTCTGCCAAGGGTTCTTCAGGCAAGAACCAGCAGAAGAAAAAGAAGCCTTTTTGGCATTCTTCCCCTGCGGCTCAGCAGTCCTCCTTTCAAGGAGGACAGCAGCATCAGCAACATCAGCAGGCTCAAGCTTGGCACCCTCGGCCCAAGCCCGGGCCCTCCCAAGCCCGTAAAGGAGGCTGAGGTTCCGGTCCTGGATCCTTCTCCTCCAAGCCTGCTCAGAAACAGGGCTGGGGCTGCCAACTCCTCTCCCGTCACACCAGCTCTGGATCCTCCCGTGGGGGGCCAGCTCCACCACTTCCTTTCCGCCTGGTCTGCTGTCACTTCGGACAGGTGGGTTCTCGAAGTGGTCGGTCAGGGACTGCCTCTGGAATTCGAGCAGTACCCTCCAAGCCGAGCCCGCGCCGCTCAGGAGGAAATACTGTCTACTCAGACTCGGTCAGCTGTTCGAGACAACATCACTCTGCTCCTCCTCAAGGAGGCTGTAGCTCCAGTGGCGGATCCTCCAGCAGACCCAGGCTTTCTCTCCAGGTACTTCTTGATGCCCAAGCAGGCGGGGGGGGCTGGTGCCCCATTCTAGATCTGCGACCTGAATCAATATCTCAGGTCACACACTTTTCGGATGGTCCTCTGTCCCAGATCATACCATCCTTGAGGCGAAACGTGGTTCTGTTCACTGGATCTGCAGGACGTGTTCTTTCATGTCCCAATCCGTCCAGCCCATCAGCGGTTCCTCCGCTTTAGGGTCGAAGGGACCCTGTACGAGTTCCGAGCCATGCCGTTCAGCCTGTCATCAGCTCCATGGGTCTTCACCCAATGCATTGTACTGGTGGCGGCCCATTTCGGGTGGGGGGGGGCAGGATTTTTCCTTAACCTTGATGATTGGCTCCTAGCAGGTTCCACCTAACAGGTAGAGGAGAGGTCCAGGGACCTGGCCCTCCAGACCTGCTCCCATCTCGGCCTCCTGATCAACGAGGCCACGTCAGAACTTGTGCTTTCTCAAGTGATGGGCTTGATCGGGGCAGAACTTGACTCTTGTCAAGCCAAGCTTGGCTCCCGACGGACAGGCGTGCACCTCAGTGGTCCGTTCGGCCTGGTAGCACATGCTCCCTCTCCAGTGGGAGCTGCCTGCCCAGTGGACTCAGCACCACGGTCATTTCGACCAGCTGATCACTGTAACCCAGGGGATGTGGGGCGCTCTCCACTGGTGGACTACCCCAGACCAGTTGCAGGAAGGGATCCCATTTGTCCGCCTCGAGCCAAAAGTCATCCTTACGACCGATGCCTCGCTCATTGGCTGGGGAGCCCACATGGACAAAAGGGCCCATGGACTCTGGACCCCCGAGGAGTCCCGATGCCACATCAACCTGTTGGAGCTTAGAGCAGTCAGACTGGCACTGTCAGCTTTTGCTCCTCAACTCCGGGGTCAAGTGGTTCAAGTCCAGACAGACAATACCACGACCATGTACTGCTTCAACAAACAGGGCGGCACGTACTCCCATCTGCTGTGCAGGGAAGCGCTCCACATCTGGACCTTCTTGAGCCAATTAGAGGCAGATCTCCTAGCCATCCATGTGGCAGAAGCCTCAAACCATCTAGCGGATGCTCTCAGCCGCTTAGGCCAGACATCCCACGAGTGGTCTCTCCATCCAGAAGTAGCTTACAGACTGTTCTCCCACTAGGGCAGACCGGTGGTGGACCTGTTTGCCTCCAGGGACAACACCAAGCTGAGGCTGTTCCATGCTTGCCCCCCTCAGTAGGACTCGCTGTAAAGGGATGCCTTCTCAAGGTCGTGGACCCCTGGCCTCCTCTACACCTTCCCTCCATTTCCCTAGATCCACAAGGTGCTTCTCAAGGTGAGGAGGGACAAGGCGAAGGTGATCCTGGTAGCCTCAGACTGGCCGAGCCAGTTCTGGTATCCAGGTCTCCTCAGCCTCAGCTGCAGGCCCCTGGAGTGGCTTCCAGCATGCCCAGACTTGATATGTATCTTCGGCCTCATTTCTGATTCCACCATCGATGGAGGAGCCTCTCCTTCTTCCCTCCTTGACAGGGATGCTTCCCTTGGCGATGAGGGCCTCCCAACCCAGGACACCCCCTGCTCATGGCTTTGCTCCCATCCCCACCCCCCTGCTCATCCCGGCACCTTGTTTGGTATCCTCAGGGTCTCTCCCCCGCCCTTTGGATACAACTTTTCCCCGGCCTTTGGCCTGCTGAGGGGACCCAACCCTGAGTCCCTTACCCCTTTGCCGGTCCCGGACCAGTGGGGTCGGAGTGCCTTCCCCCGCTATTAGGGGTCAGCGGTTTCTGGGCTGGCTTGCCCTCCTCCTAACGCCGCCTTTGGGTGCCCTCCATTTCTGGACCTCCCCCCATCGCAAGTACCGGGCATCACCCGCATTGTGCTGGAGGTCCTACGGTCCATGGGCCAGGGTCTGGCCTTGTCCCGTTTCCCCTCCCCTCCGCCGGGGTACCTGCGCCCGGATCTGGTGCTTCCTGCTTTCTCCTCCCCTTCCCATTTATGTGGACTCCCTTTATGGAGATTCCAGGATGAGGATCCTTTCATGGGGATGTTCCTGGTGGGGGCCTCTCGGATCACGGGGACCTTGGCCCCCAGTTTGCGTCCTTTTTTTTTTTTTTGAGGCCACCCACCACCAGGCCCTGCTCCCTTCTCCTCCCGGACCCCTTCTTCACGGAGCCCATGCTGCGGATTCGGCATGCTTTTTGCTTCCCTGCTGTGGACCAGGACTCCTTTCGTTGGGACATGGCTGCCTATCTCGATGTTCCCGGGGAGCCTGCCATGGTTGTCCCGCGTTTGAGTCCTGCGTATTTTCACGCACTCTCTCATATTTTGTCTCGTCCTTCTTCCGCTGAGCCTGCCCCTCGTGGCCCTGATCAGCTCAGCCGCTGTCTGCCATGCCCTCCCTTTCTCATCAGCTACTCCATGCATGCTTCGATGCAGTTGACTCATCGGCCCACCTCTCGGCCTCCGGCGTCTCTCTTCAGCATGTCGCCTGGCTGCGGGTTTCGGGTTTTGCTGCCCGGTGTCCATCTGTCGGTCGCCGATGCCCCCTTTTTCTGGGAACCTGCTGTTTGGACCTGGTGCTCAATCCAGCCTGGATTCCCTTCAGGCTTCGGGGCATACTGTCCAGGATCTCTGTCATGCCCCCAGGTCCCACCCCTGCAGGCGTACCATCTCCTGACTAGCCCCCCTACCGGGGTGCCTCTCGGGACTGCGTTAGAGCCTCAGGGAGGCAGCTCAGTCTGCTCCTCCATGGCATCCCCATCCCTCACACGAGGCGAGACCCACTTCTGCACCTTAACCCACTTTTCGGGTATCCTGTGCCTCCTCTTACAGGCCTCGGAGGCGCCCGGGGATCTTTAGCTTTCTTGGAGGCTTGCTTCCAGACTGGGCGCTTCACTTCTCCATGCGGATCTGATTGGAATGCCTGCCACTCTCCCTTTTGGAGCCCTTCAGTTGTTCCTTCCTATGACCATCCGGGATGTTTTTTCCCCGGTGCTCCTTTTTCTGCTGTCTGATCCGCTCTCCTTGTCTATTTACAGACCTTGACTTTATGCCAGGGCCTGTTGACCTCTGCCTCGTCAGGATGAATCACTGTGCCTGGCCACCTACGGTTCTTTCTACATCATACCTCCTGCATGTTGTCCTCATCCACCTTTGTGCCTTTCTGCCTGAGTGGGTGTGGTTTGAGTTGACATTTATTTATTTATTTGATATATCGGTTTACAACCTTTGAGCCAGAGGCTCATTTGCAAAGATACCTCGTCACATGTAAGACAAATGGAAACATAGAGTAGGTATAACAACAATTACATTAAACATGAGATACATGGTATAACAGTGGTCACAGACAGTATTTACAAGATTTGGAAGTATGTATTTTCTGACATTTATAACCTTTAGATGACGATATTTACAACATAACAGCAGTGAGGCATTATAAGCTTGAGAAGGCATCTAAACATAGTAGTCAGGCCTAATCATGGGTTGGGTGTTAAAGATGGAGGTTGCAGTCCATAATGGACTTTGTCAGAGAATATTGGGTCAGAATGGGTAAGAGAGTGAAAGAATTAGAAGCAGTTGCAGGAGCGGATATTGAAGAGGTGGTTGCGAAGAGTGGTTTTGAAATGGGCGATCTTGGGTGCACTAGTGATGGTGCTCGGGAGTGCATTAAACCATGTGGGTGCCCTATGGTGGAAAGATCTCTGGGCAAGGGAGGTTTTTAACCTGGGCACAACAGAGGAGCTTTCTCTGGGTGGGTGAAGAGTGAGGGGTTGCAGGCTGAAGAGAGGTGACCCCGGGGAGGAGTCCGAGCAGTATTTTCTTGGAGAGTAAACGGGTCTGGTAGTGGAGCCTTTCATCAAGGTTGAGAATATTGGCAGAGGTATAGAGCGAGCAGGTGTGAGTGAGTCTGGGTGCGCCTGTAAGGAGCCTGCAGGTCTTGTTTAGTGTGGCCTGGATTATCTGGAGTGTGGTGTTATTTGCTGCACCATATACAGGGAGCCCATAGTCCACTAGGGACAGTATTGATGAGGTGATGGCAAGCCTAAGGGCGTGGGGGGGAAGGCAGTCCCTGTGTCGGTAAAAGAGTCCAATCCGGGTGTTTGTTGCAGCAGCAAGGGTGTTTATGTGGTCGTCGAAGATAAGGGCTGAGTCGAGGTAAGTCCAAGATATTTGTAGTTGGATACCTGCTCAAGGGGTGCTGGGTGCTGGGGAGGATGCTGAGTGGTGTGTTTTTAGCTCTGTTTTGGCGGTGAGAGAAGATCATTGACTTCGTCTTTTTTAAGTTGAGGACCAGTCTATGGTCCTTAAACCAGGTTTCGGCCTGGGAGAAGGCAAGTTGGAGGGAGTCCTGCAGGGATGTGGGTTTATGATGTGAGGTGAAGAGCACTGCATCATCTGCATATAGTAAGATTTTTGTGGAGCAGGCCTTTGGTAAGGAGTTTAGGTAGAGGGAGAAAAGAAGTGGTCCCAGGATAGAGCCCTTGGGCACCCTGGAGCAGACGGGTAGTGTGTCGGATAGAGTTCCGTTAATTTTGACGCATTGGGACCGGGCGGAAAGGTAACTGGAGCACCAGGCCAAGGGGCCTGTGGAGAAACCAAGTTGGTGGAGTGAGTTGAGGAGGAGAGGGTGGCAGACTGTGTCGAAGGCTTTGGATAGGTCTATGAACACAGCTCCTGCAATGTTACCAGCGTCTAGGGAGGAGTGCAGGAAGTTGGTAAATTCTAGGAGGGCTGTGGTGGTGCTATGGCCAGAGCGGAAGCCATGTTGCTCTGGGCATAGGATGTTATACTTGGCTAGGTATTCAGTAAGTTTGGCGGCCACCACTTTTTCTAGTGCTATGGAGATGGGTCGATAGTTATTAGGGGAGGCTTTGTCACCACTTTTATGGATGGGGGTAATGACAGTTGTTTTCCAGGCATTAGGGAATTGCCCTAGGCATAGGGATTTATTGAGCAGGTCTGTGAGGGGGACTAGGACCACGTCGAGGACTAGTCGAAGGAGCCTGGCATCTAGGGGATCATTTATAGAGTTATTGCTGTTTAGCGCTTTTTGTAGGTAAGGATGAGCTTCGTGGGGGGATATTGTGCGCAGGAGAAAACAGGGATGCTGCCGGGTTGGAGGCGGGGATTGGGGCACGGGGTCAAAGAAACCGCTAGGGAGAACAGTGCTGAGATCTGAAAAGGTGGTGTTTAGACAGTTTGCTATGGTGAGTGTGTCTGTGGAGGCAGTGCCATTTATGGTGAGCTGGGAGGGAGGTGGGGAGCGAGATTTCCCATTGAGTTCTTTGATGTTATTCCAGAAGGTCTTTGCAGACCCCCACGTGGTTGTGAGAGTGGATTGATAGTGGTCTGCTTTGGCCTTACGGATGGCTCGAGTGCATTTATTGCGAGCGGCGTTGTAGGAATGTCTGTCCACCAACCTACCCGATTCTATGGCTTTGTGCCAGAGATTATCCCTGTCTCTCAACATTTGGAGTAGGGAGGGGGTTATCCACGGGGCATGTTGCCTTTTGGTGAGGAGTTTGGTGAGTGGAGCATAGAGGTCACAGGCCTTGGTGAAGGTCTGTGTAAACAGGGTGAGTGCAGTGTCGACGCTGGCGGCTGTATTAATGGGGGAACAATCTACCTGGGTTAGCAGCTGTTTAAGTTTTTTTTAACCCTCCTGGGTGGAGACACCTTCTGAAGGTTGTTTGGGCTACGGGTTTGGGTGTGGAGGAGGTCCATTGGAATAGGATGGGTGAGTGGTCACTACATGTGTGGTAAGTAACAGAAATGTCCAACTCAAACCTCAAACCTGGCATCACGGGGCAGAGCCAAGGGTTATACCACCCGGGTGGGTGGGAGGAGCCAGCTTGAAGACGTTCCGACAATCTTAAAGGGGAAGGCAGATCTGTCAAGTGTGGATGAGCAACATATACCACTCCTAGTTTCTCCTAGTTTCATGCCAAATGTCTTTGCCTAACCATTGGCCTATCTGCCTGCACACAAGGGGTTTGAGTTGGACATTTCTCCTGGTTTCATGCCAAATGTCTTCGACTAACCGTTGGCCTGTCTGCCTGCTCGGAAGAGGTTTGAGTTGGACATTTCTGTTACTTATCACACATGTAGTCCTTACCCCACCCCAGCCTATCTGCCTGTGGGGGTGTGGTTGAAGTTGACGTTTTATTGTGCTTTTACATCTTTGGCTTTGCCTTCCCTCCCATTTGGATTTTACTGCTTGGTAATCTCCCATAAGTAGTGACTTACTGCAAGAGACCGGTCCGTAGAAGATAGTACAGTTACCTAAGAACTTACCATAACAGTAGATCTTCTGAGGACTGTCTCTTGCAGCAAATCCCCAGCCCTCCATCCCCTTGCCTTGTTGCCTCAAATCTGCAGCTCAGTACATTGGGTGGGATTGCTGTTCTCTGGTTTTCTGGCCCTCGTTTACCTCAGTCCAGGACGTGCTTGGCGAAGCAGACTGTGAACAGAGGGTACTGGGGGCCGTCCACTCTTATACATATCCACAGGAAGTGATGTCATGTGGGCGGCCCCCACTGAAGACTGCTGGAAGAAGCTGCCGTGTGACAGTGCCACCTGGTGGATACTCCCATAAGTAATGACTTACTGCAAGAGATAGTCCTCGGATGATCTACTGTTATGGTAAGTTTTTGTGTAACTGTACTTTCTAGGAGTGGTATATGTTGTTCATCCACACTGTCCCACCCGACCTCCCCGGCTTCAACGCACAAACCTGGCTTCCAGCGGGCTAAGATCTGGCGTCATGGGGCGGAGCCAAGGGTTATACCACTCGGGTGGGTGGGAGGAACCAGCTTTAAGACGTTCCGGCAATCTTAAAGGGGAAGGCAGATCTGTCAACAAGTGTGGATGAGCAACATATACCACTCCTAGAACTACTGTTACAGGTGAGTAACCTATTTTTCTTGGAGAGGTCTTTACCATTCATTCATATGCCCATCCACCATCCCCCAAGTTCACTCATCCTGTTTCTGGTCTTCATTCCCTCGTTGGTCTGGGCTGTGAAGACATTGTTGAGTTGACCTTTCTTACATGGGTCAACTGGGCTGTCTTATGCCCGGATTAGGTTAGGTGTTTCCTAGGTTAGTTTATGCTGCACCTCCTCAGTCAAAAAGGTAATGAGGCAGTTGAAGGGTCGAAGCCGAGATAGCCTACACAGGCGTAAGCCAGTCTCGCAGTGCCGCACATGCGCAGTCCTACTTCGGTGCCAACCCTCCTGAAGATGTTTGACTCCCGCTGGATCCTAGTGCCTCCAGCATAGTACCCAGCGGTATGAATGAATGGTTAAGACTTGTCCAAGAAGATCAAGAATTACGGTACATACGTAATTTTCATTTTCTTTAACTTGCGAAGAAAAAATGGTCAGTGGTTTAGGATTAGCTGAAGTGACGTTCCTTGATGGACTGTGTTGTCTTTTTTCATTCAAATGCTTTCTTTTGTTCTGTGAAGATATTACAACATTTATATGATTGACCACGTCATCTAACTTGATTTCTTTTCCTTTTTCTAAATATCACGTTTGTACAATCCTTTTTTAGCTGTTTTATTGTAAATGTTTCTTGATAAGATAAAGAGGTCCAGGGGAATATTGAGGGCTTTTGGCAGCTTGGTAGTTGGGTGGGTAAAACAGTGCCTGCTAGGACCCTTTTAATTACAGAGAGCAAGACACATTGAGGTGTTGGGACTGGAACAGGCACGAGTCGCCGACTTTCATTTTCCGTTTTGAGTCCAAAGCTCATATATAATAGAGTACAGAGGCAAAAGAGAGGGCTTGGGGCAGCTGTTCGGTAATGGCAGGAGTAATCTACAACCATATTTTGCATCTGCGAAATCTTAAATGACATGGAACAATGTGTATTTAAAGTAGAAGGGGGTGGCACAGATGCATTTCTTTCTTTAACAAGAAATTATTTTGAAAAACAATACTTTGGGGGGGGGATGTTGGCATCTTGGGAAGGAGGGGGTATATAACAAAATACAGATCAGCACATCTCCCTCCTAAAAAAGTTGACTGTTTTAGGAGGAAGTATTTTTCCTCCCAGAATAAACAGTTAAACGACAGAACATTTATTAGTTTTAGAAGTAAGCTAGTATCCAGCTTAAAGGTTTTAAAAATTATGCTAGTACCTGTTACAGCAGCAGTCCCCGTCCCCCCTCTTTTGTTTCTTGGAGCGGAGTTGGACTTTGTTTCTCTGCTAGAACTGTGCCCCTGTGTGTTCCCTCCTATTCTTGCCCTTGATTTGTGGTGAGGATTTGGTTGTTAGTGTTTTGGTTAATGTAACACTGTACGCTCGTCATTGTGTGTTTTATTTCTGGACATTAACATTTTCCTCCAGTGATCTATCAGGACAGAGAGCATCTGTTCATTGTGGTGCATTAGTCAGTCCACCTTCCCAAATCATTCATGTATTGTATAAAAAAAAAAAAATAGATTTACCAGCAATTCCAAATTAGATGAATTTTGGTTACCATAGTGCACCTGTCTAATCTCTGGGTGATGCCTACATGGTGGATGTGCCCATTTCGGTGTATTAGCAGACTTGGTTTATGTGCCTTCCTTCAGGTCATCGGCTGAGAAAGGGAGCCTCACCCCCACCAGTGCACTCTTGGCAGGAATGCTTTTCTTCAGAAGATGAGTAAGGTTGAGAAACAGAAAATGGGGCGAATGGCCAATGTCCCTAATGAATCGGCTCTGAATCAGCTGGAGCTGTTACCAGATGTGATTGGGTTTCATCTGCAGTGTTTCCCCACAAGCATTAGTGCATGTGGGGGCCCCTGTGCCTTTGTTTTGAGCCCCATACATTTGCAACCTGCTGCCCCCTCTACTGTTATAAGCAGAGCCCAGGGTCCCTGTATTGTTACAGCTACAGCATGTGTAGGGCAACAGAGAGGAAGGACAGAGAAGACCCACTAGAGCCCCCTGCTGACGGTTACCTTCGTCTTAAAAAGAGAAGTCTGATGCCAGCCCATCAGTGCAGTGGTAGCACTACTGCTTCCACTTGAGGTGACTGGGGTTTAGCAGTGAGCCTTGGGCGCTGGGGTCACTAGGAGAAAGACAATTCAGTGTCCGCTCTCTTCCTCCGAGGAGGGAGAGTAGCTGTCAACACTACAACACTGCTACCTGGGTGACAACAGATGGCAGTGCAGCAGAGATACATTGAGGCTGGGGATCATGGGCAGGGCTCCACTCAAGCATGCCTGAGCGTGGAGCCCCTAGAATGTCTGTGTCCCAGGGTTGGTGTGAACTTCAACAAGGAAAACACCCTGGATTGCATTGGATGATCCCGAGTACGCTCAGCCCACGACCCTTGAGGAGGTGGCGGTGGGTGAGTCTGACTAGGCCAGGCCATGCTTTTGGGGGAGGGGTTGGAAATGGAAGGAGGTAAGTAGCAGATACACAAAGGATTGTGGCTGGACTGGACCCGAGAGAGGGAGCCAAGCCAGAGTGGGAACATGAGCAATAAATTAAAAAGAGATGTCTGTGCTTCTGCCCCCCATGGCTCCTTGCTCGTATTTGTCATTGGGGCCCAGTTGAACATTAAAATTGCATCCATAGCTCCTTTTTCAGCCATGCAGTTTGCACACTTGGCCACAGACTGTTGTGACAAGCTGGCTCACTGAGTTTATTGCTGTCAGAACTGTTACGTAGCGTGCGCTTGGCCCAAACTGTCACTAAGGGGGAATTGCTCAGCATGGGGCACAGTGCTTTGAGACCGGTCTCTCTTATGGCAGCCTGTTACAGAGCAAACAGTCTTATGAATGAGTGGTGCTTGAGAGCGTTTTACTTCCAGATAGATTTCATGGCTTTTTTCCCCATTTTTACTACTGCTAAAACCCAGCTGAGAAGTGATCACTTGTGGCATCCTATGTTGATGTAGAGTAACTCCACTCTCCCCCCACTTCCTCCAAAGAAAAAGTAACCATTTGTCTACAGGTTAACAGTGCAGACCAAACAAAATACCTTGGGTAGAGAGGATACCTTTAGTTGGCTGATGAATAATTATGGCATTTGCACTTTCAAAATCTCTAAAGTGCTTTTCACAGGGCTAGCTCCAAACATTCCTTAGGTTAACCCAAGTGATAGTCTGAACATAGCAGCCTGCAAACTGAGTTGACTGAAGCAAGCTTCCCTGTTTCTTTCCCTTGAAAGCTACTTTCACATTGATGATTTCCAGACCTAGTGCCATGTTAAGTGATACTTGAGCCCTCGTCCCCAGCAGGTGCAGGACTGCAGAGAATGATACCGTTGCTTGATCACCATAGAACTCTTGGGGCTGTTCATTAATAATAGATGAGCATTCTTAGGTCACAATTGCACATTGCTGCCTGCTGATAACTGTGTTGGTCGATCTGGGAACAGTTACGATGACAGAATGTTAGACTTTTAGCTCTCAACATCTAAATGTAGGGTTCTTTGGGGGGCACTTATAAGAAACAATTTATTTCTTTTTTTTTTTCTTGAGGAAAGAGAGTGAGATGTACAGATGTTCAAAAGCAAAGCCTCTGGAGAGGACAACATCAGTCGATAGTGGAATTAACTGTATATATGTGGACTTTTTAATTGAAAACCAACTTTTTTCCTCCAGACCTCAGGAGACACAAGGGCCTGAACTGACACTGCCGGCAAGCATCGAGTTCAGGGAAAGCTGTAAGTAAATACCAAAGCACTTTTTTAGGCCATGACATATGAAAATGTTGATCCTTGGGGCATTTTCCTAGATCGGCAAACAATGTTTCCCTGTTCTACATGATCAGTTTTGGCTTTATAGCAACATAACACACTAGGGGCCCTATTTTAAAAGGGTTTATCCCAAGATGTAATAGTTCACCTCTTGCCTAATGCTACATCGCGTTCTGGAAAATGCTCATGCTTTGTGCACTCAGTGAAAACAGAGATGCACCTAGTTCCAGGGAGCAATGTTTTTGTTGTTATGGCTGTTTTTGTTGAATGGAACAGTGTTTTACTGATTGAAAATATTCTAAGTATCCTGTTGAGATGATGCCGTCTCGTTTTCCACATTGTCTTGGTGAGAGATTCTGTTTTTCAGGCAGTAATACGTAAAAATGTTCCATTATATGTACACAGATGCAGTATAATATTTGAAGACTTGGACATTAAACCAAGCAACAGCATGCCAGCTTTAAATAGTCCATGCCGGCTTTAAATAGTCCTGCACTGTTTAGCAATAGAAGATGCTTGCATTGAACTACTGATGCTGTTTTTAAACACTGCAGTTACGTTGCATTGATTTTGATGCTCAGTGTCATTAAAAGATGCTCACTACTGAGGGTTAGTTGTAGAAACCTATTGGGATGCCGGCCCGGTGGCGCTGAGGTGCTGAGTGCTGGTGCCTTACCTGCACTCGCCGCCAACCCGGTTTCAGGAACGACCCGGGTCACGGGGTGGAGCGAGATCGAGCCATGGCTCTCCCTCCAAAGGGGTGGATGCCCACTCCGCCGTAGTCCCTCCCACCGGTGGAGGTCCGTGGGCAGCGCAGGCAGTTGGAGCGACAACACAAATCTGGGGAGGGGTGGAAGAGGCCACCGGATCCTGACCTGTGCGTGCGCCTTCACGCATGTGTACACCATGGCCCTGGGAGGGAAGGGGAAAAAAACTGAAATACCAGGAAGTACGAAGGGAAAAAACACCCCCAAAAAACCGGTTGGGATTGGTTAGACAGTGACCCGTGGCCATACACAGGTAAGAGTCTGCACTAATAGTACATATTTCGGTATGATTTTCCCAAGCAAGCATCTCCCTCCAAAGTGGAAGCAAGAAGTGGTGAAATGAGCTTGATCTTCCACAAGTCAGTCTTCACCATTCATCACTGGTGGGTCTGGGCCGGAGGCGCTAGAACCCTGGGGGAGTGTAAAACTTAGAGATTTTTGGAGTGGGGGAGCTGATGTCTGTGACGGCACCACCCACGAAGCAGGAATATGACGTGACACTAATGGACTGGCCAGTAACCGACGCCAGCCCCGCCTTCTCAGTTCTGTTTTTCCTACCATAGAAGCTGCATTTCTGTGGGAGCGTTCGGCTAAGTGTGTCACAGTTCTGTTCGCCGCTTCACTCGATGCTGTACCGATGTCATTTTCCGCTGTCCCTTTAGTATGGTTTGTGCTATTTTTTCAGGGTTTTGGTATTTTCTTTTTTAGTTTGGTCATGTCTGGTCCAGGGTCTAAGAAGCAGTCCAGTAAAGGAAAAGCTATGGAGCTTACCCCCCCCCCCAAATGCTTCAGTGCCCCTGTGGAAAGAATGTCTGTTCCGACCACCATGATCGGTCTTTAAACTGCCTGGTTGAGACCATGACATGGATGATTAGATACCTACTTCAGCGTGGACCTCCGCATTCTTGAGCTTCAGGCTGTGAGGTTGGGGTGGCACCCGACGATCCCCCCCCCCCAACCGTTGGAGGCTGGCATCGCACCTGGGACTCTTAAGATAAGGGGCCCTGGGCTCATCCCCTGAGCCCTTCCTCGGTACTGAGGGAGACCAGGCCTCAGCTTGTCCTTGTCTCGCCGGGCCGGGAGGCCGGGGAGGGGTCTGTGGGACAGCCAGCCTCCTCCTGGGGGTGGGCCGGTTGCGCACACCTCCCAGTCCAGTTCCCCTTCAGGGGCGTGGACACCCTCTGTGGTAGTGTTACAGCTATATGCTGGGCTTGCTCTGGTGGGTCCCTTGGTGGCACAGTCCAGTGCCACTTTAGCTCCTGGCACTAGGGCCAGTGTTGGTGAGTGGGACAGCACTGTCCATGCGGCTGGGTCTGCTCTTGTTGCCATTCGCAGCCCTGGAAAAGGAAGGGTCCCCGGGTTGGCCCAGCTGGAGAGCTCTCTCATCTCGTCCTCTGACCCAGAGGACAAGGATCGGGATGATCCCGATTGGCTGCCCGACTCCAATCAACCAGTGGACTCTTCTGGGCCTAGCTCTAGGCATTCGGTGTTGACTGAGCTTGGGAATCCTCTTCCCAGTGCTGACCGTCTCGCTATCTCCACTGCATCCCACGATGCTGCTTGTGGTGCCAGGGATGTTGCTGGTGCAGATTCCAGCACCGTGGGTATGGCAGCACGAGGTCCCGGTGTCAGGATCTGGGTCCGGTGCCGCTCCCAGTGCCACGTTGAGTTCTGGTGCCGTTTGCGGTGCCAAGGGAGATGCTGGTACCGCTCCCAATGCCAGGTCACCCTCACTCCCTGTATCTGACTCCATTTCTGCTGTTGGGCCTTCTCCAAGGGGCAGAGCCCACTGAGGTGAAGCTGGGGTTCAGAGGTCTTGGTTGGCGCCATGCTTCATGTCCAGAGTGGCTGGGGGCTCTGGTAGCAGTTGTAGCTTTTACTTGGGTCTTCTGTCCTCTCTCCCCCCCCCCCCCGGATTCGTCTGGACCTGCAGTAGATAGGGAAAGGGGCTGCCCTTTGGGACCTGTACAGCTCCGACCTCCCCATGTAGGGGTCCCCCCCCAAGGCACCACCCTGCTCATCTCTCCACGGTTGGGTGTTCTTTGGTGGGCAAGTTGCACAACCCCGTCTCCATGTGAGCGGTAGCCTTCAGATTAGTGGGAACTGCGGTCTGCATTAGAAGGACAGCGTGGCTTCACCTATCAAGGTTGTCACCTTTGGCCTGGCAAAGGGGTTTCACCTCACATTGCCATGGGGCCCGTTTATTTTCTCGCAGAGTCAGGTGCAAGCTGCGGGGCGCCTTAGTGCTCAGAGTCCACGGGAGTGTCTGCCTGCCCTGACCAGTCTCTGGCCTTGCCAGACCCATGAGGGGACCCTGCCTCTTTGTCTTCCTCACAAGAGACTGAGGGAACCATTTCCCTCAAGGTTTGCCAGCACCACCTTTGGTGGTGGTTTGGTACTCTGACCCGCCAGTGAATAGTGAAAACGGATTCTTGGAAGATATGAAAATTATGTGCGCACTATAATTGTTGATATTCCAGAATATCTTCACCATTCATCACTGCAACTCACCTGCCTACCCACCTCTGACCAGATTTCTGGACGGCTGCTCCTCCCTATCCTCCTACCTTCACCCCGTTTCAAAACAAAACAGTGGGACTGGCCGGCCCAGTGGCATGGAGGGCTAAGGCATCACGCCTTACCTCCTGCCATGCTGGCGACTGTGTTCACTGTGCAAGCAGGTCAGCCGGGGAGGGAGAGGATTGAGCGTCCGGAGGACAGCTCTTCTCTCCCAGGGAGGGGTGGGACTGGAGGTCGGCGCATCCCTGGCCCCTAGTGGCAACTGGAGGCTAGCACACCGATTCCATTAAGATAGGGGGCAGAGACAAAGCAGATACTCAGTGTGCTGCGTGCACAGCTTGGCCATTGGCATCATTGTACGCTAAGTCCCACACTCGGGGGTCGGGAGAAAACCTGGAGGCAGAAAACACTGTGGACCGGCGGGATGATCCCGGCCCTCTGCAGGCTTCACACCCGGCCAGCTGACACCTCAAGCCAGAGGTGAGTATCGGTGAATGCCGGGGTGACGGGCCTGGGGGGGGCCAGAGGAATGGGGGGCCAGTCTGCAGATAGGAGAGAAAGAAATGAACAAAAAAAGAGGGGGTATAGTACTGAGAGGCAAACTTCCGACTGTTTTTCCCTTCTGTACCTCTGATTGCCCCCACCAAAAAAAAAAAAAAATGTTTATGAGCCCCTCTAGGTCCCACATGTTTTGTTGAGGAAGGCAGTTCCTTTCTTTTTTTGTAGCCTGCCTCTTTTCTCTCCTAGCACCACAAAAAAAAATTCTTAGTAGATATATTTATCTATAATATATTCATATATGGCCATTGTTGTTGAACCTCCTTTTGGTCCTAGTTTCCCTTTTTGGTCTTTTAGCACCTCTTTGTGCAAGGGAGAAAAAAAAAACCTATAACGGGGGGGGGGTGTGTGTGTGTGTGTGTGTGTGTGTGTAGATATATATATTCTATGCAAAAAACTTTGTTAATGCATCAGTTAGGGTTCTTCTACAGCAACATAAGTGAGGAAATTCGACATTAGGGTTCCCACCTTGCACCCCACCCCACCAACAGGCATCGGGTGTGCGTTGAGTCGTTGGTCCTAACTCTCACCCCATCCCATGTGTAAACAAGCTGAGGTGGTGCAGTGTGGGAGAATGGGGTGAGAGTTAGTATTGGACCCCAATGCACACCCCGAATTTCCTCACTTTTGTCACTGTAGAAGAACCCTGACTGATGCATTAACAAAGTTTTTTGCATAGAATTTCCATACTTTTCAAGAAAGAATAGAAAAGTAGAAAGTTGCGAAGTTGGTGGGAGTGCGGGGCCCACTACGTGATTTTGTGTGACAGTAGTAGCAAGAAATGCAATGGAAACGCAAGCACAAAGGGTTACACACTTGGTAATGTAAATGGTAACACAAATAGTACTAGAAATGCAAGCACAAAGTGACACCAAATCGAATAGTGACGTAAACGGAGACACAAACGGAAGTGCGTACAGAACGCAATTGGTAACGCACACATTCACAGTACCGCAATTGTAAACGCAAATAGTAACAGTAACAGCAACAATAACGCCAAAGTAAACAGAAATGCAAGCACGTACGAAAACGCAAACCATAACGTGCACACTCACGGAACCACAATTGTAAATGCAAATGGTTACGGTAACAGCAACAATAAAGCCAACAGAAACGCAAGCGCGTACGGAAATGCAAACCGTTACACGCATGGTCATGGTACCACACTTGTAAATGTAAATGGTAATGGTAACAGCAACAATAAAGCCAAACAAAACAGAAATGCAAGTGCAAATGAAAACGCAAACCATAACGCATACGGTGGTGTAGACGGGAACAGTGATGCGAACGGTAACAGAAGCGCAGCTGGAAACTCTAACTGGCACAGTAACGAAAGGTCACACCCTTCTTTTCCCCAAAAACTGCATTGAAAAAAACACATTGAAAACAAAGAACGTATGCATAATAATTGACTTTGGAGCAGAAAATTACAACTTGGAATACTAAATTGCTTATATCTCAGGAACCGTATGACGTAGAAAAAAAATTAAAATTTTGTATGAATTATGACTTTCTTGGCTAGTTTTGTGCTTGGCCCCCATTTGGGAGGCTAAACATTTTTGTGACAAAGTCCGATCTCGCACCGTTTCCGAGATATGGGCCCTGAAAGACGCAACGGACGCCATAATGTTATCCTGTGGCAAAAAGCGTCCGCTTCGGAGTGCCATCACTTTGCCGCCCTGTAATATTTCACTAAATCACCAAAAGGCACATCTGTTGGATGTTGGCTTTCTTCCCTCCAAATTTTAGCCCAAACGACCAAACCGTTATTTTGAAGCAGGGTGGCAAAGAATTCCTGTAATGTGGCAAACGCCGTAATATTATCATATGGGAAAACCGTCAACTTCATAGTGCCGTATCTTTGCCGCCCTGTACTATTTGTTGACCAAAGCAACAAAAGGCACATCTGTGGGTTATTGCCTTTATTCCCTCCAAATTTCAAGTTAAAAGACCAAACCGTTTCCAAGATATTCAATATCAAAGTTTACTAAAATATCAAAGATTACTAAAATTTCCCTAGCTATTCCATTATAAAAAAATCTGGCCATCTTGCCCCTTCCCCTCGATCAAAGATGGCGATCAAAGAATCTCATGATCAAAGAATTTGCAGGCTCACGAACAAAGATTTAAAAACCTTACAAATCAAAAAATTGAAGGAATTGCGGACCACCACCACCACCATGGGTCGACAGAATGAAGCCCCCTGAGTAAAACCCACCCTCATTTGACTTCCTAGGACACCCCAGGGCTGAGAAAATAGATTTTTTAATTGGAGCATCTCGTCCCTCTCTCACGATGCACGATCGCGATCAAAGAATCTCACAATCAAAGAATTTGCAGACTTACGAGCAGAGAGTTTTCAGGGTCACGACCAAAGAATGAAAACTTCTGTAACTTTCAAAATTCAAATAATTGCAGTAAACCACCGCCATGGTTAATCAGAACGAAGCCCCCTGAGTAAAACTCACCCTCATTTGTCTTCCTAGGACACCCCTGAGCTGAGAAAATTGATTTTTTTTTATCTGGCCATCTTGTCCCTCACTCGCGATGCACGATCGCGATCAAAGAACCTCACCATCAAAGAATTTGCACTGTTGCGGTCAAAGAAATTGCTCGCTCACGAACAAAGAGCAAGGGATGAGATGGCCAGATATAAAAATAGTGTTTTGCAGCCCAGGGGTGCCCTGTTACATGAGATGAGGGTGGGTTTTGCTCGGGGGGATTTGCTGTGCCCCATCTGAATAAAAAAAAAACAGTAGTTCTCATTATATTTGGTAGTCTAGCGGCCCCCTCCCCATCATGGTAATGTACTTAACCATGATTGTATCCCTGGTAGTCTAGCGGCCCCCCCAATGAGTATGTTATTTTTTTTTTGAAATAGCAATTTTATTGTTTTTCAAGATGCAACAGTCTAGACTATTACAAGTTCACTTCCAGTTAATACCATCAGTTGCAATACGTTTGGACACTTAAAATAAAAAAGAAGCAGTTGTTGATCAGCTCATTTTAAATCAAGTATAAAAACACAGCATTCAATATTCATAAAGCCAATCTCTATAATGACTGAAGTCTAATACATATTGCATCGACCCTACCTAGTAATAACATAATGGGTAGGGGGAAGGGAGGGAAGAAGGAAAGGTAAAAAAAAAAAAAAGGGGGGAATATGTCACCAACCATCAACATCTTTGTGTTAAACTATTACATTTGAGATACACCGATTTATAAGTTCCCAAGATGCAGCGACAGGGGGGTACTCCTTCAACACTCCATTCTCTTGAGGGTGTGGTTGACCTCTGATCCTGCTTTGTATTTAATAGACCCACATCTCTCTCTCCAAAAAGGGGAAAGAGGAGGAGAGCCAGGAAGGCACCGATCCCCACTTCATCAGCAAGTAACTTCGGCTAAAACCCCCAGAACATTAATCTGTTCTTTCTGAGCCTGGAACTTGAAAAAGGCATCCAGCGTGCTTTAAATCTGTCCCTCTGTAATCTCACTTTGCCGTGAGGCACTCCATATCCAGAATCAGTAACAATTCTTATACCATGCCTCAGAGGTAGGGCCAACCCTGGATAACCAGCATTGTGTAATTGCCTTGTGAGCTGAGGCCACCAAAATGTTAAATAAGTACCGATGCGACTTCAACTTAATCTGCTTCGGATATAGCCCGAGAACCCAATGTATAGGATTATCTGATATATGGGCCCCTAGCATCCCACAGATCTATTCCCTTACCTGTTTCCAAAAGTTATTGGTAAGTTGGCATGAGTATGTTATTTATGTTAATATTTTTTATCCGTGGTAGTCTAGTGGCCCCCCATGTGTATTTTTTTTTTTTTATTTTTGTATTGTCCCTGGTAGTCTAGTGGCCCCCCCCCCGATCTGTACTTCACAATGACGATCACTGACATCCCTGGTAGTCTAGCAGTCTCCCCGCCCCCCATCATAATAAAATTGTCATTCTTTATGTCTGGTAGTCTAGTGGCCCCACCCCCACCCAGCCAGCCACCAGCCAGCACCCCACTTGGCCGGTGACTGGCACAGCCACCTCTCATCTCCGGCCAGCCACCAGCTGTGTGTTTATGGCGTTAATGGAAGGGGTGCTGAATTTCAGAGTGCCTCTTTCCATTGGCATCAAGCACCACACAGTCAGTGGACGTATTGAAGGCAGGCTGTGCAGCTCTGGCTGAAGCGTGAGGGGGTATGAGCTGGCATGTTCGATAGTGAACCACTAATTTCAGGATGAGAATGACGTGTTGGGGAAGCCTTGAACCTGGGATGTCAGTGATAGTCATTAAAGACAGATTGAGGCACTAGACTACCAAGAGATATAAAAATAAAAAAATACACATGGGGGGCATGAGACTACCACCATAAAAAATATTAACATATAAATAATATACTCATGGGGAACAGACTACCAGGGATACAATCATGGTTAAGTACATTACTATGATGGGGAGGAGGTCGCTAGATTACCAGGGATAATGACAACTAATGTGTTTTTTTTTTTTTTTATATTCAGATGGGGCAGAGCAAAGCCCCCTGACGAAAACCCACCCTCATCTCACTTAATAAGGCACCCCTGGGCTGCAAAAAGCTATGTTTAAATCTGGCCATCTCGTCCCTCACTCGCGATGCACGATCACGATCAGAGATTCTCGTGATCAAAAAATTTGTAGGCTAGCGATCAAAGATCATTAGCGAGCCACGAACGAAGAATTTAAAAGCTAATATCTGTATTTTTGGACCGATTTGGATAGAACCAAAGCCATGGCTCGATAGATTGGGGTTCCCTGAGTAAAACTCATCGAAGTTTTACTTCAGAAGTGACCCCTGAGCCGAGATATTTGTGTTTGTACGCTTGGAATACTGAAAACAAGATGTCGGACCTCGCGATCAAAGAATTTTTCAAATTCCTCTGGGACAAAGATTCTTGAACCGTGAGGCTGCAAATTCTTTGATCTTCAGGCGGGATGAGATGGCCAGAACCCCATTCTTTGATCGCAAAATATACATATAAATTTAACTTAAAAGTGCCATAACTTTTGAATGCCTTAATATTTTTTCACCAAAGAAACAGCTGCATGTTTGGCCACCAAAGCTCTTTCAAACGAGCCATCTCGCAGAGTGGCACGCCACACGACGGCCGTGCAGGACCACATTCAGAATGCCAAAAGGTGCCTCCAAAAATGGATAATTTTGCATTTTTCAGCGCTTTCATACACAAAGACTGGCACTCCGACCGAAACGCTATTTGGCAAATCAAGAGATTTACCATGCCCCAACGCGTGTACCAAATTTCAGGCAAATCCATTGAACGGGTCCAAAGTTAACGATCAAAATTTTGATGTTCGCTTGTAAATGACCGCTGAACCCTAACTATAGTGGTGCGACCGCACCACTATAATACATACCATGGGGGGGAGAGCTCCAAGCTGACAATAAAACCTGTTATTTTCACTGCAGTGTGATAAACGAAGCTGACGACAACAGAGTTAAAATAAATGCTGTTTATATATACTCTGCTGACATCAGCTTCCCCACCACCTGCAGTCCACATTAAAACCCTTAGATTCCATATTCCCCAAACAAGATAACATGTCTTTCTAAGAGACCAATACCTACAGGATCCATGAAACGGCAGCACGTACTATACTCTTACTCGGAATCAGATTAGCCAGTGAAGACGAAAACCAGAAGAAAGAAAGCAGATCTCGGACAACACTATTACTTTCATAACGCCACAGTTTCTGATACTAGTCAGAGAAACGTTACTTTCTCAATCAAATGAAACCTTTGTCAGTACTTACCCTAAGAAATAATAGCTGGAAAAGTAAAACGTGTTCAAAGCCCAAACTGTTTGAAGTTCTGACTCGAAGAAACAAACCGAAACAAAGTAACTTTGTATCTCTGAAACCACAGAAGTCCCGCTCTCATGCACACACAGCAACCAAACACCAGATAACCAATGAAATATTACAAGGAAACTACTACTCCAGTCTACACTGATGCACCATTCATGAAATCTCACAGAACCCCCCCCCCCCACAGAAACACACTCCTGAAAACATATCAAGTTTATAGCAAATGTATTAAAGGAGCTCCCACCCCCATTGTATAAATAGCACACATGATGTACAGATCATATAGAGAATATTCACTCCTGCAGAGCGGCCTGGATACTCGCACTCGTGAGTATCCAGAGCTCACTCTGCAGAAGTGAGAATATTTTCCATATCACACTCCTGACCGTTATGTATCCTACATATATATAGAATATATATACACACACACACACACACACTAGTGGTGAGGTGATATCTCCTCTGATAAAAATGTGTATTCTCACCCCAGTGTAGTAAATACTGCTGACATAGGCACTGTGATATCAGACATTTCTAGGGACATGGATATGTTGTTCATCCACACTCATTGGCAGTATCCTTGCCGCTTTAAATCTTGCCGGAAGGTCTTCAAGCTTGCTCCTCCCACCCACCCGGGTGGTATAACTCTCGGCTCCGCCCCATGACGCCAGATCTTCCTTACCACTTGGAAGCTCAGGTTCCCTCCTTAACGCTCTGCGTTTGTGACTAGTTCCTATTTCTCCGTTTGCGGATTTAAAATAAAATTTTGCAAAAAAAGACTTCCAGTCTTCTATCCCTCGCTGATACGATGGACCATCGACTCGGTTCGGAGATGCCCATGCGAACGAAAGATGTCTCGGGCGGATCCACACTCACGTGTGTATACTGTAGGCCTTGAGCACGACCCGCAGGCTTGCGACCTGTGCTGCTCATCTTTCTCGGCCTCGTCCTCGAACCGTGCTGCCCGGTGCAACTGGGCGTCCGGCGTTCCCTCGGTGAAGTCAAGAGGCCCCGGTTGGCGGTGTCGCGGCGGGCTTTCGGCGGATCAGCTCGGCGGATGGTCGCCCTCGAAGAGGAGGCGCGGGCCGATCTTCTCGGCCGCGGCATTTATCCCGCTCTCTGGGTTCTTCCTACGGCTTCTTTTAGGAGCTTTGTCTGTCCTCTCCCCAAGGAAGGGCCTCGTCTACTGGACACATTCGGTCAAAAGGACGTGAATCATCGTCGGCGCAGGAAGGAAAAGTCTCGGGCCGTCGACAATAAGCGGTCAACCATTAAACCGACCACAGCCTCACGATCCCCGTCAGGTCAGTTGACCGAGACTCCCACCGATGAAGTCGAGATTTTTCTCGACCCATTGGACGGGCTGTCGCCTTTAGCAGCCGAGATTCCCCTCTCCCCGGTTCCCCCGGGAGGAGTTGAGGATCCCGTGGGCTCGCCTGTGCCTCCGGTTCCGGAGCCCTCGGATGGACCATCCGAGCCGAAGGGAGTGCCGGTTCCGGCCGACACCTCCCCGCACCGACCTCGGAAATTCCGGGACTCTCGGTCGGTCTCGGACCTCTTCGCGGTCCAGCCGATCCCACCGTCATGGCGGTCTCTGTCTCGGCAGCGATGGCGGCGTCGCGCTCATCCTCGTCCTCCTCCTCGGATGAGGGGAGGCTTCGGCGTAAATTACGTCGACGGTACGAGGACCTTATGTTGCAACAGCTCCTCCTGGCCGGGATTAAGCCGACTCCGTCGCCTTCCCCGGCCATTAAGTGGCTGTCACCGGAACGGCCGACACAACCCCTCGACTTATCCGAGGAGCCTATACCCAGGCCGGTTGTTCGGCCAAAACCAGCTGCTCCACCGATTCCGGTGGAACCTCCGCCTCCACAGCCACCAATTGGGGCTCCGACCAAGGATTCTCGGTCGGCTAAGGGTCTACCCATCGGCTGTCAGTTACCTCACTCCCGACCGACCTCGGCAGGTGAAGGGTGGCTCAGGCCAGAGCAGCTCTTCGAGGACTCTTCCGAGTCCGAAGATGATTCCTCCTTCTTCTCCAAGCGACTGGACTTGGAGTCTTCAGGAGGTCAGTCAATGGGCGATAGCCGTCGTCCTTCCTAGGACTGCTGACTCATCTCGGAGTCTACCGGGATGGAGCTCGAACCGTTCCAAGCGGGCCAGGTATCCCTCATGGAGATTCTGGACCGAGGGTTCTCCGACGGAGGCCTTTCCGGTGGCCGAGGCCATAGTGGGTCGGCACTGGAACTTTGGCAGCGCCCTGCTTCCTGCCCTGCGCCTTGACCAGGATGGCCAGGAAGTATCTGGTCCCCGGTTCCTTGTCCGGTTTTGGAACACCCTCTGCTGAGGGGTTGGTTACCGACAGCGTTTTCAGCGCGCCCGGCGCGCCAGGGATGTGGACAAACCTCCTGACAAGGAGTCCAAGAAATTGACTATGTCGGGCGAAAGCCACGCTACGTCCTCTCTCGGCCTTCGTCAGGCCAGTTCGGCCGTCCTCATGGCACATTTTCTCATGCCCTGTTGGGCTCCCTGGATGAGGTCATCCCTCATCTTCCCGCCGATCTGCAGACTACGGTTAAGCAGGTGCGGGACCAGGGCAGGGCAGTGGCCAAACAGCAGCTCCAGACTGCTTTGGATATAGGGGACTCATGTGCCAGATCGGTGGCGGCCGCAGTGGCTATGCGTCGGAGGGCTTGGCTGAGGATATCCACCTTTACTTCGGATACCCAGCACAAGTTGGCGGATGTTCCCTTTTTGGGGACTGACCTCTTCGGCCCTGGGGTGGAAGGTCACCTGCAGAGGATCGAGAAGTCCAATGCCACCTTGGACTCGGTCTCTTCCGCTCAGAAGGACAAAGGCCGCAAACCACAGCCTAAGCCCTTTCGTCCTTCTGTGACCCCGGCGCGCCCGGCCCAGCAACGTCAGGGCCAGCAGGCTCGGCCTTGGCATCCCAAACCCAAGCCCCGGCTTCCTCTAACAGGAGGCAGGGAGGAAAGGGCCCAGGAGGTCCCTCGGCCGGTCCCTCCTCCAAGCCTGCCCAGTGACGGGCTGAGGTGTGGCCCCATCCCGTCCTACCCCTGGTCCCCCAATGAGGCCGACCATGTACTACCTGAACTGCCAGCCGGGACGCCTCCATGCTTCTATGCAAGGAAGCTCTCCGCATTTGGTCACTGCAGCAGCCTGGAGGCGGATCTCCTAGCCATTCATGTGGCAGGGCGCCCAACACCCTGGCCGATGCCCTGAGCCGGATAGGGACTGCATCTCACAGTGGTCTCTCCTGCCAGTGGTAGTGCAAGATCTGTTTTCCCACTGGGGCACACCTCAGGTGGACCTGTTTGCCTCCAGGGAGAACGCGAAGCTGAGGCTGTTTCATGCGCCCCCTCAGCAGGGGCTCGCTGCAGGGGATGCCTTCTCGAGGCTGTGGACCCGCCTCTTCTACGCCTTTCCCCATTTCCTTGGTTCACAAGGTGCTTCTCAAAGCAAGGAGGGACAAGGCGCAGGTGATCCTGATAGCCCCAGACTGGCCCTGCCAGTTCTGGTACCCAGATCTCCTCAGCCTCAGCTCCAGGCTACCGAGGCAGCTTCCAGCTCGCCCGGACCTGCTTCCAGTCAATCAGGGGAAGGTGTTCCATCCGGACCTTCAATCCCTGCACCTGACGGCCTGGTTCCTGAGCGGCTAGAGTTCCAGGCCTTGGGTCTTTCCGACGAGGTCCTCAATGTGGTTGAGGCATCCCGTAAGGAGTCGACCAGAAAATGCTATGCCTTCAAATGGAAGAGATTCTCCATTTGGTGTCAGGGCAAGGGCCTGGACCCTTCCTTCTGTTCTGTGGCAAGCATTTTGGACTATTTATGGTCCCTTTCTAGTCAAGGGCTTGGTCGACGACCTAAGGTGCACCTGGCAGCCATCTCTGCTTACAGGCGCGGGCGGGAAGCAGTCGATGGTATGCAAGAAAGGTGGTCGGGCGCTTTTCAAAGGCCTTGATCACATTCCCCTCGCAGGCGAAACCGCACCTCCGTGGATCTACTGCTGGTACTGGCAAAGCTCATGGGCAAGCCATTCGAACCAATGCACAGGTGTGAACTCTCTCACCTGTCGTGGAAGACCGCCTTCTTGGTGGCTATCACGTCAGCCAGAAGGATGGGAGAGCTCCAGGCGCTTTGCATCGAGTCTCCTTACCTGGTCTTCCACAGGGACAAGGTTGTCCTGCGCCCCACCCGAAATTCCTTCCAAGGTGGTGTCGGAGTTTCACCCATAACCAGGTGCTGACTCTGCCGGTGTTCTACCCCAGTCACACCTCGAGGCTAATATAGGCTCCATACCATGGACCCTAGAAGGCGCCGCTTATTATAAGGAGTGCACTGCTGAAATTGGGAGAGGTTCGCCAGCTGTTTGTCACCCTACGCTGAAGCCGCATCTGGCAGACCTGCAGCCAAGCGGGACGATAGGCAGGTGGGTCACCTCCTGCATAGATTGCTGCTATAAGTTGGCGGGCATGGAGCCTCCCAGAGGGATAAGAGCTCATTCTACCCGTCGTACTGCTGCATCGGTGGCTGCTTCCAGGGACGTTCCTATCCAGGAAATCTGCAGGGCTGCTACCTGGAAGTCAGCACACACCTTTATTATCAATTACCACATCGACCTTGAGTCACGCCGGGATGCTGGTTTTGGGGCCTCGGTTCTCCAGTCCTTATTTCCCAAGTAAGTATTGGGGGTGTGCGCCTTGCCTTCCTCTTCCCGGAGAACTGCTAGGAGTCTGCCAGTAAGTGTGGATGAACAACATAGCCATGTCCCTAGAAATACAGGTTACTCACCTGTAACAGGAGTTCTAGGAATGGTATATGTTGTTCATCCACACGACCCACCCGACCTCCCCGGCTTCGACGCACAACCTGAGCTTCCAGCGGGCCAGATCTGGCGTCATGGGGCGGAGCCGAGAGTTTTACCACCCGGGTGGGTGGCAGGAGCCAGCTTGAAGACCTTCCGGCAAGATTTAAAGTGGCAAGGAACCTGCCAATAAGTGTGGATGAACAACATATACCATTCCTAGAACTCCTGTTACAGGTGAGTAACCTGTATTTATAAAACGCCCAATCCAGAAAAGCTCTGAGCGCTATACAGAGTTCAGACATAAAATTATAACATAAACATTTAGAATACATCTCAACTTAAAATAATCAAAGGCTTAGAGACATTGATTAATCGGGAAAACCTTGTAGAAATAAAAAGGCCTTCACAGAGGCTTTGAAGGCCTCCACCCTGTATATAGAAAGGGAGTGAGTTCTATAACACTGGATAAGCCACTTCAAAAGCTCTGTTGCCCAATAATTTGAGCCTTGGTGGACGGACAATGAGCAGGCCTGCGTCGGTGGAGCAGAGAGGGCGAACTGAGTGGTAGGGCATTGTATGCTAAAAAGCAGATCTTGAAGGTGATGCGTTGACACATAGGCAGCCAGTGAAGTGCACACAGAACTGGCGTGATGTGTTCGCTCTATGAGGAACCCACAATCATCCTGGCTGTAGCATTCTGGACCAGCTGTAGGCATTGCATCAGACCTCCAGATAGCCCTAGGTAGAGAACATTGCAGTGGTCCAACCTAGAGGTGATGAGAGCATGGATGGTTGTCACTAGGTCCTCTTGAGCTAGATATGGCTTGATCGTGGCAATGTTTTGAAGGTGTAAAGCCAGATCAGACCACAGATGATACCTGTTCTAGTGTCAATCTGCAGTCCAAAATGCCACCCCCCCGGGTTCTTTACCACATCAGCTGCCATGAGAGATCAGCTGCCCACTAATGGGAGAGCCACACCATGCACAACCGCCAAGCCCCAGTTCGATCACCATGACCTGTCTTACGTTGGTTGAGATGTAACCAGTTTGAGGCCATCCAGTCACTTTATTTCAGCCAAACTCTGACTCAGCACTGAAGCCGCAAGATCATCAGGAGAACAAGACAGGTACAGCTGAGTGTCATCTGCGGAGCAGTGAAACCCAACATTGTACAATCTGATGATCTTCCCCAATGGCAGCATGTGCACAGAAAACAAAATGGGGGCAAGGATCGACCTTTGAGGAACTTAACAGGACAACGCAGAGGCCTCCAATGTCAAATTTCTCAGGGCTACCTGCTATGTTTTTCCAGTTTATGTAAGACTTGAACCAGTGCAAAACTGCATGGGTAAGGCCACATAGTTTCTCAGGTGATCCAAAAGCACCCCATGGTCAGCTGTGTCAGTGCTGATGAGAGATCCAAAAGCACCAAGGTGGAACGTTGTTGTCAGTCCCTCACAAGGAGATGATCATGGGTTACTATAACAAGAGCAGTCCTGGTGCTATGCCAGGGCCAGAAGCCCACCTGGAGAGGCTTGTAGATGTAAAAAGACTCCAGGCAGTCTGTCAGCTGCTCCACCACCTTCTCAATAATGGGAAAGTTAGAGACAGGTCTGTAGTTCGCTTAAACTTCAGGGGCCAAGGATGGCGTGGCCTCAGAAACGGGTCAGAACTCATCTCAGACAGGCAGAGATACATCATCAAAGGCACAACTACTATTGGCCCATACTAGGCCACCCAAAGAAATTCCCAGTCTAATGGCAGACACCTTGTCGGCGAGAAACCATCCAAACTCCTCGCACATTTCGGCAGAAGATCTGACAGGCTGCATACAAGGAGGATTTAACAGCCTGCCTTCAGTGCAGAAGAGCTGAGCTGGGTGATTTTTCCCTGCAGCAATGGATCGTGACAGGAACTCTGCCTTTTTCAGGTCGATTTGTACGCTGATATTCAGCATAATGAATTTTCAGGGCCAGTCTGTCCTTCACAGACCTAGACCTTCTCCAGGAATGCTCCAACCTTCATCCATTAGTCTTCAACTGACGTGGCTTAGCACAGTACCATGGTGAACTACGATGAGAGGTCAAAGGACAGATGCGATAAGGTGCACTAAAGTCTAGGACAGCTGTAAGCGCCATATTGTAGCACGCCACGGCCACCTCCAGGCCTTGTACACATGCCAGCAACATACCAGAGACATCCAGTGCTTCCTGGAGCTTGTGAAGCTCTAAATTATGTTTAGGATGGCACTGGATATGCTCCATCAGGGGAAGGGGTAGTTAAACTGGGAACCTCACACTGAAACGACACTGCATGACGGTCCAACCAAGAGACCGAATCAACCTTGACTGCACAGATGTCAAGTCCTAATGAGACTATCATGTTCAGTATGTGCCCCCACTGATAGGTTTCTGAGGCAACAGCCTGCATCAGTCCCAGTGAAGACAACTGAAGGAGTTCTGCCTGATTGCGAGGTTTCATCATCAGTCCAGGCCAGAACAGCCATGTTGCATGCTCCATGCAAGCAGTGCAAGGAGAAAGATTGCTGCAGTGTTGTCACTTAACCTACACGTATCCATCACAACCTCTGTAAAGCTGTTCCTTAAAGGGCAGGCATTTGATGTCAGCTCGGAACAGGGTGTTTGCTTTATAGTAAAGGTGATTAGAATGGAGTGTAATCTTAATAGGACTCAAGGCACAGTAGCCTGACAGATGACAAGCTTCTAGCAAGGTTTTAGTGCGTTAGTTTAGCATCATGGAAAAGTTCCTATTTCACAGAAAGGGTGGTGGCAGGGTGGATTGCTGTGACAGAAGTCGTATCGCTGCAGAGTGTTGGGGGCTTCAAGGGGAGGGTACAAATCGGGAGGGGTGGAGGGCATATGAGGGAGGGGGCAGCTGCAGTCTAATGGACTGAAGTGCTGCACACTCGAGCAGACTAGATGACCAAATGGCCTGTATCTGCTGGCAATTTTGTATGTTCGTATGTCTTAGTACAGTAAGCGCAGTATCCAAAACCGTGAACATTCAAATTGATCATCTTGGGACCCAATCATATGCAGGTAAAACTAGCATTATTTTGTCAAGGCTGTAGGAAAGACTGTTGGACATTAATTGATACCTAGATAGAGGAGATGGATGTCTTAGACAGACAGTGAGTACAATGTTTAGTTGCTTTTCTAATGTGTTAGTCACTGTTCTCTCTTTCTACAGGTGAAGATGCCTTCTTGTCTGCCATCATTAACTACACCAACAGTTCCACTGTGCATTTTAAACTATCTCCCACCTATGTTTTGTACATGGCATGCCGGTATGTCCTTTCCAGCCAGTACCGGCCAGACATGAGTCCTGCCGAGCGCACACATAAGGTCATTGCAATAGTGAACAAGATGGTGAGCATGATGGAAGGAGTCATCCAGGTGAGTTGTTCGTTAGCCTTGCTTTCTGTCAGGAAATAAAAGACCCGTCTGTTGTCCACATTTTCAGCATCTCCCCAAGAGTGCACCCATTAGTTTTACTTATATAGGGGTTACAGTTCGTAAAGAAGCATTGACATGTATTGCTGACCATTCCTGTCTACAGAAATGAGCAGTGCAGTATTAATAGCTCAGGTACTTCACTAGTGCTGTGCCCAAGAGAGGCTGGAGTAACTGGCTGAGACTCTGCCAGACAGTAGCGGAATACCTGGGAGGAACAGGAAGACCTCTTCCTGTTTAGATTCCCAAAGGTTTCCGCTGCTAGTGGTTTTTTCCCCTTCTCCTAAGCCCGAAGAGCCATAAAACAGAATTGTAGCTTGTTGATGTTTTAATGAACTCCATGAGGCAACTGCAACCACAATAGGTGACAAGCTGGAAGGATCCACTGGTCTTTGTTTCATCTAGCATTTCCTCTGTCCTGATGCTTCTGTTTTTTTTCCTACCTTATGAATTGGTAAAAAGTACAGTGAAAGCCCTGCATGCTTGCTACCCATTCTCAAAGCGACTGACTGCTGGAAGAATAGGTGAAGTGTATCTGGCAGCCAGTGGTTGGAGTATAGATTTTTAATGGATGACATATCACAGACACACAAATGCACACCTTTTGTTACAGGGCATAGGGGCAGATCAGTTTAGCCTGTACATGCTTTTTAAGAATTTGTTTTAACTGCACATAAACATTTATAACTTGCTTCAGAGGAAGCTGCACTTTGTGATAAAATCCTGTTAGGGAGAAGTTGAAAAATCCAAGTTGTGGGTATAGTGGCCCTGGCATGAATTATTCATCTTATTACCATTTACCGATGGGGCTTGCCCCTCTGTGGGTTAGACAGTGAGCCAGATCTTTGTTTACTCATTGCCATCATTACGCAGTGTACTGCAGAAAATACAAATTCAGTAATTAACTACCATATGCTTAAAATATCTACTTACAATCAGTCACGATTACACAATGGTTCAGTAGAGCTGTGCCCTGTGTTATTAGGGCAGACAATCTTCAGAGCTGAGGGTAACATATAATTGAGTTAGTGTAAATAATGCACAAAAAAACAAGTACTTTCAAACTCCGTAATAGACGAGTGTGTATTATGAGCTGTGTATTATGGAGTTTTTCACAGCTGTCTCCTGTCCTGCACTAGGTCAGCCATTGAGCTGTTGCAGAATTAGTTTAGTTTATTCATTTAATAGAGCGCTGTACTTGATTGCGGCTCTAGGTGCTTTACAGATACCAAACATCATACCAAATTAAAAACATACATAAATATAACACCACATTAGGTTAAAAGCTAAAAATAGGGGAAAAACTTGGATAAGTAGAAAGGTCTTCAGATCCCTCTTGAAGGCACTAACTGAGGGGTTTCTCTTCTGTTAGAACTAAACACTGCACCTTTGATTTTAAAACCAGTAATTATAAAAAAAAATGGGTGGGGGGATAGTTCAAAGATTACAAGACACCTCTGGAAAACAATATGGCGGACAAGATTTTGTGAGTAGTTTATTTTTTTAATATTTCATTGGAATTCAAATCTTGTTTTTAAATCTGTCTGCCATATTGTTTTTAAAAAGTGTCACATTCAATAGTTCTTCATTTATGGATGGCAGAATTATATAAGCAGTAGGACATGACTGGGTGTGCATTATGGTAATATGATCCTACCGTATCTGGTGGGTTGTTAGGCATGAGATGCAGCTGAGTGCTGTTAAAGGCACCTGAAAAATGCGATTATAGTACCATAATGGCATAAGCTGGAGTGTCCTATTGCACCTAGAAAATGGCTAGTAAATATCTGACACAAAAAAAAGACATTATTTTTTAAATGAGACATAAAGACCTTTCATTGAAAACACTTCAGTTTTAACTTTGAAGACAAAAAAAAGTGTGGTTTGGGGTAGAAGCTAAAAACAATGAAACCCCCCCAAATATTAGATGCCAAATTTCCATTTAAACACAGTACATGTATTTTTAACATAAATATGTTCAGAACTGCTCAACTCACCATGTTGTTTGGGGGTGGAGGGGAGATTCCTCCTAAAAAGGTTCACCCATCCCTTGGTTAGATGCAGGTTTTATGAACTTTTTCTTTAAGCAGTTTGGAATACTGCTCATTTAACTGCGTTTTCCACCTTTCCCCTCTTTGTTTTCTAATATAAAATAAGTTAGAAAAAACTGTTAACTGATTGGTATTGGCTGTTCAGACCCAACTGCATGAGCTTAAAAGTGTTAGAACTTCTTTTCCAACCTTGGCAACTTACAGGAGATTCTTGGGCCCATTTCACTTATCCCCGATTACCCTCACAAACATGGCTACTGGGACCTAAAAATAAATCTCCCTTGAACTGAACTGAAAAAATAAATAAATGTTCCTTCCTCTCGTTATTCTTTTCCTTACACAAATATACACATTTTGAAAAAGTACTACTGCAGTACTCACAATTTAAACTACTGTTTCTTTGAAAACTTCTTCCTAGCCTTACCTGCTTACCAGGTAAACCTATGCTGCTACTTACCATGTCAAAGGTAAAAATTGAGGGGCCTGGCTCCAAATGAGTTGTGTTGTGTGTGCGTGTTGCAAGGAGCTAATAGCCACGTGCCTCAGGTAGCTGTGAAGTACTGAACATTCTGTCAGTAGAACTGTGCAGAATTTAAGAGCAGCCGACACCTTTGGAGCGGGCAACTCATGCTACATCAATCCCCCCACACACACACCGGACACATTCAACACTTTGGAACATTCTAGCCTTTCACTTAACAATTCTTAAAGGGATCCGTACTACTTCCCGATCACAGATCTCCAGGTAGGTCACCTGGGGGCCAGTGACCATCACATGGTATGGTTCAATTTGGCAACTACATCTAAATCATCCCATTCCAAGGCAAAAATATGAGACTTCAGAGGAGCTGACTTTGATAAGATGGCCAACAGAGTTAAGCTAGCCCTGGCAAAAAGAAACACAGGTGAGGGGGTACAGGCAAAGTGGGCAAGCATCAAGGATGCAATATTGAAGCAACATCCCACTGTGTTAGACAGAAAAAGAAGTGCAAAAGAAGAAGGAAACCACTTTGGTTCTCAAATACAGTAGCAGAAAAGGTCAGAGCCAAAAGGCTGGCCTTCAGGAAATATAAGGGAACACAGTGGTATGAAGATAGGGAGGCATACCAAACTGCCCTAAGGGAAGCAGGGAAGGCAGGCAAAGTCCCAAACTGAGGAAACACTAGCATGAACAGTAAAAGAAGGTGACAAGACTTTCTATAGATACATTAGTGAAAGGAGAAAGTTCAGAGGGGGTGTTGCTAAGCTCAAAGGAGAAAAGGGGGCATGTGAGGAGGAGGACCCTGTAAAAGCATCTATCCTAAATAGATACTTTTGCTCAGTATTTACTGAAGGGAAGGTAGGGCAGGGCCCACAGCTCAGCACCATGGACACAGGGGGGAGGGAGGTGAGCACTACTCTCTTCACAAAAGAAAGGGTCCTACAAGAGCTCTCTAAGCTCAAGGTGAACAAGGCAATGGGACCTGATGGCATACATCCCAAGGTACTTAAGGAGCTAAGGGTAGAACTAGCAGAGCCATTAGCAGAACTGTTTAGTGAGTCTCTGAGCACAGGAGAGGTCCCAGAAGACTGGAGAAGGGCTCATGTGATCCTGCTCCACAAGAGTGGTAGCAGGGAGGAGGCAGGGAACTACAGACCAGTCAGTCTTACCTCAGTAGTGGGCAAGATTATGGAGGCACTCCTTAAGGAAAGGATAGTGCAACACCTGGAATCCGTAGGGGCACAGGATCCAAGACAGCATGAGTTTACAAAAGGAAGGTCCTGTCAACTAATAATCTCATAGATTTCTTTGACTGGGTAACCAGGTGGTGGACCAAGGGGGCAGTTGATGTCGCCTACCTTGACTTCAGCAAACTTTCGACACTGTTCCATAGAGATTGATAAATAAGCTGGGTAGGCTCGGGGTGGAGGTCAGAAGTTGGTCAACCGGGTGGCAAACTGGTTGATGGGCAGAAAACAGAGAGTGGTGATAAATGGTATACAGTCAGAAGAGATGCAAGTCACAAGTGGGGTACTTCAGGGATCAGTCCTGGGGCCAGTCTTCTTCAGTATCTTCATTAGTGACATTGCAGATGGACTAGAGGGTAAGGCTTGTCTGTTTGCAGATGACACCAAGATCTGCAATGGAGTAGATGATCCAGATGGGGTGGGCAGAATGAAAAGAGATCTGGATAAATTAGCAAAATGGTCAGAAGCGTGGCAACTGGGATTTAATGCAAAGAAGTGCAGGATCATGCACATAGGGAAGAGAAACCCCGAAGCCACCTATAGGCTGGGAGGGGAGTTGCTGGCAGTCACAAAGGAAGAAAGAGACTTGGGCATCATCACTGATGATCTGAAATCATCAAGCGACCTCTAAAGCAGTAGGTAAGGCTAGGGGATGTTAGGGTGTATTAGTAGGGGGTTTCATAGTCGTGTAAGAGGAGTAATAATCCCTCTTTACAAGACGCTGGTTAGGCCCCATCTGGAGTACTGCGCAGTACTGGAGGCCACACCTTCACAAGGACATTAACCAAACTGAGGCAGTCCAGAGAAGGCAACCAAAATGGTACAGGGACTGCATCAGAAGACATATGAGGACAGATTACGGAGCTCAATATGTATACCCTTGAGCAAAGGAGGGAAAGAGGTGATATGATCGAAACATTCAAACACCTTAAGGGCATTAACAAGGTGAAAGAGTCTAACATGTTTAAATATAAGAAAAATAGCAGGACAAGAGGACACAGCATGAGATTAGAGGGAAGCCGATTAAGGGGGAATGTGAGGAAATTCTTTTTCACAGAAGGAGTGGTGGATGCATGGAACTTCCAACTTCAGGAAGTGGTGGCTATGAATACAGTGCAGGGCTTCAAACAGGCATGGGATAGGCATAAGGGAACAATACAGATGAGTATGAATAGATAGGCCACTGACAGAGCAAAGGCTGATGGCACATTTATAAGGTAGAAAAAGAAATGGGCAGACTGGATGGGCCTTGCGGTCCTTATCTGCCGTAAACCTCTATGTTTCTATGACATGAATTTGCTCGACAACTGAATTCCCGGCGCCAACATCCCGACACCATTGAAAGCCTGACAGTCGACCAACACACAATCTTGTCATTTATTTGTGTGGCGCACACCTAATTTTACCCGCGCTTGCAAATAAATACTGTACTATCGCACAGCATTATACTTGAGCAGCATTATTAACAGACGCACAGTAGGACTTGCAGAATTACAGGCAGGGCAGCGTTACGGATCCCTAAAAGAAATGAGACAAACCTCAGATCCTGTTCACTCTTCCATATCCCCTGAGTGGTTACCGCCTTAGTATATTTGCCCTTGCAACTTCGCATGTAGCATGTCGGGCACCATTATGGAGGTTGTCATTTTTCCTGATCTTGCCAGTCAAAATATTGGGATGGTACAGATTGTAAGGGCAGATACCCAGGGAAGTAAAATACAATGCACATGATTTTTTGACATGCATACTGTTTACTTTTACCATCAAATGTAGGCAAATATAGGGATTTTGGCATGTCGAGCAAGAGTTTAATAAATGAGGAGCAAGGCACAGAAAACATTTTTTGTATCCTGTTACTATTTTCAATCAGGTATCATTTAGAATTGTTTTCTGTTAACGTTTGAGAATGTAAAACATAGGAAACTATACCCATGATAAAGTCGTTACCCATGTGGCAAGAATACTGTATGAGGGGCCAGATTTTCAGAGAGGTCAAATACTGACGCATATGCAAGTTTTTACTGTTACCGGCAAATATCGTGATTTCAGCAAGTCCGGCTGAAGTATGCATCAGGAATTACTGGGATGGGAAATTGAAGTCTGGAACTTGACAGTTGGGAAGATACGTGCCGGGAAAACTTACCTAACCCTTCTTAAATTGGATTAAAATGTGAATTAGGTAGGTAGTGTGAGTTGCATGGAGATTAGGCAAGCTAAACATAGACGATGACGGCAGAAGACCACCATCGGTCCATCCAGTGTGACTGTAAAACTCTATAATACCTGGCCAGCTATTTTTTCTTGTGGCTGAGACAGTTGTTATTCACCGTAATAACCTGCGGGTTATTATGGCGAACATGAGCTGTGCTACTCAAAAGCAGGCGTTCACTAATTGACTGTCCATCTCCTTCTGGGTGAGCTGAACATTTTCACAAACATGGTGGCTCTGTATCCCTGATACTGATGGGCCGCCACGGCATCAGCGGTCCTCTGAAGGTATTTTTTTTAAATAAAACTTCTATTGCAGCCATCGTTTTTTAAAATAAAACATCTACTACACCCTCTAAATTTAACAGAGAAAAAACTCTTATCTGGTTGATCCCGCTGATCTCCACCTTGAATGGAACGGAGCCACGGCTGACTCCACACAGCTGAAGGTGAGTGTAGCAATGTTTGAATACAAAGTTAAAGTCTCCCCCCCCCAAAAAAAAAAAAAAAGTATAAGCTAGAAACACCAGCCCGAGTGTATAGGGTATTACAGTAGCTGAGCCTTGAGGTTACGGAAGCCTGTATTAGAGTTGCCAGGTCCTCTTGCACAAGACTGGGCTTAATTCAGGAGATGATTCAGGATGGAAAAATCTACTGCGGACCACAGCTGACACATGATGTTCAAGGCTAAGTCGTGAGTCCACAGTGACTTCCAGATTTTTAACCCTTGCCACAACAGACAGTGTCACGTTATTTAAAGATAGCAACCCTATGGCTTAGCTCTGACCTGCTGACCTGTGGGGGTATGGTTCGACCTGTAACAACTCTGTTTCGGCAGGGTTGCTTGTCCCAGCCAGCTGGAAGCCATCCAGTCTTAGATTTCTTGAAGGTGCTGCTCCGACAGAGACTGCATTTTGCCCATCAGTTGCCCACAGGTGCAGCTGAGTATCATCTGCTCACACATATCTAATGACCTGCCCCAGAGGCAACATGCACATTGCAAACAGCATGGGGACAGAATCTGTCCCTGTGGAAGCCCACAGTTTACAGCGGCAGATCATGACAAGAAAGATCCCATCACTGCCTGCTGTATCCTGTTGGACAGGTACGACTTGAAACATTTCACTGCTGTTCTGGTACTGCCCCCATATTCCTTAAGGTGTTCTGTCAAAACCCCATGGTCCATGGTGTCAAACACCACCAAGAGATCAATGAGAACAACAGTGGAGTGCTCCCCCTTATCTGATGCAAGGAACAGGTCATTGAACACCTTGCCGAGTTCTGTAATGTGTACTGTGGTGAGGCCTGGAACTCTACTACAAAGGTTCATAAGTGTTACATTTTTTGAGGTGAGCCTCAAGCTGCAGTGCCACCATCTTCTCGATTACCTTCCCCATAAAGGTATTAGTTCGAGATGGGTTTTTTGTTTGCCAGCCCACCTAGATCCAAGGATAGGTTTTTCAGAAGGGGTTTCACTATGTCTTTTTTTAAAGGCCACAGGGAAACACCCCTAGGAAAGTTAAGTTGTAGCTGTGTTGGTCCCAGATCCAATCAACAGCAGGTGGGGGTACAGACCAGAGATCACATTGAGCTCTTCCTAATGCAAAACTGGCTTAAACTCACTTCAGGGCATCGGAGGCCGCCATGCCACTTGGCCTCACCACCGCTGGCTGTCAGTAGGCCCCCTATAGAGGTTCCAGCTCTGACAGAGGACACTCTGTCCAGGAAAAATTGCCAAATTTTTCACATCGTTCATGAGCTAAAACCCCACTTGGCTGCAGACATTGAGGAGTAATTAACCTGTCCACAATGCAGAAGAGCTGAGCAGGCCTGTTTTCACCCTTATACAATAACCTGTGACAGGAATTCTACCTTTTTCAGGGATACTTCCTTCTAATAGTCCCTATAGTGGGCCCTCAAAGTCAGTTTGTCAAATTAAGTGTCAAACATGTCACTGTATTTCTGTTTTTAGCTACCCTACCACCAGCATATAGGGACTATGATCTCTCTTTCAAGTTAAAATGGAAGTACATTTCAACAAAATGTTGTAATTTTTAACTTAATGTGGTCCAGTTGCACACCTTGGAGGGCCAGCTAGCCAATCAGGTGGTGTCATTTTGCTGACACATTTTATAATCGTTTCTTTTACACCCCTTTGGTGCGTGTTGCTTTACAAATCACTGATGTTTTGCTGTCGTGGTTTATTGAGCAACACCCACTTTGAGGGAGTAAAAAAAAAGTAACATGCTACTGCCCATATATAATTCTTTATCTATCCTATACTATTTTGCTAATGGTCTTGTTCACAAAAAAAAAAAAAAAAAAATAGTTGAGCAAAGTAATACTCCATGGCATTTAAGAAATAAGTCAGACTTTTAAATCAACAGTTGTTGTACACGTATTGCTCTGAAATCTACCGGTATATTTTGCAAATTTGTATTGCATTTCAGTTTTGACTTTTTTTTTTTTTATTTGTTATAAATGAGTTTCTGTCAGAGCCCTGCACGGACCTGTGCTAGTCCTGCCACCGTTTCTTTCTTGAAAAAAGGGGCAGACCCTGGCAAGGAATGATTTGGAGGTCCTCTGAGCCCTACCTGGCCTGGGGCCACACTGGACACCTGGTGCAAGAGGACATCAGAGAGCAGAAAATAAGGATATTCAGCGGCAATCACCTAATATTATTTGTTGCTTTAAGAAAAGGGTTTTGCAGTGCATTGTGTGTAGGTATGTTGTTAAAAGGGCTGTATTGTTAAAGAGGCACTGTAACATTTTAAGTCTTTTAAAATGTTGGGGCATGTGTTGGTGTGACATCGTAAAATTAAAGAGCAACAATTGTGCTCCTTTTTAAAGCCATTCCTCATACCCCAGATGGAAGCTTATCTCCACAGCACTTAAACAGCCCATTTTGCATAATTTTTTTCCCTTAGTTTTTGTAGGGGAAGGGATCATAAATTCCATTCGTTCACCAGATAGCTTCCCCTTCTGGCTCCTACTGTTGAACACTCCTTCCTCGTGCCACCCCCGCACTCCCAGCGTTCTGTGATGTATTCATTTGCAGAGTGCGGGAGTGTCAATGGAAGCTGGTATTTAGTTATATATTGTTATAGTTTAAAGGATAACGGGGGTTAAATTAATGTCACAGCTCAACTAACAAGGCCCTTGTTAGTTGAGCTGTGACTTTGATTTGATCCCAGTGACCCTTTAAACTATAAAAGCATATAACTGTAAACTGGCTCCCGTTGAAATTTATGGAGCACACTCCCACACTGTACAAACGAATACATCACAAAACGTTGGGAGTGTGTGGTGGGGGATGAGGGGGAGAGCGTTCAAGAGTAGGAACGAGGAAGCGGGAAGGATCTGGTCAACAAATGGAATTTACGATCCCTTCCCGTACAAAAACTATGGGAAATAAATTATGCAACATGCTGTTTAAGTCCCCTGACTTTGGGGTGTGGTGCTTAAAGCACCTAAATAGGTGCTCATTCAGTAACATTAGTGGTTTTGAGTAGTCCGTCTTTTAAGCCTCTGCTTTTTTTTCTTTTTAAGTAAATATTTACATTTATTGATAAAGCAGTAATTTATTTTGGTGGCTTAGTATAAATGGACACTTCTTGAACAAACAAAGGGGAAAAAAAAATACACAATAATTGTTCTTGCCCAAGCCTCAGACAGCAGGTACATGAACTGCAAAATTGTTGCTCGACATTGCGCTGTCTCTATTCACAGAATGTTGTTGGCTGTAAAGGCAGCAACTCACTAGCCCTCTCGACTAGAGGAAGGGTCAGCTGCCATGGTCTAGATAGTTGGAGAAGAGGGGCACTAATGGGGTGGGATAAACAAAAGAAAAATTGCAGTGTTCTGTTGCAATGGGGTACAAAGACAAAATGCAGCAATACCTTTTCAAAGGAAGGGAACATAGCTAACATTTTTCCTTTTCAATATCATCCCCTGCCCCTAGAACAGGCCGTTTTGTAAAAGGAATATGACATCTCAGAAGGTTATCCCAGTTAAACATTTTTTAACAGATGAATAAACATGTGGTCTGTTTAGTTAAGCTAATTGTATAATACTGAAGGGACTTCCAGGAGTCTCAATCTTAAATGTTTCCTTTTTATCAGGACAGCATAATTCAAATGATGGTGTTCCTTCCAAGGGTCAAAATGATTTCACTTAGGAAGCACATTCCTTAGCTTCTGTGTTATGTTTGTTTTGTTTTTTTGATGGTGCAGTTTATATTTCTACACAACCAGAGATCTGTGATCACCGGTTGAGAATACAGATGGACTCGTAGAAACACTGCAGTTGCAGTTGGCAGGACAGGATTTATAAATGTTTCAGTGTAAAAAGAAAAAATGCTGTATAGTTTTTGTTGGCATGTGGTCTGTGTCAGACTGTTTACAAGTGTCTTTCTTTTGCTTGATTTCCTCGTCCCTTTTTTTTCTGCAGGAGATAGACCAGGGTGATCAGGTAGGATATACTGCTGGGAACTGATCCTAGCTATGTATTGGCTTAGCTCAGTTTCTCATGCTTCTTTCATGTCAGAAACCCAATCTCAACAGCTGGACTTGAGCAGTACATAACACTCATTCGGCAGCTGGAACATGCGGTACTAAAACCCTTGACTGTGCAACTTTTATCGGCATTCCATAAATTTCTGCTTAACGCACTTCAGTGTGGATGAGATACAAACCAAAGTTCTTTTGCTTTTGTTATTGTCTGTGGTTCCTCCTATTCTTTGGATCTTGTTTGACATTGCCTGGCGTATGTGGTCGGGTGGTTGTGGGATGGACCAGTACCAGATACCAGCGGCATGGCATAAAATGTCAGGTGGCCTGTGGTATCAGGGTGGCGCTGGGTAATGGCAGATATACACAAAGATCACCAGATACACTGTGAGTCTGAAAGTCTCAGAATTCGTGTTTTCCCTTTGTTGAAAGAGATGCTCCTGCTCTGTGAACTTCATTGGTGCATCTTTTTCAGAACCAAATCTAAAACTGCTTTATACTTCCATTATTGCAGCACTCATTTCTTTAGTTAACATGATTTGAAATCCAGTTTAAATTATTTATAATAATATACTTTATATAGCGCAATTCTTAAAGTCAAAGCGCTTCACAACAAGCAAATACAATACAAGCAATATAAAACCATAAATAATTAAAATTCTGATAGTTAAAATCGACTAACTTTACAGAAATGCAGGATTAAATAGATGGGTTTTCAGGGTGGCCTTGAAGCTCTCCACAGTCAGGCACTCTTGAACCCGGCGAGGTAAGAGAATTCCACAAGGTTGGAGCTACACAAGCAAAGCACCCACATCAGATAATGTCAGCTGAACCATGGGAATCTCTAGCAATCCCTCGTCGGAGCGGAGTGGGTGGGAGGGGCAGTAGGGACGTAGAAGCTCACATTTTAATAAAACATTTTTTACAATGTTTCTATCTTTTCTTTTTTTAATTAAAAAAGGCAAACTCTGTAGAAATTGCCTAGAGTGATCTGAGTATCTGGTATCTGAGGTACATTTGGCAGAACTGGGGGAGGTACTGGTCTTTCCCTTGAATTGTCAGATACACTAAGCATGATTGACCAATTTGATAAATTCTTTCTTTTCCACTTGCAGAAGCAAAAGAATATTGCAGGGGCACTTGCATTCTGGATGGCTAATGCATCAGAGCTTCTCAATTTTATAAAGCAGGACCGTGACCTCAGTAGAATCACCCTCGATGCCCAGGATGTCTTGGCCCATTTGGTTCAAATGGCCTTCAAGTAAGGATGCCCATGTTAAAATCCCTTTCACTGTAGTGCAGCTCCTTTTACTTTGTCACTCAAAGATGGTTGCCGGGTCTGAGAACATCTCCTGCCAGCTCCCGTAAGTGGTTCAGGGGAGTTCTACACCAGTGTGGTTTGGTTTTTTCATCTCTCTTCCCACCTGACTGCTATAAGCAGTTGCACAGTCTGCCTGTAAATGTCAAATCGTAGACTGCATTGGCAGTGTAGTACTAGGCAGCACAACTCCAAATGGCCCATGAGAGACCCAGGGTTGCTTTGTAGGGAGAGTGCAATGTGCTAGAGAAAGGAGAAGCTGTTGTTTTGAAATGAATTCTTCATTAGAGAGAACCCCTATATTTCATAAAGTGATGGGGCTTTTTTGGTTGGGCAAATTATTAGTTTAAGTTTTCTAAGAAAATATATGTGTTTTCTCATATAGAAGAGAAACTGCTGTGGTAGGTGTGGCTCTTCGGGGCTTTGCTACTTGGTATTTTTACTGAATACTCAAAGAAACCAAAAATTAATTTTGAGGTTTGAGCTCGTTTTTTCCCCTAGGGAAAGGCATAGGATCTGAAGACTTTTAAGGATTAAGAAAAGAACTGTGATTGTACTGCCAGATTTCCAGATGCAGTGATTGAGTGAAGCAGTTCTCTACTGAAGGATGGTTTCCTTTGGGGACCATGACAGTTTTTGACTTGTGGAAACCTCCAAGGGGAAAATGTACTAAACAGTCTCTATTTTAAATCGAATATTTTTCCTATTTAAGAAGGAAAAAAAACTGCATAAAATAAACTAATCATATAGATACAGCAAAGTGTCCAACAGAATGAAAGCAGTTAATTAACAGAGAATAAAAGGTATTGCAGTACGTTTTGTGACAATACATTGATAGCTCTTGGTTGACATTTAGAAGCTGATCATGTCTTTATGAATACCTATTAGAAAATAAATCATGCTAAATCTGTTTATCTGGTGAGATATCCAGTAACTGATTTACATAATCTGGAATGGAAGTTAGGTCTCCCTATAAGCACGTGTAGTAGGAAAATTATTTTTTACAAGTTAATATCAGTTCACATATTGCTCCTCCCAGGCGTGCATCTGGGGATGGTTCATTCCCTTGTAATTTAGCAGAAAACTGTTTAAGCTACTGAAAAATGGCTTTTAGAATCAACTTTGTTAGTTGGTTTATTACACATGAGCAAAGTAGTAATATGCAAAGCAGACGATTTGGGGAGGTAATGTGGTCCAGCTGTTAGAGCAAAGACCCATACCTCTCAACTACTATGAATTTCGCTTAGCGCTATGATTTTCACACTCAAATTTACCCTTGCTCTGCGTCGGTATACTGATCTTAACAATGTCAGATATTTCTGGACACGCAAACTATTAAATCATTGAGCTAGGGCTGATAGAAACGTTACTTATCGCTAACTATATGGATCCAACTATTTGAAGACCTATTATTGTTTAAAATAAAGTGCTGCACATTCTGGCCCTTTGCTATGACTTTTGAAGGGCAGTGCTATGATTTTAATGCTGAGCGGTTAAGAGGTACACACAGACCAGCGAACCAGGAGATCCCGAGTTTCCAAATTCAAATCCAGCTGGTCATTTTATTTTCTCACAGTGTGACTTTGAGCAAGTCGCTTGACTTGGTATGGTTTAATCTCATATGTGCACCTACTTACTGAGAGAGGTGACAGGTCATGGCCCATTTTCCTAGGCTTTAAAGAGTCCACTGTTTTCTTAAAAGTATTTGCACTCATGCTTTGGTTGCTTCATCAAATTTTAAAATGCTTTCTGGGAACAGAAATGTGTCTGCCCAGAATTTCTAAAGACCTGACTAGACTCAACTAGTTAGAACGTCTGGTGATTTTCTTGGAGAGACACAACTATTTTTGCTTCCCCACAAACTAATTTAAAATTTGCAAGGGCAACAAAATGTTTTGAATACCCTACCCCAATGTCAGTTATGGAGACTTTTTAATTAAATGGTTTGGTCATACCTCTCAACCTCTATCAGTATTAAATGTCATAGCACTGGCTTTTGAAATTCAGAGCAATTGGCCAGAATGTGTAGTACTCTATTATTTTAAAGAATAATGTGTCTAATAATAGTGAGCCCCATATATGTAGTGTTAAGGAATGTTTCTATCAAGTTAATTCAATGTTTAATAGTTTGTGTGTGTCCAGAAATACCTCAAACATTATATGAGGAGCATCAGTAAACTTTTGTGGAGTAGGTACATTTCTGTGAAAAAATCATAACACTATGTGAATTTCATAGCAGTTGAGAGGTATGGGTGCAGCTTTCTAGATACAGATAAGGTCCTCCTGTTTTCACCACTGCTACTCCGTTGTATTCGTTTTCTTTAAAACTGACACCCACCCCTGAGGGATACATCTGGGGGTCATAATCATGGAGCCTGCTACCTATCCACCAACCAGACCAAGTTGGGTATTTTCACTGTTCTGAATCGCTGCCTATAGTAGCACCCAGACATAGGGTACAGCTTCTGATAACCTCTGTTACCATAGAATAACAGCGGGTGTCTACGCCTCACAAGAAACAACCTGCCTGGCCCACTGTTGAGGGTCTGTTATGGTGGAGGCCTGCGTAATCAGCCCTCTGTGGCTGGGAAGCATCATGTATCAGTGCTGTTCCCAGCCTGTCCATCTGGCTGCAAGTGACAGAGTCTGCTCCCAGGTTGCCTACATGGAAATGCAGCTCGCTTCCTTGGGCACACAGTGTAGTAGAAGTAGAAAATGTATTTTTATACAGGTAGATTTTACAAAACACATCATTGGGTCAGGGACCCATTTTCAAGATGGACCTGTTACAGAAAAGTTTAAAATTTAAATAAATTACAGACAAACATACTGTCAAATGTGACATACATATACCCAGGATAAAATTTCAGGACACAAGGCTGACTATCAGTACAAATAATTACTTACATATACCCAGGTTGAAAATGTTAACGTGCCAGACTAAATACCCCCTGCTTAATTGTTACATATACATTTCATGTTTAAATCCTATCTGACAGACTTCATAAACTGTTTTGAATGTTGAATCTGTTTCAAATCGTTTTTTAATGGATCCCAGAATTGAGTGACCTTGGCTACAAAGGTCATGTCTCCAAATCTGTTACCCATCTTAGGTTTGATCCTACATTCAAATCTAACTAGTAGCAATTTTCTTTTTCACCTTGTTCTGTAGGCTCAGACCCTGTACAGCAGAAGACTTGCAAAAGAAACTTCAGAATATACAAAACAAACTTCAGAACATACAAATACACATCAGCAGGAACATCGCACAGTATGTTCTTAAAACAGTAATACCTGGCCGAATAAGCATAAAATATACATTTAAGTCTGTTAAAGCTATCCTAACCAGATGATTATAACTTCAGTCTGCAAAAGGCATCCTAAATAGATGGAACTTTAGTGCCTTCTTAAAGGCCTCCACCTAGGTGGCTTCTGCTACCTGAAACTACCTAGAGTCAGTTCTCTTTCCACGCTTAGTCATTCTTCCATTGTGAACATATTTAGCCACTGGAACAATCTTCAGGCATAACTCCTCCTCTTGTCACCTAGCTGTGTGTCCCCTAGCTCTGTCCCCACTGCTCAGAAATGTTCTCCTGCTAAACAGAACAGGCCTCTTCAACAGCTTCTGCTTATGCTCTTTTTTTTTTTATTGCCAGCTTCCTTCTGGAGGGAGCCCCCAGCCCCATCCCCTACGTCCACCATCCGGCCCTGACCCGACCCCAGGGCTTACCACCCCCCCGGGCCCCCCAACCCCCACCGGAGACTGGATTCAAGGGACCAGCGCTGTGGCTGGGTGGGAGCAGAACCTGCGAGGCGCCCTCTACCATTCTGATGCGGCAACTTGGTTTTTCTGGCGTTTCTCCTCTGGAGTTGAGGCGTGCAATGACACCTGTGGAGAGGAGCGTGCCCACGTCTGCATGCGCTCCCAAGTGTCTGCCCTGACTCCTCCCCTGTCTACAGCACGGCAGCCATGTCCCTCAGCCTACGCTAGGGAGCAGACAGGCACCAATATGTGGGAACCCCCCTCCCTGGAGAAGGAGAGCAGTCCGTCGGACGCTTAATCCTACTCCGCCCCTGCCGACTCCCGGTGGCCTGTGCTTGTTCCTGAACATGGGTCGCCGGCATTGCGTGAAGTAAGGCGTCCAGTGCCTCAGCCCTCTGCACCACCAGGACAGCCTACAGCTTCTGCTTATGAATTAAGATTCTGCAAAGTTTTCAGCTTTTTTGACCATTTTCAAAATTCTTTTGATTTTTTTCCTGTAACTCACTGTGTGCTCTGTGACTGCGGCTCATTGATGTGTCGGTCGCTAAGAGAAAATCAAAAAGGCCCTGTTTTAAAAGTTGCATACAGTGCATGTTTACTATGTCCATCACCAGTGGCTATGATGCCTGTGTCCACTGTCTGGGTATCATCTGTGATGTGGAGAATGGGCAGTGGTGCCAAGGCATGTACATGCTGGCGATTGAGGATTACATGGAGCAATTCCTTAAGAGGGGACTGGGACCACACATAGACCATCCACAGCAGGAATTTGGCCATGTGCCCTTGACAAACATCGACCTTCTTTAGGTATCTGATGAAGATTTACCGGTGCTGGACCTGCTGATAATGGCGGAAATCTGGGTGGCAGATCCACTTGTCCTTTGCGAGCAGGATAGAATTCATGTAATTGAATCAGTCTTTTGACAAGCCTCCTCCCAAGTTCCACAAGAAGTCGATGCTGGTCATGGGAGCATTGCATTGTTGGTTGCAGGACTTTTCACGTTCACCCAGACTGGAAGCCCTCATGGTAGTTAACCCTCTAAGGAAGTTGAACTGCCAGTGGGTGCCCACAGGTCTGTCCATGGAGATTCCGTCAGCACAACTAGAAAGATTGACTCCATCTGACAGTTTGAATGTTTGTCATGGCCAGTTGTAGACCACTTCCTTGACGCATCTCTGGTGAGTCCTTCACCGTCTCTGCGACCCAAGTCCAGGGAGGCCATCACAGCTGAGCAAAACCATGACTAGTCTGCTGCCTCAGCAGCTGCTTCTGATTGTTCCAAACCCTGTAGTTTCACTGACCTGGCTGGTGCCAATCTGTCCGCCAGTTGGGCACCCTCTTGCAGTTGCCCCAGAACCTCATGGACTTATTTATCAGTGATTGAGATCAAGAACTCACCCTTTATCCCAGTCACACTAGTGATACTTGCACCAACAGAATTGTCAGCAGTCATCGTTGAGCTCTTCATCTTTGTTTGGCTCTTGTCATTGACGTCAGGCATGCCATCAGTGGAAGCCATGGGGCCTTCCTCCTGTATGTGAAGAATCATGGTTGACCCCTGTCAATGGATGGGGGTGGGGTGGGCTGATCTGAACATGGGTGGCCCAGTGTTGTCACCAAAAACTCCCAAATCCCCAAAGGGGAAGCATGTGTGTGAACCAGGATGGCTACTGCATAGCGCAACTTTCACAGTCACCAACTGGAGAATAAACAGAGATTGAACAAAAATTGCACTTGAAGTAGTGTTTCATTCAGTTAACCCATAATCCAAAGTATTATGCTGGTGAATGTTGCAAGACTGTGCAAAGCTGCAGTGCTGTGATGGTAGAAAAAGTGATCTGGTGCTTTCTAAAAGAAGCTCCTGAGGAAAAGATTCTTTAACGAAGCGTTGGGTCGCTTTTTGTACCGTATCAGCACTGCAGCTTTGCACAACCTTGTGATACGCAGAACTTTGGACTATGTAAGTCGATTCAATAAATCACTACTTTCGTTGCAATTTTTGTTCAGTCTATGTTTGTGCCGTAGCCAGACCACCGGTTTCCAGGTCTTCCTGCTCCACTGTAGATGCCTCTGTGGGTGCTACTGTTGGCACAGTCCGGGTTCAGCCACCGCTACTTCAGCCAAGGATGGGCACTCTAACAAATGTCCCTGACCAAAAGATGGGCCCACTTACATGGTCGATGTCCAGTCCTCTTTCATCCAGATTCAGATTCTGATGGCTTGTTGGTCTGGATGGCCTTGAGGGGCGGGAACACTGTAGCTTTCATAGTGGTCAAGCTGCCTCCTCAGGAAATAGCTCCTTCTAGGGACATGGATATGTTGTTCATCCACACTCATTGGCAGGTATCCTTGCCGCTTTAAATCTTGCCGGAAGGTCTTCAAGCTTGCTCCTCCCACCCACCCAGGTGGTATAACTCTCGGCTCCGCCCCATGACGCCAGATCTTCCTTACCGCTTGGAAGCTCAGGTTCCCTCCTTAACGCTCTGCGTTTGAGACTGGTTCCTATTTCTCCGTTTGCGGATTTAAAAATAAATTTTGCGAATAAGACTTCTGTCTTCGATCCCTCACGGCTGCGATGGACAAATCGACTCCCGGATTTCGGAGATGCCCATGCGGGCAGAAGATGTCTCGGACGGATCCACACTCCACGTGTGTCTACTGCCTAGGCCTTGAGCACGACCCGCAGGCTTGAGACCTGTGCTCATCTTTTTGACCTCGTCCTGCCGAAGACCGTGCTGCCCGATTACATCTGGGCCGTCCCGGCGTTCCCTCCGGTGAAGTCAAGGAGGCCGGTTGGCCGGTGTCGGCGGGCGGGCTCGGCGGATCCTTTCGGCCGGATGATCGCCCTCGAAGAGGAGGCGGCGCGGGCCGTATCTTCCTCGGCCACGGCATTTATCCCGCTCTTTCTGGGTTCTTCCTACACAGCTTCTTTTAAGGAGCTTTGTCTGTCCCTCTCCACTAAGGGAGAAGGGCCTACGTCTGCTGGACCTTATTCTCGGTCAAGAAGGACAAAGAGGTAAGTCCCTCCGTCGGCGCTCTTGGGGCGGAAGAGTCCCTCTCCCGAGTCGTCGACCGTCGGCCCGGTCGACGCTTCGGCTTTTCGGCCACTGGCCTCATGGTGTCTGTCAGGTCCAGTTGACCCGGAACTCCCACCCGGCGAAGTCGAGATTTTCTCGACCCGTTGGATGGGCTGTCGCTTAGCAGCCGAGATTCCCTCTCCCGGTTCCCCGGGAGGAGTTGAGGATCCAGCAGGCTCGCCCGTGCCTCCGGTTCAGGCCTCGGATGAACCATCCGGGCGAAGGAAGTGCGGTTCCGCCGACACCTCCCACACGACCTTGAAATTCCGGGACTCTCGGTCTCGGTCTCGGACCTCGTCTCGGCACGCGATAGCGGCGTCGCCGCTCGTCCTCGGACGAGGGGAGGCTTCGGCGTAAATTACGTCGGCGATCACGAGACCTTATGTTGCAACAGCTCCTCCTGGCCGGGAGTAAGCCGACCCGTTGCCTTCCCGGCCATTAAGTGGCTGTCACGGGCGGCGACCGACACCCCTCGACTTATCCGAGGAGCCTATACCCAGGCCGGTTGTTCGGCCAAAACCGGCTGCTCCACCGATTCCGGTGGAACCTCCGCCTCCACAGCCACCATTTGGGGTTCCGACCAAGGATTCTCGGTCGGCTAAGGTCTACCCATCGGCTGTCAGTTACCCTCACTCCGACCGACCTCGGCAGGTGAAGGGTGGCTCAGGCCAGAGGCAGCTCTTCGAGGACTCTTCGAGTCCGAAGATGATTCCTCCTTTTCTCCAAGCGACTGGACTTGGAGTCTTCAGGAGGTCAGTCAATGGACGATAGCCCATCGTCCTTCCTAGGACTGCTTGGCTCATCTCGAGTCCACGGGATGGAGCTCGAACCCATTTCCAAGCGGCCAGGTATCCCTCACGGAGATTCTGGACCGAGGGATCTCGGCGGAGGCCTTTCGTGGCGAGGCCATAGTGGGTCCGGCACTGGAGCTCTGGCACGCCTAGCTTCCTGCCCTGCGCCTTGGCCAGGATGGCCAGGAAGTATCACGGTCCCCGGTTCCTTGTCCAGTTTTGGAACACCCTCTGCTGAGGATTGGTTACCGACAGCGTTTTCGCGCCCGGCACGCCAGGATGTGGACAAACCTCCTGACAAGGAGTCCAAGAAATTGGACTATGTCGGGCTTAAAAGTCTACGCTGCTGCCCTCTCTCGGCCTTCGCTAGGCCAGTTCGGCCGCCTCATGGCACATTTTTCTCATGCCCTGTTGGGCTCCCTGGATGAGGTCATCCCTCATCTCCCGCCGATCTGCAGACTACGGTTAAGCAGGTGCGGGACCAGGGCAGGGCAGTGGCCAAACAGCAGCTCAGACTGCTTTGGATATAGGGGACTCATGTGCCAGATCGGTGGCGGCCGCAGTGGCTATGCGTCGGCGGGCTTGGCTGAGGATATCCACCTTCACTTCGGATACCCAGCACAAGTTGGCGGATGTTCCCTTCTTGGGGACTGACCTCTTCGGCCCTGGGGTGGAAGGTCACCTGCAGAGGATCGAGAAGTCCAATGCTAACTTGGACTCTGTCTCTTCCGCTCAGAAGGACAAAGGCCGCAAACCACAGCCAAAGCCCTTTCGTCCTTCCTTAGCCCCGGTAGCCTTGACCCAGCAACGTCAGGGCCAGCAGGCTGACCTTGGCATCCCAAACCCAAGCCGCCGGCCTCCTCTAACAGGAGGCAGGAGGTAAAGCCCAGGAGGTCCCTCGGCCGGTCCCTCCTCCAAGCCTGCCCAGTGAGCAGGCTGAGGGGTTCGCCCCATTCCCGTCACCTTACCCCTAGGTCCCCCGTGGAGGCAGCTCCAGCACCTTCCGGTCCGCCTGGTCCGCTGTTACCACGGACAGGTGGGTCTTGGAGGTGGTGGGAAGAGGCCTGCCTCTGGAATTCGAGCAGGCACCACCCTTCAGAGCAGTGGCCTCGGAGGCCGGGATCCCAGCCTCACTGGCGGCTCGTCGAGCCGACGTCAGCTCTCCTCCTCCAGAAGGAGGTGATAAGAGAGGTGGTGGACCCTCCTTCAGACCCAGGGTTTGTGTCCAGGTACTTCCTGGTTCAAGCAGACGGGGGCTGGCGCCCATTCTCATACGACCTAAACAAGTTCCTAAGGTCTCGAACCTTCAGGATGGTCACTCTGGCTCAGATAATACCATCCTTGGAGCAGCGTGTGGTTCTGCTCTCTGGACTTGCAGGGCGCGTTTTTTCACGTCCCTATCCGTCCGTCTCACCAGAGATTCCTTAGCTTCCGGCGGAAGGATCCTTTCGAGTTCCAAGCCATGCCTCGGCTTGTCTCCAGCTCCCAGGGTCTTCACCAAATGCATGGCAGTGGTGACAGCATTCCTTGGCGCCAGGGGTCCGGGTGTACCCTTACCTGGACGACTGGCTGATAGCAGCTCCTCCAGGAAGGAGGCGGAGTGGTCCAGAGATCTGGCCTCAGGTCTGCTCTCAACTGGGCCTCCTTATCAGCGAGGCCAAGTCGGACTCGAGCCGAGCAGGTGATTCTATTCATGGTATATTCGACTCTCTTGAGCAAGCGCGGCTCGGCGGACAGGGCCGAGGTTCTTTCCTCCTTTGCCCGATCATTTCTGGTTGGGCATTGCGCCCTGCCAGGACTTCCTCGCCTCCTGGGTCTCAATGGCGGCCTGCACCAGCGTGGTCCGTTGGGCCCGCTGGAACATCGTCCCCTTCAATGGGGACTGGGCAGCCAGTGGTCAGACAGCTGCGATCCTTTGGACCAGCTTGTGTCCGGTGACACAGGGGATGTGGGCAGCTCTCCAGTGGTGGACGTTCCAGATCATTTGCAGGAGGGCATCCCGTTCGTCCGCCCGAGCCAGCCGGTCTCTCTATCGACCGATGCCTCTCTGATGGGTTGGGGTGCCCATCTGGGGATACCCAGACTCATGGCCTCTGGTCCCCTTGGGAGTCGATGCCACATCAACCTGCTGGAGCTCAGCGGTCCGCCTAGCTCTCACCGCCTTTGCTCCGTTCCTCCGGGGTCAAGTGGTCCGAGTCCAGGCGGACAATACCACGACCATGTACTATCTAAACCGCCAGGCGGGGAGCGCTCCATGCTTCTGTGCAAGGAAGCTCTCCGCATTTGGTCACTGATCGCAGCCTGGAGGCGGATCTCCTAGCCATTCATGTGGCAGGGAGCCTCCAACACCCTGGCCGATGCCCTGAGCCGGATAGGGGCTGCATCCCACAGTGGTCTCTCCCTGCGGAGGTAGTACAGCATCTGTTCTCCCATTGGGGCACACCTCAGGTGGACCTGTTTGCCTCAGGAGAGCATGGCTGAGTCTGTTCCATGCCCGCCCCTCAGCAGGGCTCGCTGCAGGGGATGACTTCGAGGCAGTGGACCCCGGGCCTCTTTGCCTTTCCCCATTTCCTTGATCCACAAGGTGCTTCTCAAGGCAAGGAGGACAAGGCGCAGGTGATTCTGATAGCCCCAGACTGGCCTCGCCAGTTCTGGTACCAGATCTCCTCAGTCTCAGCTCCAGGACTCCCATGGCAGCTTCCAGCTCGCCTGGACCTGCTCTCAGTCAATCAGGGGAAGGTGTTCCATCCGGACCTTCAATCCCTACACCTGTGACCTGGTTCCTGGTGGCTAGAGTTCCAGGCCTTGGGTCTTTCCGGCGAGGTCCTCAATGTAGTTAGGCGTCCCGTAAGAGTCGACCAGAAAATGCTATGCCTTCAAATGGAAAGGTTTTCCATTTGGTGTCAGGACAAGGGCTTGGACCCTTCCTCCTGTTCCTTGGCAAGCATCTTGGACTATTTATGGTCCCTTTCTAGTCAAGGGCTTAGGTCGACGACCCTAAGGGTGCACCTGGCAGCCATTCTCTGCTTACCGAGGCGGGCGGGAAGCAGTCGATGGCGCAGGAGGAAAGGTGGTCTGGCGGCTTTTCAAAGGCCTTGATCACATTCCCCTCCAGTCGCGGGAACCCCACCTCCGTGGGATCTACTGCTGGTACTGGCAAAGCTCATGGGCAAGCCATTCGAACCTATGCACAGGTGTGCTGTCTCTCACTTGTCGTGGAAGACCGCCTTCTTGGTGGCTATCACGTCAGCCAGAAGGATGGGAGAGCTCCAGGCGCTTTCCATCGGAGTCTCACTACCTGGTCTTCCACAGGGACAAGGTTGTCCTGCGCCCCACCGAAATTCCTTCCGAAGGTGGTGCCGAGTTTCACCTTAACCAGGTGTTGACTCTGCCGGTGTTCTACCCCAATCACACCTCGGAGGCGAATATAGGCTCCATACTTTGGACCCTAGATGGCGCTCGCCTATTACAAGAGCGCACTGCTGAGAATTGGGAGAGGTTACGCCAGCTGTTTGTCACCCTACGCTGAAGCCGCATCTGGCAGACCTGCAGCTGTTGACGATAAGCAGGTGGGTAACCTCCTGCATAGATCTCATATAGTTGGCGGGCATGGAGCCTCCCAGAGGATAAGAGCTCATTCTACCCGCCATACTGCTGCAACGGTGGCTGCTTCCAGGGACGTCCCTATCCAGGAAATCTGCAGGGCTGCTACCTGGAAGTCAGCAAACACCTTCATTACCCATTACCACATCGACCTTGAGTCACGCCGGGATGCTGGTTTTGGGGCCTCGGTTCTCCAGTCTCTCTTTCCCAAGTAAGTATTGGGGGTGTGCGTCTTGCCTCCCTCCTCCCGGAGAACTGCTAGGAGTCTGCCAGTGAGTGTGGATGAACAACATATCCATGTCCCTAGAAATACAGGTTACTCACCTGTAACAGGAGTTCTAGGAATGGTATATGTTGTTCATCCACACGACCCACCCAACCTCCCGCCTCGATGACAACCCGAGCTTCCAGCGGGCCAGATCTGGCGTCATGGGGCGGAGCCGAGAGTTATACCACCCGGGTGGGTGGGAGGAGCAAGCTTGAAGACCTTCCGGCAAGATTTAAAGCGGCAAGGATACCTGCCAATGAGTGTGGATGAACAACATATACCATTCCTAGAACTCCTGTTACAGGTGAGTAACCTGTATTTCTTTGCCTCACTCATGGACGAAATGTCTGCAGCTCTTTACACTCCTCCGGAAAAAGCTAGAGACCTACCCACGACCAGGCGGTAATGTGTCCTGTGCTCCATGTCGGAAAATGCCAAGCATGTTGCCCAGCTCTCCAGCATAGGTTGGACTGCGGGAATGCAGTGCCCTTAAAAGGGTACACTGGATTCATAGAACACCCTTCTTCAGAGGGTGTTGTGGCAGACAATGTGTTCTTTAAGGCAAAATTGTAGGGAAAGTCTGGATAGAAGATGGATAGAAGTTTCTTGCAGGAAAAGGAACAAGATCATTTCATCCCTGGGGCCCAGGACGTGGTTCTACTCCATTGAACTTTAGGATGCATACTTCAGCAAGTCCATATGTCCATCACACAGACAGCTCCTCAGATTCAGTGGGCTGAACATTGTACTAGTTTTAATCCATGCCATTCGGTCTGTCAGTGACCACCAGGGCCTTCACCAACTGTCGTTAGTGAAGGCCTTTCTCCAATGCAGGTACATCAAGGTGCTTCCCAGTCTTGACGAGTAGCTTATTGCAAGTTGTTTGGTGCATGACATTGAGCATGCCAGGTACATTGCCATCCAGCTGTTTCTACAGCTGGATCTTCTCAGTAAATCTGAGAAAAGTTAAGCGTACTCCAAAGCAGATAACTGTGTTTACGGTGTAACTAGATATGCTACAAACCAAAATGATCATACCTCCGTATAGGTAAGGGTATCTGTCATCCTTGCCTGATGTTAGGTTGGGTTGTCATGCCCATCCTGGGATTTCATCAGCCTCCTGATTTTATGGCATCTTTCATGGCTGTGGTCAGTTGAACCTGCTGATATAAAGTCCAGTCAGTGAGAACTGGGCCCCCAGTGTGCTTGACGCACATAGACCAGGATCAGCCAAAACCCAGCTTATGCTGGATGCCATTTTGTGATGGCTGTCTCCTTGGAACATTTCAGAAGGAATCCTATTTGTCTGGCTGGAGCCCTCAGTTGCACTAACTATTAACTTCTCCATAATTGATTGGGGGACTCCTGAAAGCACACCAACCTGCTGGAGCTCCAGGTAATATGCCTGGTGCTGTCTGACTTCAGTCTGCTTTTCAAGAGCAAGGTTGCCATGATCCACAAAACATGATCACTCTTTATGATGTTCGCCATAGTTTACTGCATTTATCAGATCATACTCCTCTCATAGCCTTGTTTTCTTTGGGGAACCCCATAAGACAAATGGCCTGGTATCTATACCCTGGCTTATTATGCGACCCAGATCTATTAGCCATATTAGAAGCAAATTACACATTTTCTCCAGGATAACACTGGTACTGTATCCCTAGCCGTTCTTTGGGACACGTTAAAAGCTGGTATACATGGCGCTATTATATTGTAGTCCCTGGCCTGGCATTAAGCCAGGGAATGGAAATTGCAGGACCTTCAACACATATTCTGTAGCGCTCCACATTGTCAATGAGAAATCATAACCACTGGGTATAGTGCGCATCCCTACCAAGGGAATGGCATAGCCCAAGCTTCAGAATGTTGGGCATATGAGGATTCCAAGCAGCAGCAACTCCCCAGTTCAACTGTGCCATTCACAGGGGAAACAGCTTGTTTACTTTCTCTCAAGCCTTTTCAAGATTTTTAGTTGGGGCTGCAATTCTGCATAGCAGGTTGGGGCTACCTGGTTACAGGGAGCACCCCTAAATTAAAAACGTGCCTGTTAAGCTGCGGCTTTCAAATTGTCTAACCTGCTTCACCCATTCCCATCAGTGGACTGGGGGCCATAACTGCCTTGCTCTAGGATGTTCTAATGGTCCCTGATTTTATATATATAAAAAAAAAAAAAGCAAGTTGCCACAGGTAAGTAGATTACATTTTATTTTTGGGGTAGTGTAGGTCTCCTGAGGGGTTCTCTTTGCTTCCAATCCCCCCGCAGTTTTCAGGTTGTATTGATGCTGGTTAAAAAAAAAAAAAAAAACAGGCATCAGTGTTTGTATTATTTTGTACTGTTTTGTTAGCATTCAGAAGGCTTGAGTACTTTCTTTTACCTCAGCCTTTTAAACACTCACGCTACTGCCATTAAGCTGTGTTTGGCAGTTAGTATACGCCTTCTTCAGTTGGGTTTTCTCATGCCTTGCATGCGCCAGCAGATGTTGTGTGCGCTACCTTTTGACGCAAACTGCGTCTAATTTTTGACGCAAATACGTGAGCGTGCACGCAAGCTGTGTGGTAAATGCAGTCAAGTGTGCATTGATGCACACTGATTTTCTATATTACGCAGTTGTGTTATCGTGCACGTAAGTTCGCACACACTCGCGTTTAGCATGCTAACATGTCGTAGGATCTCTCTGTACAAGCAAGATAGTTATTTTCTCTACTTCAACAGAGTTCATAATCATAAGCAGGATTGTCATTTGGCACCATGACTTATCAGAGACTATTATGATGTGTAAGACCTGCAAAAGGGTGATGAGGCCCTCCCCCGTGGGTTACTACTACCCTCCCCGCACAATATTTCTCTTAACAGCTCCCTGCAGCCGGTCCTCTGAGCTGGAGAGGGGGGCATCTGGGGCTTCGGATGGCAGTGGCAAAGCATGATTGCGAAAATCACTTTTATTGTTCCTTGGTGAGATTTTGAGCCCCGATGACCCGCAGGGCATCCCAGCAGACACACCGACCCCAAACTGGGCCCCACAGATCCGAGGGTCCACACAGGCACATCTAGGTGCGTCGCAGTGAGAAGAGGCTGTGGAGACAGATGTGCAGGCAGACCCTGACTACTTAGTGCGTCAGGATGAAGATTTCGGGGATCATGGGGAAACTCATGACCTTCAAAAACTGCTCACTGATGAAGTGGATGTCCCCGATGAGGAGGAAGGGGAGTGGATGGAACCCTGGTCAAGGATTCCTATACCTCCCCTGTTTGACAAGTCCTTGTTTTTTTTATACTTGCAGCTCAAGGAGGAGCAGTCAGTAGACAGTAGACCTTAATCTGATTCTGTCTGTGTCCTCCTCTGCTTCAAAATGTTTTCTGAGTTTTATTCACTGTGACCAGATTATTGAACAAGAATGTGCATGTGTGGATCAGAGAAAGTATCTTTCAAAATCAAAGACATGACCCTTTCCCTTTTTAGAGGAAAAATACTGCAGGTGAGAAGCCCCTCTGTTAGCAGATAAGGCTGTGTATAGTTCAGTCAAGCACACTGCTATCCCTGTTGGCTGTCTGGCCATATCAGATTCACACGATAAACGAGTGGATACCACATGTAGAAAGGCCTTTGCTTCAAATGGTAAAAACTTCGTTCCTCCTATGCTTCCTTTATTGTTGCCAGAGTCTTAAACTTATCGGTCACTACCCTGGGCAGCTTCGTCCCTTGGATTTGGAAAGGGCGAGCATTTTGCAATTGGTTGCCATGGCCTCCACCTTTCTTGGTGATTTTACAGTGGAGAACTTGCACGTGTCGGCCATGTGGGTTTATGGCTTAGGCACTGAGCTGCTGATCAAGCTTCAAAGTCTAGGTTTTTTAACCTACCCTTTGAGGGAGGGCTGTTGTTTGGTTCCAGCCTGGGTGCTATTTTAAAGGATCTCCAGGACAAAAAGGGCCATCTTCCAGTGTCAAAACAGCGTAAGACTACCTCAGCTCAGAGGGGTCAAGGTAACTGCTGGCGTGGGCAGTTCATGGAGGTTTTTGTCCCTTTCGGAACTTCGGTAACCAGAGAAATGGAGTCTACTCGGGTAACAAGGGTTACAATAATAGAGGTACCCTGGCCAGACTCCGCGCAGGAGTCCCAAGCCAGATACCTCACAATGAGGGTACGCAGGCATATCCCTACCCCCTTCCCTTGGGGGAAGACTGCAGGACTTTTACTCAAGATGGGCCCAAACGACGTCAAATGCATGGGTTGTGGAAATTCTAGCTCTAGGCTATGCAGCGGAGTTCTCAACAGTTCCCTCAGGGATAGGCCTGCGTACCCTCATTGTGAGGTATCTGGCTTGGGACTCCTGCACGGAGTCTGGCCAGGGTACCTCAGTTCCCTCAAGGGGGCAGTTTTTAGCATCCCTGGTCTCCAAGGATGCTGCAAAGAGACAGGCAGTGTCAGAGACTCTGAATTACCTCATACAGATTGGAGCAATAATTCCTGTTCTGTCAAGCGAGCAAGGTCAGGATTCTACTCTATTTTGTAGTTTCCAAAAAGATTTTGGGGGGGGGGGGGGTGAGCTTCAGGCCCATTTTGAATCTGTAGCATCTGAACAGGTTCATGCATCATATGATGTTAAAGATAGAGTCCCTGAGGTCAGTCATTTGTGTTGTTCAGCCATTGGACTTCCTAGCGTTGCTAGAATTCCCAGAAAACCAAAGTAATGGTGTTTTCTAAGAAGAAAAATGTACTAATTGATTTGCTTCCAATTTCTGATAGGACAGGAAACATAATTGAAAATGTATCTGTTTTTAAATACTTGGGTATTACGTTGGACGCACATTTTTCTTTTGAACCTCACATTCAGAATCTTAGGAAAATCCTTCATCAGAGGTTGGGTATGCTTTATCGAGTTAAATCTTTTTTGACTTTGGAATCCAGAAAGCTCTTAATTCATAGCTTTCTGTTCTCCATACTCGATTATGGCATACTGATTTATACATCCTCATGTACTAATGTTTTGAGTCCTCTTAAAGTAATTTACCATTCAGCTCTGAGGTTTTGGCTAAATTTACCCTTTCGAACCCATTGCTCTGATATGTACAATCAGTCATCTTCCTTATCTTTTGAAAATCGAGTACTTTATAAGATGGGCATTTTCTTATTTAAAGTCAAATGTAATTTTTTTCCTTATTCTATTTCTTTAATGTTTCTTAGATTAGTTAATGCGTTGTTTACGAAGTCCCAGCACAATTATAAATTTAAAATAACATTTTTTAATACTACTTTTGGGCAAAGATCCTTATTATTTAGAGCACCTAGTGTTTTTAATAGAATTCCGTTAGAAATTGTTCAGAATAGTTCTTTTCAGGTTCACATGAAATCTTCAGAAGCTGTTAACTCCTGTCAGGGTTTTAAGACATGGTTAAAACAGTGGCTATCTTTGGAAATATCACATATTTTTATGTATTGTATTTTATTGATTGAATGTTTTGTTTGTAATATGTTTAATTTTTTGCGGTTTTTTTTTAGTTTTAAACTTGTCTCCAATGAAAACGGGCAGTTTGCTTATTTGGATTTACAAGTATAAAAAATAAAAATGAAAAATAGATCTGACGGACGCCTACCTTCACATTCCATCAGTCAGTCTCACCAGAAGTATCTCAGGTCTCTCTACTGGGCTGGGATTTCGAGTACAGGGCACTTCGCTTCGGCCTTGCGACAGCCCCCAGGGTCTTCTTGAAGGTGCTGATGGTCCTGGTGACTCAACTTTGAAAGGAAGGGCATCATTTCTATCCTTATCTGGACAATCTGCTTATTTGTGGACCAACGTTGTCCTTGGCAAAGTAGTCAGTGCTCAGGTCTCTGGAGATGCTCGAATCCCACGGCTGAGTGGTGAACCGGGAGAAAAGCTCTCTCAAACCATCTCAGACCTTGGAACACCTGGTGGCAGTCTTCAACATGAAACAAGGGAAGATTTTCCTATTATCATCCTGGAAGGGAGACTCTCTTGAAGGACGTTCAGTGGCTCAGGGTTCAGTCATTGTCCTCAACCCTCAGTGTGCTACACATCCTAGGTCTCATGGCGGCAGCAATAGGTCTAGTCCTTTGGGTTCACTTTTATATGCAAACCCTGGAAATAGGATTGCTGATAGCCTGTGATTCAGTGTTGGAAGATTATCAAGTCAGAGTCTCCCTTCCCCGTCATCTGCGTCACTCCCTGAGTTGGTGGTCGAGTGCAGAAAATCTGAACAAAGGAGTTCCATTTAAATTTCTGCGCAGTTGGGGAGCAGTCCTGAATCAACTACCCACTCAGGGGACCTGGTCAGACCAGGAACATCTCTATATAAATGTTCTGGAAATTAGGGTGGTCTGCCTAACTCTGCTTTATTTTCAAAATCTGCTGCAGTCAAAAGTGGTGAAAATTAGGTCAGACAGCACCGTCACAGTGGTGTACATAAACAATCAAGGAGGCACAACAAGCAGGGAGAAGGCTTTGAACTTATCCGGTGGACAGATGAGAATCTTCTCTCTGTACCAGCGGTCGACTTAGCAGGAGAGTTGAACATTCAAGCAGACTGGCTAAGCCGCAAAAATGTTCACCCGGGGAAGTGAAGGCTGAACCCGGAGGTGTTTGACCTCTTGTGCAAGAGGTTCGTCTGTCCTCATATCAATCTGTTTGTCTCCAGCTACAGTGCTCAGACTCCAAGGTTTTTCAGCTGTTATCTTCAGTGTCCATAAGTGGTGGCATTGGCTGCTCTGTCACAGGAGTGGATTTTCAACAGAGCATATGCGTTCCCTCCACTGCCTCTTCTCCCTGGAGTCACACAAAAGATAAGACACTCAAGAGAAAGTTTTCTTCTAATAGCTCCGGAGTGACCAAGAAAATGGTAGTTCTCGGATCTAGCGAACCTAGCTCAGCAAGCGCCTTTTCACCTTCCAGTGCAGGGAGACTTTCTATCTCGGGTCCCATTCTTCTCCCAAACCCAGGGCGATTAAGCTCGTGGCCTGGCTCCTGAAAGGAGACTCCTAAAACTAGGCTTTTCTAGGAAAGTAGTGAATACTGTAACGAATGCAAGGAAATCTTCTGCCTCTGCAGGGTATGCCCTTATGTGGTCCACCTTTTCAGCATGGGCCAGGCAGAAGGAGCTCCGCCCTTCCAAGGCTTCAGTTCCACAGATGTTGGACTTCTTGCAGGAAGGCGTTGAAGGGTTTTGCCGCTAGCACCTTGAGAAGCCAGATCTCCACCCTCTGAGTCTTTTTTTTTTTTGGCATCCCTCTGAGGACTAATAGAGAGGTTGTTTGTTTTCTACGTGCAGTCAGCAATAGTTGACCTGTCTTCCAATCCCCAATTTCTCCATTGGATCTAAATATGGTTTTGAATGCTGTTGGTAAGGAGCCTGATGTCCTCTGTTCAGCTGGATATGATGTCTTACAAGGTGTGCTTTTTGATTGCTGTGTGCTCAGCCAGGAGGATTAGTGAGCTTCAGGCCTTGTCACACAAAGAACCGTACCTTATTATGCATAAGGACAAGGTGTACTCACAGTCCCCTCTTTCATTCCAGAAGTGCCAACGGCCTTCCATGTGAACCAGGAAATATGTCTTCCATCTTTCTGTCTGCAAACATCTCACCCAAAGGAGAAGGAGTTGCACAAATTAGATTTGTGTTTGTGATGGGCTGTTGGGACATACCTCAAACGGACAGCTGTGTTCCAGAAATTGGAAAGCCTGTTCTCTTCAGTGCAGCCAAATGGGGTCAAAAAAGCCTCGATGGCCACCCTAGCTAGGTAGTTGAGGGCCTGCTTTGCTAAGGCCTATGTCACAGGAAAGAAGTGGCCTCTGGCCCTTCTCAAAGCTCACTCCACCAGGGCTATGGCTACTTCCTGGACGGAGAGGGGTGAAGCATCTGTTATAGAGCTATGCAAGGCAGCCACATGGTTTTCCGCCCATACTTTCACTAAACACTACAAATTGGATGTTCAGAGCTCTGCTGATGCAGCCTTTGGTTGCAGAGTATTACAGGCAGCAGTTCTTGGGTAATCTATTACAGTATTGTGTTTTTCTGACATATGGGATAATATTCTCTCCCCTCCCGATTGTTCTGGGTGCTGTTTCTTAGAACCGCGAGTGGTTATGACTTCCAGTTGACAATGTGGAGTGCTACAGAAAGAAGAAATTTACTTCATAGTTACCGTAACTTCCTTTTCTGTTGAGGCTGCAATTCTGCAAAGCTGGTTGGGGCTACCTGGTTCCAGGTAGCACCCCTAAATTAAAAACGTCCCTGTTAAGCTGCGGCTTTCAAATTGACTTACCTGCCTCACCCATTTCCATTCTCGGACTGGGGGCCATATCCGCCTTGTTCTAGGGTGTTCTAATGGTCTCAGATAAATAAAAAAAAAAAAAATGCCACATGGTACATTATATTTTATTTTTGGGGTAATGTAGGTTTCCTGAGAGGTTCCCTTGGTTTCTTGCTTCGTGTCTCTCCCCCCCCCCTTTCAGGTTGTATTGATGCTGGTTTGAAAAAAATTGGAATGATGATAAAGGGATGGAAAGATTATATTAGTGGCCCACTGCTGGCTTTGGTAGATAAGGTTTCCTCTGTTGAACAGACTTTCAGCCAGTGTTCCAAGGACTCGACCACTCTGGACGGACTTGTTGTCAGTGTCACCTGGTCCATCACAGAACCAAAAATGGCCAGCACTCCCTGATTGTTGTAAAACTGCGATTGGTCTTTTGTTGTTCAATAATATCAATAAAGGCTAGCAGTATAACTCTTTAAATGTGATTGCACTTTGTAAGTGTATAGTATTGCGCCTGTAACTAGTTTTCTCTTGTTTGACATATTTGTTTCCTTGCACATGTGAATAATTATTGTTTTATATTTGTTTCTTTCACAGAGGTGTCAGTGCCATAGTTCCGTGATGGGTATTGACGTAAACATACATTTGATGTAATGACATGGCAATTCATTGATGTGATAGCTTTCAGTATTTAAAGGGAAACGTCCATCAGGAATTGGGCCATGCCTGTGTATGAGCATGGCCGATTAGCTGTTCACAAAGTAATATATATATTTTTTTTAACCTTATAAAATCATTGAATACCTGCCTCGTATCTGGTTGATCCTGCCTCCCTTCTGCCGGCATTTCGCAATCGCAAGGCACACCCGCAGCTGCCTCAGTATGATGAGCAGCTGGGGACACGCCCATATACTGACTATGGAAATACGGCTATTAAAAGTTCCGTTTTTCAAACTACATGCCCTGGTGGTATATCGAGACCTGTTATAGACTGGCGTTTGCCTGCCAGTCTTTAACTGGTCTCTCTATACCACCAGGGTATGTAGCTTGAAAACCAGAGCGTTTAATAAGCGCATTTCTATAGACAGCGTATGGGCATGTCTTCTGCTGCTACCATATAAACTGTCATACTGAGACAGCTGCAGGTGGTTGTGGGTGCGCTGCACGATCACAAAATGCTGGCAGGAGGGAGGCAGGATCAACCAGATACGAGGCAGGTGTTTAATGATTTATAAGGTAAAAAAATGCATTACTTTTGCGAAACAGATAATCGGGCCATGCCTTATATGCAGGCATGGCCCAATTCTTGTTGGATATTTCCCTTTAAGGGACTATGGCTACATCAGGTACCCGCCCCCTGACGAAGCTTCCCCTGGGCAAAGCGTTAGGCACTTGGCTATCGGTCATTGGTTTGTCTATTATTTGAAATTGCAGGCAGTCTTGGGTTGTCAGTGGGTGATTGTACCTGAATTTTCTTTTGATTAAACCAGCCTAACAACATGCTTATCAGTGACCATTTGGTTTATTTCACTTGAGGAGATTTTGTCTTAATTGTGACTCTGGGAGTGCTGGCCATTTTTGGTTCTATGGTTGTTCACATAGGGGCAGCGGACCCCTGGCCGGCAACCTGACCAGTGAGTGCAGCACTACCTTTGTTTTGAGTCACCTGGTCCCATCCCAACTTGCACTCCCTTTTCCTTCAGGCCTGGCTGCAGAAGAGACAGAAACATGTACATGGTATTCCAGAGGGTCTCTGAAATACTTTTGGGTGCTTGTAAACCTTTCACCAAGAAAGACATACAAAGCCAAATCGAAAATGTTTTCCATCTGGTGCTCCAAAACCCACATGGACTCCTTCGGGTGTCCACCTGACCAGGTTCTGGAGTACCTATTGGACCTTTCTGATGCTGGTCTTCAGCATTCCACAATATAGTTCCACCTGTGCGCTATTTCAGCATACCATGAGCCCGTCTGTGATGACCTACCTTGCACAGCTGCCACTGTTCAAGAGGTTCCTCGGGGGCATTTTACATAGGCCTCCCATCAGGAAGCCAGTAGCTGCCTGGGGGTAGCAACCTTGTGTTGGATAAGCTCACTTGAAAGCCTTTTGAGCACCTTGCAATGTGCGACTTGGAAGTTTTTAACTTAGAAAGCAGCATTTCTGGTGTCCATCACCTCTGCTCGCAGAGTATCTGAAATCCATGCCTTGGTCCCAGATCTCCATATATCATTTTCCATAAAGATGAAGATTCTGTGTACACATACCAAGTTTGTACCCGAAGTGGTGTTGTAGTTCCATCTTAACCAGGCTTTAGTCCTATCTACCTACTTTGCAGTCTTCCAGGAAGAGGGAGAAAGGTCTCCCTACTCACTGGATATTAACAGGGTCCTTAGGTTTTACCTTGATAGAACCAAGGACTTCAGACAATCCAAACAGCTCTCTCTCTCTGTCCTAATCAGAAGGGACAGTGAGGGGCAGCCTGTTAATCAAACTCATTTCTGCCATTATTGTGAATTGCCTTTGCTACTACTATACCATGGCTCAGGTTAAACTGAGGGGCAGTGTATGTGCCCACTCCACCAGAGCAGTTGCCACGTCCCTGGCAGAGCTTTGCGTTGTGTCTATCGGAGATGCTTGCAGAGCTGCAACTTGGAGCACAGTGCACACTTTCACAAAGCACAGTCCCCTGGATGTTCATGCCATGCAGCGTGCCACCTTCAGCAGGATAATCCTGAATGGATTGCTGTCCTGAGTGAGCCCTCTGCTCCAGCTGCCCTAGTCTGGACCACTCTGAGCTTGGTACTGTGACCAGCTAGTGGGAATCAATGGTGAAGATCGATTCTTGGAAGATATGAAAATGACATACTCATGATAATTCTTGATCTTCTAAGAATAACTTCACCATTGATTCATATGCCCATCCGGGCATCCCCCGGACTCACTTCAGTATGGTTGTGTTGGTCTTCACCCCTTTATGACTGGTTTGGGCTGTGAAGACACTGTTACTGCAGTGATGGCCCTTCTTACACAGGCCACCAGGGCTGTCTTATGCCTTTAGATTAAGTGCATAGATACTTGTTAGGTTAGGCTGCACCTCCTCTGTGTATTTAAAAAAAAAAAAAAAAAAAGGTAATGAGGTGATTGGGGGCTGACGCCAAGGTAAACATGCGGCTGTGTGTGCCGACTCATGGTGCAGTGCATGTGCTGCTTACCACGGTGCCAGTCCTCTGGAAAGGTCTAGCTCCTGCTGGGTCCTGGCACCTCTAGCTAAGACCCAGTAATGTGAATCAACTGTGAAAATACCCTTAGAAAATCAAGAATTATGGTGAGTATGTAATTTTAATTTTTGGTCATCACCATTTGACCAGATGGGCAAGTGCTCTACAGGCACTTTCTGTGGAGTCTCCAGATCTGGTTTTCACCAAATACAAAGTTGTCCTTCGCCTCCGTTCAAAATTCCTGTCCAGGATTGTCTCTGAACTCCATCTGTACCAGGCCTTGATACTACCTATGTTTTTTTCTGAAGCCTTCTGCTTTGTTGAATAGACACTTGTCATGCTTGATGGCCTGCAGGGTTTTATTCTTCTAAAGAGAACACATGGCATAATTTTGAGGTGAGGCTTGCCAGCTGTTTGTCACGTATGCTGAAGCCACCCAAGGTAGACTGGTAGCCAGACAGACCATTTGCAAGTAGATACATCCTGCATTTCACTGAGTTGGCTGGGAAGGAGCCACCTGAGAGGTTCAGCGCTCACTCTTCCCAACACACTGTGGACTCTGTTGCTGCTGCCAGGTATGTCCCCTTTACTGAGATTCGTATGGCTGCTACCTGGTGTAATGTGCACATGCTCACAACCCATCACAGCATTAACATACACAGTCACAAGGATGCTGTTTTTGTGCACTCAGTCCTCCAGTCTCAGTTCACCTCATAACTTGTGGTGCACCTTCCCCCTCCTTCCGAGGACTCGTAAGAGTCTGCTTAAAAGTGGATAGTGAACTGAATCTGGGTAGCTAAAAGAATAGGTTCTGGAGGTGTGGCAGTCTTCCTTTCCCTTCAAATTTAGCCAGAATATTTTCAAGCTAAGCTCCTCCCACCCTCACAGGTGGTATACTCCTCCACTCCACCCTGTGTCATCATATCTTCTTTTCCACTGGAAGAGTCAGGTGGTCTCCTTTGCAACGCCATGTGTGGTGTAGGCCTGCTCCAAAGTGCGCTATTGGCATTTCATCTTCGCTCATTAGTAGCTTTCTCAGTTTCCACCTCGTGCTGCCATAGATCGAGAAGAAGCTCAGTGCAGTCTGGGATTTAAGCATTGCATTCAGTGCAACAAAAGATGTCCAGGATTGACCCACACATGTTGTGCATGTCCTGCCTCAGGACAGAGCACGACATTAAGGCTTGCGGCCTTTGCAAAATGCCTTTGCCTTCTTTAGAGGATCGCTATGCATGTTTCCTACTTGGCTGGCCAAACATGACTCCCCAGTTTGTTCAGAGGATGCCCCCAAGGTGGTGTCCACAGCAGCCCAAACTGCGGCGGGAGCATTATCCACATCAGCGCTGCTTTTTGGTTGGGGCCAGTGTTGGGGCATCATTCATGGGGATGTTCTGGGAGTTGTTCATATACCTCCAGATCCTCAGTGAGGGCCTTTCCATAGTGGAAAGAAAAAATCTAAAAAAAAAATCCTGTTGGTTGTAGGACCAGGAACGAGCATGCTCTTTCTACTCCTGCGATTCGACTGTTCGACAGCCGTTGAGTGCTTGGCTTCGGCCAAGCCTGTTCTGGTCAAGGGCCAGGCTGGTCGCTGCACAGTACTCTGTTGATCTTGTTGGCTGTAAGAAAAGCTGACTAGTTGAGATTTTTCTCAACTCAGTCGACCTGTTGTCTGAAGGGGTCGAGGATGACTACCTCCAGGACTCCAGTCCTTTTGACTGTCTTCCAAGAGTATCAAGATCCTGTCTGTGGACCTCGCTGTCTCCTCTCTGGAGCTGCCTCCCTCCAGAGTCCAGCAGCAGGTGCCGATCCATGATATTTACACACCCTCTCTGTCCTTCTCTCATCGCTGTCGACATCCCAGTCATTGGTCGAGATTGCAGTTGAGCAATTTCTCATACTGTCACTCTCGTTCTTAGGCCTGGCAGCGCCACAGGTGCTCTTTCAGAGAGGCTCCTTCACAGATTGCGTCAGCGATAAGATGAGCTGATGTGGCTGCAGTGGGTCCATGGAAAGGGTAGGCCCACTCACCAGATCCTGGCATTCCCTGGGCACCCCCAGTATGAGCTGCCCTGGTCTTACTGTGACTGGTATATCTGACGCTAGTCTCTACCCTGATGAGGGTCAAACCACTGCCTTGGCAGCAGTAGCAGGGAACTCCTACCACAGCCTCCTATCTGGCTAATGGCTTGCCTGGTCAGTTGTCAAGGGAAATTACCCACTCAGACTATTCCAGAGTGGTACATGGTGAGAAGTGGCCGAGGGCCATATTTGATGAGTCTTCGAACTCTGGGTCCTCCATGCAGTAATTGAGGATTCTTGGCTTTGACCATGACTTGGACGAAGAATCGAACACCAACCACGGGCCAGTATCATTTAGGGCTATGCTCTGGTTGATTTCCGAGTCTATGGAGATATCCCTAGAACTGGCCCTGAAGTGGGCCAAGTACCCCCTCACAGAGATACTGGACAGGGATGATTCCCCGGGGGTCAACTTCCCAGTGGCTGAGGCCATCCTGGGACCAACCCTGGAGCTTTGCCAGCATCTGGCCTCCTCTGCGGCACCATCAGCCCATATGGTCCAGAAGTCTGTGGTCCCTACCAGCTCCTTGTCCAGTTTATCAGACGACCACCCCTCTGCAGAGGGGTTGGTGGCTCACTCGGTTTTCCAGAAGACTGGCACTGTCGGGAATGTGGACGAGCCCATGGACAAGGAGTCCAAAAAGCCGGACCATGCGGCAAAGAAATTGTACGTTGCATCCTCCCTAGGTCTCCATCAGATGACTTACCCCTTGATGGCCAACTTTGGTCACTTCTGATGGGAGTCCCTGACCATGCCCTCTCTAGCCTTTCTGCGGATTTGCAGTCAGCAGTTAAGGTAGTCACAGGCTGGGGTCGAGTGCCGGCTAAACACCAGCTCCATAATGCCTTGGATAGCGACAGCTTGTGTTCCCAGTCCATGGCAGCGGCTGTCGCAATACGTCACGGGGCCTGGCGGCGGATTTCCACCTTCACAGCAGACACCCAGCACATATTGGCCGATGTCCCCTTCTTCATGATCGACCCTTTTCAGCCCTGGGGTGGATGGGCATCTTACCAGGATTGAAAAGTGCCACCCTCGATTTTGTGACATCCTCACAGAAGGACAAGAAAGGGCAACAACCAAAAATGAAGTCCTTTCAGATTCGGCCCTTTCAGTGGCAGCAGCCCAGGCAGCAACAGCCCCAGCAGGGGCAATCACAGGCTTGGCAACCCAAGGCCAGGTTCGCTGGCAAGGGCTCCAGGAAGCCCGGTAGTATGGGCGGTGGTGCCCCTCTGGCAGCTGGTTCCGGTGCCCAGTGTTGGGTCAAGGGGTGTCTACCTCGCACGTGTCCATTCCCTGCATCAGCTCGACTTCACCATTGCTGGCACAACTGGTCTGTCATCACCTCAGACAAATAGGTGCTGTAAGTGGTAGGCAGAGGGTTGCATCTCGACTTTGAGGCTTTCCCGCTGTACCAACCACACATGCCATGGTAATTTGTGCTCTCTCAAGACTCGTTGCCTGTCCTCAGGGAGGACATTGTTCAGCTCCTTCATGAAGGAGTCGTAGCCTGTGTTCCAGACACCATGGCCAGACAGGGCATCGTGTCCAGGTATTTCCTGGTTACAAAATGGATGGGCTGGTGCCCCATTCTGAGCTTCACGATCTCAATCATTTCTTGAGGAAACGCAAGTTTTGGATGGTCATTCTGAACCAGATCATTCCATCCCTGGAGCAGGGCATGTGGTTCTGCCCTCTGGACCTGCAGGATGCCTTCTTCCACATTCCAGTCCATCCGTACCACTGGAGGTGCTTCCAGTTCCTTGTAGAGTGGGTTCTCTGAGTTCCACGTCATGCTTTTTGGCCTCTCCTCAGCCCCCATGGGGCATGGCAGTGGCGGCAGCATTCCTGAGGGTGTCAGAGTCGATGTCTACCCTCACTGGGATGACTGGCTGATAGCTGGTCCATCCAAAGAGGCAGCAGAGCGGTCCAGGAACCTGGCCATCCAGGACTGCAATGACTTGGGCCTTCTGGTCAACCCAGCAGTGTCCAGACTCAACCCCTTGCAGCTGATCTACTTTATTGGGGCAGATCTAGACTCCCTCTGGGCCAAAGCCTGACTCCCAGCAGACCAGGCATCGAATCGTACCTCCTTTGCCTGTTCATTTCAGGTTGGGCACTCGTGCCTTGCCCGCGGACTTGCTGCAATTTCCAGGGTGTATGGCATCCTGCACCACCTGCAGTGGGAGCTGTCCCACCAGTGATCTCAGTGCCTAGGTAACCTAGTCAAGCTGGTCACAGTGACCCAGCTGGTATTGGATGCCATCCAGTGGTGACTCATCTTAGAACATCTGGAGGATGGAGTCCCATTTGTCTGCCCAGAGCCGATTATCACCCTGACAACCAGTGCATCTCTGGGATGGGGAGCGCATCTTGGGGAGCACAGGACCCCCGGATTCTGGACCCCCAGGGAGTCCTGTTACCACATCAACCTGCTGAAGCTCTATGCAATGCACTTGGCCCAGATGGAATTCACTCCACTGATCCGGGGTCAGGTCATGCAGGTCCAGATGGACAACATAATGACCATGTACTGCCTGGACAAGCAGGATGACACGCACTCCCTTCGTCTATGTAATAGTAGTAGTAAAATGATTTTATTCTTATCAAATATGAACAATAGATAAGCTCGACTGAGCCGAAGCTCATTTACAACGAGGTCCCATAGTTTTAAGATGCAAGTTTACACAGTATTAAAACATAATTTACAAAGAAAAGCAAACAATAACATGGCGATATAAAAAGCAGTTGTAAAAAAAAAAAAAAAAAGACAATTCCAAATAAACCAAGAATTAAAATGTTAAAATGTCTGGCAGCAGACAAGGGCTTCTTTAACTTTATCAAGCCAGTTTTTTCACACTCCTGTGTCAGAAGGCTGTCTGCACCTGGACCCTTGTACATAGCCTGGATGCAGATTTGCTGGAGATCCATGTAGCTAGAGCCTCCAATCAGCTGGCAGATACCCTCAGTCAGGTGGGCAGGGTGTCTCACGAGAGGTTCCTGCATCAGGAGGTGGTGAACTACCTGTTCTTCTGGTGGGGGCACTTCCCATGTTGACCTGTTTGCCTACAGGGAGAATACAAAGCTGAGGCTGTTCTTTGCCGAGCTCCACAGTGCCGGACACTGGTGGGGGGATGCCTTCATGAGGTCCTGGACCCCAGGCCTCCTCTGTGCCTTCCCTCCCTTTCCCCTGATCTACAAAGTGTTCAGGGTGAAGAGGGGGTGCGTGGCCAAGCTGGCATCCAGAATGGCTGCTTAGTCCTGGAGCTCTGAACCTAAACCGTCAGGAATCTCCTTTTCCCCCGCTACCCCGAGACTTACTGAGATAAAAAAAAGTGGGATCTTGAAGGAAAAACAGTTATGCCACCGAATATGTCCAAAAAACAGGGACAACTACCATTTAAAAGCGCAACAACGATCTATGGATTTCGGCCTGAAGCGCCAGCACCATGAGGGGAAAACGAAAGGTAGGGCTGCAGCAACTTCAATAGGGGCGTGAAGAAAGTGTTATAGCCCTCAGTTTTTGGTTCTGGAAAAACTGTTTAATGACTTAAAATACAATCTGACAAGCAAAATGAATGCAGGGTTTGAAAATGTATCTGCTCAATTGGCCCTTTTGCAAACAACAGTAAATAGCTTGGGTGAGACAACGGAGCAACATTCGGCCCGATTAACTGAGGTGGAAGACAGGGTCAGTGCGCAAGAAGATCGGTACAACCAGTGGAACCCCCAACTGCAATCAGCAATGGCCGAAATAGAGAAGCTAAATGCAGTACTAGATGATCATGAGAATAGGGAGAGGCTAACAAATATAAGAATTGTGGGCATGACTGAAGGAGTAGAAGGCAGAGACTGTGCAACATTCTGTCAAACATGGTTAAAGACAAAGTTAGATCTACCAGCTGAGTGCTCCTTTGAAATACAACGGGCACACAGAACTCCCGGTCGTCGTCCTGCCTCAAATGAAAGGCCTCATCCCATAACTGTAAAATTCCTAAGATATCAAGATAGAATGACGGTGCTGAATGCAGCGCGAAAGGCGGGTGCCATTAGAGAAGGTTCTCACCCTGTCAGTATATTCCAGGATTTTCTCGATCGGTGCAAGCAGAACGAAATGCCTTTATGCTTGTGAAGAGGAGGTTACATCAACTCGAGTGGCCTTTTGCACTTATCTGTCCTGCTCAATTGATTATACGGAGAAAGGGCGCTACACCGAAGGTGTTTACAAATCCTGATGCGGCGATGCAGTACATCGAGCATGAATCGAAACAGCAAGAAAACGCAGATGGGTGAACTTTATTCTAAACCTAAAATGTGCAGATAAGTGTTTTTGCGCTGGCAAAGCAGCTTAACGAGGGATGAGGATACAGGGAGTGGGGTTGGGGGGGGAGTAGAGCTTGTCTTGGTCTGCTCCGAAACACTCTTGAGGCCTATAAAGGCTGGAGCGGGAGGCCTTCCCCGTTTCCCCCTGCTCTAGCTCCTGGCAGGACTGTTTGTTTTTTTCTCGGAAGTGCTTCCAGAGTGACATTGCAGAGACTCATTTGATGCCGCTTGACTTTGTTTTATGTACTGGGACCAGCTCTTATTTTACTTATAACATAAGAAAGAGTTATACCAGCGGCTTGATCAACAAAAAAAATGGGAGCTGAAGATCTATTTCTTTTTTTCTGCTCAACTTTATTTGCACTTAAAATGTATAGATAATGTGTTTTTGCATTGGCAGAGCAGCTCAAACGAGGGATGAAGGTACCGGGGGGGGGGGGTTAGAGCTTGGCTCGGTCTGTTCCGAAACACTCTTGAGGCCTATAAAGGCTGGAGCAGGCGGCCTTCCCCGTTTTCCCCCTGCATTAGCTCCTGGCTGGGCTGCTTATTCGGAAGGGCTCCCAGAGCGATTTTGCAGAGATTTACTTGCTGCCACTGAACTGTTTTATAAACTGGGACCAGCTATTGTCTTAATTTATATATACCAGAGAGCAGTATCAGAGGCTTGTTTAACAAACTAACAGGGAGCTGAAGATCTAATCTCTTTATTTTCATTTCCTAAAAAAGGAAGGGATGAAGGGAGGAAATGAGTACTCAACCTTAGCTAATGATATGTTTTGCTTGAATATATGGATGCGACTTATGTCTGGGGAGACTCAGTTATTTTTCTTTTATTCCGAGGGTGACGGGCGGGGGCCCACGCAGGAGGCCAATAGGAGTGTTGATTATCTCCCTTCTTTTGACTTGTGGTGTCTCTTTTGCGCAACCCAGGGATGGAAGGAGGAAGGGGACACCTGGAGACTGAAAGGACGTTTGAGCAATAAAAAGACTATATGTAAAATTATGAGTAGGGGCCTGACCACCCTTGATGGGCTCCTCATTCTGGAGGTTCCCTGGGGAGGGACGGACCCTTAGGTGTCCTCGACTAGCCCAGCCTTATATTTGCTTAATTTAATTGGGCAGCTGGGTTGTGGGAACATGTTTCTACAGTTGGCAGATTAAGGAGGGAGCCCTGGGCGGGGCCCTGCTTTCACCGTGCTTGGTCATATAGAGGGATAATGATGGTGTGGCCAGCAGGCTAACCCACGATATTAAAGGATTAAAGGGGGCTCTAATTAGATTTATACTGGGGGGGGGGGAGCTAGGTGGTGAGTAAAAGTTGGAAACCACCTCGCTAAATTTCTGTTAAAGGGGTTTAGTTCCTATTAGATTAGATAAGCGCCTGTTGCGCAGGACTCCATTTTCTCTCTTCTCTCTTCTCTTTCTTTTTTCTTTGGGTCTCTTTTGTGTCCTTTTGAAATGTTAAAAGGGAGGTACCAGACTAGATGGGGAGAGAGAAGGGGCTATTCTTTAATTGGGAGAAAAAATAAAAAAGGTCGAGTCGAGTGGTGTGGGGGGACTTGATGAAGATGGGATGCAATGTGAAGGGGGGATCCTGGATCTGGGAATAAATATGATGCTACTGGATGGCTAGTTTAAAAATGCTATCCTGGAATGTAAATGGTTTGAAAACAGCAGTGAAACAAAAATGTGTGTGGTCTTATCTTAAGAAAAAAAAAAGACAGATGTTGTGATGCTACAGGAGTCACACTTAACATGTGGAGAGATTAAGCTGGTAGAAAAAAGAGTGTGGGGGTGTATAATGGTAGCATCTCATTTCACGTCCAGGGCCAGAGGAACGTGTGTATGGTTCAGACCGGGGATCAGGGTACAGATTCACACAACTCAAAGGGATAGTCAGGGAAGGTATGTTATAGTGAAGGCTACGGTGGAGGAGGAAGTGCTAGTCCTGGGGTCCTTATATGGACCTACATTCGATTGCCCAGAATTTTTTGAGCATCTAACTATTATGCTAGCAGTGTTCCCAGACAAGATGATTATAGGGGGTGACTATAATACCAAAACCCCGATTCAGACGTAACCCCAAAAGCGTGGTGGCTCTTTGGAGACTAGCAGAGGAAAGGGCCCTGCAGGAAGTGTGGAGAGTTAAACACCCAGATACAGAGGAGTTCTCTTTCTGTTCTTATGCCCACAAGGTCTATACAAGACTAGATTATTTCCTGGCTTCCCCTACTTTTCTAGGGCGAATAAGAGAGACAGAATATGGTCCTATTATAGTGTCAGATCACGCACCACTATATTTAGAAGTGGAGAAAGAGGTAGATAAAGGGGGGGTGCGTCAATGGAGAATGGATCCTACACAATTGTTAGACCCCCTGTATGTACAACAAATGTCCAAGAGACTTCGTGAATTTTAAGAAAACAACAGAGTGGAAGACACTTCAGCAAGGATTACATGGGAGGCGTTGAAAGCCTTTGTAGGGGGGAGACTATCTCTTATGCAGCCTTCAAAGGCAAGCAAGAGAAACGAAGGGATAATGAACTAGAATCCAATATAATGAAACTAGAAAAGCAGATTATGAACAGCCAGTCGCCTGGGGATGTGGCGTAGTTGAAGAGTATGCAGAGAGAGTATAACCAGTTGTGCTGTAAGCGTATAGAAAGGGATATCCTAATGTCAAAAGTGGGACAGTACTTCGAGGGGGACAAGTCAGGGAGATGGATGGCCTGGTTAATTAAGAAGCAAAGAGCAGAGAGAACTATTTTAGCAATAGAAAATGAGAATGGGGATTGTACCTCCTCTGCCAGAGAGATAAACACTCTTTTTAAATCCTTCTATGAAAAGCTATATACATCAGAATTCCCATAACGAACAAATCTAGAGAGTTGTCTAGATAATATTCCGCTACCTACAATACCCGCCCAAGTAAATGAAAAGTTGGGACAAGAGCTCACTGCACAGGAAATTAAGGAGGCAATATGGGCGTCAAGATCGGGAAGAGCTCCAGGGCCTGATGGCCTACCCTTGGAATTCTATAAAAAGTTCTGGGGAGATTTATGTCAACTCTTTCCGTGTATGGCAAGGGAGGTTTTAGAGGGAGAGGGGTTGACAGTCTCAACAGCTAGCTATTATAACAATTTTACCCAAGCCAGACAAGGATCCAAAAAAATGTGTCTGTTATCATCCAATCTCTTTGCTAAACGCTGACTATAAAATAATAGCGAAAATATTGGCAAGGAGGCTGGAGGGGGTCCTACCACAGGTTATTCATCATGATCAAGGGGGTTTTGTTAAGGGTAGGCAGGCAAGACATAATTTAAGACGGGTAATGAACATCATCTGGCAGGGGTCAAGAGGAAGAAAAGCTTATGGGGGCCTTCTCGCACTGGATGCGGAGAAAGCCTTCAACAGGGTCGAGTGGCCTTTTATGTTTGCAGTATTAAAAAAGTTTGGTTTGCACCCGGTTTTCAGGCGATGGGTAGAATGGTTATACCAATTCCATGGTCCCAAATCCTTACAAATAATACGTTATCACCCCCTTTTCGGCTTCATAGAGGGACCAGACAGGGATGCCCTCTCTCGCCACTGATATATGTCCTGACTATTGAGATATTGGCGACAGCTATTAGACATCACCGGGAAATAGAGGGTTATATGTTTAATGGGGAGGAGCACGTTATCTCTGTCTTTGCAGATGATGTGCTATTATTTCTGGCTGACCCAGTAAGAGCTATGCCTGCTGTGACTCCCCTTTTTAAGGAATACGGTCCTCTCTCTGGGCATAAGATCAACTGGAATAAGAGCGAGTGGCTCCCCTTGATGGACGATGGAGGGTCCATACATATAAGTGGAATAGATATCCCCCCTAGAACAGTAATTAAATACTTGGGAATACTGCTTCCGCGCAAGATAACGGATGTGGGACATTTAAACTATAACCCATTGGCAACAAAAATTAAGGAACAATGTAGTAGGTGGAAGTCGCTCCCCCTGCCCTTGATGGGAAGAGTAAATTTAGTAAAAATGCAGATAGTACCTCAATGCCTTTATCTCTTCCAGACCCTACCTGTTATGCCTCCACTGTGTCACCTGAAGTCTCTAGAGGGCTCTATCACCTCTTTAATCTGGGCAAATCGTAGACCTAGGATTAGGAAGGAGGTGTTGTGGCAGCCATTTCATAGAGGGGGCTTGACACTCCCCAACCTGAAGTTATATGCTTTAGCGGCCCAGCTAACATATATTATGGACTGTCAGGAAATGGGAGGAGGGACGAGGGCCTGGGTCATTATGGAGTCACAATCCAGGGTGTGTTCACCCTATGCCCTATACCTCCTCCCATTAAGCTCTCGTGAGGGAGATGGTGAGAAACCTAAAAACCCGTTCACCAATAATATGCTTAAGGCCTGGAGGGTGGCTTCACTGATGATGGGGGATAAAGGGGGCATGTCACCTGAGGGATCCATTCTGTACAGCTTGTGGAAAGATGGAAGGGCCCCTCCTCGGTCAAACATGATCTGGGGCACTGGGAGGGGAAGGTTGTCTTTCTCCTATCTCATGTATTCAATAATGAGACCTTTTTTAGCTTTCCTGAGTTAAGACAATTATATGATATTCACCCCTCACACTACCTTATTTATGTGGTAATAAGGTCCAGGCTGCTTAAAATAGCTGGGATAAAAAGGAGGAGAACCATCTTTGAACAGAACGTCTCTGGAGGAGATTTTTCAACATTGTAAAAAAAACATGCGGGTGGGAAACCACTGTCAGTACTATACAAAGCTTTACTGGGAGCTCAACTGGACAAGTTGCAAAAACTAAAGGACAGCTGGGATAAAGACCTGGGCGTAAACATGTTAACTGGAGGGGATTGGAACTTGGCCCTTCGGAGTAGCAAGGCTGTCTCAGTAAACAATAGGCTATGAATAATTAACTATAATATTGTGAATAGAATTTACCATACCCCAGCTCTGGCACACAAAATTAATCCTCAGATTTCGGACCAATGCCCTAAATGTTGTGTTCAGGGATGTACGTTTTACCACTTGCTTTGGGCGTGTCCTAAGGTAGGAATATACTGGAATGAGATAAATCAAATCCTAAATAAGGTTTTGGAATGTGAGATTCAACTAGATCCTGTGGATATTTTACTGGGGGTATCTAGAAATGGAGGGGGCCAATTAAAAGTTTTGCATTCTTTGAGAAAACTAGCCCTGGTTGTGGGTAAACAGATTTTAGCTCAAAATTGGATGGCCCAGGCTATGCCTACTATCGCCCAGTGGGCAAAAGCCCTCTTAAATAATATGAAATTAGAACATATCCAATATAAAGTTTTGGAGCGACTAGATAAATACGATATGATATGGTCCCCCCTTGAGAGGGCACTAGGTAAGGAATAGTTTCCGCTCTTCTAGGAAATCCTCTGTTATGAGGATATTAACCTCTGCACAGATGGAAAGGGTCCTCTGGCTCCGGAACGTTGGATGGGTTACATTAAATTGAAGGGCCACCTCAGTACTCAGCTGGATAAATTGAGGATCTTTCGGTAAAGAAGGAAATAGAAAAGCCAAAACCGGATATGGTTAATATGTTTCACTGTATAAGATGAAGACATAGACGGATCTTGGATTGTACTCTAATTGATTTGTACATTTAATAAGATGTAAGTGATCAAGATGTCATTGCTTTTCTGACTCTGTAGAGTTCTTCTCAGCCCACTGACTCTTCAATAAATAAAGTTTAAAAAAAAAAAAGGGTGAAGAGGAACAAGCATAGATGATCCTGGTAGCCACGCCAGTTTTGGTACATAGATCTCCTTAGCCTCAGCAGCAGGCCTCTGTGGTGATTGCTCCTGTGGCCGGACCTGCTCATGTCACAAGGGAAACGTCCTACATCCGGACCCTCAGTACCTGCACCCGACATCCTGGTTCCTGAGCGGCTAGCGTTCCAGGCATTGGGTCTCTCTGGGGATGTTCTCTACGTTGTGGAGGCTTCCTGGAAAGAGTCGATGTGTCAGTGTTATGTCTTCAGATGTAAGCGGTTTCCATTTGGTGTCAGGGCAGGAAGCTAGATGACCCCCCCCCCCGGCCTGCTCTTTGGTTAGCATTCTTAACTACCTGTGGTCCATTTCCCAGTAGGGACTGAAGTCAGAGACCCTCAAAGTGCACCTAGCAACTATCTCTGCATACCGGGCATGGGCTGGTATGCTGACGGTGGAGCAGGAGAAGGTTGGGCATTTCTTTAAGGGCCTGGACCACCTGTTCCCATCAGTGCATGAACCACCACCTTGGAACTTATTGCTGGAACTGGCAGTGCTCATGGGCAAGCCGTTTGAACCAGTGCAAAGCTGTAAGATGTCACATCGGTTGTGAAAAATTGCCTTCTTGGTGGCCATCACCTCCACCTGAAGGATCAGTGAGCTCCAGTCACTTTTGGTGGAGTTTCCATATCCGGTGTTCCACAAGGACAGGATTGTCCTCCGCTCCCACCCGGAGTTCCTTGCGAAGGCTGTGTCGGAGTTTCAGCTTAACCAGGTGATTAACCTCCCGGTGTCCTTCACCAGTCCCACCTCAGAGGTCAAGCACAGGCTCCATACTTTGGGCCTCAGGCAGGTGCTTGCTTACTGCCAGGAGCTCACAGCTGGAGGTTGGAAAGAAGTTCGCCAGCTCTTTGTCACACTGAAACCGCACCTAGCAGACTGGCAGCCAAGTAGATGATTGGCTGGTGGATTGTCTACTGCATCAACCTGTGCTATAGGTTGGTGGGTAGAGAGCCTCCCATAGGGTTTCGGGCACATTCCGCCAGACATACCACTGCTCTTGTGGCTGCTTCCAGGTATATCTCTATCTAGGAGATCTTCAGGGCTGCTACCTGGAAGTCGGCACACTCCTTCATTTCCCATTATTACACTCACTTTGAGTCACTCCAGGATGCTGGTTTTGGGACCTCAGTTCTCCAGTCCTTCACCAAGTGGGAGTGTGTGTGCCTTGCCCTATCCTCCCGGAGGACTGCTAGGAGTCTGCCAGAGTGTGGATAGTGCACCGTATTCAAACCTAGAAATGAGGGTTAATCACCTGTAACTGTAGATCTTCCACAGAGTGGTCTCTTACAGCAGGTAATAATCTTGGGTCGTCGCCAGAGGTTACTGTGGTGCACTGCAGCTCTTCTAGCAGTTTTTTGCAGGGGCCGCCCACACATGACATCACCTTCCTGATCTTACTTTGAGTGGGAGCTCTTGCAGCAGGCTATTACAATCAGGACTACGCCGCCAGCACTAGGACCCTCCGGTGAAACTTCTGCCAGCAATACACAGCAGGGACCGCCCCCGACGTCGGTCAGGGTACAAGAGCGGGCGGACCCAGCTCCACCTCCAGTTCTTTCTCGCTGCATCCTGCACGTGAAGAAGGAACAGTTTCTGCTTGCAGTTGCAGCTCAAAACTTGTGGATTTCGTTCTACAATCAAGATTTTACACTCGTTTTTGACGGGTTTTCTCGTCTTAAGGTACCCGACGTCAGTCCGCTGCCCATCGGTTGTTTTTTCCACCTTTTGAGCGTTGTTTTCCTCACTCATATCTCCGTTACCGAGTCCGATGTCAGCCGTTGCCCGGCCGAGATCGACGGATGTCTTCTCGGGCGTCGGTATCTCCTGAACACTTAAACAAGTGTGAGTGTGGGAGGCAGATCCCAGCGAAGGACGGCCATCGGCGGTGCGTTTTTTGTCTAGGCCCGGACCACGACACCGCCAACTGTGCAGATTGCCAGGCCTTTACCAGCGGACCGCATCCGCCGCCTCAAGGCCCTTAAAGCCTACCTGTTGGAGCAGAAGATGGATCTGCACCCTCGGAGGAAGCAAAAGAAAAAGCGCTAGCAAGGACCGTAGTTGGTCCGACACGGTCAGTCGCCTTTCAGCCCTCTCCTAAAGGCCTATCCCTCAGGTTCTGGAGAGCTCCGAAGACTACTCAGGCTAAGGCCCGGCCGTCCAGAGGCCGACCAAGCCAAGGTGACCCGCTAAGGGTCTCATCGCTAAGCCTTTAGAAGGTGCCTGCCCGGCCCACCTGCTAAGGCACCGACACGCCTGCTAAAGGCGCGCCTCGAGCCAAGGACTCTCGGCACCCCGGCAGCACCCCATCGTCGGTACCTACACCGGCGCCGGTCGAAGGGACAAAGGACGCGAACGGTCGCGGAAGAGCAGACGTCCCCGTCGCCCAAGTCCTTCTCCCCCCTGGGCCCTCAGGAGAGCTCTCCTTCACGCCCTGACATTCCGGAAACTTCCTTCCTGAAACGAGCAGCTGAAATATTCACCAAGGATGAGCTTAAGGATCTTTTTCCCTTTTGGTGTGGGCAGGTCCATAAGCGGTCCTTCCCGTCGCCGGCCCAGACACCGGTACCGAGCCCAGTGGAAAAACCACAGCCGGGAGGTGAGTCTTCCCCGAGGAAGTCGCAGGAGCGCCAGCCTACACCTCCCTCCAGGGCTCGTTCCCACACAGGGTCTCAGGACCACCGACGTCGCTCCCGGGACTCGGGTGACCGACGTCGGTCTAGGTCACGTTCCAGGAGCCCTTCTCGCTTGAGGCGAGAACGCTCCCCGACGTCGGTCACTGCTGTCGCTGGTCCAGGGACCGGAGTCTGTCTTTGGACCGACGTCGGTCCCCTAGCTACCGACGTCAGCGAAGGCATGGTCATAGGACAGGGTCAGACTATTGCAAGTCGGATAGTCGATCCTCCTCACCGACGTCTACCTCCTCTTTCTCTCTGTCTGAAGTGCTCCCCGGGAGAGAAGGACCAGCCTCGCTCGCCTCCGGACGATCCTACTTTTATGGACGTCATGAGGCACATCCAGGCCTCTAACGAGTGGGACACGGAGGACCTGGATATGGAACGCCAGAGACTGGCCAAGTACCTGAGGCAAAAGGAGCCAAAGCCTCTAGTTATCCCTCCTTTGGTTGATACATTCCAGGACCTTACCAGAACCACCTGGAAGCATCCGGCCTCAATCCTGGCAGTTCCAAAAAAGTCGGACAGACTGTATAAGGCCCCGAGGGCAGAACCCTTTCTAGCAGAACACCCTCAGGCCGATTCTTCGGTGATCACGGCTGCCCATGACAAGTCCAGGCAACCGAAGCACCTCAGCTCCCAGCCTCCCGACCCGGAGACTCGCTACTTGGACCAGGTGGGCAAAAAAGTATATGCTGCTTCCACCTGTTCCATCCGTTCCATAACTTTCTGGCGCATATGGTACAGTACCAGAATGCGCTTTGAAGAGGGGACTAGAGCTGATGAAGACCATGCCAGACTCTGACCAAAAGGCAGAGCTCCTGGCCCTCCTCCAATCGGGCTCAGACGTAGGCTCCCATGTTCTTAGAGCCTCGTATGACACTGCAGACACAGCGGCCAGGGCAGCCGCTTCCGGGGTGTGCCTCCGGCGCCATGCCTGGTTGAGAGTCTCTGGCTTTCACCAGGATCTGCAGGCCGATACCAAGGATCTGCCCTTCCAGGGTACCGTGTTTGGGCAGGAGACGGAGGCCTTGATCTCCCGCCTCCAGGAGTCTGGCAAGTCGATCTGGTCGGTCCGCCAGATGTACCGTGGCGATCAGCGACGACAACACCGTAGACGGCCTTTTCGTAAGTCCTCAGGCAGTCAAGGTCCAGCCTGTGGCAACCAGCAGAGGCAGAGAGGAGGCTTTCGCAGGAGATCCGGAAACCAGCAATCTGGTGGACCTCCTGCCCGTGGGCCCAAGTCCTCCCAGGCCTCTCTCCCCACTCTCGGCTCTGCCCAATGACTCCCTTCCGCCCCCACAGGAAGATCCAGGGGAGCCGGTTGGGGGCCGCTTCTCCCTTCATTTCGAAGGGTGGAAGTCAATCACCACAGACCAGTGGGTCTTGGATATCATCAGGAGAGGACACACGCTGGAGTTCAGAGTTTCCACTGCACACTCCACCAAAGCTCTCCCGTTATCCTCCTTCTCGCATCCCACTAATAGAAGGAGATCCAGACCCTCTTGCAGAAGAGAGCAATAGAGAGGGTCCTTGCATCCAACAAGGACAGGGTTCTATTCCACTTCTTTCTGGTCCCAAAAGACTCAGGACCTTCGTCCCATTCAGGACCTCAGTCCTCTAAACCCTCTTTATCAGTACAAAAGGTTCAGGATGGTGACTCTTCAAGGACTCCTTCCCTTGCTGCACCAGGGGGACTGGCTCTGCTCTCTCGACATGCAAGATGCATGTATGCATATTGGGGTTTATCCTCCCCACAGGAAGTTTCTAAGGTTCCACTTCCAAGGGGAGCACTTTCAGTTTCGAGTGCTTCCGTTCGGCCTCTCTTCCACTCCGCGAGTCTTCACCAAGTGCCTAGCAGTGGTGGCTGTGGCTCTAAGGTGTATGGGGCACTACGTGTTCCCTTACCTAGACAATTGGTTGCTTACAGCCCCGTCAAGAGTAAGCCTTTTACGAGCTCTCGAAGACACTTATACTCTGTTCACTGCAGCTCTTCTAGCAGTCTTTTGCAGGGGCCGCCCACACGTGGCATCACCTTCCTGTTTCCTGTATGTGTGGGCAGTCCCTTGTATCCTCAGTTCATTTTCCTGCCATCTTCAGCTCGCACATAGCAGCTAGTGCAACTCAGTAGCAGTCATTGATGAGAAAGCGGATTTTTTCCATTTCACTTTCTTCATCGACGAATGTCCAAACAATCTACAAACAAGACAGCGCTATTTCGTTCCTGTCATTGCGGTAGAAAAATCTGCTGTTTCAACAACCACACCACTTGCGTAATGTGTCTGAGACCCACACATGACAAATCTCCTGCATACATTGCCAGGATTTTAACCAGGCAACCCATAGACGACTGCTGCAGGAAATCGAAAACTGTTTAATGGAGCTGAAATTCTCTACTTGAGAATCAGGAGGCTTGTCCCAAGAGCCCCCTGTCCACTGATTCTCATAAACAGCACAAAAAAGAGAAGCACCCCTCAACCTGTGTGCCTAAATGCTCGACGGCCACCATCACAGGTACCCCACCGTCAACGATGCATTCACACACTGCCTAAATAGATTGACAAGGGATTTTCACTCTCTAATCGGCCAGTAGCTTTCCAACGTTCTCTACGGTAGTTTGTGGTGAACCCTTGATGTTGACGAGGGCTTCTCTCCCATCGACGGTGACCTCATTTCAGCATTCTACTAATGTTTCCCCAGTGGCCCCATCAACGAGGGGTTGCATTCCCATGGGGAAACCTACAGCATTTGCTGTACGATCAGCCCCTAAACCCTCACAGGTGCATTCTCATAGGGGCCAGGTGGACAGGGATCGGGACCCTGGGCTCTACTACCCAGGTGCAAGACCTGCTCATACCATACGCCCAATCCCCTCAACAATTGGTTTTCCAGAAGGTCCCTCCCTAAACCCCCCCCCCGGACATTGCCTCAGTAGTTCAGTAGGTTTTGCATGCCATTCAGCATACTCAGCCCTCCGATCCAGGGGAGCTGAGTCACCCATCCCGTTCCCCTGCTTCTCGGCCAAAACATTTCCAGGGTGACAGAGACCCTTCACCATCCTGGTCACCTCCCTCGTACATGGATGTCTACCTATCAGACGAGGCTGATATTCCGGCAGATTTCACTGGAGATTTGGAGGACAACCCCAGTCCCTTCTTTCGGATATTTCTTCATTTAATGAGAACTTAACCCACTAGACGGCTGCTTCTCCTCCAGGTGACCCATCTTTCAATGAGATGATGGTCCAAATTCAGAAAGTTATAAGTTTCTCCACTACCGAACATGCCAAACAACGTAATGATATGGCATACTATCTGGAACTACCAGAGAAACCAGTCCTAGTGGTACCCCAACTTATACAAACCTACCAAAATGCTATGCTGGCATCCTGGAATCAACCTTCCACTGTTATGGCTATTCCCCGCAAGGTGGATTGCCTCTACCAGGCTCCTCTGGATCACCCTTTTCTAGCCACTGCTCCTGAAGCAGATTCAGTAGTGATTACTGCCACTCATGAGCGTGCTAAATGACTGAAACACATGAGCTCTTTACCTCCTGATAAAGATTCCAGTAGGATAGATTATCTGGGGGAAAAAAGGTATTCCAAGCAGATACCATGAATCTCAGAATCCTAAATTATATGGGGCATATGGTCAGATACCAGCTTATACTCTGGTCCTCTGCCATAGAATTAGTCAATAAACTCCCTCCTTCGCAGGAAAGGCTCTAAGATGCAAACCTGGAGACCTGGATTTGAATCCCTCAGCCCCCACTTGCATACTGTGTGAACCTGAGCAAGTCACTTAACTTCCTTGTGCTCCCAGGTTGCACCTGTAAAAAAGCTTCCAGCTTAGTGTCTCTCTTCTGGTAAAAAAAAAAAAGGGAACAATTACTGGCTACCATATCTACTGGCAGTTCCATCTCCCAACACCTACTTCATTTGGGATATGATGCGGTCGATACTTTGGCCCGCATGTCAGCAACCGGCATTACCTTGCGTCGCCATGCTTGGCTTCTCGTCTCAGGCTTTACACCAGACATACAGCATAGAGTGGTTAATGCCCCCTTTAATGGGTCTACACTTTTCGGCCCAGGTACCCAAACACTGATGGATGATCTCCAGTCTTCAAGACAGACACTATGTACGGTACATGGCATGTACTATACATCCCAGCCATCGTATCGTCCTCGATCCTCCTTTTACTCTAAAAGAGGTGGAAAATACAGAGGCTCATATAGAGGCAGATCCCGAGGTCGTTCCCAGCCTTCCCGAACCAACGTCTTTGCTGCCAAGGGCTCCCACTCCCACCCTTGTGGTGGAGCTGGTCTGCCTGCCTCCCAGTGACCAGCTGGGTCTTTGTCCATGTTTCCTTGATCAGGCCTTGGAAGTCGTGTGTGGTCGTTTTGCCCTCCATTTAGAGGCCTGGCAAATGATTACATCGGACGAGTGGGTATTTCAGATTATTCAGATGAGTCACACTCTGGAACTTATTTCCATACCTCCCCCTCATCCTCCCCTCCCCCCTGCTCTGTCCAATACCCACCTGATCACATCCCCATTCTCCAGGAGGAACTCCAGGCTCTTCATCCCCATTCTCCAGGAGGAACTCCAGGCTCTTCATCCCCATTCTCCAGGAGGAACTCCAGGCTCTTCTGACCAAGAAGGCCATTTATCTGGTAACCCCGGCAGACCATCAAAAGGGATTTTATTCCCATTTCTTCCTGGTGCCCAAATGAACTGGAGATCTGACGGATACTAGATCTCAGACAATTGAACCTACACATCCAGTACAAAAGGTTCCACATAGTCACCCTAAATTCCATCATGTCGATGTTGAAACAAGAGGATTGGCTATGTGCCCTAGATATGAAGGGTGCCTACCTACGTATCCCTATCCATCCTGCCCATCACAGGTTTCTTCCTTTTCACCTGTTGGGACAACACTATCAATTTCGAGCACTCCCGTTCGGCCTCTCATCTGCCTCAAGAGTGTTTACCAAGTGCCTAGCGGTAGTAGCAGCAGCCCTATGATGGGACGGGCACTGTCTTCCCATATCTGGATGACTGGCTCATCAAGGCAGAGTCCAAAAACTCTCTGCTTTCCTCCCTACAAGCAACCCTAACTCTGTTCCACTCTCTAGGGATTACAGTCAATTGGCCGAAGTCCAATCCATCCCCTACACAGTCACTCCAATATGTAGGCGCGGTCCTGGACACCATCTCCGCCAGGGCTTTCCTCCCGGCAGACAGACAAGACAAACTGCTATCTCTGGCTTCTCAGATACAAGCCCAAAAAAGTAGTCACAGCCAGACATACGTTATGCCTCCTAGGGCATATGGCCACTACCATCCCTATGGTAGCGTTTGCCCGTCTTCACATGAGACAATCCAGTGGACTCTCCAGAACCAGTGATCTCAAAGAACAGGAAATTTCGAAGACAAAATCAGAGTTACTCCCAAGTTGCGGTCTGCCCTATTATGGTGCACCCTCAGAGCCAATCTGTGTTAAGGCATGCCCTTCCAATCTCCCCCCCACCACAGCAGACGTTGACTACGGATGCATCCCTAGAAGGATAGGGTGCGCACCTGGGTCCTTATAGGACACAAGGCAAGTGGACCAGTTCTACCCCACCTACCCACATAAATCTGCTGGAGATGAGGGTGGTCCACTTAGCCCTCCAGCTTTTCAACTTCACTTGTCCCCGGGACCGTTGCTGATTCAATCAGACAACACCGCAGTAGTGTTCTACCTCAACAAAGGAGGAGGAGGTACGAAGTGCCGTTCTCTGTGCAGAGACAATTGCAGTCTGGTAGGAAGCCATACGGCAACACCTTGTACTGACAGCCATCCATCTACCAGGACACCACAATCTCCTGGCCGACCTTCTCAGTCGCCAATCATCCACACCCAAATGGACACTTCATCACGAAGTTCTTCAGAAAATCTTTCATTTATGGGGGACCCCGCAACTTGATCGGTTTGCCTCCCCCGTCTATCACCGTCTCCCCAGGCATTATTACATTATCCCGAGCAAAAAGGGACAGTCTATAGATGCCCTGTCCCAATCACCCACAGAACTCTTCTTATATGCTTTTCCCCCTGTACCTCTCCTGCAACAGACTCTGTTGAAATTATAGCTCAAACCTGCCACCATGATTCTCATAGATCCTCTGTGGCCTCAGCAGGTGTGGTTCACCCTGCTTCAACAGTTCTCAGTAGAGGACCCCATCCCATTACCAGTAAGGCCAGATCTCTTGACTCAGAATCAAGGGACCCTTCTACATCCCAACCTGAAGTCACTACACCTTCACGCTTGGCTCCTGAGGACGCTTTCATAGCATGTCTCCCAAGTGTCCTCCCCTGTGGCCATTATTCTACTGGCCTCACGTAAACTAGTAACCAGGGATACTTATAATGCCAAATTTATTTATTTAGTTTTTGTTAACTGGGTAAGTACACTAGACAGCATAGCTGCCTAATTTCAGGAGGATATACTGCCCGGTGGTGGGAGGAGCATAGCTTGAAGACATTCTGGCTGAACTTAAAGGGGAAGGAAGACTGCCAGAGTGTGGATCTGCACCATATACCACCTGCAGAACTGGGATTAAAGGAGAGTGACCCTCATTTACTTACCAGGAACCACAGTTCTGCTGCTTATATTCAGTTTGCATCAACCACTCACCCACTCCTGTTAGGGCCACTTGTGACCTCCGTTTTCTTTCTTGGAAAACACTATTCTTTGTGGCTGTCACTTTGGCTCAACATATTTCCAAGCTTCATGCCCTCATGTGTAAAGAACCTTACTTAATTTTTTCACAAAGACAGAGTGGCACTTCGTACCAACCCTTCCTTCCTGCCTAAGGTAGTGTCTGAACACACCTTAAATCAATCCTTGGAGTTACCAGTTTATTACCCTGAACACTTCAATCGAGGTGAATGCCACCTATATACTCTAGATGTCCATCATATATTATGATACTATACTAATCAAACTAAATCAGTTAAATTAGGAAGACCTCCCAACTTTTTGTTACCTTCGCCTCAAACAGGGAAGGTCTCCCGGACACTAAACAGACCCTCTCCAACTGGCTAGCACACCATATCACATTTTGTTACACAAAATACAGCAAGCCATTACCAGGACCTGTCCAAGCCCACTCTACCAGAGCTGTGGCCACCACAGTGGCCTGCTTTAAAGGGGCCTCTATCACAGATATCTGCAATGCAGCTACATGGTCCACAATCCATACCTTCACGAAGGATTACAACTTAGACGTTACTTCACGATGTAGGGCGGCCTTTGGCCGAGCTGTCCTACAAGGCCTCCTGTCATAATGACCACCCTTCTTGGGTTCACTACTTGGGATTCATCCCAAGTGTATTACCTGCTGCAAGAGACCACTCCGTGGAAGAGAGTACAGTTACGCAAGACCTTACCATAACAGTAGATCTTTGAGGAGTGTCCGAAGCAGAAGGTATCTCACCCTCCGTCCCCCTCCTTCTCTAGGAGAACAAATTCTGGTCCAATGACTTATGAGTTGGGATACCTATGGTATCTCGGCTTTCCCTCGGTTCTTGCTTAGTGATCTGAATCTGGCGGGTAAACTGAGGATACCAGGGACCGCCCACACTTATATAGGAAACAGGAAGGTGATGTTGTGTGGGCGGCCCCTGGAAAAGACTGCTAGAAGAGCTACAGTGCGCCACAGCGACCTCTGGCGACGACCCAAATGTATTACCTGCTGCATGAGACACTCCTCAAAGATCTACTGTCACAGTAAAGTCTTGCGTAACTGTACTTTCTAGGAGTGGTATATGGTGCACATCCACACAACCCACCCGAACTCCCCTGGTAGGTGTCACACGGATCCCTGCTTCCAGAGTGCAAGATCTGATGTCACGGTAAAGTCTTGCGTAACTGTACTTTCTAGGAGTGGTATATGATACACATCCACACAACCCACCCCGAACTCCCCTGGTAGGTGTCACACGGATCCCTGCTTCCTGGGTGCAAGATCTGATGTCACAGTAAAGTCTTGCGTAACTGTACTTTCTAGGAGTGGTATATGATACACATCCACACAACCCACCCCGAACTCCCCTGGTAGGTGTCACACGAATCCCTACTTCCAGAGTGCAAGATCTACTGTCACGGTAAAGTCTTGCGTAACTGTACTTTCTAGGAGTGGTATATGATACACATCCACACAACCCACCCCGAACTCCCCTGGTAGGTGTCACACGGATCCCTGCTTCCAGAGTGCAAGATCTGATGTCATGGGGCGCAGCCGGAGGATATACTGCCCGGGTGGTGGGAGGAGCATAGCTTGAAGACGTTCTGGCTGAACTTAAAGGGAAAGGAAGACCACCAGAGTGTGGATCTACACCATATACCACCTCTAGAACTGGGATTAAAGGAGTGACCCTCATTTACTTATCAGGAACCACAGTTTTGCTGCTTGCATTCAGTTTGCATCAACCACTCACCCACTCCTGTTAGAGCTTGCTTTCTGTACCTCTTTCTAGCTTGCAGATCTGAGAGTGGAGGGGGATGCAGATGCCCAGATGGGTAGTAAGAGCAGTCTGACTGGAAGACCGTTCCAGTGCCTGAGCTTGCTGCTCAGAGGGCTGCCTGGGGTGTGAATTGAATACTAGTAGTATGACTATGGTTATGGGCAGGTAACCTATTCTTCAGTTTGAATAGTTATTTTGCTAAACTAATATTTTCACAGTACTGGTGTTCAGAATTTCTTAAAACCAGGTGCGATTTTTCATGTTGTCTTCAGAATGCATTCTGTTCTGGAGACTGTTATGTTGCACCCTCTGTAAGCAGTCAGTTTAGGAATCTGGAGGCACAAAACAGACTGTGATAGGCCAGCTTTGCGTATATAAAAACAGAATTTCCATGGTTGCATTGCTCTTTTGTATTGGTAAAACTACTTCGGAGCAGACTTAGAGAGCTGGGAATAGGGTGCGATCAAGGCTGTGGAGTGCTTACCAAGCGCAGCATGAAGCAGCCTGTGGAGGTTCCATGGGGGGGGAGGGGGGAGTACCATCGAGGAGGGAGGTGTGATAAGGAACAGGGGTAAACCCCATCATCGCAAAGATGATGCCTGCTGGCATCTGGCTCTTTGCGTGTGGATCCTCTTTGCGAGTAGGAGGGTAGCTGTTGATGGGGCTGGAGGTGCTGTCACGTGGGTACTCCCCAAGGCTGGCAGGACTGGGTAGGAGAAGTCATAAGAGAAAAAGTTCTATTGAAAATAAATATTGTTGGTCGCGTTCAGTTGACTATCAAAATACTTGGCAGTGTCTCACTGTCTCTTTTCAGGCTTGGTATCCTTTCATAAGTATGTAGCCAGATTCAGCTCGTGAGAACTGTGAAATACATAGCATGTTGAAATCTGGGAACTTTACAAGACCATTAAACTTGGGTATGTTGTAAAAAACTTTGGCTGGAAACAGCTTGGACTATGGGACAAGGTTTGGGGAACAATACCAATGCTGCGTCTCGGGTAGTATTCTTCCTAGAACCTGTATTCTGGTTCTTATACTCTTAAACAGAGATTACCTTATGCTTTGAATACTGTACGTTTGGTCACAGAATTCTTGCTAGTGATACATTTATTTATTGATTTTATTTAGTTATTTTTTTGTTTATGCAGGTGTTAGTCCTCCGATTCTACCCGACAGTCCCACACTGATCGACCTCCCTAACCCTGTCACCCAGCCCCTTAGGGATTTACCTTCCCTCGTTGTCCTCACCACATGACCTATGAGCGGTACCTGCAAGAGGTCGGTCGTCATTCTGCCATCGGGGTTTTCTGCCAGTTTTCGCCCCTGGGCCCCACGGATTTGCAATGGGCCCAGTGTACGAGCTCCACCTCCGCGGAGTCTTCCTCAATGCCCTGAATGTGGGGTCCCTTCATTCTGTGTGTGGTTGCATGCTCTGCCAACTGGACACCTCCAGGGGCAACCAAGCAGTGAGACACAGTAGCCCTCTTCCTCGAGTGAGGAGAGCAGTTCTGTGGACGCTCAGTTCTTCCTCCCCCAGTCAGCCCCTGAGTGACCCATGTCAGTTTCTGAACGCGGGTCACCAGCATGTGTCTCAGCCTTCCACACCACAGGGCAGGCCTGCTAGTAATATACGTTTTTAGTGATTTATGTATTGAATTAAATGTATTAAATGGGTGGTTGTTAGCTCAAAGGACTCTGCAACCTTCAGTGACTGCTTTTGCAGAAGCACACTAATTTGCCATGAGAGATGGCAAAGGGGGGAGGGGGGGGGAGTCTTCTGGTGAAAAGTTATGACTCCAGTGCAAAGAGGGTTCCTTTCAGGAAGTTATGACAGTGGAAACGGGGTCGTCTTTGTTGGAAAATTAGTATTTTCAGACAGTGCCATTCATAGAAGCATTATTCCAGTTCTGTTGCAGCTAAACGCTGAAGACTTGATTTATTAATGGGGGTCTGTTCTTCTTGGTTTGATATTAGACACCTGTACTTTCAGAGCTGTATTCCTGAAATGTTTAGTGAAGCTTAAAGTGAATGTTGGTTGTGTAAGCTGAAATTCCTCCGTGAAATCACCCTATAAAAGCAGACATTCGATTACTTTCAGTTGAGTAAAGCCTTTCTCAGAAAGTCTGGTCACTTGCTGTCTATGGTGTCAGTGTCTTATCAGTTCCCATTCTGACAACTTTTGGAATGAGAATTGATGATGGCGCTGACATCATAGTGAATGTGCAAACTTCCCTAAAATGACATTGCCTTGGTTGACTGTGGAGCACTCCTGTGAAGAAAACATCTGACCCATCTGCCTTCATAGAGTGGCTGAGGAATATGGGCAGGGTAAAATGACTGGAATGACAGAACTGCAAACTTGGAGAACTGGGTTTGAATCTTATAGCCACCACTTGCATACCGTGTGACCCTGAACAAGTCACCTAACTTCCCCATGCTCCCAAGAAGCACCCTGAAACAAGCCTTGGCCTAGTGTGTCTTTCCTAGCCAAAAATTTAAAAATAAAATACTAGATGTTAGAAATCCAGAGATACACATTCCTGTTGAAGTTCAGCAGAACACGAGCCAAAGGTCTCTTCACCAGCAAAGAAAGTCCATGAACTGTGGAGATACTGTACATAGATGATGCAGTGTCTCAGCTGTGTTTGTCTAGCAGTTTTTTATGTACATAGTTCATCTATTTAGTTAGTTTTTATCTGTGTGCCAGACCACGTCTTGCTAAAAGACTTATTTATTCTGAGCTGTCTCACATCTTGGTCTCCTTCTCCTCAGGTATTTGGTTCACTGTCTCCAATCTGACCTTAACAACTACATGCCTGCGTTCCTTGATGACCCTGAGGAACAAAATCCACAGAGGCCCAAAATTGGTAAGGCCATTTTCAAAACGGTTGCCTTGTTATGGGCTGGGTGCTTAGTAGTAGTAATGAGTTTACAGGTGATGATTCCAGGTCCCTGATGTAGCGGGGCATCTGACTTGGAGAATTAAGTTACTAAATTCCGTTTTTTCAAGATTTGAAAGTCCTTGAGTGCACCGATGATTGCTAGTCCAGTTTCTGGATTTTACAAGGATTCTAAGGTCCAGCATTTATGTGTATGAATATACAGAATAAATGAAAGCCATGTATCATCTTTGTCTTCTGTTTTTAGCTTTTGCAGAGTGAGAGGCGATTCGACACTATACGCTTTTGCTCAAAGCTTGCTTAAAGCAGAACCAGTCTAAACTCTTTCATGATTTGCATATACTTGCCACAGTGCTTTGCATTATGGGGATACATATAATTTTACATTTCTTTTAACCCTGGCTTTATTGCCAATGCCTTCTGCAGGTGACCTTTGCCTCTGTGCTTTATATGTATATGTCCTATAACATGGGCTCACGTAAGTATCTTTATGAGAGAGTTTTGGTCTGTTTATCTCATGAACATTCTATTGTACGCTGATGATGCAGTCATCTTTGCCTCAAGTCGTAACCCTATTGCCCTCCAGGACTCGCTGCAGAAGTCCTTCGCTGAAGCTGAGGGCTGGTTATAAATTGGTGATAAATCTTAAAAAAACAAAAACCATGTTCTTCACTCATCCTCAAAACAAGTCCTGCAACTTCAAACTCCTCATTCACTCTGGGTCTCTTTCCCACTCGAACAAGTTTGCTCCTATAAATACCTAGGGATCCATTTGACCCCTCCTCTCCTTCCATGGACACATCGCTGCCTAGCCACTGCCACTATATCTGATTGGGCATCTTACATCGGTATAAACACTGCTCTCCCGGAGGCTCTTCGACTCAAGTCACCTCCTCTATCCTGTCCCTAGTGGACTATGGACTGCGGTGTATGGTGCTGCTGATCAGACCGCACTCCATAAAATTCATTTACTCTGAATAAGGCCTGCAGGTTAATTACTGGGGCACCTAGGCTAACACACACCTGTCTGCTGTACGCTAAGCGCTGGTACTTGATCTTGTGAGCGCCTCAAATATCTGACCTGTACCCTTACAAAAAGATCCTCCTTGGGCTATCCCGCCAGGATTGACCACCACCATATGCCGCTCTGTCCCACTAGTTCATACTCGGACCTCTGGGAAAACCTCTCTTGTTATCCCTAGAGCTAGGACCTCTCCGACCAAGAGCCTTCAGCTTTTAGGGCCCCCTCCTGGTTCAACACACTGCCCCTCCATCTCCGAATCTCCATCTATATCGTGCTTCAAAACTTCCTTACGTAACCACCTTATTAACACCCGAAGCTGTAATTGCCACTAGTCAGAGCCGTACTCAATACTTATGACAAAGCTTACTACTAAGCTGCTAAGGATAACATAACTCTGGTATTGTTTGCATCAATCCTACCTGTACCAGCTTGTTTGTATCTATGTCTTAAGTTACTGTTATACTGTGTTGTACTGTTATACTGTGTATTTTCGTTTGTCTTACTGTGACAAGGTACCTTTGTAAATGAGCCTATGGCTCAAAGGTTTTCCAAACTGCTGTTTAAATAAATAAATAAATAAAATAAAAGCAGGATCATCTGCAGCATCCAGTCCAGATCACGAACGCAGTCATCCGAGACTGGCATTGATGGATCGTCCCAGACCACCTCTCAACGGGAGTCCCCTTCACTGCGCCACCTCCTTCAGCGACTCTCTCCACGGAAGCCTCGGGGTCCAGATGGGGAGCTCACCTCAACGGGGTCAGGACTGAAGGTTCCTGGACATCTCTGGAGTCCCATCGTCACATAAATATTCTGGAGATGAGAGCCGTCCTACATGCCCTATAGGCATTCCAGACGGAGATTCTGCTGGGTACTCTTCTGGTTCAAACAGACAATACCTCAGTGATGTACTATCTCAACAAACAAGGAGGCACTCATTCCTACCCCCTTTGCAGGGAGGCCCAGAGGGTTTGGAATTGGGTATTGCAACACAGCGAACACATTATTGCAGTACATGTTGCCGGTGTGCACAACACTATCGCGGACAGCCTAAGCCAATCACAGGCCAGGGTTCACGAATGGGAACTGCTTCAGGAAGTTGCAGAGGACCTGTTCCACAGATGGGGGACACCAGAATTAGACCTCTCCGCGTCCCCATTCAACGCAAAACTGCCCAATTTCTGCTCTCTAGATCCAGGGCCTGGTGTTTTCTGGCGAGACACGTTGCCCCTTTCTTGGATGGGCAGGTTCCTCTACGCTTTCCCGCCCTTTCCTTTGATCCAGAGGGTTCTATTGAAGCTCCGTCAAGAGCAAGTGTGCCTTATTCTAGTAGCACCCTTTTGGCCCAGGCAGATTTGGTTCTCTCTCTTAAATCAGCTGGCCCAGGAACCTCCGGTGCCTCTGCCATTTTGCTGTCACTTTCTGTCCCAGGAGACAGGCTCCTTGGTCCATCCGGATCTTCAGTCTCTGAATCTGCATGCCTGGCTCCTAAGGACATAGCAGTCCTGAGATACGGGGTGTCTCAGGAAGTTGTGGACGTTCTGGTGGCAGCCAGAAAACCCTCTACTCATGCTACTTATGCATGAAGTGGCGTAGATTTTGTATTTGGGCTCAGGCTTAGGCATTGATCCCACTGGAGTGTTCGGTAAGGTCTGTTTTAGACTACTTCCTATCCCTCTACGAGGCAGGACTTGCCTATTCCTCCATTAAGGTCCATCTATGTGCTATTTCAGCGTACCATTCTCCGATAGGTCACAGGTCTCTAGCTCAACTAGAGGCTTCGCTACTAGCAGCATCCTGCATGAGACCTCCCATCAAGACCAGGTTCCACCTTGATATCTTCCTTTTGTTCTAGAGCAGCTTATGCTGCCTCCTTTTGAACCAACCGCGGATTGCGAACTGCGTCTCCTTGCTTGGAAGACGCTCCTTCTAGTTGCTGTTACTTCTGCCAGAAGAGTTTCTGAGCTTCATGCACTCATGTGCAAGGATCCTTATTTGGTTTTTCACAAGGGCAGGGTGTCCCTAAGAACAAAGCCTAAGTTCCTTCCCAAGGTGGTCTCGGCTGTCACACTCAACCAGGATATCAACCTACCAGTGTATTACCCGAATCACAGTAATGGGGGGGAAGCCCTGTTGCACACTTTGGATGTGCATAGGTGCCTCAGATATTATCTGACGAGAACCAAAGCCCATCGTACATCGGGCCAGTTCTTTGTTTCCTATGCACAGAGGATGATCGGTGCTCCTGTTTCTAAACAGTCGCTTTCTAGATGGCTGGTTAAGTGCATTTTTTTTTTTTGTTATCAGATGTGCAATAAACCCTCCCTTACCAGGACCGGTGAAGGGTCATTATACTAGGGGGGTGGATACCTCCTTCACTGCGCTTAAAAATGTCTCCACTTCAGCCATCTGTGGAGCAGTGACCTGGAGCACTGTACACACATTCATCAGGCACTACAGTTTGGATATTGCCTCTAGGCGCAGAGCTGGTTTCGGCTTGGCGGTCCTTCAAGGACTTTTGTCCTGAAGCTTGGAGCATTCCTCCTATCCTCCTCCCGATAACTACTTGGTCCCTTACTGCTTGGGAATCAGTCCTAATGGTGTAACCTGCTGCAAGAGCTGTTTCTCAAAGTAAGACAGTACAGTTACGTAAGAACTTACCATAACAGTAGATCTTCGAGAACGGCTCTTGCAGCAGGTAGCTTCCCTCCCACCTTCACCTCTGGAGGTTGAGTCTTCTGACCTAGTTTCTAGGCTACAGCATCTTTTGACGCCTTCTGCAAACCTTCCTTTGGAAGCAGGTCCTCGGTATCTTCTTCAGATGTCATTCTTGGGCCGGGAGTCTCCGGCGGGAGAACTGGGGATGCTGGGGGACCGCCCCCTTTTATGTGATGCTGACGCCGGGAGGGCCGGCGTCGGGGCGGTCCCCACTGGATACTGCTAGCTAGAATTTTTCCGTGGGGTCCTGGCGCCTGCCGGCTTCAGTCCCAATGGTGTAACCTGCTGCAAGAACTGTTCTCGAAGCTCTACTGTTATGGTAAGTTCTTATGTAACTGTACTTTATCACAGCCTTCTGTACTTAATTGCATTATCCTGTACCTGCCCCCACAAGAAACTGAATAAAAATCTTAGTTTTAAAAAAAGACATTCAATATTTTCATGACAAGTATGACACAGGAATGGGACATTGAAAAAATTTCAGAACCTCATATCTTAGTTTGGGAGTGAAAGAAAACAAAAAGAAAAATGTGCATATTTTTGCTAAAAGAACATTTTCTGTTGAAACAAAAACTACGGAATATGGTGGCTAACAAATACTGCTGCTTTAATGAGTAACTGAAAAAATTACAGATCTTGCTTCGAGGGTATGTCTTGCAGCAAGCCATCACCGGTAAGAGTAAGCTGTCAGGTGCTAGAACCACATGGAAACCTTTCTAGCTAGCAGTCTACTAGAGGGGGGGGTCCTTTCTCATGTTTGTCTTCTTAATCATCATCTTCCGAATGCTCACAAAGTGTGCCTGTGGGAACAGATCCCGAACAAGTTGGCCATTCTGCTTGCCTCTTCTGCCTAGCCCCAGACTACGACATCCAAGCCTATTAGATTTGCCAGAAGTTTAACCTGGCCACCAGGAGCTACTGCCAGAAAACCCTGGAGAGTCATCTCCTCAAGCAGAAGGTCGCCACAAAGGAAGGGAGCTACAGGCCCAGAGCTCCTCTGCCACCCCAGCCCAGTCCTCGGGCTCTTGGTTACCCAAATTCAAGGACAAATCTTCGGGGAAGCACAAGGATAGGGACAAGGACTGGGACCGACTCCTGTCTGCCGTCCATTTGTGGTCTCTGCACAAGGCTCCACCAATCCCGTCAGGGTCTTCCTCCCTTGGGGGGGTTGACCTACTTGGCTTCACATGCCCTTACCGCTTCAGGGCTGCCGGCAGCCTTCCTGCCCATCCGGATCTCCGTCACGGGTGGCGATTCCTCGGGGCAGGGTCTTCTGTATCCTTCCTCCCAGCCCCTGGTCTTTCAGCCCTTATTCTCTGTGGCCTCTTCGGCAGGTGGCTCAGCTGGACCTCTTCCAGCCATCACAGGTGCTGTTGGCACCAATACTATCCCTGCTGCCCTGTCACCTGTGCCTCGGATGCTGGTCTTGTTCTCTGGGACCTCAATCGGTCCTACCCCTGCTTCATAAGGCAGGTGCTGCAGGGCACCGGAGCCCCCCAGAGTCTAGTCTTCCCTCAGCCTTTGCCAGTGGGGTCCTCCCCTCTGGCGCCCAGCCTCCCCTATACAGGCGCTTATGGATCCCTCTCTGGCATTGCTCAGGCTGACACCTGCTGAGTCTGGTATTGGGCTATAGAGCACGCCCTGGAACATTTGGTTGTCCATGTTCCCGGTAACCAAAACATCCTGGCATACAGCCTAAGCCGGGTTTTGTCCAGACCCCACGAGTGGGAACTTCTGACCTCAGTGGTAGAAGACCTATTCGACAGATGGGGTTGCCCAGAATTGGACCTTTTTACATCCTCGCGCAATGCAAAACTTCCACTTTTCTTCTTGCTGGATCCAGGGCCTGGATTTTTCTGGTGAGACACATTGTCCCTCTCTGGACAGGGAGGCTTCTGTATGCCTTCTCTCCCTTCCTGCTCCTTCGAGTTCTGATCAGACTCCAGATGGAGGGGGGCTATAATGATTCTCATTGCCCCCTTCTGGCCTCGGCAAATCTGGTTCCTCTTGCTGCAGCAACTGGCTGTGGAACCTCCACTGTCCCTGCCCCTGTGCACAGGCTTACTCTGCCAGAAGCAGGGCACCCTGATCCACCCGGACCTCAAGTCTCTCCATTTCCATGCATGGCTCCTGAGGACATAGCCATTGCCAGATCTGGGGTCTTCCCCATAGGCAGATATCCTGGTTGAAGCCAAAAAGCCCTCCACCAGAGCCACCTATTCTATGAAATTGAAGTGCTTCACTCTTTGAGCTGCATCACACCATTTAGATCCTTTCACCTGTCCAGTGGATCAGGTCTTAGAGTACCTTCTGTCCCTCTCCGACTCAGGTTTGTGGTACTCTATTAAGGTACATCTCTTTGCCATCTCTTCATATCATGCACCTGCAGATGGGCACTCAGTGGCCCAACTTGATGTCTCCCACACTTTCCTGTGGGTCATCCTGCATTTGAAGCCCCTAATCAAGGACCCTGCCATGCCTTGGGACCTTAATTTTGTGTTGGAGAAAGTTGCGCTGCCTCCTTTTGAACTGGCTGTGTCTTGAGAGCTATGCTTTCTGTCATGGAAAGCATTATTTTTAGTTGCCATTACTTCCGCTCAAAGGATTTCTGACCTTCAGGCCCTCTTGTGTAAGGAGCCTTATTTCGTTTTTCATAAAGACAGGGTGTCTTTTTGTACAAATCCTAGGTTTCTCCTTAAGGTGGTGTTGGAGTTTACTTTGAATCAGTCCATCCACCTACCTGTTTATTTTATGGAGGACTCCAATCAAATGGAGACATTGCTCCATACATTGGATGTGCATAGAATCCTGAGGTACTATACACACCGGACAAAGGACTCCCGAAAGTCCAATCAGTTGTTTGTTTTGTTCGCTCCTGGGAAATAGGGCGCCCCAGTGTCCAAACAGTGTTTGTCTAAATGGTTAGCAAATTACATTGTTTATTATTACCAGAAGTATGGCAAGGCACTTGCAGGAGGGGTCAAAGGCCATTCCATAAGAGGTATGGCCGCATCAGTGGCTGGTTTCTGTAATGTGTCAGCCACTGACATCTGCCCTGCTGCCACCTGGAGTACTGTCCACACTTTCACCCAGCATTACAGTCTGGATATCACCTCTAGGCGTAGGGCCGGCTTCAGCCTAGCTGTCCTCCAAGGCCTCCTTTCTTAGGCTGTTATTTCTTTCACCTTCCACCAGACTGTCTGTCATGCCAGAACAACTGGATACTCCATCCTGCCGGTGATGGCTTGCTGCAAGAGATGCCCTCGAAGTAAGATAGTACAGTTATGTAGGAACTTACCATAAGAGTAGATCTTTGAGAGGATCTCTTGCAGCAGTCCATGTTTTCCCTCCCTTCTTCCCCTGTGTCTTTGTCCGATTCCATAGGGGTGGACATGGCTGCCTTTACTTTTCTTGGTTATCAGGTTACCTCAGAGTCCTCCTCAGTTCCCCTCTTTCCGTATCCTGCTTATGGTCTCCTGTGGGAGAACTGAGGATGGTGTAGGGGCCATCCACCTTATGTGTAGGCTAGGCTGACATCAGCTGCTTATATCGGAGGTGGGCAGCCCCCTCTGGTAGTTTGCTAGCTGGAAAGGTTTCCGTGTGGTCCTGATGCCTTAGTCCTAAAAAATGATGGCCTGCTGCAGGAGATCCTCTTGAAGATCTACTGTTGCAGTAAGTTCTTACATAGTGGTAGTAGATTTTATTTCTTTAAGGCGCTCTTCCCCAAAGGCTCAGGGTGCTTTTACAAAAACATACATAATGAATGACATAGAACAATCAAATCAAACATCCACATAACTGTACTTTTTGTAGCGTAAGGGGAATACAGTCCAAACGCACTATAATGGAAGGCACGGTATCAGCAGTAATTGGCAATAGTCATTGAAACTCATCATGGGTATTTAGATGGACTGACCATTTGATGACAACTGTTGGGATGAGCAGTGATGCAAGGCTGCAGTAGCAGGGCATTCCGTAAGCCAGCAGTAAGACATGATGAGGTGTGGGTTATGGCCGGATAAGAGTACGCCCCAGGTGTTATGAGGCACGAGGCGCTTGCGCCGAGTGCCTTTAGCACCTGGGAAGTGTTCTTATCAGGCCATAACCCACACCTTGGAGTGTATTATTGTGCTTATAAAATGGGTCCCCAAGTAAATACAAAAAACAATTAAAAAAAAAAAATGGTCTAAAATATATTTATAAAAAGGTTTTAATGGTTGAAATAGTGAAAAAATAGTCCCTTTCCATAAATATTTCAGCCCCCACCTTAGCAATGTCTGAGACAGGCTATTTTATTCAATATTAGTTTCCTTTTTTCAAGTGACATTTAAACTGCGTTTTGTGGTTTTAGAAAGACTGACAGCCTCCTAAGTGACTGTGTGTACTGTATGCTGCCAGCTTTTTAGTAAACGAGTGTGTCCCTCAGGAGCCACTGTAGTGAGCAGCTCGTGGTTTTCTGCATTTTTATTAAATGTTTTATTTTTCATCAGCTGTTGCTGCTTTACAATAATGTTCTGTTGCCAGGAGTTTCTCTGGTTCTGTGGATTTGAAATAGTTATGTTGCTGTGAATATAACGGGACAGCGGTGGCGTGGGGGTTGGAGCACATGGACTCTGAATGATGGAAACGGGGAGCGACAGCTGCAAAAACAAAAAAGGTGGCGTGAGTCTGTAGAGGAATGAATGAAAAATTTTTTTTACTGCTTCTTGAAGAGTGCAGTGTTATTTTATTTTAAAACTGGCTGTTGTTTCGGTGAATTGCAAATGGAGAAGCACTGCTGTAACTACTATGGGATTTTAAAGCCGTGGCTTGCGCTTTGCTCTGTTCACTGCTGTTGATTTTATCTGTACCAGTTTACTTATGAAAAGAAAAAAGGAACTATTAAAATTGCCAGTATAATTGTTTGTAAGACTTGTGTATGACCGGGGGGGGGGGTTACAGATCGTCTAGACTGGTGCTGCTATGGTGGCACATTGTGATATGTTTTGTTATGGGGCTCAGGCTGGCACAAGTGGTGCCCGTTGTAAGGTTATATTCTGTTAAGGACACGACTGAAAAGCTGTTTCAGCCAATCAGGATTCAGGATTGTTAAAACCCATTTTGTAAGGTGGCAGAGCACACAGCGGCAGGACGATTGTTCCAGAGAGATGGAGCCTGAAATAGAACCCTGCTTGACCTATGTCCTTTGAGAATTTAGCAGTCAGGAAAGACCTGTGATGGATCTTACTTCGAGATGCAGCTCTTGCAGCAGGTTACAGCAGTAGGACTGAAACCATCAGGCGTCAGGACCCCGCGGAAATTTTCTAGCTAGCAGTCTTCAGCGGGGACCGCCTCCCTCGTCGGTCCACCTGACGTCAGGCGTGATACATGAGAGGTAGTCCACCACAATCCTCAGTTCTTTTCCTGCCGTCGACATGAAAAGCCTTGACCTCTCGGTCCCTTTCTAGCTGCAACAAACTTAGTGCTCACGCTCGGCTTTCGTCTTCTTCACAGATTTGGATTCATCTGATGTCCTCTCCAAACACTTCTCTGGAAGGTCACCAATCGAGAGTGCCTGCGGCAAACAGATCCCTTCAAGGATCCTCACTCGGCCCTGCGTAGCTGCTAGGCCGGAACACTACACCAAGGCCTGCTCCTTCTGCCAGGGCTTCAATAGTCACACCAGGATCCGCCGCCAGAAGGCCCTTCAAGCGTTTCTCTTAGAAGAGAAACTGAAGACCATGGATAAGAAACCTTCCTCCGGGGGGGAGTCGTCGGGTAAAACCCACAAACACTGGGAGAAGGAAAGGCCCAGGTCCCCGGAGAGGGCCTCGGACTCCCGAAGCTCTGGCTCGCAGTCATACCGCTCTCCTTCCAGGGCTCAATCACAGCCTCCCCCGGTTCAGGTCAGATCCTCTAGTGGCTCCTCCTCTCTGCAGCCCCTCAAGATTTCCAGGCCGTCAGCTTCGTCCACTCCATCTAAGGCTTCGTCTAAGTCTGGGGAGCGCCACAAGTCTTCCTCCCGCCGTCAGGACTCCGACGCCAGGTCGGTTTCCCAGCCTCCAGGTGGGTTGGACCTGGTTCCTCGTAAGACCAAGGACCTGACGTCCCTCAAATGGACGCCAGACCCGACGTCGGCCCACCCGTCAGCCAAGCATCACGGCTCGCGAAACACCAGTCGATCGGCCAGGCGTTCGCCTCCCGAGGCGTTGCAGGGAACAGGTCGGCTACCCCAGAGAGGAGGACCGCACCACTGTCACCGGCTGATGTCGGTCGGAACGTCTCATCGGAGGAGGATACCACTCGGCCCGAGGATCAGGCGGGCGACACCGGAGACGTTGGGCTCCCACGGGAACCTTCCCCAGAGCGGGAGAGCCACGGGGACCCGACGCCCGACCCCGGCAACAGGCCACCGGTGCCGGGACACCATCAGGAAAGATGTGGTCGCCACACACCCTCCTCGTACTCTGGCCCCGCCTCCACGCACTCCTTCAACGCCTACGCCCCCTCCTCCATCCAAGGGGCCCGTAGGATGGTCTCCATCTCCGAGGGAGCGAACACCACCTCCTCGGGGCAGATCCTCAGACAGGAGAAGACCTCACTCTAGATCCACTTCAGGGTCACCCAGTCCTAAGAGACCCAGACGATGCCGGTACACCCCGTCTGGGGAGGATTCTAGATCTGACACCTCGGGGTGCTCCAGATCTCCTTCTCCCATCAGCATTCCCTCTCCGGACTCACACGACCTACCTAGGTCCCTTCCGGATGATCCCTCCTTCGCGGAGATCATGAGGCACATCCAGGAGAATATGGGGTGGGATGCTGAAGAGCTCGACCCCGAGAAACAAAGCCTGTGGTAATGCCACCCTTGGTGGACACTTTTGCGGACGTCACCAAGGCTGCATGGAAGCGTCTGCATTCTACTTCGGCAGTGCCGAGGAAGGCTGACCGCCTATACAAGGCCCCTAGGGAGGACCAGTATCTGGCGAACCATCCTCTGGCTGACTCCCTGGTCATCACTGCCTCGCATGACCGGTCTCCGAGACCTCAGCACTTGAGCACACAGCCACCAGACCCGGAATCCAAGCAATTGGATGTCCTAGGTAGGCGCACTTACGCGGCTGCGACTTGCGCCATCAGGTCACTGAATTACCTCAACCACATGGTTCAATTTCAGAACGCACTGTGGGAACAGGGACAGGACCTGATCGAGAAGATGCCCGATGGCGACCAAAAGGAGGAGCTCTTGAACCTCCTCCCCACGGGTTCAGATGTGGGGACCCAGGTGCTCAGAGCCGCATATGATTCTGCGGACTCTTCAACCAGAGCTGCAGCCTCAGGCGTGTGTCTCCGGAGACGCTCTTGGCTCCGTGTCTCCAGTTTTACCCCGGACGTCCAGAAGAACATCTTAGACGTTCCTTACAATGGCGAGGTCCTATTTGGTGAAGCCTCAGAGAAGGTGATCACCAAACTTCAGGACGCAGGGAAGGCAGTCAGATCTATACAGGTCTCGGCCTAGTTCCTTTCGTAGGAACCAGAGCTGCTTTCGCAGCCGGATACAAAGGCAACAGCCACGTTTCAGCCAACAGCAGAGGGGCACTTTCACCCAAAAAGCCCAAGCCAAGTCATCCCCAGGCAGAGGCCAACGAATTGCAAAGTCGGCCCAGCCTGCTGGATCGAACGCTGCCACAGCATGACTCCTTCCCGGCCCCCGCCCCTCCTCAAGATCAACGGGAAATGAAGGTCGGGGGTCACATCGCACGTCACCTGCCAGGGTGGCTGTCGATCACCACCAACAGGTGGGTGCTGCAACTGGTCAAAAAAAGCCACTTTATAGAATTTGTAGGCAGCCCACCTACAAGACCTCCCCTGCTTTCCCGCTAGTCGGGTCAGCACGCCCTGCTCATACAGCAGGAAGTGCTCGCGCTTCTGGAGAAAGAAGCCTTAGAGCACGTTCCAGAGAACCAGAGAGGACTAGGGTATTATTCTCACTTCTTTCTGGTTCCAAAGAAAACAGGGGAACTCCGTCCAGTACTGGACCTCAGCGACCCTCAACTTGCCGATTGACTTACAACGCCTTCCGCATGGTGACCCTTCTGGGCCTAATTCCCATGTTGAAGAGAGACGCCTTTCTGGTGCCTTTGGATATGCAGGACGCCTACCTGCACATTCCAATTGCACAAGCGCACAGGAGGTTCCTGCGCTTCGAGATTCTGAGCCGCCATTATCCGTTCCAAGCTCTTCCTTTCGGGCTGTCATTGGCACCTCGCATTTTTACGAAGTGCATGACGGTCGTAGCGGCGTCTCTGAGGAGACAAGGCCACTATGTGTTCCCTTACCTGGACTACTGGCTTCTCATGGCACCCTCCAGGGAGGCACTGATGACGGCCATTCACCGCACTTTCTGTTATGATAAGCACAATAAACCCTTACCGGGCGCAATCAAGGGTCATTCCACGAGAGGGGTGGCCACTTCTTTTGCGGCGTTAAAGAACGTCTCCACCTCAGCTATTTGCGCTGCAGTTACTTGGAGCTCTGTGCATATCTTTATCAGGCATTACAGTCTGGACATTGCATCGAGGCGAAGAGCAGGGTTCGGCCTAACCGTCCTTCAGGGACTTCTGTCCTAGGCTCAAGTAGGGTTGAGATCTCTACCTTTCCTCCTCCCTGTGGTGTAGGATTGCCACTGTTGCTTGGAAATCAGTCCTAATGGTGTAACCTGCTGCAAGAGCACCATCTCGAGTAGATAGTACCCAGTTACGTAAGAACTTACCGTAACAGTAGATCTTCGAGAACAGCTCTTGCAGCAGGTACCTCTCCCCACCATCCCCCTTCTTTTGAGGTAGGTCATAGCCAAACACCCATCTTACGGGATGGGACATTCCGAATTTTAGTCTTGGCTATCTGGTGGCGGATCCTCGGTCTCCTCTTCTGATGTCATCCAGCGGCCGGGAGTCTCCGGCGGGAGAACAGAGGAATGTGGGGGGACCGCCTCCTTATGTACTACGCCTGACGTCGGGGGCAGGACCGATGATGGAGGCGGTCCCCGCTGAAGACTGCTAGCTAGAAAATTTCCGTGGGGTCCTGACACCTGACGGCCTCAGTCCTAATGGTGTAACCAGCTGCAAGAGCTGTTCTCGAAGATCTACTGTTACAGTAAGTTCTTACGTAACTGTACTTTTCTTAGGGTGTTTGTAGACAGGGTTGCTGGAAATGAGAGGAAAGATGCAACAAGGTAGGTGGTCCAGAATTCAAGGAGAAAAGTAGCACCATGCATATGTCTTTGACCCCTCCAGCAGTGACCAGTTAGTGTTTCAGTTTTGGGAAGACGTTGAAAGTGTGTGTGTGTTTTTTTTTCCTGTTTCCTTATAATTTCTGATCAGGATTTTTTCCCTATTGCACAAAAAACATGCAGCATGATTGTCATACAGATAATGTTTCTCTCTCTCTGTTTCTTTCACACCAGAGGATGTCCTGCACACGTTGACTGGAGCCATGTCCCTGCTGCGCCGTTGTAGAGTGAATGCAGCCCTCACCATTCAGCTCTTCTCTCAGCTTTTTCATTTCATTAACATGTGGCTTTTTAACAAGCTGGTTACAGAACCAGATTCAGGCCTGTGCTCCCATTATTGGGGCGCCATCATCCGACAGCAGCTGGGTCACATCGAAGCCTGGGCTGAGAAGCAAGGCCTGGAGCTAGCCGCTGACTGCCACCTTAGCCGGATAGTGCAGGTCAGTGCTACAGCTGAAGTCATGCTCCTTGGATGTCTGCAGGGGAGGGGTGATACCAGGTAGTTGTTTAAAGCCGATCATATAGTTTGTCTATGTTTTCTTAATCTTCAGTATTTCCCTCTCACTGGTCATGCACTCCATCTGCCCATGGCAGCCACTCAGTCCCATCACCCCTGCCTGTTGTGCCTTTCAGCTCCATGGTTTGGCCAGACTGTCTGTGTCCCCTCCAGAGCGCAGGTAAGTGGAGGTGACAGGAGGATTTGCGGGTCAGAGTGTGCCAGGTACCATCCTGTAGGGCTGCCCTATTTTCACGTTTTCTCCTCTGCACCAAGGATATCTGCAACAGCATCTCCAGTGCAAGTGCGCAGCACGCAGTTGCCTGCTGGCACACAGAGCCAGCCGACATCCTTCACTGTGCCACCTCAGCCTGCACTTCCATCTGTGGTAATCCAGGTGGCAGTGTGACAATAAAGACAGGTATTTACCCTTTCCTGAAGGAGAGAATCCACTGGAACACTTGATGATCCTCGTCCTCCTCTCTGACCATCTGGGTTCGTTTCTGAAGCCAGGTTGCTGGTGACATAAATGTTGGCTCTGCCACTGCGCCGAAGACCTGGCTGTCATCCCGTAGTTTTTAAAATAAAGCTGGTCTCCGATATAACATGAACTGCTGGGGCTCAAAGCAAAAACATTGTTTCTATCTTTAGATCAAATCAAATTTGTTTCTAAAGTGCCTTCTGCAACGTTCAGTACAGTCACAGCTAGCATATAAGAGGCAGTTTGCACGGAGTCCCTGCATATAAATCCTAGGGAACAGTGATCACTGATAAACACCAGGAATTAGTCTCAAGGACAGCTTTGACAGTGGGAGAAGAGAAGCGGTTATAGGAGATACAGAAAGGGTGCATTTTGAGACATGATTTGAGTCGGAGGAGTACTGGGGTGTGTAGAGAAACTGGAATCTCGAAGAGTATAGCAGAGCAGAATGCACTTCTGTCAGCCATGCGGTAAGGTTGGGGGGGACATAGTGCAGGAATTAGAGGAAAATTGGGAATTGAGGGGGAGGTGCCTTGCGCAAGCTGCAAATAATAGTATATTGTTTTATGTTGCAACAGAGCCCTGTTTATCATAAACAGATGAATTTTCCTCGTACTGCTGTAAATAAGTTATAACCCGAACTGTGATAAAGTAGAATACTGTATTAAACTGACATTTTGTAGTACAATACATTTTTTCCATTTTCTTTTTTAGGCAACAACGTTGCTTACCATGGACAAATACTCCCGTGAAGACATTTCAAACATAAACAATACTTGCTTCAAGCTGAATTCATTGCAACTGCACGCTCTGCTGCAGAGCTATCACTGTGCTCCTGATGAGCCCTACATACCGACAGTAAGTTCAGCTTTGATTGCAGTAGCAGTGAGGGAAGGAAAGCCTGTTTGGGATGGAAGATTTGTCAGGAGCCATTCCTCTTCAAACGAGTGTGGAGATTCATTAAATGTACACAGCATAAACAATAGTGGTAAAAGTCTGTTTCATAATATTCAAAGAAGCAGTTTAACCTGGTGGTTAGCGCACAGAACATTGAACCTGGAGACCCAAATTCAAATTTCATAACCTACCATTGAATCACTGTGTAACCTTGAGAAAGTCACTTAACCTTTGTGTGCTTAGACTCTAATCTATGTCTGCGCTCTGCAACTCTCCCTGTATACTGAAAGTAGCATTTTCTCTCCTTCTCGGATTTCATCAAGAACCCTTCAAATCAAGACTCTGCCATCTCAAGATGTACCCACTGGAAAGGAGGAGGGATGGGGGGATATGATTGAGACTTTTAAATACCTTAAAGGAATTAACTCAGTACAAACTCTGAACCTTTTCAGAGAACGCTCGTCTACATGAACAAGGGGGCACAGCATGTGCCTATAGAGAGCTAGATTAAAAACCAACATCAGAAAGGTTTTCTTCACCGAAAGGGTGGTGGAGCCTTGAAACAGTCTGCCCCCAAAAGTCATGGCAGCAAAGACAGTGAGAAAGTTCAGGCTAGCATGGGCTAGGCACTGCGGAAACTTATGAAGGAAAAAAGACTGTGGGGTTGGGGGGGCACCCCACATGGGCAGACTAGATGGATCATACGGTCCCCTTCTGCCAGCACTTTCTTATGTTCCCAGCCCGTAAAACATTTAGGTATACAGTTTCTGTAAAAGGTACTGTATAAAACCAAATTCCATCCATCTATCCATAGCCATCTTTACAGAGCTTACCTTACCAGTGGTAACAACTGTACGTCTTCAAAAAGTGGGGCATCCACTAGATTTTTTAACTTTGTACCACTGATTGTCTCTTAAATATTTAACATTAGCTAGTATTGAGACCTTCAATATGAGACATGATTGAGACCTTCAGGTACTTGAGAGGAATAAATAAGGTTGATAAGAAGGGTCTCTTTAAGCTAAGTGGCAACCATAACATGAGGGGGTACAGTCTCAAGCTAGAGAGGGGGGAGGTCTAGGAGGTAGGTCAAGAAGCACTTCTTTTTATAGAGGGTGGTGGACACTTGTAATGCGCTGCTGGAAGAGGTGATCTTGTGGAAGACAATGGCTAGCTTCAAGAGAGGCTTGGATAGGCATAAAGGGAAGGTAAGGATCATGGGTAGGGAGGATGGGAAGGGGGCACATAACTCAAGCTGTGGACCCTGCTATACAAGCAAACTAGATAGACCAAATGACCCTCTTCTGCTGGCTTCTTCGTATGCTCATAGTATTTACTGTGTGTTGTGAAAACACTTGGCCACAGTTGACCTTACTGTCGCTGTGTGTGACATCAGTCTTTTGTCATGACGAGGACTATGATATCATAAGTGCACTATTAGGTTAGAAAATTCTGTTTAAAGGGGAACTACAACCAACATTTATAAAACATGTGTTGTGTAGAGTGTTTTGCTCTGTGGGTGTGGTCCTCGTATGTCCTTTCCTTGTTTGCTGTTAAGAGAATTTTACTTGTTTTGCCTGCTAGTTTTATGGACCCTGGGGATCTCCATGTTTGTAGTTTTCATTGTTTTTCCTTTGCCTACATACCTTCAGTCCCATGTGACAGCTATGTGCCTGTGACCATTGATTCAGCAACAACTGGTTTATTGGCAGGTTTACAGCAGTAGGGACATGGCTTGGCAGGAGGTTGGTGCAGATACTCCTCACTAGAGCTCCTGTGGGACTGAGCTTATTTTCGATTTTAAAACTACATTTCTGATGCCGTTTTGCAGATCTTACTTCGAGAAACGGCTCTTGCAGCAGGTTACACCATTAGGACTGAAGCCGGCAGGTGCCAGGACCCCACAGAAATGTTCTAGCTAGCAGTATTCAGCGGGGACCGCCCCCAATGTCAGTCCCGCCCCCATTGTCAGGCATAGTACATAAGGGGGTGGTTCCCCAAAATCCCCAGTTATTTTCCTGCCGTCGAATCACCAGCATCGGCCTCTCGGTCTCTACCTAGCACACGACAACTTAGAACTTCAAGAGTTTCTCCAAACTGATGGCCTCTCCAACTCCTTCAGTCCGAGGACACCTTTCCAAGTGTACCTGCGGAAAACAGATCCCTTTTAAGGATCCTCATTCCTCCTGTGTGCAGTGCTTAGGCCCTGACCACAACACCAAGGCCTGCACTTTCTGCCAAGGGTTCAACAGCCGCACCAGGATCCGCCGACAGAAGGCACTTCAGGCTTACCTGCTGGAAGAAAGACTTAGTAGGATGGACCAAGAACCTTCCTCCAGGGGTGATTCTTCTTCCAAGGCCCATAAACACCAGGAGAAAGCAAGGTCCAGATCCCCGAACCGGGCCTCGGACTCCCGTAGCTCAGGCTCCACCAGGTCGGACTGCTGTCCCTCCAGGGCTCGTTCTCGGCTCCCTCCGGTCAAAATCCGAGCCTCAGGCCACTCTTGGACTCTCCAGCCCATCAAGACTTGTAGGCCCTCGGCTTCTTCTACTCCCTCGCGGGCCTCTTCCAAGTCTTCAGAACGCCACAAGTCTTCCTCATCGATCCGACGTCCGGACCCCGATTCCAGGTCGGCCTCCCAGAGGTCCGGATCCACCACCCAGGAAGACTAAAGACCTGATGTCCCTAAAGCGGACATCGGACCTGACGTCGGCCAAGCATACAAAGTCGGCCAGGTGTTCGCCAGAGCCGCAGACACCAGCCAGGAATCAGATGCCAGCCGGGCATTCGCCGGACCCGACGACGTCGGCCATGCGACTGACGTCTGCCTCGTATTCACCGGAGCCGAAGACCACCCCCCAGTCACTGGTGGACACCGGTCACAGGGACTCAACGGAGGAGGACATGACGCTGCCCGAAGACCAGTCGGGCGACACTGAGGATGCCGGGCTTCTGAGGGAACCTTCGCCCAACCCGGAGACACCTGTGGACCCGACGCCCGACCCTGGCGACAGACCACTGGCGCCAGGCCCATCGTCGGGCATGAATCTGCAAGAAGTAAAGGACCTCTTTACTTTCTGGTGTGACACCATCTGAAAGGATGTGGTTCCTGTAAAACTTCCTCCTCCTACTCCTTCACCTCCTCCGCCCCCTCCTCCACCACCACAGGGGCCAGCAGGATGACCACCAACCCCTAAGGAGCAGACTCCACCTCCCAGGGGTAGATCCAAGGATCGGAGAAGGCCTCCCTCAAGATCTCCATCAGGGTCTCCCAGCCCCAAGTGACCCAGACGTCGGCGGTATACTCCATCAGGGGAGGACTCCAGATCAGATACCTCAGATTACTCCAGATCTCCTTCTCCACTCAGTATTCCATCACCTGACCCACATGACCTGCCCAGCTCTCCTCCGGATGATCCCTCTTTCTCTGAGATCATGAGGCACATCCAGGACAACATGGAATGGGACGCTGAAGACCTCGACCCCCGAAAGACAGCGCCTTGCGTGTTATCTTAGGCAGAAAGACCCAAAGCCTGTGGTAGTGCCACCCTTTGGGAACACTGCTTGGGACTCAGTCCTTATGGTGTAGGCTGCTGCAGGAGCTCTTACTCAAAGTAAGATAGTACAGTTACGTAAGAGCTTACCGTAATAGTAGATCTTCAAGAAGAGCTCCTGCAGCAGGTGCTATTTTCCCTCCCTCCAACCCCCTATTATGTTTCTCCCTTTGGGATTTGCTTTGGCACCTGCCTCATGTCTCCTGCTAAGTAACCTTCGGGTCTCCGGCGGGTGAACTGAGGTAGGGCTCTGGACCGCCCCCTTTATACAGCTGGTGACGTCGGTAGGCGGACCAACGTTAGGGATGGGCCTCAGCTGGTACTGCTGGCTAGAAGTTTTCCATGAAGTCCTAGTGCCTGGCAGCATAGTCCTTATGGTGTAGCCTGCTGCAGGAGCTCTTCTTGAACAGCTACTGTTACGGTAAGTTCTTACATAACTACTTTACCAGTGTTTCCTCTTGAGGATGATAGAGGACTTGCATCTCTCACCCTTCCATGCTCGCAGTCCTGCTTGTGTGACTTTGCCCTTCCTGGGGTAGTACAGCTCGGACACCACGGTCATACCACCGTGGCCCCAGCCTTTCGCTTTGGCATCTGGCAGTGTCTGACATCATCCCTCTGCCCATTCTCCAGCCCTGAGGGACTGTCAGTAGACAGGTATTGTGCTCCTGTGGGGTCTCCTGGTGCCATGCCCCACCCGTCTTCGGAAGCTGAGCTCCTTGACACTCCCTCCAGGCATCGACACCCAAGGCAGGACTGCCCACCTGACCCGAACTTTGCTGAGTTAAGTTGTTGGAGCAGGAGGGTGTTTTTCGGCGGTGGGCCTCATTCTTTGTGTTGCTGTACACCAGGCAGCCTATATGAGGCACTTATGGGTGATTGAGGCACTTGTGGGCGATACTAGGACAACTGCTAGCATCCATGCCTGATAGTGAGGTACCCAGGCATGCCATTCGCCTTTCCACTCAGGGCCTGGAGCTGGCGAGACACCTAGTTAAGAGCATCTTACGACCTAGTGAGGTAGCATCCAGGCTGATGGGAACTGCGGTCTGCATTCGGCGAACAGCATGGCTTTGCATTTCTAGGTTGTCAACCGGCATAGGTTGATTTCCTCACAGTTCCAGGGGGCCTGTTTCTTTTCCCCCAGGAACAGGCAGGAGTTAGCAGGGCGTCTTCCTTCTCCTGGATCTCGGGAGCGTCCGTCTGGCCTCACCAGGCCTGTGAGAGGCGACCTTTGCCTCTTGTGTCTCCCCCACAGGAGGCTTATGGAATTTTTCCTTCAGGGTGTGCCAGTACCACCCAAGGTGGCGGCTTGGTACTCACCCACCAGTAATGAATGGTGAAGATGGATCCTTGGAAGATATGAAAATTACGCACTCACCGTAATTCTTGATCTTCCAGGATATGTTCACCATTCATTATTGCTTCCCACCCACCTTCCCCTCATGGCCAGGCTTCTGGGCAGTCCCTCTTGCCTTCCCCGTTTTAACTAAACGGGACTGTTAGCTGAAAGCTAGCACCTCGTGAGGGAACCCCTTTTTGGCTATCTTCTGAGAAGAAGACCTCCTTCTCAGTCTTGTTTCCCAAGTTTTTAGGGGAAAGGCAACCGCCACCTGGCAACCTTGCCTTCCTTACAAATTTTCCTTTTTTTTTTTTTGCTAATTGTTTCTCCCCCGGTTCTGCAGGCCATCTCTGACGCCCCCCCTCGTCATCCCCAAGCATCAGACCCCCTTCCCTGTCGCCCCCACGACTTACTCTTTGTGGCAGGGGATGGGGTACTACTCGACTCACCATACAGCTCAGGAGGTGTCCTCTCGGGGCGGCACTGCAGGTGGGGACCATCATCATCCTGCTGTGGAGGGAACCAATTTTTCTGGTTTCTTGTTCAGCACAGAGCATGCAATGCCGCCAGTGATGCCCAGCGTGCACGTCCGCACGCTGTATGTCGACAGCTGCTCCAACTCCGCCACCACATTATGGGACCTGGCAGGCTGGCCCCAACTGCCACTAGGGGTCCGGCAAGTGCTGGTCCATGTCCCCACCCTCCCCTTGGAGAGGAGAGCTGTCCTCTAGACACTTACGTCCTCTCCCTCCCCGGCTGACCCCCAGCAGCCCGATCACACTGCGAGCACGGGTCACCAGCGTGGCAGGAGGTAAGGCAGTGATTCCTCGGCCCTCCACGCCACTGGGCCGGCTACAAATGTTTCATTCTAAAGAAGAGGATCCTTACTTTTCTCTGTGCCTGTACAGATAGGTGTTCCTATCTGTTCCCTCCTCTAGACTCTCGTCCTCAGAAAAAAAACAAACAAAAAAAACACTGTGCTCAAACAGTATTCAGAGGAAATCCCTTCTAGGGATTCCTTCGAGAGAAAAAGAGACATCATACGTCTCATTTTGGGGTTTTTCCCCCCTTCTCTTTTTTTTTTTGGTCTCGTTAGTGATAGAATCATTGTTAGGCTGTTTGACTTTTCTGATCCTTTTGGGTCTATGTCCAGTAAATCATGATCTTGGGTCCCTCTATTTTATGCAGTTTCCCACCTCTGTGGTGGCCTGCCTGACTCACCGACCTACTGGCTGTTGTCACCAGCCTGTCATCATGGCATCCTCTCTCAGACTTCTCCTAAAGGGGAACAACTCCTCTCTTTTGAACAGGCCCCCCAATCTATTCAGAATTACTACTTTCCTCCTTGACTCTTGAAATGGGTTTGTCACCCCTTGCCCTGTTTGTTCTGGACTAACATACTAAAATGCCAGCAGAATAGGGCCTAATGGTCTTCGTGTCTGTCGTTTGGTCAGCCCCCACCCTGGGTGCTGACCTTGCTGTCCCCCTCGCCTTCTCTGGCTTCTCCCTTCCCAGTTCCGGATATTCTTGCTGCATTGGATTTTGCTTCCTGAACCCTTCCCCTGTACCTGTCCCAACCCCTCCACTGTCTCTGCCTCCACCAGCCCCCTAGGTAGTACATTCCATGGCTCTACCACCCTCTCAGTGAAGTAGCACCTCCTTCTTTCTCCCCTGAATCTTCCCCCCTCCAGCTTCCACCCATGCCCTCTAGTGGCCCCCTCCTCCTTCCTTCGAAGCACCCTCACTGTTCCTCCCCTATTTACCCTCTTCATGTACCTGAAGACCTCTATCATGTCCCCCCGGTCCCTTCTCTCCTCCAAAGTGTACATATTTAGCTCTTGAGCCTCTCCTCATAAGTCCTGTCCCCAAGCCCCAAATCATTTGGTTGCCCTCCTCTGGACCCTCTCCAGGAGGTTAATGTCCCTCTTTAAGTGCGGCCTCCAAAACTGCCGCAGTACTCCAGGTGTGGTCTCACCAAGCAGTTATACAGAGAGTATCACTTCCCTCCTTCTGAGGTGATCCCCTAGCGATGCATCCCAGCATCCTGTTGGCCTTGGCTGCTGCCCTCCTACAAGTCTCAGAGTTGTTCATCTTGACATCCACCACCACCCCAGGTCCCTCTCAGCCATTGAGACTTGTAGTATTTCCCCCAGGGTGTACACTTGGCCTGGGTTTCTAGCCCCAGGTGGAGTACCTTGCATTTCCTGCATTAAACCTCAGCTTCCACTTTCAGGCCATCTTTCCAGAGCCTCCAGGTCCCCTGCAGGCCACCTCCCTCCTCCCCATCCACCACCGCCCCCAGTTTGGTCATCTGCAAAGAGACTCATCTCCTCCTGATTCCTGTCCTTATGTCAGATAACGTGGCGTTGAACAGAAGGGGCCAAGGACTGATCCCTGTGGGACCCCACTAATGACCCTCCTTGGGGAAGAGACTATCCCACCAACTACGACCCTCTGGGTCCGGTCCTGGAGCCAATTGCCTATCCATCGGATCATCTGGTTTCCCACCCCCATTTCTCCTAGTTTATCCAACAGGCCCACGTGAGGAACAGAGTCAAATGCCTTGCTGAAGTCTAGAACTGAGGACTAGGACTGAGTGTGCACTTTTCTCTCCTCCTGTTCTGTAGTCATAAGGATGGTTAGCACTAGCCCCCTCCTCAGAGGGTCCTCAGTGAACAAACTGGTACATTACGTGACTCTCTCTCACTTCATTTTTCTACTCCAGCAGAGGAGTACGTCTTCCCTTGCAGCCCCTCTTTAGCTGCGTCTTCTATGGCTCAGTCCTCTTTCCTAGGCTGCTTCCTGGTACGTCAGCTGTCCTAGCTGGAATGGAGGCAAGCCAGTCCTATCACACCTCCTTAACTGAGGATGGGGGCCCTCCTCATATGTCTGTCTCTCTCTTTCTCTCCATCTCCTTGGCTTGCCCAGTGGCTCTGGTCACCCCTAACCTTAAAGTCCCTGCCCGGAGTTCTTGCCTCTTCTCTCTGGCCGGCTTCATTGTTTATTTTTACATCCTTTCCTTTTCCCTATCCTGTGGGTCCCCTTGTCCCACCCTTTTCTTCTCTCTACCTAGTTTCCTCTCCTGTGGGCAGAGCTGAGGAGGTGGGGGAGCCAGTCGGTTACTGGCCATTTTATAGCCGCCACGCCACATGCTGGTAGCACCATTCTGACATCGCTCCCCTCTAAAATCTTAAAGCTTATGACGATCCCATGGTGTTCTTGCGGCTCTGGCTGGCACCCACCAATAATGAATGGTGAAGATGATATGGAAGATCAAGAATTATGGTGAGTATGTAATTTTCATTTCTTAGAAATTAGAGAGCCAGTCCAGGGGCATAGAGGGCTAAGGTGCTGGATGCCCTTACCTCTTGACACACCAGCGTCCCAAGTTTGGGAACTAGCTCAGGCCACTGGGGGTCGGCCGGAGTGGGAGAGGATTCAACATCTGGAGGACTGCAGTCCTCTACCATGGAAGGGGGGTTCAGCTGTGTTACTCCTAAACTGCCACCACTTGGTAGCAGGGCAGTCAGCACAGCTCAGTATGGGAGTCACCCAGTGGCAGGTGCGAGTATACCTCTACTCGCACGCACTCCCCAGGCCATTGCATGCCATTGAATGACTGGGGCACCAGAACAAGGAAAAGCCTTGAAGTCTGAGTATGAAGCCTGGTCTGTGCTGTCACCCAGGACTGCCTCCATCTGGATTTTTCTCAGGAAGGGTGGATGGAAGAACAGACCCTTCCCCTTGGTCGGGGATTGGGGTGTGGGTGGGGCTGTTGGCCACTGGCACCAGGGGCTGGAGAAAGCTTATTGGGGTATCATGATTCATGACTTATTCCTGTATCCACCCATCCGTAACAACAAAACCCCAACTGGACGAAAACGTTCCATCCGTATTTGCCTTTATAAGTGTAACTCCCTGCACAGGTGCCTGTAGCTAAATATAATCTCCTGTGCACTTGTGGTGGGCTTGGCACAAAAGTGTGTGTGCCCTGAGGCTAGAATATTGGATTCCATCCTGAAGTTTTTTGACTAAATTGTTCTGTTTTTGTCATTTACATTTATGTGATGCCGTTGGCCCCTTTGAAATTCATTGTGAAGGGATTAAAAGTTCTGTTTCTGCTTCTAAAGAAAACTGCTGCAGGCTTTTTAGAACATTTTGCACACGGCTCTAGCTTTCCTGAAATAAAACTACATTGCAGCATTGAAAAATATATTGCATCTTTAAGTGGGTTACTGCAAAGGCAAAACTTTGATTTTCTATTCTTAAACCATGCCCTTCCATAATGCCAGAGTACTTTACAATTTACAAGAGAACAGTGAATTAAAATACTAAAAAATGCAATAAATTAAATATGATAAAAATAGCAGAATCCATAAAACAATCGGGTGCACAGTTTGGTAATGGGGTCAGGACTGATTAGCTACTTTCTGACTGGTGTCAGAAAATTCCTGTCTCTTGAGATAATCCCATGTGCCAAAGAACTGGGCCTGCCGCAGAAATGACCCTGTCTCCTACAAATTTCACTCTAGACTGGGAGGCAAAAAGTCGCCCCTGGTCACTTTAACTGAGTGTTCTCTCAAGGGAATGTGGGGGTCAGAAGCTCACAGAGGTATGTTGGGCCTAGACTGCTGAGTGCCTTACATGGCAACATAATTGCCCTATAATGTATGGGTAGCCCTTATTACCCACTGAAATCAAACAGATTACAACCTTGTAATCCCATTGTTGTGATGTCAGAACCTTATAAACCTATCTCATGTATGTCATAGCAGTGAGTTTACAAAACGGAATGCCAGTGTTGTTCAGTTTTCTGCACACACACAATGTGATTGTTAGCCTCAGTATAGTATTCAAATAACATTCCAGTTGTCTCAGTTTACTGTTACTGAGTCTAGCAATCTCTGTGTCTGATAGAAATTTTAACTCTGGTGCTATTTTGGCCCGTTGTCATTCAGTCCGTGTATCCTAGTAAATTGTTTTCCTACACAATCATGTGGCTGTAGTGCAGATTCGTTAATAAGGTAATGTTAAATTACTTGTGTTCGGGGTTGGGGTCATTTCTCATGTCGAGTCCCATACACTATAACTGACAATGCCTGATGTACAGGTGATAACCATGGTATAATCATCTCTCGTGGTTGCTAGGGCTATTGTAAACCTCTCGAGCTGTGCTCTCGAGGTTTGCTGATGCCCTAGCAACCACTCAAGGTGATTATACCATGGTTATCACCTGTACATCAGGCGTTATCCTCTATGAAGTAAGTTTGCTTTTCTGGCAGTCACTGCAGTTTGTGCAGCACTGGGATGATATGATCTCTTTAGGGAACTCTGTAAAGGAGCTGCTACATTCGGCACTAGCTGCAGGCACCAGGGTAGGGCCTTGTAGCATGCAATACAGTAATCAAGGCAGGAGGAGAAGGCGGCTGTAATACCATTTTTAGGTCTGCAGGTTCCAGAAAGTGATGCAGCCTGGTGATGTTTCCCAGTTGGAAAAATTAGCTCCTGACATTTGCTGACACATACTAAGGTACACACAGTGCGAAGGTATGTAGAGAAAGAAATAGAATGTTGAGCCCATTGAGACAGTCTCCTCACTAAGGACAATTTGGTGGCTTACGTGAACTGTGGTGCTCACACCACCAACAGTCTGTGCTTAGTCAAAAATGTTTGCCATTCACCCCTCAGGATCTAAGATTGTCATCCATGACCTTGATGTTTAGCACAGTTTTCTTTTTTCAAGAGAAGAGTCTCACTACTTCACTGATAGTAACTATATACAATGCTGTCTCCCAAATAAATATCCAGTATTTTTTTTTTGTAAGTTTTCACCAAGGTGGCCTTGACAGAGTGTGGCTCCACTCATCAACCACCCTGCGTGTGTAGAAATACTTATACGTCTTGGATTCCAGGTACTGCTATTTGTCAAGAGCTACACCCAGATTGCTTATCACCTCCCCCACCTCCAGATGAATCCCATCAAAGATGGGGAGCTTGAGGCTACTTATTATTTATTTATTTATATTTTTTAAGTCAAGGTTTTTCTCCCCAGCCAGTCAGCCCAGCTCTGCGCCCAGTCTGTCCCCAACAGATTGCCAGACTCCCCGATGCATAACAGCCATGTTCCTCTGTGGGTCCCCTGCCCTGCCCTGTGTCTGGGCCAGGAGGGCCCCCCAGAGCTTATGGGCAGGTGGCACAGATGCGGTACAAGCCGGGCAGCATCTGCTGGATGCTTTCTGCCTTTCTTCCCATGGTTGGCAACATGCAATGGTGCTCAATTGCGCGCGCGTGTGGAGGCATGAATGCGTCACGCGCAAACCGATGACTACCCCACAGTAATGTTGCTTCTGCTTGTCCTGCCACCATGCCTCCACATGGTGGCAGCATTGCAGTGGCATGTCATACCCCCCCCCTCCCTGGGAGAGAACAGTGCTCTAAGAAACCATCTTAGAGCAAAAACTGCAGAGGCGAAGGGAAATCCATCTAAGTTCTGGTCTTTGATTAAAGATTTAAATGGTACTGTAAATCATAAACATGCTATTCATTTGGCCCCTGAGGAATTTGCAACTGGACATAATGTGGCAGATAGGCTTACTATTTTCTTTAATGAATCTGGAAATATTTTTAATGACAATCTGTACACTTGAGAGCAAATGTTTCTTTAATGCAGATACAGCTGGTGATTTAGTATTTGGTACCCCAAAACAATGTGGTAGCCTGCTCCAAAACAATGGGAGCAGTTGACTAAAGTATTGCATAAACCTTTTAGTATAAAGCTTTAGAACAATTAGCTGAGAAATTTGGGAGTTTCTTAGAGATGGACCAATATCCCGGAATGTTAACCTATCACTCAGGTATGTAGGCATTAAACCCAAACCGGATTTATACGCAAATAAACTCATATGTATGTCCCTTGGTTTGAAACTGTATATAATTATACTGTATACAGTTTCTGTTATGACTCAGTTCAGTTCAGGGCACTCCCCATCCCACCCCAGGGTGGAAGATCACAAATTCTCTCCATCCAGGTTCAACCTGGATCCCAAGGAAAATGTTTAACTATCATCTCGGTGTACATACCCACTAAAGAGCAAGAGGCTGGTTTCAAACTAGCAATTGATTATTTATCTAGTAATCGCCATCAATCTGAAATCATAATGTTAGGGGACTTTAATATAAATTGGTTATCCCCAGATGCTGCACCTTACCAGGATGCAGTAGCGGCCATAGACATGGTCCAACTCGTTCAGGCCTCCGCTCATGTAAACTATCGCACCAGTTCCAGTACTCTCATAGACTGAGTACTAACCAACTGGCCACAAAGAATAACTAAAACCACTGTGCTAGTCGACTCTTATCAGTGACCACTCGCCAGTCTTATGCTCCTGGACAAACAAGACCCTGAACCCCCAAAAAAAAAAAACAACCTCCAGAATTATAAAAGCTGGACATCTTGCCTCACTAAAATCCTACCTCCGCCAGCTAGACTGGGAGGGGGTCTATGCTGCCGCTAACGTGAATGCTGCTCTTGAGTGCTTTATCGACAAGTTTAACATGGCCTGCAACATCTTTGCCCCTCTAAAAATGAGGAAAATCAAAGGAACCAGCAAATCATGGCTCACACCACAGCTCCTTGCGCTCATGGGGGTCAGGGATAACCTGTGGCATAGGGCTAAGAGCACTGGGTTCCCCTCTGACATACAGAAATACAAAGCAGTACGTAGTAAGTGCACTCAAACCATCTGTCTTGCAAAAAGATCTCACTTTAAAAGTGAACTGGACAACTCTTGGCGCGACAGCCACAGATTCTGGGACGATATAAAAACCCTAACAGACAGAGCAAGTAAATCACCACCATCGCAAATAAACTTTGAGGGTGCGATTACCCAGGATCCCAAAACCTATTGCAGATGGCTTCAACAAGGCCTTCACAGACCTTAGTGGGGTCCTTCCTCCAGACTATCTCCGACCTGTGCCTAGCTCCGCCATTAGTTGTACTGACATCCCTCCAACACACACAGCACCTCCGTTCTACCTGAAGGTAATCTCTACAACTGAGGCAAAAAAAATACTTGGAAAAAGTTCTTGGAACACTAGATCCAGTGAGGACTTGCTCGACCTAAAGATTGTGGCTCTCACCCTGGATGTGTTACTCTCCCCTCTAACCTGGATACTAAATCTCTCACTAACCACTGGCATTTTCCCTCAATGCTGGAAAGCTGCGGTGGTCACCCCGGTCTTTAAAAGTGTGGACAGAACCTGCCTGGCCAACTACGGGCCAATCTCAATTCAACCCCCACTCTCCAAGGCACTAGAGAGGATAGTATACGATCAGTTAGGTACGTACCTTTATAAGTACAACCTTCAATGCCAGGAACAGCATGGCTTTCGGAAGGCACATAGTACTTCAACGACATTGGTTGTGTTTACAGGTCATATCCATGAAGCACTTGACCAAGGGCTCTTGGTTGGGGCCACTTTCATCGACCTCACCAAGACCTTCGACACTGTCAACCACGACTTGTTTCTCACACAACTCTAACATTGATATATCCTCTGTCTCTCTAGGCTGGTTCCAGAGTTACCTCTCTAACAGGACCCAGTAGGTCAAGATTCTTGACGTTCTATCCAACCATCAGTATGTCCAACACAGGGTGCCCCAAGGTTCCATTTTGGGCCCCCTGCTGTGTTCAGCCTGTTTCTAAATGAACTCCCCAAAGTCTGCCAGAATAAGATCCTTCTATATGCAGATGATGCTTTTCTCTACACGTGTCACTCTACTCCAGAAGAGCTGGAAAAAGGCATGCAAGACGACTTTACTGCTGTGGAAAAATGGTTTCTTCAGTCTAAGCTCTTGCTCAACTACACTAAGACTAAAACAATGTTGTTTGTCTCCTGTCAAAACCATCATAAGTCATATCACCTCAACATCTACAATAACAAGTTTGATGCACTCAAAATGGTCACCACCTTGAAGTACCTTGGTGTCTACCTTGACAGCTGTCTCTCCTACAGCCAGCACATAGACCATGTTGCCAAGGCAGCTAGTGCTAGACTAGGTCAGCTCTACCAGCATAGGCAGTGCCTCACCGAAAGTGCCATCAAGCTTGCAGTTAACAGCTCCGTGCTCTGTATCATAGATCATGGACTGGTAGTCCCGTAGATTGCCTGCTCACTAGCCCCCAACTGGCTAAGCACACAGTGTGAGAGGCTGTGTTGGAGTTTTCAATCGTTTCCAGCTGGAGCTGGAGGGGTGAGTGGGGGGACAATGTTGTTGTGGAGGGGGCTGGGAGGCTTTACTTAAATGCAAGTGCCGCTCGCAAGCGGCAGCTTTGTGTTTTGAACTGCTGTGCATTTGCTGGGAACGCCGCTCATCAGCGGCTGGAACTGTGTCTTGCTTTCCAGATTTGGACTTTCTTTCTCCCTCCGGCTTTGTTGCCCTCCCGTGGATTGCCTGCTCACTAGCCCCCAACTGGCTAAGCACACAGTGTGAGAGGCTGTGTTGGAGTTTTCAATCGTTTCCAGCTGGAGCTGGAGGAGTGAGTGGGGGGAACCAATGTTGTTGTGAGGGGGCCGGGAGGCTTTTACTTAAATGCAAGCGCCGCTATGAAGGAAGGTTGTGAGTGGCAAGTAGATACCTGTGTTGAAATTCTTTTTCTGTTTGGGATGTGAGGAGGGAAGCGGGCCAGGTTACAGAAGTTTTAATTGTGATAATTGGGCTCCTTTTAATAGGAAGTGTTTTAAATGTTTTGAGCTTGCATTAATTAATGTGTTTATTGGTTTATCTAATTAGACATGTGTAGGGGGTCTGTAGGGCGATCTGTAGGGCCTAGGATTACTTATGGGAACTCGCAGCTGCATGCTATGCGTCCCTTTGTCCCTCTCCCTGTGTCTGATATTACTATCAGGCGTTGCAGGGAAGTGGGGATTGTAAGGGATTGCTCTGCCTGTGGGCTGTGGGATGACCAGGAGTGGGTTGATCAAAGGATAGAGGTGGTTAAGTCCATGAGACGCCCTGGAGTAAGTAGGGCATCTAGGAGAAGCCAGACGTGGTTGGTGCCCATTTCCAAGGGGACCACCAGGCCGAGTGGTCAAGTAACCCGAGGGACTCGCTCACCTTTCATCTCTGGACGGCAGTGCTATGCAATGCCAGGTCGATCAGAAACAAGACTGCAATTATTGCCGCCTTGATTTCATTGGTCGACCTGGCTTGCATCACGGAGACCTGGGTGGGAGATGATGCTGGCCCTATTTTTGAGGCTGCAGTCCCCCCAGGATATACCGTGGTGCACTGCCCCAGAGAAAATCGCAGGGGTGGCGGTGTAGCCATTTGTTTTGGATTGAGCCTGACCTTCACCGTGCACCTGGTGGGAACCCCAGGTTCATTTGAATGTGTGGCCATTCGTGGAGGACTTGGCATTGGCTGCAGGATCCTCCTCATCTATCGCCCTCCTGGCCTGATGGGGGGGTTTCCTGCAGGAATTTGCCGAGTTTGTTGCCGGCGAAACATTGGATTCCCCAAGATGTATTTTTCTGGGGGATTTCAATGTTTGGGCTGAGGATAAAGCTCAAAAGTGCGCCAGCGAATTTCTGCAGAGTATGTTCCTTTTGGGGCTGGTGCAGTTTGTTGGTGCACCTACTCATCGTGATGGCCATACATTGGACCTGGTGTTCTCACTGGGACTTGAGATCGCAGATCTTGCAATTGATCAGGTATTTTGGTCTGATCATTGCACGGTGAAGTTCACGCTTAGGGCTCCCGTCATAAGTTCTTCCCCTGCTGAGATGATTCACGCCGCCCTTTACGTGATCTTACCCCTGAGGGTTTTATGGCGGCAGTTGACTTATCTAGTATGGGTGATGCATGCGTCGGAGCTGTTGATGTCGGGGTAGACACCTATAATAAGGTGTTGTCTGGCACCATCAACTCCCTCGCACCTATCCGTGTACGACCCAGAACTTCGTACCTGAGGTCTCCTTGGTATGATGGAGATCTCAGGGAAATGAAGAAGCTGGGTCGGAGAGTAGAGCGCCGCTGGAGGAAGTCCCGTCTGGAGACAGACAAACTGGTCCTGTGTGCGCATTATTGCGCATATCAGGAGGCAATCAACCAAAAGAAGACAGCATTTTTGTCTCGGGAGATTGCTGCCAGGAGAAACCGACCAGCCTCACTCCTCCGGACTGTTGACAGACTTCTCCATCCTCTCTATCTTCAGCCTGGAAGAGTTTCCTCAAATGAGGATTGTGAGGATTTTGCTCGTTTTTTCTCGGACAGGGTGTCTTTGATCCGGCGGGAGGTTTCTTCAGCCAGTAATACCATTGCTGTCAGTGGTCGTCAGTTGTGTTGTAAGAGCACTCCGCCTAGTTGGGGAGAGTTTAGGCCAGTGGAGGTTCGTGAGGTTATTGAGGTGGCGGCCAACTTGAAGCATACCTCTTGTGAACCGGACCCAGTGCCAACGTGCTTCTTAATGAGATGCATTGACTCTGTTGGCCCGGTGTTTGCCCTGATTGTCCGGTGCTCCTTGAGTCAGGGTGTCTTTCCAGATGCCTTGAAGGAGGCTCTGGTGAGACCCCTTTTAAAGAAATCTTCTCTGAACCCGGAGATTAGGGCAAATTACCGTCCTATCTTCCATTTTTAGGGAAGATTGTTGAGAAGGTGGTATCGCTTCAGTTGGAGGAACATCTCACGACCCACGAGTTGTATGATCCCTTCCAGTCGGCTTTTCGGGCCAGACATAGCACTGAAACTGCGTTAGTTCGGGTGCAGAATGACCTCCTTGGGGCTAGAGACTGGGGGGGGACAGGACAATTCTTGTTCTCCTCGATCTCTCTTCAGCATTTGATACTGTGGACCATTGTGTGTTGCTTCTCTGCCTGAGGGAGTTATGTGGACTCACCGGTATTGTCATCAAGTGGTTTGAGTCCTTTCTCACTAATAGGAGGCATCGGGTTGTGATGGGAAATTTCTCATCTATACCCTGCCTCCTTTCGTGTGGAGTCTCTCAGGTTCGGTATTGGCCCCAATGTTGTTCAGGTATATATGCTGCCCTGGGGGGATCATTAGGAAGTATGGTCTGAGTTTTCATTGCTATGCCGATGATACTCAGCTATACTTATCCTTTGCCCCAGGAACATCAAATGCAGTGGATGTGCTAAACATCTGTCTGGCTGAGATTAACGACTGGATGGCCTCCAGCTGGCTACGGCTGAACCCTGACATGACTGAGGTACTGGTAGTGGAGTCGAACAGAGTTCGTGATGGGATGGCCTCTGACTCTGGGACTGGCCTTGTGCTAGGAGCTGCGTCATTGATGGCCTCCCCTTGGGTGTGAAATCTTGGTGTGATTTTTGACAGGAACCTGTCCATGGAGGTTCATATATCCTCCGTGGTTCATTCCTGTTTTTTCCATCTTAGAAACATTGCCAGGATTAAGCCCCTTGTTCCGGCTCTGTACCTCCCTAACTTGATACATGCCTTAGTCACTTCTAGGCTTGACTACTGTAATGCCCTCTATCTCGGGGTCTCTGGAGGTTCTCTTCTCAGACTATAGCTAGTGCAAAACGCTGCTGCCCGGCTTTTGTCCGGGCAAAGCAAATTTTGCCATATTACTCCTATACTGCGCAATTGCACTGGCTGCCTGTCAGATGGAGAGTACTTTCAAGGTGGGTTTTCTCACCTATAAGGCCCTACACGGGCAGGGCCCTGGTTACCTGTCTGATCTCCTGGTATTTCCACCTCTGTCCGTAATCTCCGCTCCTCTAGTGGTGGCCTCTTAACTGTTCCAAGAGCGAGACTAAAGTCTGCGGGGGACCGAGCTTTTAGTGTCGCCGCTCCCGCTTTTTGGAACTCTTTGCCAACTGTAGTTAGGGAGGCCCCCACTATAACTGCCTTTAAGGTTCGCCTGAAGACCTTCCTATTTTTGCAAGCTTTGGGGGAGTAATTTTGATTATATGTATGTAGTAATTTTAATCTATAATTTATACGGTATAAAATGCTGTAAAGTTTTTGTGCGGCGCCCACAGCCTTCGGGATTGGGCATCTTTTTAAATAAATTTGACTTGACTTGACTAGTCTACAGAGCTGGTACCCATACAGCACTTAGGCAAATCAAGATTGTTTTAATCAAAGCTTGCAGACTAGTCCTGAGTGTGGACCATTTAACTCACACTTGTGAACTATACTCAAGCACTGGTTGGTTAAACTTGAATAGCAGAATTCAGTACCAAGTCTGTCTGTTAGCTAAAAAAAAATCCTCCCTAGGTCTTGCTCCTCCTGGAGTGAAGCAACTGCTAAGAAACTCCATTTCTTCCAGACTAACTAGGGGGTCGAGTAAAGCTGCCTTCATTATCCCATTCTGTCGAACCTCACTAGGGCAACGGTCCTTTGAATACAGGGCCCCCTGCTGGCTGAATTCCCTCAACTCTGAGCCGATTGAGGAAACAAAACTATGCCCATTTAAGGCCAAGCTGCTGCAGTATCTGGCCACTCTTAGTAACTGCAACTGCATCACCTGTGCCTAATCCTACTGCTATTGATAGCTTATCTGTCCTGCATAGCACCTCTCTTCCCCACCCCCCCTACTTCCTCACCTGCTGGTGTGACCCCACTGAGCACTTACCCCCATGTATCCTCTTTATCCCCCTGCCTTCCTGCTTTCTTATCACAAATATTAATCCCCCAATTTTCACCCCCGGTTTCCCCTCACCTCACCCTCCCACTTTAAAACCCTTTCCCTTATCCTCTCTCCCCACATCACCCAGCCCTGCCCTATCACCTACTTGTGTAACCCTGTAGATTCCTATCCAGTCCCACCCCTGACTACTCTACCCCTTATTCTGTCACCCCTTTGTCTCTGCCCCCACCCTCCCTCTGCTCTCATCTGTTCTGTCCTCCCTCCTTTGGTCACCACCACTCTGACCCTCTATAACTCTACCTGCAGACTCTAAAGCTCAGCTACCGCTATAAATTGCTTGTCCACCTTAGGTATGCTCTTAGTACTGTTGCAGTAAAGTTGACCTCTCCTACCTGATGTATTTTAACTGTACTTGCTTGAATCTGTATCAGTATGTACCATAATGTACTTGCCTGCTGTATATACCCCTATCTGTTTTGTAATGTCTACGTACCTTGTCTGTTGCATTACGATGTGGAACCTTTGTAAACGAGCTTTTATCTCAAAGGTGTTATCCGAGATGCCAATAAATAAATAATACTGTTGAAATGATTGCAAAAAGCAATTTGGAATTTAGTGGGTTAACCGGAGATGCAGTTTGAGCTCCTCTCAGGCTTGTTTGCAAACACTTTTGCAGAGCTGTCAGCAGGAGGTCAGTGCTGGGTCACCATGCTCTACTTGTTGCACCTGCAGAGAAACTGACAAGAACATTTTGTGAGAAACAGGCTGTCTCCTTAACGAGTTCCCAGGCAAAGACGTATGTTAGGGAGAGTGAGACACAGAAATTTGGAATTAGAGATACCCTCAGATGAAGGACTTTGTATTCTCTGTTTGTGTTGCCTTTCTAAATAGTTACCTTGAACAATTTTAATTTATTTTACTGTTATTGCTAATAATAAAATGCTAATTGTGAATTTTATAACTGCTCCTGGTTTTCCTATGCTTCCTGACTTGTACCTCAATGACAGGTATGGCTGGATGTCATCTGCCTAGCAGAGATTCCCAACACTGTGCTTCCTGATGAGTCTCCCCCCCCCCAACAAAAAAAAAAGTCTTCTTATATACATAGTCAGTGACACAGGTGATGGGACTGACCCTTTAGGAACTCTGCAGTCAAGGGCCACTGCTCCCAAAAGAAACATGTTATTGGCCACTGACTGCTCCCAGTCTTCCAGAAATTACTATAACCATGTAAGCAGATTCCCAGACAAACCTGCATGTTCCTGGAGTCTCTACATTAACCCCCCAATGATCAACATGAAAAAGCTAATCTGAGATTAAGGAGGATCCGTACCAACATATCGTCATGATCTTGTACCTGGCGGAGGTCATTGCACACCCTGAACAGTGCCGTATCACCACTGGAAACCAGAGTGGAAGGGCTCAAGGATTTTATCCTTGTCTAAGAGCTCACTGAGCTGCACTGCAGCCACCTTCTCTACAACTTTAGCCACAGGTGGCAAGGTGGAGAATAGCCAGTAGTCAGCATGATAATCATGACTTGATTCATTCTTAAGGTGGGGTTTCACTCTTGCCTTCTTTAAGATAACCAAGTATATAGCTCTTTCGCAGAAGCATTTACAGTGCCTGCTATGGTTGAGGCCGGTTCCATCATCCCATTCTTGATCAGGATCCAACTAGGAGGTGATACAGCACAGCCTGTCAATCACCTTGACAACATCTTCCAAGTCCAGCTGGCCGAGACTACTCCAAGACGTATTCGTTTCCTCTCCCTTATATACTTCTTGCTTCGAACATAAGCTGTGGAGGTGACTCTGTTTTTTTTCCACTACTATCAATCAATCAATCAATCAATCAAAATCTTTATTTATTCAGGCGAACATCATTGAGCAAAGCTCATTTACAAGATGGACCTGAGTGGTCATACAAATGTGGATACAAATATTATTACATAGACAAGAATAGCATAAATAACAATAAAATGGCAAGAAATGAATGTATACAACAATTTACATATATACAAGGAGCAGTAGAACCATTTTGCCTGCAAGAAAAATGTGCAAAAGGTATAGCAGGAATAAAATATAAAATTATAGGGTCTAACTAGCTTTTGTGAGAATAGATAGGTGAGTCGGAAGATAGAATATGAAACAATATAATGGACGGAAAAAGAAAGGTGGGTCAGGTAGGGTAGGGAATTATGGTTTATAAAAGCAATTGCAGAGCTCTGGAAAAAGGGCGGAGAATAGTCTTTTGAAGGATGTCAGAGGTAGAAAGCTATCTAGCTTCATGGATTTTTGGAGAGAGTTCCATGCAACTGCTGAAGTATAGCTGAAAGCAGCCCTCCCATACCGGGTGCAGGCAATGGGGACCTGTAACATGATAAGTTTACTGATCCTAAAGTGTATGGCCTAGTTGTAATTTGGGTAAAGCAATCAGTGATATAGGTAGGTAGTTTGCCTGTTAACGCTTTGAATGTCCAGATAACAGCATTCCTAGTCCTTCTGTGCTGTAATGATGTCCAATTGACTGCCATATAAAGGGAGCAATGATGGGTGCTGGGGGGAAGGTCAGTAATAAATCTTATGGCCCTGTGATACAGGGTGTCCAGTTTTTGTAAGAGATGACCTAGACAATGGCAGTATAGAAAATCAGCATAATCAATGATGGATACGAATGAGGCCTTAATTAACCTTTTTTTGGAGTCACTGTTTAGGTAATGCTTTATTCTAAAGAATAGTCCAAGCCTCTGTCTTAGCTTTTTAAGCAGTTCTTCAATATGGACTGAATAGTCAAGCCTGTTATCTATCCAGACTCCAAGATATTTGAAATTATCAACAAATTCAAGTTTTCTCCAAGTAAGGTGGATAAATGTAGGGTGGTGGATGCTAGGGTATGGGTAGAGCAACTCTTAGTGGCAAAGAACATGGCTTTTTGTCTTTTTGCATTTAGAAGTAGTTTTTGTCAAGTAGGTTGCGGCTGCAGAATGGAGAATTGGATTGTAACAGATCACAGGCTTTGGAAGGTGAGGGATTGCTGACATATAATACAGTATCATCAGCAAACAGATGAATGTTAGATTGAGTGAGGTTGGCATCAATATTGTTTATATAAATAGCAAAGAGGATAGGGCCAAGAATAGAACCTTGTGTGTACGCCTTAGCAGTGGTTTTGAGGTGGATAGGTAATTTCATTTTAACCAGTTGTGACCTATTTGAAAGGTAATCCTTAAACCAGTTGAGTGACAGGAATCCAGGCCTATTGAGTTAAGGGAGGTGATTAATGAAGTCGTGATCCACAGTGTCAAGGCTTTACTCAAATCCAGAAACACAGCACAGGTACAATTTTTCTTATCCAAGGTAGTCTGCTTGATAGTTAGTTACCTTAGCTAAGGCAGTAATGGTGCTATGTTTTGATCTAAATCCAGATTGTGCAGAGTTTAGAAGGTTGTTGTTATCCAAATAGTCCCTTAACTGAGAGTTTACTAGTTTTGAGCAACTTGGATAAAACTGGTAGAATGGAGATAGGTCTGTAATTGTTGAGATCTCTAGTATCACCAGATTTGAGTAATGGAACCACTTGAGCTGTTTTCCAAGTAGAGGAATGGATCCAGTAGTTAGGAAAGATTGAAGAGATGAGTGAGGGGACAGATAAAACATGTGAAGCAATTTTCAGGAAATAGGGATCCAGGAGTCTGCACCTGCACTCTTATTAGTGTCTAAATTAGAGAGGAGATCTTCCACTTCTTTCACGGATATTGGGATGAAGGAAAAGTTGAAGTGGCCATTTGCCCCACAGTAGTTTGCAGGTTCAAGGAAGATCTCAGGATATTTGCTGGTGAAGAGTCAAATGCTAGGCCAGCTGTGGTGAAGTGAGCATTGAAGGTATTTAAGATTTCTTGTTTACCTGTAATTTCTGTATCATTTAGTATCAGTTTGGAGGTTAAAGAGGAGTAGACTTTTGGCCCAGGAGTCCTTTTATTGTACCCCAGAGTCTGGATGGGTTATTGTAGGAGGCATCCAATCAGCTGTATAGTAGGCAGTTTTGGCAGTTCTTATTTTTTGTACATGAATTCCTTGCTTTTCTGAAATTTAGCCAACTCTGATGTCCTTTGTTTTTTTTGCCTTTTTCCACAGTTTGTCTCTGGTTCTCAAGGCTGCTTTAAGCTCAGAGGTGAACCAAGGACAGGATTTTACCTTAGTTCTGATACTGGTGATAGGTGCATGAATATTGAGGGCATTATTGATAATATCCTTTAAAGTCTGGAGAGCTGTTTCAACAGAGGTTGTAAGATAGAAATCTTGCCAATGTATTGTATAACTCAGGTCATGGAGGTAGCCTGAGATATCAAAGTTCTTTTTTGACCTTTTGAGGACAAATTCTGCAGGATTTGGTAGTTTGGGTGTGGATCTTATGCCGGCTATAGGGTAATGGTCACCACATCACTCGTGAGTACACCTGCATGTGAATATAATTGAGGTTTGTTTACCAACATAATATCCAGGAGTGAGCTATTCGGAATTTCTTAGGTTGATCCTAGTTGGGTCTTTAATCAGCTGTGTGAATCCATAGGTGTCACAAAAGGTTATCAGAGGTGCAGATACATTAGACAGCCAGTTTAAATTCAAATCACCAAGGATAATGGTATCTTCAGGGCCTAGGTTGAGAATTGACCCTAGGTGAGAAAGCAGTTTAAGGCCTGCAGAGGAGGTCTATAGCATCCAATGAGTTTAAATGAAGATGAATTAGGAAGGGATAATTTGATTGATAGACATTCAAATTCATTTGGCTCGGATGTGCTGATGAGGCAGGTTGCAGAGAAGGTGTCCTTAATGTATGGCCACCCCACCACCCCTGGATGGGCGATCTGCTCTGAAGAGCTGATAATTAGGAAGGTTTACAACACTGTCTTCTGTTGTAGGCCTGAGCCAAGATTCAGAAATGACCAGGAAATCTGGAAGAGTATGTGCCACCCAAGCCTGTATTAAGGTGAACTTTTTTAGGAGGCTGCAAACATTAAAGTGTATGAAGCTTAGGCCTTTTATGGAGGTCAGATCAGCAGGGGAAGATAAACTTACAATGGGGCCAGGATTAATCTCTATAGTGCCAATGCAGAAAAGGAGGTAAAAGATTAATTTGAGAAGGGCACCAAGGGAAAGGGATAAGAGTGACCAGAACGTTTCTCTTAATCCTAGGTGCCCACTGTGTAATGAGATGGTCCTGTTATATGGGTGTGTCTTTTATCATAAAATAGGAGTCTGATGGACAGGCATAGCGGGTTATTATAAAGCCAGGATACATGTAAGTGGCTTGGGGAGTGCTGGATTGTTAGAGAGACTTTATGTGGATACCTCAGGGGTTGCAGTGTGAGAGTGGTTCAAGGCTGAATAAGGAGTAGGTGGTTGTGCATTTTGGATGGCAGAGGAGAACAGCACATACTCATTAAATTATTCGTCATGACAGGGGGTATGGAATGATTATCATAATGAATTGGGGGAGATGAGAGGCTAAGGAGCAAAAGGAAACAAGTTAGCATTGTACAGGGTAGATATGGGTTAAAGAAGAAGGAAAAAGGATGTGGACTATGAGCCCCCCCCCCCCCAAAAGAAAAAAAATAGCTCTTTCGGATCTTGTAGCCTCCTTATAACTTTCATAATCTGTCGACATGACAAGCTTGTTGGTATTTTTTATTTAGTTTTTGATGACCGGGTGGGTGCACTAACCATAACAATGACTATTTTCAGGCACAACCTGGGAGGGTACAAAACAGAACTTTACAATAACAGGTTACAGTATATAAGATCACAGCTATTCAAAGGTAGGACTGCAGAGTAGGCTGGTGATTATATTACAGACAACAGTGGAATAAATAACAAAAGACAAGAACAAAATTAAGGTAAAAGAGTTATTTACATTATGCAAATAACAATTTGGTTTGGTCATAAGTGCTAATATTATCATGGACCTGCCCTGGATCTCATCCTCTTGCTCCTTAATTATTTACCCCATACTTTTAGACATCCAGGCACATCAGAACATGCCGTAGTGGACTGGAGTACTATGACGTCTGCGTCAGCTGAAGAGCAACCATTACTGGATGTTTTCCAGAATGAATTTCTAACTCAACTGGTGGGAGAGCCGACCAGAGAGGGAAGCATCCAGGACTTGGTGCTGGCAGATGGAGACCCGGTTAAGAACTTGGGTAGTGGAGGACTCAGCATTATGGTTCACCTTAGACCCGGGGAGGGAGTGGAACTAGACTAAGAAGATTGTAGTGGACTTTAGGGGGGATGGATTTTTTCTGGGGGGGAGGGATGGTTGCCATCCTTGAGGAACATTTAGAGAAGATCAGGCCAGAAATGTGCGCGGAACATAGGTGGGAGATACTGAAGTTGGACCTTCTAGAGGCCACGAAATCCTGCACAAAAGCCCACTTCAAGAAAGCTTGTCTAGGAAACCTGGTTGGTGGACCAGGGAAGTGCAGGAGAGGTGAGGGGGAAAAAGGATGGCCTTTCATAGCTACAAGTATGGTGGTGGTGGTGGTGGTAGGTGTAGGTATTTATTTTGGATGCCATTCCCCGAAGGCTCAGGGCGCCCTTATATCAAACCATAAAAATATAGACACAGCAATGGAAACAGTCATAAAATATATATAAAAATTTCATCAAGCAATAAAATTTAAAAATATCTGTTTCATAAATAATCAGGAATCCCAAACTAGACCTCAAGCTCCAAAGGCCTGGTCAAATAGGAAGGTTTTCAAACGTTTCTTAAAAAGCTCCACAGATGGGGAGGTAAAGAGGAGTATCGTAGGATCTCCAAGGAGGTGAGTAGGATGGTAAGAGTGGCCAAGGAAGACAAGGAGCTAATGTTAGCACAAGGGATCAAGGAGGGGAAAGGCATTGTTTAGATAAATTAAGGAGAGAAGGAAGGTTGGGGGGGTAGATTAACAGGTTAGAAAGAAGGGGGTTGGGCAGAAGAGGGGGTAGAGCAAGCTGAAGTACTAAATGAGTATTTCTGCTCATCTTTTACAAAGGAAAGGGATGGGTCGATTCCACAGGGGGGAGCCAAGACTAGGACTGGGGAAGGGGAGGCACTCACGGATGATGAGATCCAGGTGGGGAGGATGAGGGAGGCTCTTAAATCCATGAGGACTGATAATGCCCCAGGCCCAGACGGAATCCACCCCAGGGTTCTGAAGGAACTGGCGGATGTCCTGGCTTCACCAATGATGGAACTATTCAATTCCTTCCTCCAATCAGGATGTGTTCCTCTGGACTGGAGGATGGTGCACATCGTGCCCCTACACAACAGCAGATTTCAGGATGAGCCTGGAAATTACAGACCTGTCAGCTTGACGTCCATAGTGTGGAAACCATTGGAGGCCATCTTGAAGGAAAGGGCGGTGGAGTTCCTGGAGGCTAATGGCTTTCAAGGTGAACGCCAACATGGGTTTGTCCGGGGGAGATCATGTCAAAGAAACCTAGTCGAATTTTTTGACCGGGTGACAAGATCCCTGAATGGTGGCAGGCTGGTTGATGTTCTGTACCTGGACTTCAGCAAACCATTCAGCTCTGTGCCACATGGGAGACTGATGTATAAGCTGAGGAACCTAGGGGTGGAGGAAAGGGTGGATTGGGAACTGGCTAAGTAACCAGTAGCAGAGAGTGGTGGTAAGGGGAGATGTCTCAACTCCCAGATGGGTCATCAGTTGGGTTCCTAAAGGATTGGAGTTGGGCCCACTCCTGTTTAATGCATTCATAGCAGACATTGGGGATGGAGTTAGGAGCAGAATGAGCCTGTTCGACGACGACTCCAAACTAGGAGTGGTGGTGGACAGCAAGGAGGGCACTCCAGGAAGACTTGGAAAGGCTTGAAAGGTGGTCTCACACACACTTGGCAGCTGAAGTTTAATGCTAGGAAGTGTAGCGTACTTCATTTAGGTGTTAGGAAACCTGGGTATGACTACCATTTTGGGGGGAGTGGGTGGACTGCTTATGGTCTCCAAGAAGGAAAAAGATCTGGCAATGGTAATAGATGCCAAAATGAACAACTCAGGGCAGTGCAGGAGAGCGGCTGCAAAGGCATATAGAATGCTTGGATGTATTGCTAGGGAGAGATGACATCAAGGAGGAGGGCGGTTCTTCTGCCACTATGTATAACTCCTTGTTGAGGCTGCACCTGGAGTACTATGTGTAGTTCGGGAGCCCTCACTTAGAGGGATATTATTCTTCTGGAGAGAGTCCAGAGGAGAGATGATCCACGGTTTGGGGGAAAATTCCTATGAAGAGAGACTTAGGGAGTTGAATATGTACTTCCTAGAAGACAGAAGGGACATTGGGGACATGATAGAGATCTTTAAATATTTGAAGGAGATCAATAGGGTAAACATGGAGGGTCTGCTCAAATTGAAGGGGGATGGGACTATGAGGGGCCACAGCCTAAAACTAGTAGGGGGAATTATAGAGGAGAAGTGAGGAGATACTACTTCATGGAGAGGGTGGTGGCACCTTGGAATGGGCTACCAGAGAAGACGATGACAGTGGAATCATTGGGAGGATTCAGGATGGGTTGTGACTGGTACATGGATAAGGTACTGGTTGGGAGGGAAATGAACAGCAGGAGAGTCCTGGGGGAGGAATCTGGGAGTAAGGGAATCGGGGGGGCAGCAGCAGAGACATAACTGTGAGCTGCATCTCGGGCAGATGACATAGACCGTTTGGTCTAATCTGCTGACATCTTAGTATGTTAGAAAACCAGGGAGCACTTCAAGCATGAAGCCACTGTGTGCCTACAAACTGGTGCCTGGGTGCCACGGTTAGGAACAGTCCACCTGCAGTTGGAGGTGGACTAATAACAGCTACAGCTGGAAGGTCCAAGTTGCCCAGTAAACCTGGAAATTTGACCAGACCTACGACCTTCTGAGAGCTATACAAGATGACCTCTGGGTTTAGAAGTGGCATAATGGGGACCCTGAGGTTAAGACTCTGGATACAACAGTCTGTCTGAGTGACTGGATCCACTGAGATAATATCCACCTCCAGCCTTGTGTAAGCATGAGACCCAGTGTGTGTGACCTTTCCCATGTGTAACCAAGGTAATTTCCTGTTGGACCCAGAGCATCAGTGATGTGGAGGAGCCTGTTTGGAAAATCGCTGGAGTGACTGTCCACCCTGGCATTTAAAATCCCTTGGCAAAAAAGTCTGGGAGATTCTGATGCCATGTGGAAACTGCTCTGTGAACTCTTGCAGGAACTCCCCATCTCAAGGTGGCAGGTTGCTGAGGATGATCCTGCATCATAAACCAGTCACAAATGAAATGGCCACCCGTTCAAAGGGAACCCTAATGTTCCACAGGCGATGCTGCAAGTGCCATCTCAGATCCCCAAAAGATGTCCACCACAGTGGAGCCAGCTCAGTCAGAATGGCTCGGAGCTGTCATCTAGCCTAGTTTTCTGATACACACTAGGTTAGCCCCAGAATCCTAGATCACATTTCTGTTTACCTTTATAAAGAAAACATTTTTGGGAGGTGGGGGTGGAGGGGGGTGTTTAGAACATCTACTTTCAAATGAAAAGTTTCTCAAACCTAAGCCCACTTCTAACTTTTATTCATTTGAAAATAAAAAATGTTTTTGTGGCACTGGTTATGCATCAGCGTGAACTGCAGTCTTTTGTAATTCATTAATTCCTTAGAAAGTAGCATGGCTAAATTTGATGCAAGTTAGCAGCAACCCATGACAGCTTATGGGGTTATAGCCATTTAATCCCATACCCTGGAGTGAGTTATTGTGCTTATAACATGGGTTATGTGGTGGTGAAGATAAAACCCACAAAAAGGGTGTTTCTCCTAGTTTAAATGGCAAGAAAGGTGCTGTATCCTGCCACCTTGGAAAATAGTCCATAAGAAATTATACATATTGCATTGCTGTTCTGCACATAGAAATGTCACACATACAGTAATGACATAATTTGCAACATTTGTCGTGCATTCTATTGTGTGGTAGGTTGTCTAAAGCATTACCCGAAACCCACACATCCACGTGCAGCTCGGAGATGACAGGGGGTGCCTCGCTCGCTGTCACTGGCTGACTCACTGTCTCTGTCACTATGTGCACAGCATGCAGGGGAAGATGTCTGGCTTTAGCTGCTCGCTATGCTGGGACGCCCAGGTCCCGATCGATAGAGATAGAGAGCCAGAGACAGCAAAGGAAATGTGTACTGCATGTCTCTCTCGCTCGCATAGCGGGGGAGTCAGGGTTCCCACGGGCGCACTGTCTTGTATGGAAGGCTCACATATACTTGCCAGACAAACACTGACCATTGCAACCCAACCTGCTGTTCCTGTCCCGTCTCTCTGTCTCTTACTCCCCGCAGTGCAGTCTGATTGTAGGAGGAGCCCCTGCATAACACTTCCCGAAACTCGCCTGCCGGCTCACTGCAGGAGCCCTGCTGCTTTGTAACTTGCAGCCTGTACTACATACTGGCTCCTATGACTTACAGGAATGAGTTGCAACATAGTGACACGTACTACCTGACAGGAGCCTACTGGCTCTGTAGAATGAAATAAGGGTCTGAGGGACGGAGCATTGTTCAAAGTCCCTGCTTTGAATGACATTCCAGGCTGTTTTGGAGCTTGAAAATAACACTTTTGCGCTGTTTGATCAGTCCCCCCTTGGACTTGGAAGCCATACAAAGAACAAAACCTGTTGCTCAGTATGGGGACAGATGTCTGACACAGCAGAGTTCCTTAGCTCATCCTGGGGAGGCAGCAAATCACAGTGTGTGCTTCTGCCTGTCACTCTATCTTTCACTTCATGTACACCACGGGGAGTTTGACAGTGCACACAGAGAGACTCACAGAGCAGCCACTGCTGGCATTCTGCTTGAGATTTCCCGGTCTGTCCCTCTCGGTGTCACTGCCGTTGCTCAGGGATGATGTACAGCCAGGTGGGGAGGTGGGGGGGGTTAAATGGCTGCCTTTTAGTTTTGGGAGCTGCAGGACACAAGAAGTCCCAGCGGCACTGTAACAGGGTGCTCCTGTTATGCTTTATTAATGTGTATAAACACCCCCTAATTTTCTTATTCACTATGTTCTGTTCTGTTTCTTTTTCTACCTGTCCTTTCTTTTTCTGGTCAAGGTGGCCAGCCTGGCAGTCTTTCAATATTTCTTTGTCTATCCTTGTTTCTTTGAAAATAAACAAAACCCTGTTGCATCCACAAGCGCTGAAAGTGCTCTAAAAATCATATAAATGGAGCTTAATGTTTAAATATTTTTCTTCCTGCTGTCCAGGAGTGCGCTTAATAGCGATTAGTCAGTGAACTCCCTATTGGGAGAATATCTTAGAGCGCATGACGCATTGTAAAATAAAAGGTTTTTGCTTCGGAGCTGTGATTATGCTGCTAGCTGCTCGGAAGCTCCTTTCATGATCACTGCTACTTGGATCAGGAGCAGGATGCTCCGTAACACTGTGACCTCATGCTGTGGTTAAATTCAGTGGCCAGTGCACCAAAAAGAAACTGCATGCTGTGGCAGAAAAGGATTAAAACTCAACTTCTGAGTTTCTAGTTCCAGAGCAGTTTTCTGCAGCTATTGAAAGACCAGCCCCTATAGTCGTGCACCGGAGCAGGATTGCGCTCCAATGTGCACAGTAGCTCAGCCCTCATTACAGATGTGAAGCAGGATGCTTTGTAGAAAAATTGAAAGTTGTTTGCGGAAGAGAGTGAGGGAAATGAATGATTTAAAGGTGAGAGAGGACGTGTAAAGACAGCCCCATAGTGTCTAAACTTAGATAAATGAACAGGTATTGGAAGAACAACCCCAGAACTAGTGAAGCTGGTAGCTGTTGGTACAAATGGGCCAGAAAGAAATATTTTGCCGACGGCTGACATTTCAGCCATCTGGAATAAAGAAAACAACCACACAGAAGTTAGAAAAGCCTGTAAAGGTTAATTAAAAGTGCTGTATGGGTTTAACATGTCTCTCTAGGGTAGAGACTTGTATTATATGCTGAACTAATGTACATGGATAGATTTTCTTGGTTACAAATGTTGCAGTCCCTTACAGTAATTTTAAAATCTTTCACTTTATTACTGTGGCTATAAATGGGAGAGGATAAGGAGAGCACCCTTATCTCTGTCATTTGTTTGTTTACAGGATATTATAAATATTAGACACTGTAAAATAAAAACGTTATTTTGTACCTGGAGTCTTGCATCTTGGGTCCTGCTTAGGAGCTGGCTGGCCCGGGAATGACAGTATGTATACAAATAGGTCATGATGTCATCATTTTAGGGGAGGGATTACCATACCTCTCAACTGTACCACATTACGAGGAACATTCCTCATTTTACTTCACAAAAGCTTCCTGTTCCACATTGTGAGGACTTGTCCCACATTCAGTGTTAACATTTTAAAGTAAAAATCTATAGTAAATGATGCAAAAAATATATCATTCAATTAATAAGACTTTCTGAACATAAATGCAAACATTTTAACAGTGTTCTGAGCATCTTAGGTAAAGATTTGATTAAGTGTTCCACATTTTGCTAATTTGTTCCACATTTTGAGAGGCAGTGTTCCACGTTTGGGGGAAAAAGGTTGAGAGGTATGGGGGTTACCCATCCCAAAAGGAGACTATATACAGCTCTTGCTGGTAGGCTGAAGTTAGGGAGTAAGGCGGAGAAGTATTCAGTAGGTTTCTGGACACCGAGCAAGGAGAAGCTTGTTGGAGAAAGCTATTACTGTTTGAAGAGAAAGACAGGAATCGAAAGGATGTGATTTCTCTGTTGTGGTGTGATGGACTAACACCTTGAATTTTTCTTGCTGTGAGGTAACGGTGCTTTCTAGTTGTTGGTTTTTTTTTTATTTTATAATTTTGAATTTCTTTATTTTTGGACTTTGAGTAAAATAAAATGATAAACGCATTAATTTGCGTTTTTTATGCACTTTAATATCTGTCTGTCTGTCATTGATCTCACGCTTATACAGGCACTTTCCCCGACTCCCTCCACCAAACTGTGGATTAAAGAGGGAATTTAATCCATGGTCAGGTGACCGTCTTTAGCCACTCACATTGCTGGCTGCCCTGAATCCATGTTTTAACATACAGTAGCATCTTTCGCTGTGCCCGTACTACAGGTCACCTTGCCCATCACTGTGTTTTGCATTTGACATTGTGTTGGCTATCTCCCTCTGCCGGGTATTCCTGTCTCCTTGCCTGTTGTATCGATAAGCTTCTCAAGTCTGCAGTTCATTTTCCTTGCTGATTTGTTTCAGTACCCCCATCAGGCTTATCCTCTTAAATCTACTGAAAAATCCCTGCTTATACATTCCTGTGTATACCACAAAAATGGGTGGAGAAACCTTCTGTTCCTTGGCTTCAAAATGTTGGCATTCCCTCTCTGTGTCCATTTATAATACTCTTCATATTCATTTCAAATGCAACCTACTAAACTATTTCTTTTCCTCCAGTTTCTGTATTTGGTGCCTAAATGCTGTTCCTCTTTACTAATATATATATGTGTGTGTGTGTGTGTATGTATGTGTGTGTGTGTGTGTGTGTGTGTGTGTATATGTGTATATATATATATATATAAAGTAGGCACTTCAATGTCAAATTCAAAAATGTGCACTTTAATAACTTTGCAACCATTCAATGGATTTACATGAAAATTGGCATGCATTGTCAACCATGGTAGATCTCTGGATGTGGCAAGTTCCATTCTGGTCTGATGTGCGGTTTCCAAGTTCCGGGTAGGTGACAAAAGGATTTTGTTGCTCATTGTCTTTGCTGGGATTTTTCTTTGAACTTGCCTACAGTTCAGACAGTTTGTAATTTTGGTCTGAAATTTTTAAGGCAGAAAGAGACTGGCCCAGTGGCGCCGAGGATTGAGGCGCCTGATGCCACACCACACCAGCCACCCGGGGTTGGAAACAAGCTCGGGTTGCTGGGGGATGGCTGGGGAGGAGAGGATTGAGCGTCCGGAGGACAGCTCTCCTCTCCTGGGGAGGGGAGAGAAAATGAGCCGCTGCAGTAGCGGCTCCCGGTGGTGGCCGGGGGGATAGTGTGCAACAGCTCCAGAACATGGAGTCGGCAGGGTAAGATGCTGGATGTTTAGCATGCGGAAGCACGCGATGCGACTTCCTAGGTGTCATGGCACGCCCTCAACGAGAAAGCAGAAGAAACAATCCTCTGGCTCATGTGAAGCCTAGGCCTGCCGCAACACACTGGATGCACCAAGATTCTCCCTCACAAGCTGGTTCACCAGGGACTTCCCAGTGTGCGGGGTGAGTACCCAGTGGGTTAGAGACCTGAGCTGTGTGCAGGGAAGGGGAGGTTGAGAACGGGGTGCTGCTGACTGCGGGGTGCTGGAGGACATCAGAGGTGGAGAACAGGGGGATCCATAGGTGGAAAAAAAAAAAAACACAGCCGAGGAGGTAGTACTATAAAGAATAAATAATAATAAAAAAAAAAAACTAGCCCACAAATATGCCTTTTGCTAGTCTAGTGAAAAAGTAAGCCATTTGTAAGTTATTGCATTTTAAATATATGCAAAAATCATTTCTGAGCATGCTCAGGAAGCACGAAAAGATAGCTGTATGACGAAAAAGGAATCCTGTTTTGTATGGGAAAATTACTTTTTCGCATGGTCACCATCTTGTTTTCAGTTTTGACTGAGAAATTAAAATTTGGAAATCTCCAAAAATTATATTCTGGGGAGGAACTAACACATGTAGCTTACTTATTGGGACCCCCTTAGGTGCATTCTGCACTTTACTACTCAAGGAATGCCCTTAAATGTATTTTATTTAACACTGAAATTATTTTTTCGTATCTGCGTTATATGAAAAAAGATCTTGTTTCATATGACGACCAGTGGTATACAGTGTGGGAGGGGGCAGACTGCCCCCTCAGCTGTTCCGACCACTCAGAGCAGGACGTTTTAAGCTCCGAGTCTTTTAATTTTTATTATTCCATAGTGATCGTTCGTGCTGCAGTGCGTGAAGAAGATCGTTCCTGAGCTGGCTGGTCTGGAGCCAGCTTCCGAGCTGTACAGCAGCTCCAACTGTGCCTATTCTTTTTCCCAGTTGCTGATCTGCTTGTGACCAGGTGGGTGAATGCACTCTAGTGTGTGTACTGGGCCATGTCACGCGTGTTTTCTCCTGCTGCCGCGCGCATTACAGTTTAAACAGCCAGCCTGTATTAATGCTGATTGGTTGCGTGCTGTTATTTAAATGTCTGTTCTGGTGCAGGAAATGTTAGCGGCAGCCGGCAGGCAAAAGAGAAGAGGCGGTGAGCAAACGGGCGGTGGTTGCGACTCGCAACCAGTGGTAGGTGGATACAAACAACCAGGGCAACCATACTGTGATGGTCCAGTCCTTCAGTGTTGAGAGAGGAAGCAGCATGGAGCAGAAAAGAAGTGGGCCATAGACAACTCCAGGCCAGATAGACATAGCACAGCGGCAATAGATGAACGAAGCAGCAGCAGCTGTGGTGGGTTGTTTGTGAGGGAGCCAGGAGAGGAGGGAGGCATTGATTACCACCAGCCAGCCCAGGTTCAGTCTTGATAAGGGACAGGGCAGGGCATTGTGTGTCTGACTGAGTCAAGGGAGGCAAGCTGAACAGCCAGAGTGGACTGTATTACTGTGACCTTGACTTGTGATGAACTGTGCAAAATGTGTGATTAAAGAAATTTCACACACTCTATCACAAGGACACAGTAATGCAGTCCATTCTGAAAATGTGTGTGTGTGTGAGTGACACTTCAAATCACTTGATACCCAAGCTTACCACCACTACTGGAAATTTCAAAGCCGTGAGTTGTTGCCCCAAAATAGGTATGCAGCCTCCCATGCTGGAGATCATTAATGGTTTTAAATATTAATATGAAAATAAATGGAACTGGGTTGCATTGCACTGAATAGATGTGTACTTTGTGATGAATTTGCCTTTTTTTTTTTACAAGTTCATGTGTTTGTTGCTTTAGTTTTAGAAAGCTTGTTATTTTGATAGTGATATTGGTTGTTTGTAATAAGTCAAAGAAGGCTTTAAAAGCAGCCAAATAGTGTCAAAATGACCCTCAAAATGAACTAGAATGCATCTAAAAGTTGATAGCTTCTGGGGGCCTAGGCAGTCCCCCAGATCTCCGGCCTGTTGATTTGGGACACTAGGAAAAGCAGGACTTTTAGCAGTCTTGCCCCCAATCAAAAAGCTAGCATGTCTACTGCGACTCACAAAAACATATTTTTTCATGTAGGAAATCAATGTATTTCAATGGGATTTTCAACTTTGGTGCATAATTTTGCCATTTTTGCATATTTTGACACCAAATTTTTAACATAGCCATTTGGAAGCCCCACCTCATGAACAATGTGACTGCTGCCACGCAATTGCCACCGAAAGGTGATTTTGCGGTTGATTGGCGAATTCAGCTTTCAGGCGGGATTTGCATAATGACAGCTATCTTGTTCATGAGGTGGGGTCATGAGAAGGCTATGTTGAAAACGTGGGGTCAAAATATGTAAAAAAAAAAATGGCAAAGTTGTGACCACTTGTTGCAATTTCGCTATGCACGCTCGTAACTTTGGAAATTTTAATGACTTTGACACCAAATTTTCAACATAGACTTAGTACCTCATCTCATGTATGTCATACCTGTCATTTTTCAAATCTTAGTCGAAATGTGTTTTTTGCACCTGTGGTGCGGAATGATGATGTAGTTGTGTGGAATTACAATTTGGCGGGGTTTTGAAAATTTTCTGTACTGGGTACCTGAGGTGGAGGTATGAAGATGGCTATGCTGGCAATTTGGTCACTGTTGTCCTATAAATTGGAGTGCAGGGCCCTTCCACAGCGACATACGTATATGCATCTATGGAGGGATGGGGAGACCAGGGCCCGACGGGCACTGAGCTCACACAGCCAAGTAAGGCCATGATTACACTATCTCAGAAAGTAAGGAAATTCTTTGCAAAGAAACTGTGTTAATGCACCGGTTAGGGTTGCTATCAAACCGTAAAAAGGAGGGAACTATAATGTTAGGTTCTAGGGACATGGATATGTTGTTCATCCACACTTATTGGCAGGTTCCTTGCCGCTTTAAATCTTGCTGGAAGATCTTCAAGCTGGCTCCTCCCACCCACCCGGGTGGTAAAACTCTCGGCTCCGCCCCATGACTCCAGATCTTCCTTACCGCTTGGAAGCTCAGGTTCCCTCCTTAACGCGCTGCGTTTAAGACTGGTTCCTAATTCTTCGAAAAGTTCGAAATCAAAAAGGTTTTTGCTAAAAGACTTCGGTCTTCTTCTCCTCGCGGCTGCGATGGACAAATCGACTCTCGGTTTTCGGAGGTGCCCTTGCGGGCAGAAGATGTCTAGGACGGATCCGCACTCCACGTGCGTCTGCTGCCTGGGCCTTGAGCACGACCACAGGCTCGCGCATCGGTGCTCTTCCTTTTCATCCTACGCCCTGAAGACCGTGCTGCCTGATTACAACTGGGGCGACCGAGAAAAGAATTCCACGGTGAAATCTAAAGAGGCCCGACATGTGTCTGCGGCGGCGGGCTTGGCGGATCAGCTCGAGCAGATGATCGCCTCAAGAGGAGGCGGGCGCGGGCCGCTTCTACCTCGGCGTGCATTTGTCCTGCTCTCTCGTGCCTCGTACTGGCTTCTTTTAAAGAGCTTTGTCTGACCCTCTTGACCAAAGGTGAGGGTCCAACTTCGGACCTTTTCCAGGTCCAAAAGAGCAAAGTAAGTCTCTCCGCTCGACGTCTGGGAGCGGGAAAGATCCCCTCCCTAGTTGTCGACAGTGCCGACTTCGATCGACCCTCAGCCGCCACTGGCTTCACGGTGTCCCCTGGCAGGCCAGTTGATCGAGACTCCGGCCGACGCGGTCGAGATTTTTCTCGACCCGTTAGACGGGTTGTCGGCTGGAGAAGCTGAGAATCCCCTCTCCCCGGTTCCCCCGGTGGGAGTTGAGGATCCCATCGGCTCGTCTGTGCCTCCGGTTCCGGAGTCTTCGATGGGATCGTCCGAGCCGAGGGGAGTGCCAATTCCCGACACTTCTCCTCGCCTTCCTCGGCCTAGTCAAGACTCTCGGTCTCGGTCTCTGACATCCTCGTGGTCCAACAGATCCCGCCACCATAGGCGGTCTCGGCACCGTGGCAAGCGGCGCCGCCGCTCTTCCTCGGACGAGGGGAGGCTTCAGCGCAAGTTGCGTCGGAAGTACGAGGAACTCATGTGGCAACAGCTCCTTTTGACCGGGAATAAGCCGACCCAGTCGTCTTCCCCGGCCATTAAGTGGCTGTCACCGGAGCAGCCGAAACAACCCCTCGCTAGTAGCCGAGGAGCCTGTTCTCAGGCTGGTTGTTCGCCAATCAGTGCTCCCCACGATTCTGGTGGAACCTCCGCCTCCACAGCCTTTAGTTGGGGCTCCACCAAAATTCTCGGTCGTGCCTTGGGTTTGCCTCATAGGCTGTCTGTCACCCTCACTCCCGATAAACCTCGGCAGGTGGAGGGTGGCTCAGGCCCGAGGCAGCTCTTTGAGGACTCTTCTGAGTCCGATGATGGTTCCTCCCTCTTCTCCAAGCACATGGACTTGGAGTCCTCGGGAGGGCAGTCAATGGACGATAGCCTCCGTCCTTCTTAGGTTGCCGACTCATCTCGGAGTCCACGGGGATGGCTTCGAACCCGTTCTAAGCAGGCCAGGTATCCCTCACGGAGATTCTGGACGAGGGATTTCTCACGGAGGTCTTTCTGGTGGCCGAGCCATAGTGGGTCCGCCTTGGAACTTTGGCAGCGTTTGCTTCCTGCCCTGTGCCTTCGCCAGGTTGGCCAGGAGTATCACGGTCCTACGGTTCCCTGTCCGGTTTTGGAACACCCCTCGGCGAGGGTTACAGTTACCGACAGCGTTTTCGGGCCAGGCAGGCATGAGGATGTGGACAAACCTCCTGATAAGGAATCCAAGAAATTGATTATGCCGGGCGAAAAGTCTATGCTGCATCCTCTCTCGTCGTCAGGCCAGTTGGCCCGTCCTCATGGCACATTTTTCTCACGCCCTGTTGGGCTCCCTGGATGAGGTTGTCCTCATCTTCCGCAGATCTGCAGATTACGGTCAGGCAGGTGCGGGACCAGGGCAGGGCAGTGGCTAAACAGCAGCTCCAGACTGCGTTAGACATCGGGGACTCGTGTGCCAGGTCTGTGGCGGCCGCAGTGGCCATGCGTCGTCGGGCTTGGCTGAGGATATCCACCTTTACCTCGGATACCCAGCATAAGTTGGCGGATGTTCCCTTTTTGGGGACTGACCTCTTCGGCCCTGGGGTGGAAGGTCACCTGCAGAGGATCGAGAAGTCCAATGCTACCTTGGACTCTGTCTCTTCCGCCCAGAAGGACAAAGGCCGCAAGCCACAGCCTAAGCCCTTTTGTCCTTCTGCGCCCGCGGCGCGCCCGGCCCAGCAACGTCAGGGCCAGCAGGCTCGAGCTTGATATCCCAAACCCAAGCCGTCGGCTTCCTCCAACAGGAAGCAGGAGGTAAAGGCCCAGGAGGTCAATCGGCGGTCCCTCCTCCAAGCCTGCCCAGTGACGGGCTGAGGGTGTCGCCCCATCCCTGTCACCCCTCACTCTGGTTCCCCCCGTGGGGGGACGGCTCAGACACTTCCTTTCCACCTGGTCCGCTGTTACCACGGACAGGTGGGTACTGGAGGTGGTGGGAAAAGGCCTACCTCTGGAATTCATGCAGGCCCCGCCCTTCAGAGCCGTTGCACCTCGTGGGGCCTCGGGGTCCGCAGCCTCACTGGCGGCTCGCCAAGCCGACATCGCTGTCCTCCTCCAAAAGGAGGTGATCACAGAGGTAGAGGACCCCCCTTCAGACCCGGGGTTCGTGTCCAGGTATTTCCTGGTTCCGAAACGGACGGGGGGGCTGGTGCCCCATTCTCGACCTACACGACCTGAACAAGTTCCTAAGGTCTCGAACCTTCAGGATGGTCACTCTGGCGCAGATAATACCATCTCTGGAACACGGCGTGTGGTTCTGCTCTCTGGACCTACAGGACGCGTTCTTTCACGTCCCTATCCGTCCGTCACATCGGAGATTCCTCCGCTTTCGAGCGGAGGGATCCCCTTCGAGTTCCGAGCCATGCCCTTTGGCTTATCTCCAGCTCCCAGGGTCTTCACCAAATGCATGGCAGTGGTGACAGCATTCCTGCGGCGCCGAGGGGTCCGGGTGTACCCTTACCTGGACGATTGGCTGATAGTAGTCCCCTCCAGACGGGAGGTGGAGCGGTCCAGAGATCTGGCCCTCCAGGTTTGCTCTCAAGTTGGCCTTCTCATCAACGAGGCCAAGTCGAACTCGAGTCGAAGCAGGTGATCCTGTTCATCGGGCAGAGCTCGACTCTTCGAGCCAGAGCACGGCTCCCATGACAGGGCCAAGGTTCTTGCCTCCTTTGCCCAATCATTTCAGTGGCACCGCGCCTGCCCGGGACTTCCTGTGCCTCCTGGGTCCCAATGGCGGCCTGTACCAGCGTGGTCCGCTGGGCGCTACATGCGCCCCTTCAGTGGGGACTGGCCAGCCAGTGGTCAGCTGCTGCGATCCTTTGGACCAGCTAGTGATAGTGACCCAGGAGATGTGGAATGCTCTCCAGTGGTGGACCATTCCATTCCATCTGCAGGAGGGCATCCCGTTTGTCTGCCCCGAGCCGACGGTCTCTCTATCGACCGATGCGCCTCTGATGGGTTGGGGTGCCCATCTGGGGGAACACCGAGTGCACGGCCTCTGGTCCCCGCGGGAGTCCCGATGCCACATCAACCTGCTGGAGCTCCGAGCGGTCCGCCTAGCTCTCACCGCCTTTGCTCCGTTTCTCCGGGGTCAAGTGGTCCGAGTCCAGACGGACAATACCACGACCATGTACTACCTGAACCGCCAGGGCGGGACGCGCTCCATGCTTCTATGCAAGGAACCTCTCCGCATTTGGTCACTCGTGCGCAGCCTGGAGGCGGATCTCCTAGCCATTCATGTGACAGGAGCCTCCAACACCCTGGCCGATGCCCTAAGCCGGATAGGGGCTGCATCTCACGAATGGTCTCTCCTGCCGGAGGTAGCACAAGATCTGTTCTCCCACTGGGGCACACCTCAGGTGGACCTGTTTGCCCAGGAGAACGCAAGCTGAGGCTGTTTCATGCCCGCCTCAGCAGGGCTCGCTGCAGGGGGATGCCTTCTTGAGACTGTGGACCCCGGGCCTCTGTTACGCCTTTCCCCATTTCCCTTGATTCACAAGGTGCTTCTCAATGCAAGGAGGGACAAGGTGCAGGTGATTCTGATAGCCCTAGACTGGCCCCGCCAGTTCTGGTATCCAGATCTCCTCAGCCTCAGCTCCAGGCTCCCGAGGCAGCTTCCAGCTCGCCCGGACCTGCTCTCAGTCAGTCAGGGGAAGGTGTTCCATCCGGACCTTCAGTCCCTGCACCTGACGGCCTGGTTCCTGAGCGGCTAGAGTTCCAGGCCTTGGGTCTTTCCGACGAGGTCCTCAATGTTGTTGAGGCGTCCCGTGAGGCCGACAGAAAATGCTCGCCTTCAAATGGAAGAGATTCTCCATTTGGTGTCAGGGCAAGGCTTGGACCCTTCCTCCTGTTCTGTGGCAAGCATTTTGGACTATTTATAATCCCTTTCTAGTCAAGGGCTTAGGTAGGCGACCTAAAGGTGCACCTGGCAGCCATCTCTGCTTACTGCAGGCGGGCTGGGGAGCAGTGGGTGGCGCAGGAAAAGGTGGTCGGGCGCCAAGGCCTTGATCACATTTCCCTCCGGTGCGAGGAACCTCCACCTCGTGGATCTACTGCTGGTACTGGCAAAGCTCTGCGGGCAAGCCATTTGAACCAGTGCACAGGTGTGAACTCTCTCACCTGTCGTGGAAGGCCGCCTTCTTGGTGGCTATCACGTCAGCCAGAAGGATGGGAAAGCTCCAGGCGCTTTGCATTGAGTCTCCTTACCTGGTCTTCCACAGGGACAAGGTTGTCCTGCGCCCCCACCCGAAATTCCTTCCGAAGGTGGTGTCGGAGTTTCACCTTAACCAGGCGCTGACTCTGCCGGTGTTCTACCTCAGTCACACCTCAGAGGCCGAATATAGGCTCCATACTTGACCTTGTGAAGGGCGTCATTATTATAAGGAGCGACGATGAAATTGGGAGAGGTTCGCCAGCTGTTTGTCACCTACGCTGGAAGCTGCACCTGGCAGACCTGCAGCCAAGCGGACGATAGGCAGGTGGGTCACCTCCCGCATAGATCGCTGCTATAAGTTGGCGGGCATGGAGCCTCCCAGAGGGATAAGAGCTCATTCTACCCGTCATACTGCTGCATCGGTGGCTGCTTCCAGGGACGTCCCTATCCAGGAAATCTGCAGGGCTGCTACCTGGAAGTCAGCGACACCTTTATTACCCATTACCACATCGACCTTGAGTCACGCCAGGATGCTGGTTTTGGGGCCTCGGTTCTCAGATCTTTATTCCCTAAGTAGGGGTGTGCTTTGCCTCCTCTCCTCCCGAGAACTGCTAGGAGTCTCGTTATTGTGTGGATGAACAACATATCCATGTCCCTAGAAATACAGGTTACTCACCTGTAACAGGAGTTCTAGGAATGGTATATGTTGTTCATCCACACGACCCACCCGACCTCCCCGGCTCCGACGCACAACCTGAGCTTCCAGCGGGCCAGATCTGGCGTCATGGGGCAGAGCCGAGAGTTTTACCACCCGTGTGGGTGGGAGGAGCCAGCTTGAAGACCTTCCGGCAAGATTTAAAGCGGCAAGGAACCTGCCAATAAGTGTGGATGAACAACATATACCATTCCTAGAACTCCTGTTACAGGTGAGTAACCTGTATGTTTCTACCCTAATAGCCCACCCACTCCTTGCACACACACCAACTGGCCTGGGGGTGTGTGTGCCTCAGTGTTGTCAGCCCCAATGCTCACCACATTCTCCTATAATGTACTCCTCTCAGCTCAACCCTAACTGATGCATTAACGTAGTTTTTTGTAAAGTATATATATGTACATATGTGTGTGTGTGTGTGTGTGTATGTGTATGTGTATATGTGTGTATATATATATATATATATATATTATATATATCTGTCATACTTATTTGTATGTCACTTACCTGTACTCTATATAACGCTGTTCCTGTGTTAAGAGTTCGCTTATGATGTCCTGCATCATGCCTGAAAAAATACATTTTGTCTAGTGCACGTACCTGGTTAAGAAAAACTAAATAAAAAATAAATACCATGCTGTCAGTGTTATTTGGTACTGTGCTTAATTCCCAGGGAGGCCTGGGCTTTATCATGATGATTTCTATTATTGAGCTTCGCTTAAGGGCGAAGGGGGTTTGAATAAACAGAACTGTTCAAACTATTTATAGAACAGCTATTTGTTCTGTGTTGCAGATGGCATCTGTCTGCACTGGATGCTTATTGTAATGCGTTTACTATTTATTTTTGTTTGTTAGGAGCTGATTGAGAATGTGGTGTCTGTAGCCGAAAACACAGCGGACGAGTTGGCCCGTAGTGATGGCCGGGAGGTCCAGCTGGAAGAGGACCCAGACTTGCAGCTGCCTTTCCTTTTGCCTGAAGATGGTTATTCATGTGATGTTGTCAGAAACATTCCAAATGGGTTTCCGGAGTTTTTGGAGCCACTGTGCCAAAGAGGTTAGTGCTTATCATGATTTATTTATTCTTTTTCCATTAGCTGAGGTATAATGGAATCACTATTTTATAAACATATTTTCAGAAGTTCAAACAGAGGTTAGTCAGGAGGCTGTGAGGCAAATATTGTTTTGGATGCAGAAGTGCAGTTATTTTGAGTGTGTATTTGTGTTTCTGGCTACCTCTTCATGTAATGTATGTTTTGGACTGTAACTTTCGTAGGAATAGCTTGGTTGTAAGCTGTGTTTGGAACCCAGGGGTGGGGGTTGTGGCTTGAAGCTCATCAGGTCTTTGTCCCTGGTCTGACAAGAGAAAGCAGTTCTGTTTTGTAGTACGTGGCAGCATGTTTTTTGCGACTTTCGTAGGAGATTTGAGGTAGGTAAAAGGCTTTGACAACTGACTTGCAAAGAGGCCAGACGTTATATTGTAATTTGGCCTTCAAAAGTAGGAAGGAACTGGTGCTGCAGCTCGTAAAGTGTAGAAGTCTGAGTCCACCACCTGTAATAGGTAGTAAAAAATTGACTTGGCTTAAACAGTTTGTATATTTACCAATTGTTTTTTCCAAAAATATTTTATTGATGGCCTGCATTGCATCAATTAAAAATTCAACAATTAAAATGTTGTTTCTGACAAACATTTCATAATTTATATGTTAAAGGGCATTTTAGTGAACATGAAAATTAAACACTAGGGCTGTGCTAACCTCCCAGAGTTCAACCACGCGAACTTTGGTGATCGGACCCCTTATAAGTTGGTAGCCTTCACTAGTATACCTTGCGCAGTGGAAGCCGCCTGGTGTGCACGAGATAGGCCGCCGACTTGGCAGTGTGGCCTGGTTCTTTAAAAATATATTGGATTTCTAGGAATGCGGATATGGTGTACTTATCCACACTTCTGGCAGTGTCCTTTCCCTTTTAAAGCTTACTGGAATGTCTTCACGCTGGCTCCTCCATCCCACCCAGGTGGTAACTCCCTCAGCACCGCCCCGTGATGTTGGATCTTCCTTTTCGTTGGAAGAAGGTTCCCTCCTTACTGCTCTCACGCTGAAGAGGCTCTTTGCATTATTTCTTAGAATTTTAATAAAAACTTAGTCTTTAGGTTATTTTCTTCACATTGTCGACATGGACAATGAGAAGTCTGTTCCGGGTTTCCGGAAATGTGCCTGCGGGCCGAAGATGTCACGAACGGATCCGCACATCATGTGCATGTACTGCGTCGGCCACAAGCACGATCCCCAGGCCTGCGGCATTTGCCGCACTTTTCACCCATCCACTTTGGAGAATCGTCATGCCTGCCTGTCTTTAGGTCGTCTGGGTCAGCCGGTAAAATCCAAGGATGCCCGTCAGGTGGTCTCCGCTGCTGCGGGGTCTGCTGAACAACTTGTGGTGTTAAAGGAGGCCATGGCTCAGGCTGCCACTAAAGCTTCCTCGGCTTTGGCCTTTTTACTGCGCTCCTTGGGTGGTGGTCGTAGTAGTAGTAGTAGAACTTTTATTAATGTACAAGCAAATGAATTGGATAACTCAACTGAGCTGAAGCTCATTTTCAGTAAGGTACGTTGCACGGTCCACTTACACTTACATCAGACATGCATTGTACAACAAATTTACATGACAGCATACAAATGGAAGTATCAGTATAACTAATTGTATCAAGACATATACATATTTGGGGTACGCATAAATACAAGACGCTATCATTACACATAACAGTAGTCTACGTCTTTACTACTTTTTTGAGATAAATCTGATAATTTTATTTTCCCAACTTGGATTTTCATGTTGGTGGGTCTCAAGCTTATTGGGAGTTAATTCCAACTTGCAGGCCCATTATAAAAGAAATGATTCCTAGCAGCTTCAGATCTGACTTTTGGTATTAAGCATTCTCGGCCTTGTGCCGATCTGAGACCTTGCTTGGGATTGGGAGTTGGGTGCCTCCTTTTCAGGGGCATTCAAAGAGTTGTGCCAGGCCCTTCACACTCTTGGGCAGGCTCCCTCCTCCAAGCATAAATCAAAATCTAAAAAACAGACCAAGAAACCATCTCATCAGCGATCGTGGGATCAGGAGCGCTCTCGGGCCTCCAATTACTGCGCTTCTCCAGAGGTACCAACTTCGATTGATGTCTCATGGCCCCACGGTCTCCCTGTCAGGCCAGTTGATTGAGACACAGGTCAATCTTCTGGCTGAGATTTTTCTCAAGCCGGTTGACCCATTGTCATCCGAAGTAGCCGACACCTCCTTATCCAGGATTCCGGTCCTGCCTTTGACTCGGGACAGATGAGTCTGCTGATCCGCCACCCCCCCACCCCCCTTCGGGAGACTCTGGACCCAGAGGTTCCTTGACATTTGCCAGCTGCCTCCGAGACCCACCGGTGATTGAGGTCATGGTCCCACGCTCCATCCACGAGTCGAGCAGCCTGCATTGACACTCGGGGAAGCAGCACCACCGCTACTGTTCATCCTTGTCCTCGGGTGAGAAGAGGCTTCGGCACAAGTTGGCATCAGTGCTGGGAGGACTTGGTGTGACAGCAGCTCATTTTTACCAGGATGAAGCCTGTTCCGGCTTCCACCCCTGCCATCACTTGTCTCTCGCCACAGAGGTGACATCTTCTCCGCCTCGGCAGGAGCTGACCCGTCAGGTCCCAGCTCAGTCTTCACTGAATTCTTCGCTGATTTGGGTGGAGCTGTTGCTGAAATAGCCAAAGGCCGGCATTTCGACAAAGGAGTTATGCCTGGCCTCTGGTCTTCCCCATTGGCTGGTGGTCACTGTCACCCCAACCGTCCTTGGAAGATCAGTGGGGACTTTGGCGATAGACCCCTCTTTAATGATTCCTCAGAGTTGGAGGGCTCCTCCTTGCACTCTGGTCCAGTGAATGTAGAGTCGACTGGGGATCTCTCAACTGAGGAAGGCTCTACCTCCTTTATGGGCCTGTTCCATCTTATTTCTGAGTCCACGGGTTTCCAGATCTAGCCTGTTCAGAAGCGGACGCATTACCCGATTCTGGACCGGGGTGATTTCCCTGGGGAAGCATTCCCAATGGCAGAGAGTATTCTGGGCCCTGCCTTGGAGCTGTGGCAACATCCAGCCTCCAGCCCTGTGCAGTCGGCCCGGATGGCCTGCAGGTATGCAGTACCTAGCGCGTTCCCTTTGGGGTTCACAGAGCACCGCACGGCTGAGGGCCTTGTGGCGGATTCCATGTTCAGGCGCTCAGGCAATGTGGGTGATGTTGATAGTCCAAGAAGCAGGACCATATGGCCAAGAAGGTCTATGCTGCCTTCTCTCTTGGCTTTCGCCAGGCGAGTTCGGCCCTTTTGATTTCCCACTTTTCCCATGCCCTTCTGGGCAATGTAGATGGGGCCCTCCCTCATCTCCCAGCGAACCTCCGGACCATGATCAAGCAGGTCCGGGACCAGGGCCGCGCTGTAGTCAGTCAACAACTCCAGATGGCCATGAACTTCAGCGACTCGTGCGCCAGGTCCATAGGGCCAGGCCATGGCAGCCACAGGGCTTTGGCCATGGATTTCAACCTTTACGGCAGATACCTGGCACAAGCTGGTGGATGTCCCCTTCCTGGGTACCGACTTGTTCGGGGTCAGGGGACACCTCACCCGCATCGAGAAGTCCAGTGCCACCTTGGACTCTGTAACATCTGCTCAGAGGAATCACAAAGGCTTTATGCATTCAAAGAAGACACCCTTTCAGCCCCTTTGTACTCCTGCGGCCAAACCTGACCAGCCCCAAGCTGGACAACAGGCTCAGGACTGGCAACCTCACCCGAAGTCTGTGGCCGCGATCATCCGCAAGCCTGGATGTCAGGGCCCCGATGGCTATTCAGCCGGGCCCTCCTCCACCTTCAAGCCTGCCCAGTGACGGGATGAGGGATTGCCTCCCTGATGCCCATCTCACCTCCCATGGGAGACCGTCTTCGCCACTTTCTTTCAGCCTGATCCATTGTTACCATGGATAGCTGGGTCCTTGAGGTGGTTGGTCCGGGTCTGCCTCTGGAGTTCGAGGTGTTTCCCCCATGCTGAGCCCCGCGTCCCTCGGGAGGGCATAGTGTTCGTCGACATACTGTCGGCCCTTCATGATATATCCCAGCTCCTCTGCAAGGAGGTCGTGGCTCCTGTCTCGGACGCTCTGGAACACTCAGGATTTGTCTCTAGGTACTTGCTGGTGCCAAAATGGATTGGGGGGGCTAGCACCCCATCTTAGACCTGCACGACCTGAGCAAGTTCATCAGGCTATGCACCTTTATGATGGTTACTCTGTCTCAGATCATACTATCTCTCGAGCAGAACATGTGGTTTTGCTCCCTGGATCTTCAGGGTGCCTTTTTTCCTATCCCACCACCAGTTCCTCCGGTTCCAGTCAGAGGGGAACATGTACAAGTCCCAGGCCATGCTGTTCAGCCTGTCCTTGGCCCCCAGGGTCTTCACCAAGTGCATCACAGTGGTGGCAGTTTGCCTAAGGTGCCAAAGAGTCCGGGTTTACCCCTACCTGAATGACTAATTGCGTGTCCCTACAGGCAGGAGGTGGAGAGGTCCAGAGACCTGGCCCTCTAGACCTGTGTCTCCCTTGGCCTCCTGGGCAACGAGGCCAAGTCGGAACTCATGCCCTCGTAGGCGATCATTGTTATCGGGGCAGAGCTAGACTCTTTCAGAGCCAGGGCTCCGCTCCCGGCAGACCGGGCAGAGGCTCTCTCCTCCTTTGCACAATCATTTCGGGTTGGGCAGTTGCGCCCTACTTGGGACTTCCTGTGCCTCCTGGGATACATGGCGGCCTGCACCAATGTGATCTTTTGGGCCTGCTGGAAAATGTGCTGTCTGCCATGGGAGCTAACCCGCCAATGGTCTCAGCAGAAGGGCCACTTCCACCAGCCAGTCACTGTGACCCAGCCGAAATGGGATGCCCTCCAGTTGTGATTAGTTTCGAAACATCTGCAGGAATGTATCCTGTTTGCCAGCCCAGAGCCAGCGGTCATCCTGATGACCAATACCTCTCTCATGGACTGGGGTGCCCACCTGGGGGAACACAGAGTCCACGGGCTCTGGACTCCCCGAGGAGTCCCGGTGCCATATCAACCTGCTAGAGCTCAGGGCAGTTCGGCTGGCGCTGACTGCCTTTGCTCCACACATTCGGAGTCAGGTGTTTCAGGTCCAGACTGACAACACCACGACCACGTACTACCTCAAGAAGCAGGGCGGGACGCACTCGCTTCCTCTGTGCAGGGAAGCTCTCTGCATGTGGACCCTCGTATGCAGCTTGGAGGCCAGTCTCCTGGCTATCCATGTGGCTGTTGTCTCCAGCCAGCTGTCGGACACTCTCAGCTATGTGGGTGAGGCATCTCATGCATGGTCTTTCCACCCAGAGGTAGTATGCAGCTTGTTCTCCCAGTGGGGCACCCCTCTGGTGGACCTGTTTGCCTCCAAGGAGAACGCAAATCTGAGGCTGTTCTGTGCCAGCCCCTTCTGCAGGGAACGCTGCAGGGGATGCCTTCTCGAGGCCCTGGACCCCGGGCCGCCTCTGTGCCTTCGCTCCAATTCCGTTAATTCACAAAGTGTTGCTCGAGGTGAGGAGGGACAAGACACAGGTGATCCTGGTGGCTCTGGACTGGCCACGCCAGTTCTGGTATCCCAGTCTCCTCAGCCTCAGCAACAGGCTCCTGAAGCGCCTTTCCCCTACGCCCAGACCTGCTCTCGAACAGTCGGGGGAAGGATCTCTACTCGGACCTTCAATCCCTTCACGTTACAGCCTGGTTCCTGAGTGGCTAGAGTTCCAGGCTTTGGATCTCTCCATCTCCAAAGATGTCCTCACTGTGGTGAAGACATCTCTGAAGGAGTTGACCTGAAAATGCTATGCCTTCAAATTGAAGAGATTCTCCATTTGATGCCAGGGCAAGGGGCTCAACCCCTTATCTTGTTTGGTGGCTAGCATTCTCGACTACCTTTGGTCCCTCTTCCAGTCGGGCTTTCGGTCAGCAACCCTTAAGGTGCAACTGGCAGCCATCTCAGACTACTGGTCATGGGCCGGTCAGCAGTCAGTGCAGGAGAAGGTGGTCTGGTGCTTTTTAAAGGCCTTGACCACATTTCCTCTCTAGTGCGTGAACCACCACCACCTTGGGACTTGTTGCTGGTGTTGGCAAAGCTCATGGACAAGCCACTCAAACCAGTGCACAGGTGTGAAATATCTCGCCTGTCATGGAAGACCACCTTTCTGGTGGCTATCATGTCAGCTAGAAGGATCGGTGAACTCCAGGCGTGTTTGGTGGAGTCTTCTTGACTGGTTTTCCACAGGGACAAGGTTGTCTTTCGCCCCCATCCCGAAGTTCCTCTTGAAGGTTGTGTCGGATTTTCACCTTAACCAGGTGATTAATTTCCCAGTGTATTTCACCAGTCACACAGGTTCCATACTTAGGACCTGCGGCGAGCACTAGCCTATTACAAGGAGCAAATGACTGGAGTTCGGGGGAGAGGTTTTCCAGCTGTTTGTCACCTACTCTGAAGCTACACCTATCAGACCATCAGTTAGGTGGACGGTATGCAGGTGGATTGTTTCCTGCATCGACCTCTGCTGTAGGTTGGCAGGCAGAGAGCCTCCCATAGGGCTAAGGGCTTATTCTACCTGTCATACTGCTGCCTAGGTGGCTGCTTTCAGGGATGTCACTATCCAGGAAATCTACAGGGCTGCTACCTGGATGTCCGCACACACCTTCATTTCCCACTACCACGTCGACCTTGAGTCACGCCAGGATGCTGGTTTTAGGGCCTCAGTTCAACAGTCTTTATTCCCTAAGTAGGGTTGTGTGACTTGCCCCCTCCTCCTGGAGTACACCATATCAACGTCCCTAGAAAAACAGATTCTAGGATCGTGGATATGTTGTTCATCCACACTTCTTGGCATGTCCCTTTCCCCTTTAAATCTCACCGGAAGGTCTCAAAGCTGGTTCCTCCCACCCACCTGGGTAGTATAACCCTTGGCCCCGCCCCATGATGCCAGATCTTCCTTTTTGCTGAAAGATTCAGGTTGCCTTGTAACCGCTCCCGCGTTCTGTAGGCCCTGACTTCGTTTTCTTCGGATTCTCTGAAGATTAAGCCTGTTAGAGCTAGCGATAGCAAGTTCCGTGTTTCGACCACGATGGAAGATAAATCTTCTGCCAGATTCCGCCAGTGCCCGTGCGGCAAGCAGATGTCACACACAGACCCGCACACCATGTGTCTACTGTTTGGGTGTCTGCCGTGACACCCAGGCCTGCAAGATATCTCTTGCGTTCCACCCTCACGTTCTCAACTATCATCTCTCACGTCTTAAGCTGGGTAGGCGGAAAATGGAATCCACCAGTCAAATCAAAGGAGGCTGCAGTCTCTCACGGCTCGCGGGGTCCGTACAGACAGTTGGAGCAAATGCAGGCCTTTTTGAGGTAGGCGGCACGTGCTCGCGGGCTTCTCCTCTCGGATGATTTTTGTTCTACTCAATCTGGGCTCCACCTTCTCGGGCTGCTTTCTGGAGATGTGCCAGTCTCTCCCCACCAAGGGCGAGGGACCTTCGTGCTCACATGTCTCCCAGTCCCGTTAAAAGGACAAGGAACTGAGAGATTCTTCATCTCGGCGAAGACGTTCTTGGGATCGAGAGCCATCTCGGTCCCAAGAATCTCTAGTCTCGACCTCTGTCGAGATTGTGACTTCAGTCGATGGCTTCTCGGCTCTGCCGACTGGTCAGCCAGCCGAAGTCTCGATCGACAACATGGTTGAGATTATTCTCGATGCTGTCAATCTGTTGTCGCCCGACGAGGCCGACAACTTTCTTACCAAGACCCCGGTCCTGCCTCTCCCTGATGAGAAGACCCAGCCTGCTGGCAATCCCATCGAGGAACCGGTCCCAGATCTGGGAAAATCACCAGTTCCCCCGCTGTCTCCCGAGCGATCCAGTCGGCCACACTGATGATAGAGGTCTCGGACCCCCTCCACCGATAGGCCGAGGAAGGTGCATAAGCAGTCTAAGAAAAGGCGATGCCAGCATTCATCTTTGTCCTCCTCGGATGAGGAGAGGCTTCGGTGGAAACTCAGTCGACACTTCGAAGACCTTATGTGGCAACGGCTGATTCTGTCCAGTCAGAAACCAGCTTTGGTTTCCACACCGGCCATTACTTGGCTGTCGCCTTCTAGGCCTATACCGGCTCCATTGAAACTGATTATCTTGGTTCCCCTGCCCCTGGAGCCGGCAGAACCCACCACGGTTCGGCCAAATTCGACCTCTCCACTGATAGTGGTGGAGCCACTGCCTAAACAGCCTACGGGAGGTGCTCCTTTTGAAGGAAGCTCGGCCTGTTCAGGGTCTTTCTCACTGGATATCGGTCACCCTTACGTCTGACTGCTCCAAGCGTGTAGAGGGGGACCTTGGTGGCCGGCTAATTTATCCGAATACTTTGGAATCGACGACTCTGACCTACACTCTCGTCCACTAGACGATGAGTCGGTGGGCAGTCTGTCGATGGAGGAAGGTCCTTTGTCCTTCTTAGGGATTCTCCGACTGATCTCTGAATCCACGGAGATGCCCTTGGAGCCTGTCCAGAAACGGAAGGAGTACCCTCTCCCGGACATCCTAAAGAGAAAGGGGATACTCCGACAGAAGCCTTCCCAGTGGCCTCCTGCCCTGTGCTGTCTGCCCCGCAAGTACGCGGTGCCCATTGGTTCCCTCTCAGGGTTCACGGAACACTCCTCTGCGGAGGGGTTGGTGACCACTTCCGTGTACAGATGCACAGGCAGCTCTGCAGATACGGATAGTCCTCCAGACAAGGAATCAAAAAAATTGGACCATTCTGCCAGGAAGGTCTATGACGCCTCTGCGCCAGGCCTCTGTCAGGCTAGCTCGGCCGTCGTCATGGCGCATTTCTCCCACGCCCTCCTGGGCTCCTTGGATGAGGTTCTCCCGCACCTCCCCATGGATCTTCGGACTATGGTCAAGCAGGTCCGGGACTAGGGCTGGGCCATTGCCAAGCAGCAACTCCAGACGGCCCTGGACCTCAGTGACTCATGCGCCTGCTCGGTGGCAGCTGCAGTGACCATGCGCCACAGGGCTTGGCTGAGGCTCTTCACCTTCATGGTGGATACCCAGCACAAACTCACTGATGTTCCTTTCCTGGGCACCGATCTCTTCTGTCCAGGTGTAGACGATCACCTCCAGTGAATCGAGCAGTCCAGTGCCCCTTGAACTCGGTTGGTTCTGCTCAGGAAGATGCCCTCAGGCGCCAAAAAGCAGCAGAAGAAAAAGCCATTTCAGCACCCTGCTCCTGCGGGCCAAGCAGCCCTCCTTCCAGGGTGGGCAACAACAGTAGGCACAGGCTTGGCGCCCCCGGCCCAAGTCCGGGCCTCCAGTGGCCCGCAGAGGAGGTCGGCATTCAGGCAACTTCCAGTCTGGACCCTCTTCCTCCAAGCCTGCTCAGTGATGGAATAGGGGCTGCCACCCCTACTCCAATCACGTCAGCTCTGGGTCCTCCTGTGGGGGGCTGGCTCTACCACTTTCTTTCTGTCTGATCCGATGTTACCACGGACAGATGGATCTTAGAAGTGGTCGGCCAGGGTCTGCCTCTGCCTCTCCCTCCCAGCCGAGCCCACGCCCCACTGGAGGAAAGGTTATCAGTCCACACTCAGTGGGCTCTGAGAGATGACACAACCCAACTCCTCCTCAAGGAGTTAGTGGCCTGAGTGACAGATCCCCCAGTCGACTTGGTTAGTTTCCAGGTACTTCTTGGTCCCAAAGCAGATGGGGGGGCTGACGCCCCATTCTAGATCTGCACGACCTGAACCAGTTTCTCTGGCCAACACCTTCAGGATGGTAACTCTGTCCCAGATCATACCAACCCTGGAGCAGAACATGCTCACTGGATCTCCAGGACGCATGTTTTCATGTCCCAATCCGTGTCTCACCAGCGTTCCTCCACTTCTGAGCAGAGGGAACCCTTTACGAGTTCAGAGCCATGCCATTTGGCCTGTCATCGGCCCCCCCCGGGTCTTCACCAAATGCATTGCAGTGGTGGCCGCCCACCTCAGGCGTCGAGGGGTCAGAGTGTACCCCTCCCTCGACGATTGGCTCTTAGTGGGTTCCACACAGCAAGAGGTGGAGAGGTCCAGGTATTTGGTCCTCCAAACCTGCACTCAGCTTGGCCTCCTGATCAACGAGGCCAAGTCGGAGCTCGTACCTCCGGAGGTGATATACTTTATCGGGGCAGAGCTCGACTCTTGCTGAGCCAGAGCCCTGCTCCCGGCAGACGGGGTAGAGGTTATCTCCTCCTTTGCCCAATCATTTATGGTTGGGCACTTGCACCCTACCCGGGAATTTCTGCATCTTCTAGGGTACATGGCGGCGTCCAATGGGCCTGGTGGCATATGCGCCCCCCTTCAATGGGAACTGGTGGCCCAGTGGACTCAGCGCCATGGTCATTTCGACCAGCTGATCACTGTGGCCCAGAAGATGTTGGATGCTCTCCAGTGGTGGACCGTTCTGGATCATCTGCAGGAAGGGATCCCGTTTGTCTGCCCCAAGCTGAAGGGCGTCCTCACGACTGATGCCTCTCTCATGGGCTGGAGAGCCCACGTGTGGAACAACAGGGCACATGGGTTCTGGACCCCCGAGGAATCCCAATACCATATCAACCTGCTGGAGCTCAGCACAGTCAGACTGGCGCTGTCAGCATTCGCTCAGCAGCTTCAGGGTCAAGTGGTTCAAGTCCAGAGGGACAATACAATGACCATGAACTACCTCAACAGACAGGGGTGGCACACACTCTCGGCTTCTGTGCAGGGAAGCGCTCCACATCTGGCCCCTCGTAAGCCAACTGGAGGCAGATCTCCTAGCCATCCATGTGGCAGGAGCCTCGAATCAACTAGTGGATGCTCTCAGCCACGTAGGCGAGACATCCCACAAGTGGTCTTTCCATCGAGAGGTAGCTCACAGCCTGTTTTCCCACTGGGGCAAACCATTGGTGGACCTGTTTGCCTCCCAAGACAACACAAAGCTGATTCTGTTTCATGCCCGCCCCCTTCAGCAGGGCACACTGCTGGAGGATGCCTTCTCGAGGCCGTGGACCCCAGACCTCTTCAATGCCTTCCCTCCATTTCCCTTGATCCACATGATGCTTCTCAAGGTGAGGAGGGACAAGTTGCAGGTTATCCTGGTAGCCCCAGACTGGCCCCACCAGTTCTGGTATCCAGATCTCCTCGGCCTCAGCAGCAGGCTCCCGAGGCATCTTCCAGCACACCTGGACCTGATATCAGTCAAACAGGGGAAGGTATTCCATCCGGATCTTCAATCCTTGCACCTGACAGCCTGGTTTCTGAGCGGCTAAAGTTCCAGGCTCTGGGTCTGTCTGAGGATGTACTCAAAGTAGTGGAAGCATCCAGAAAGGAGTCAACCAGGAGGTGCTATGCCTTCAGATGGAAAAGGTTTTCCATTTGGTGTCAGGGCAAGTGCCTGGACCCTCTGTCCTGTCCAGTGGCTAGCATCTTAGACTACATTTTGATCTATGTCCAAGGGGAGTCTTCAGTCTACGACCCTTAAGGTGCACATGGCAGCCATCTCTGCTTACCGGGCGTGGGCCGTTCAGCAGACGGTGGCACAGGAGAAGGTGGTCTGGCGCTTCTTCAAAGGCCTCGATCACATATCCCCTCCAGTGCGTGAACCTCCACCTCTGTGGGATTTTCTACTGGTTTTGGCAAAACTCATGGGCAAGCCATTCGAACCGATGCACAAGTGAGATGTCACACTTATCGTGGAAGACCGCCTTCCTGGTGGCTAACACGTCAGCCAGGAGGACTGGGGAGCTCCAGGCGCTTTCAGTGAAGTCTTCTTATCTGGTCTTCCACAGGGACAAGGTTGTCCTGTGCCCCCACCCGAAATTCCTACCGAAGGTGGTGTCAGGTTTCCATCTCAACCAGGTGATGACTCTGCTTGTGTTCTACCCAAACTACACCTCGAATGCCGAGTACAGGCTCCATACTCTGGACCTGAGGTGAGCTCTCGGAGAGAATGGCAGAAATTCAGTGTGAGGTTCTCCAGCTGTTTGTCACCTACGCTGAAGCAGCACCTGGCAGACTCTCAGCAAAGCAGACGGATTACATCGTGCATTGATCTCTGCTACAGGTTGGCGAGCAAGGAGCCTCCCAGAGGGATAAGAGCTCATTCCACCTGCCACACTGCTGCGTCAGTGGCTGCTTCCAGGGACATCCCTATCCAGGAAATCTGTTGGGCTGCTACCTGGAAGACAGCAAACACCTTCATCACCCACTACCACATCGACCTTGAGTCACGTCAGGATGCTGATTTTTGGGGCCTCAGTTCTCCAGTCTCTGTTCCCTAAGTAGGGTGTGTGTGTCTTGCCTCCAGCCTCCTGGAGAACTGCTAGGAGTCTGCCAAGAACTGTGGATGAACAACATATCCATGATCCTAGAAAAACAGGTTACTCATCTGTAACAGTAGATCTTCCACGTAATGGTCTCTTGCATTGTCATTACTTCTGGGAGTTCCCGATAGGTGGCGCTCTAACACAGCAGTTTTCATCTAGCAGTCTCCACACCAGGGACCACCCACACGGCCTCACTTCCTGGGCTGTACCTATAAAAGTGGGTGGTCCCTGGTAATCTCCATTCATTTTCCCACCCGCTTCAGCTCTCACAGCAGCTCAATCTTCTGCCAGCAGTCTACGACGTGGATTGAACCCACAGCTTGGGGTGCCTGGGCTTAATACACAGCACCATATTCCTATACTCAAACAAGAGTGGATGACTCAAGGAGCTCTATTAATAGGCTCCGACAACATTGAGTCCTTTTCAAGAAGCATCAGAGTGGAAGGCATACCTTCACCATAAGTCCTGCCTGACCACCTTTCAGTGGTCATGTATGCTAAACATATATTATCAAGGAGACTTTCTTCTTCGACGGAAACAAATACCCTGTCGATGGCAGGCATTTCTACATCATCTTAATCACAGAACAGACTACAGATAACTTACACTATGTTCCCATCGACGGAGGCCTCCAACAACACTCTACAGAGGCTCACACTATGTTCCCATTGAAGGATGCATAATCACAGTCGAAGGAGGCCTCCTATATACTTCTCGACGACGGGAGGTTTATTCCCCGTCGACGGAGGCCTCCTATGTGATCCCGTCGACGGACCTTTCATCCACCATCGACTGAGGCCTCCTTCATGATTTCTCATCGACTGAATACTCATCCACCGTCGACAGAGGCCGCTTACATGATTTCTCATCGATGGATTGCTCATGCCCCATCGACGGGAGGGACATTCCCCATTGATGGAGGCCTCCTGCATGATCCCCGCCAATGGACCCTTCATCCACCATCGACAGAGGCCTCCTTCATGATTTCTCATTGACGGAATATTTTTCCACTGTCGGCGGAGGCCTCCTACATGATTCTCATCGACAGACCACTCATGCCCCATCGACGGAGGCCTCCTATATACTTCTCGTTGACGGGAGGTTCATTCCCCGTCAACGGAGCCTCCTGCATGATCCCGTCGATGGAACATTCATTCACCGCCGACTGAGACCTCCTACATGATTCTCATCGACAGGACCACTTCTGTCTTCACGTATCGAAGCCCCTCCAAGACTGTCATCAACGGTGGCTTCATATAAGAACAATCCTGTCTTATCGACGGGCGTAACACCCCCCGTCAACGAGGCACATTATCTTCATCTGTTGTCGATGAGACACATTCCATCATCGACGGGACATGCTCCCCTTCTTTCATCCTCGACAGCAGATGACCTACCGTCGACAGAGCAGGATTTCTACTAATCATAGACTGCTTTCATTCCACTGTCTACGGGGCATGGAATTCCTTCTACACCATTGACAGGGAAGATCCCACCATCAGTGGCCAACATTTCACCGTCCACGCCTTACAATATATATATTATTGAGACATTTTCCGTCAACAGACCATTAACATGGTTACATATTCTCATCAACAGGGTGTACCCCTTTGGATGTCTCTTGGCTACCTCCTCTATCAACGAGAGTACATGGCTTTTTTCACACTCATTTAAGGAGCAGAAAACCCTCCAGTCAACGACAACAATGTATATAACTATGAGGCTATTTATCAAAACATATGGCATACCACTACTCTTCAAGGGGCTTATTTCGACGACATCAACATCATATTTTACTACAATCAACATATCGGATTCTTTGGCGTCCGCCACTCAGGACCCAGAATTGACTAAAAATGCATCAGACTATCACCTATTCCTTGCGGATAACCTCACCAGTATTATAGAGATACACTTCAGGGCGGAAGGTGACATGTTTATCATGTTCATGTATACATATTTAATAGAGGTATCACTGTTGCAGGCCATTACGGTCACTTCATTGGGATGCCTCATTGCCTGTTGTGCGCCGGACCTTCGTGTCCCTCCCACGAACAGAGCCTGCTACTATTCACATACTGAGAAACAATCGATATATCCCGATAATTTTATAATATGGATCATAATATTCTTATCAAACTTCTGCTGCTACATGCGGTCTTCACCTGGCCATAGATAAAGGGCACAGAAACAATGGTGAGTACATATATATTATAAACCTTATAGACTCTGCAAGACTTATCAGTTTTCTGGTCCACGCTACTTGGACAACAAAATGTGTGCATGTCACAAACCTTATGACTTTTTCTCAGAGTAACATGTTTGGAATCTCAAGGATGAGATCTAATGGCTCATAATTTGCAATTATCCAGATCATTATTCAAACTTCTGTTCACCCGACAGCATAAACAAATGGCCCACCATACTAACATTTCAGGCTTACACCTAACAAGGCTGCAGGCCCTGGCATACTTGGGACACCCTTGTAAATGAGATAACTAAATACATGATGGAACTGACTACATCACTCTGTTGCATTCCATGTCTTTACCCTAAAACGGGTACAATATTGACTACAACAATACTACTGACTCTATAAAAAGAAAAAACACTGGATTCCATTATGAAATGGATACATTGTGTCATTTCACAACATCATTGTTTGCTACTTATGTAGCCTATTTATTCCAAAAATGGATAGATTTCTCTAATGACTTGACACGTGGCAAATAAACCGTACTAACTTGCTACATTGTAACACTACAACGTGGCACATGCCTGCATGCGCAACATCACCAAGAGAATCTTTGGCATGCTGAAAGCATGGTTCCATTGCCTAGACAGGTCAGGCGGTGCCCTACAGTACAGCCACTTGAAAGCATGTGGCCTACTCCTGGCCTGCTGCATACTGCACAACATGGTCTCGTCTGCACCAGAAGACATACGAGGAGAGACTAAAGCAGCTTAATATGTATACCCTTGAGGAAAGGAGGGAGAGGGGGACATGATAGAAACTTTCAAGTATCTCAAGGGAATTAACAAAGTACAAGAGGGTAGCATCTTTCAGAAGAAGAGATGTGCAAGAACAAGGGGGATGGCTCAGAGGTAATGTTAGAAAGTATTTTTTCACCGAGAGGGTTGTGGATGCATGGAACAGCCTTCCTGAGGAGGTTGTGGAGTCAGGAACAGTGGGAGAATTCACGAATGCATGGGACAGGCATAAGGCAATTCTAGTGGGGGGTAGGAGGAAGTAAGCTGTTGATTAACTAGAATCTGCAGCTTATCCAATAGGTAGGGAAATGGGCAGGCTAGGTGGGCCAAGCGGTCCTTATCGGCCATCAAATTCTATGTTTCTGTTTGGGATCTTTACTTCAAGAAACAGCTCTTGCAGCAGGTTACACCATTAGGACTGAAGCCATCAGGCGCCAGGACCCCACTGAAATTTTCTAGCTAGCAGTATCCAGTGGGGACCACCCCGACGTCAGTCCCGAAACTCAGAACCCAATATGCTTTGACATATACTGTTCTTTCCAGCGCATGCCACTGAGACCTACCAGTTACTCCATTATATGGCTAAATTTCTTCTGATTTATTACAGTATCTGATATACCATACCCTGATCGGGTTTACATCTGCTTAACTCATCTGACGATGCCAAGTAATAGCCAGTCTGGCTTGCCTTTCAGCCATAACCCTATAACAAATACTATAGTGGAGTACTTACAGATAGAATACAAAATTTTCTCTATATGCTGATATACTGCTCTCAGCACCTACCGGTCTTAAGACCACACTATATGTATGGCAGAATGCCATATCTGGCTACCCCACTGCCATATAACTGCTTGGGAATCTCCCAGAAGTAATGACTTACTGCAAGAGGCCATTCCGTGGAAGATAGATCAGTTACGCAAATACTTTTTGCCATAACAGTAGATCTTCTAGGAATGTTGCTTGCAGTAGTAGCTTCCCTCCCTCCAACCCCCCTGCCATTCTGTAACAGGGAAGACGATGTAGGGTCAGGAGGCTTTGTTACCTCGGTTCCCCTCAGTCCCTCACCATCACGAGCTGAAACCGGCAGGGAGTGGAGATTACCAGGGACCACCCACTTTTATAGGCACAGCCCAGGAAGTGAGGTCGTGTGGGTGGTCCCTGGTGTGGAGACTGCTAGAGGAAAACTGCCGTGTTAGAGCGCCACCTATCGGGAACTCCCAGAAGTAATGACTTACTGCAAGAGACATTCCTAGAAGATCTACTGCTACCGCAAAAAGTCTTTACGTAACTGATCTTTCTAGGAGTGGTATATGTTGTTCATCCACATGGACCCACCCGACCGCCCCAGCTTCGACGCACAACCTAGCTTCCAGTGAGCAAAGATCTGGCTTCATGGGGTGGAGCCGAGGGTTATACCACCCGGGTAGGTGGGAGGAGCTAGCTTTGAGACCTTCTGGTGAGATTTAAAGGGGAAAGAGTCATGCCAGGAAGTGTGGATGAACAACATATACCATTCTTAAAACTACTGTTACAGGTGAGTAACCTGTTTTTACTTCACCTGTAACAGTAGTTATAGGAGTGGTATATGGTGTACATCCACACTGACCCACGTGACTCTGGCGCAGTGGCACACCGATCTGGCTTCCAGCGGGCAAGATCTGATGTCAAGGTGGCAGTGCCGAGGGAGTTACCACCCGGGTGGTTGGGGGGAGCCAGCTTGAAGATGTTCCAATAAGCCTTAAAGGGAAAAGAACACTGCCAGAAGTGTGGTTGTACACCATATACCACTCTTAGAACTACTGTTACAGGTGAGTAACCTGTTCTTACTTACTTGTAACTATAGATCTTTGAGGATATCTCCATCCATAGAGCCACACCATTGACACTATAAGCCGTTGGCATCAGGATCACTTAGAAGCTTTTGGCTAGCTGGGTCGTCCACATTGACATATATTTGTGCTGCCCATATAATGTAGGCAGTCCCATACCACCTAATATTTTTATTCTCCCATCATGATCTGCTCATCCGATCCAAGAAGTGCCTTCCTTGATTTCTGTAATTCAAGTACCGTTTTTCTTTACTTTATTGCATGCAGTCATCGACTCCCTTGAAAAAGTCCATGCTTTTTCACTGTTGTCAGTGTGTAGTGGAGATCTTTAGAGACAATGCTCTCATGCTTTGTGTTTGTTGCCTAGCCTTTTCAATAGACATGAAATCCTGTGCTTTCTGTTGGGGCTTTAGCCAAGCCACGAGGAGATGTTACTGAAAGGCTTTAGAAAATATCCTGTAGGAAATGGGGAACTCCCAAGTGTACAGAAGATGCATCTGCCCTAGGGTGATACTATAGACTCGTTCTACCAGATAAGAGGCTGGGGAACCCCAGAAGTCACCGCTGGCTGCTGTGCAATTGCCTTTGCAGGACAAATGCCATTTATTGAACAAAAAAGGCCTCTTACGAGCATCACCCCGAACATTCGAAGTCTCTCTTGAGGGGTAGGTCTTAAGCCACTTCTTCACTCTCCCATCCCTGGCTTGAATGCTATTCAGGCATTAAAGTCAGGCTCTGGCTCACCTGCTTTCAGCAGCTTGCAGGACTATTACCAGCATGTCAGTGATTGACAGTGTTCCATCATTGCTTTCTTCATTGACTTTGCTGGCCTGAGCCATCAATGCAAGCACTGTTGTTCTGACTACTGTCTCGGAATTATTTCAGAAGTTATTGCCTTCCTTGATTTCGATGATTACTGATAGCACAGCCTTCATCATCATTACTGTTCGTGTCAGAGTTGGGTGCCTCTGGGACTATGGTGCCTGCCACTGTGCCACATTCTCTACTGCCTCTGCAGCCTGTGGCCCCTGTGTTCCCTCCACCCCCTCAGCCTACGTAGGAAGAGGATGAGTACAGTCTAGACCTCCTGTATGCAGAAGACAGTGATGAAGAGGTGGACCAACCAGTTTATGGATTTGACTCTTATTTCCACTGCTTCCTGTAGTGAAGATAGTGGAGTATTTGTTCCCAGCTCTCCTGCAGATGCCTTATTTTTTTTTTTTTGCCACCATTCATGGCCCTGGGAGCCTCAGTCTTTCAGGACCCACATAGTACCACTCCTGTTCCCACTGAACTCCTCATTGACATCGGTCACCATCCGATCCCAATGAGCTCCCTCTGGTGCTGGGGTCGGTTGTATCCCTCTTGGGGAGCCACTTACTCCTCAGTGGGTAAAGGAGAAGAGGGAGAAGTGTGTTGCCAAGTCACTGTCCAGGCACCAGAGGCTGGGTAGTGGACGAGCCACTGTTGAGGGTCGGGTGGTATGGGGAAGTGTACAGGGAGGTTGTCTCCCAAGGCTACCTTGGTGGAGCATTTTCCCCCATTCTCCCCACCTCTCCATGCCTCCATATGTGTAGTGCGAACCATATCTGTGCCCTGGGAGCGGGGCCCATCTGTGTGTGGTCACCTGGTGCCACTCCCCTCCTCGGGGGCATCTGCATGGAGACACTACCCTCAATGCTGACTGCATTTCATCAAGACCTTTGACACTGTGGTACTTGTTAAGCTTCTTGTCATAAGGTCAAGGTGTATTGTTAATTGGGTTTCGGGCTGTTGTGATTGAGAGGTATTGTTAGTGAAATGGGGAACCTACGCACATCACTAAGGGATCAGTGCTGGGACCACTGCTTTCTAACATTTTTCAGCAGCACACTGAAAGCTGGAGTCTCCAGCAGACTGCTTAGGTTTGCTGATGACACCAAGTTGGCCAGGATGGTGGATTCCCTTGAGGATGGGGGCAAACTTTAGGGAGACCTGAACAAGCGGGACAACTGGTTGGACTCCTGCAGTCTTAGAGGCAGTGTAGCCTGTTGCATGGTACTAGACTTTGGGAGAAAAACCGTGACAGTAGCTACACACTTTTTTTGCTGCAGTGGAGGAGAATAAGGACCTGTGAGTTATAATAAATAAAGGGTTAGAGCATGACTAACATTGTTCAGCAGCTGTCAAGAGAGCTAGAAGAATGCTGGGTGCATTAAAAAGGGGCTGACGCTATCCCCGCTGATGCAGCAGTTGGATTTCCGCTTATGACACTGACAACCTGGGTTTGGGAACGGACCCAGGTGTCAGAGGGCCAGCCAGGGGGTAGATGGCTCAAGCGCCGCACGATGGCTCGCCATCTCCCGGGGGGAGTGGGAGGTCTGCGGCCTGGTTTTTGCCGACTTCTGGTGGAGGTCGGAGGCATGGCAGCACGTCGGGTCAGGCTGCGTAGGGAGCGCGACAGACATCAACTCTTGCCTTGACATCCCGGATGTCACACTCCTTTGAAAAGAAAATAGGAAAATGTCTCCCTGGTCGGCCTGGATGACCGATTGCCTGCCACCACGAAGCCCTGGACAGCCCGGACCACACCAGTAGCACCTGGGACAGGTAAGTGCTGGCCGGCCCGACTGGCACCGTCCCTCCGTCCGACGAAGGGATAAGTCTGGTTACCCGGGGGGTGTTGTAATGTGCTGTGGTGGTTGGCGGGGGACAGAGTGCCTGTGGGGGTCCTAGGTGACCAAAGGAGTGGCCGGTCAGGGAATGTGGGAGGCAAAAAAAAAGTGGGGGGGGGGCTGACAAGCAGAGCAAGGGAAGTAATCCTGCCACTTTACAAGGCTGTGGTCAGGTCCATCAGGAGTAGGGTGTGCAGTTCTGGGCTCCCCTATACGAAAAGGACAGTGAGGCAGTAGAGAGAGGGTACAACACAGGGCCACCAAAATAAGGCATGAGAGTAAAAGTTATAAGGAGAGACTGGAGGCCCTTTGACATGTTCATTTCACATAATCAGGCACGGTCAGAAAAAGTTGTTGCTTCTCCAGTATTGCAGAATTACAGGAACACTGTCAGAGCGGCAGTGAAGAAGTCATTGTATTTAGTGCTTGACTTATTAAACTTCATTTAGTAAGGTCATATGTGTCTCCTGTGAGTGTCCCTCCGACTAGTCCCTTGCTGCTGGGGGAGATTTATTTATTTAAATGCAGTAGGTATAAAGATGCTGATTTTAAGACACGGCCTTTGGAATGTGGTGGAAGACTGTTGAGATGGGGGGTTGGGGAGTAGTGTGTGATATATTTTCCCATAATACCTCAAAATGGTTGAATCTGAAAGCCAGTAATTGGTGGTGTATTAGGAAAATACATTTGATTCGGTATACACACCCTATTCCCTACTGTTGAAGGTGGTTGTGAAAGTCAGCACTCGTGTGGTTAAATACATGATAAACTACTATGTATTTGATACCTACTTCATATTGTAATGTTTTATGCATGGTGTTCATGTTTACGATAAAGTGCGTCTTTTCATTTGAAATTTTCCTAACTGGTAGATTGTTCTCTACATTCTAAATTAGTTTCTAAGTGGAAAAATGTGTGCCAAGTGATATCAGTCATGTTGTAAATGGAAATAATTTATAAACTGCTGGCATAAATAATGTAACAGGGTATGTTCACTTAATGTTTCGTGTTTGTGTGTTTTTTTTTTTCCCATGACGGCATGTTGGACGTGTACTGCAAGTGTCTGCTGATTAGTATGCAAAAGCCCCATTGATTTAATCTGACAGTGATGGAGAAAGGCTAATAGTTTTTTTGAGCTGTTGGTAAAACAGAGGGCTCTGCTTTCACTGTTTGGATTTACCTTTTGGTTAGCCACTATTAGGTGTTGCTGATGTAGGTTCTAGTGTGAGTATTCGGCAAGATAGTTCATGTTGTAAATAGATCTTCACCTTCTCAGCTCATTTAGCCATCTAGTAAAAATGTGTATTTTAGTTTTCTATATTTCAGATGTTTCCACCAAGCCAGGAAGTTTTTGCAAGATATAGACAATGGTGGTTTCAGCATGCTTTTGGTGGAGTAGGGGGAATTGCAAGATAGGGAGGATACCTGGGTGGAGAGAAAGGTGGGAAAATGGAATTGGAGGATTCGTGGGGCATTGGAAATGAATAGGATGGAGGATTATTTTTTTTTTGGGGGGGGGGTGCAGATCGCTATCTGGGGCCAGGTACGACTGTGGAATGGGATACAAGGATATGACCAAGTGAAGAAGGCTTAAAGAATGACTGAAGGTAGGTGAGATGGAGGATACGAGAAGGAACAGGGATTGAGACAGGTTGAAGAATGCTTGAAAGGATTTGGATAGAAACTGGGGTTCTAGGAGCGTGGATATGTTGTTCATCCACTCTCTCTGGCATGCCCCTTTCCCATTTAAATCTGGGCAGAAAGTCTTCAAGCTGGCTCCTCCCACCCACCCAGGTGGTAAATACCTCAGCTCTGCCCCATGATGCCAGATCTTCCTTTCCGCTGGAAGATTCAGGTTCCCTCGTGCTACTTCAGCAGTTCGTGAGCCCTGGAGTCTCAACAACGGTTTTCACATAAGCGCTTTCCTCTGAAACTTCGTTAGTTTTGCGGAATTTTGATCCGTCGTCTGTTGGACATGGAAGAAAATGCGTCCCCGGATTTCGCTAGTGTCCCTGCAGACAGAAAATGTCGCACATCGATCCCCACCTCTCGGTGTCTACTGCTTAGGTGTCATGCGTGACACCACCTTTTGCACCATCTGTCTGGCCTTCCATCCCAACGTCCTGGATGACTGCAAAGCACGCCTAAAATTGAGGAGACCGGAGCTTCAAAATCGAAGGAGGCAAGGTGGTCGGTTTCCGTGGCTGCGGGATCCGCCAATCAGCTCTATCAGATGGCGGCTTTTGAAGAGGAAGCTGCTCGAGCTTCGGCTAGCCGAAGTTTTTTCGTGCCTCTCAAACTTGGCTCTACCTTTACTGGGTCCTTTCAGGAGTTGTGCCAGTCTATCCCCACCAGTGGTGAGGCACCCTCGGGCTCGCACTCCTCCCACCCTAGGAAGAGGGACAAGGACCCCAAGTCTCCTTCATCCCGAAGGAGACGTTCCTGGGACTGAGAGAGGTCTGACTGTCAGGAACTTGCAGTCTCGACCTCGGTCGAGATCGCTTCCTCGGCTGCCGGCTTCTCGTACCTTCCGTCAGGCCAAGGCGCCGAGGAAACAGCTGAACCTGCCGAGATCTCTCTCGACCCAATCGTGCCTATGTCGCTGACTACGGTTGACGACTCCTTGGAAAGGACACCTATCCTTTCCTTCCCCGACGAGGAGATCCAGCCCTCTGATGTCCCAGTTGAGGGAAAGGTGCTGGAACCTCGGTTCTCTCTGACTCCGGCTCCTTCCGATCGAACAAGCCAACCCCGTCTGTCTTGATCGAGGACCAGGACCCCTTCGGTCAGAAAACCGAAGAAAGGTCACAAGCACTTCAGGAGGAGGTGTCGCCACCAATCCTCATTCTCCTTGGATGAGGAGAGACTTTGACGGACGACGTTATGAGGATCTCGTGGCAACAGCTGATTCTGACCAGTCAAAAGCCTGCTCCACAGGCAACCCCGGCCATTACTTGGCCCCAGCCTCTTAGGCCGATGGCGACCCCTTCGGAACTGAAGGCCTCGGTTCCCCCACCTGTAGGGCTGGTACTCATTCCAGCTCGGCCTATTTCGGTCTCCCCACCGATATTGGTGGAACCACCGCCTAAGCAGCCTCAGGGAGGGGCTCCCTCGAAAGAGGACCGGACAGACACCAGCTTTCCCTGTTGTCTGTCCATTACTGTTGTCCCGATCGCCCTCAGCATATCGAGGGAGAGATAGGCGGGAGAGCTTTATATCCAGACTCTTCGGACTCCAATGCCACTGGTCTGCACTCACATCCGGGGGATGACTAGTCTATCAGTGGCAGGCTTGGAGGAAGGTCCTTCCTCTTTTCAGGGCATCCTCCGCCTGATATCCGAATTGACCGGAATGCCCTTGGAGCCTATCCAAAAGAAGGTGGAATACCCCCTCACGGATATCCTCAAGAGGGGGGATACCCCAACGGAGGCCTTTCCAGTGGCCGAAGCCATTGTTGGCCTGGCCCTTGAGCTATGGCAGTGCCCTGCCTCCTGCCCAGCTCCATCTGCCCGCATGGCCCACAACTATATGGCACCCATGGGGTCCCTGGCGGGGTTCACAGAGCATCCCTCGGCTGAGAGCCTTGTGACTGCATCTGTGTTTAGACGCACGGGTAGCTCAGCTGACACTCACTGCCCTCCGGACAAGGAGTCCAAGAATATGGACCATTCTGCCCGGAAGGTTTATGCGGCCTCATCCTTGGGCCTTCGTCAGGCCAGCTTGGCTGTGATCATGGCACTCTTCTCTTATGCCCTCTTGGGGTCACTAGATGAAGTCCTCCCTCATCTCCCAGCGGACAAGCAGACCACGGTGAAGCAAGTCCATGACCAGGGCCGTGCTGTTGCGAAACAGCAGCTCCAGATGGCCCTGGACATTGGAGACTCCTGTGCCCGCTCCTTAGCAGCCGCAGTGGCCACTTGCCGCAGGGCCTGGCTGAGGTTATTCTCCTTTCCGGCGGATACTCAGCACAAGTTAGCTGATGTGCCCTTCCTAGGCACCGACCTCTTTGTTCCGGGAGTGGCAGGTCACCTCCAGCGAATACAGCAATCCAATTCCACCTTGGATGCTACCTCTGCAAAGGGTTCTTTGGGCAAGAACCAGCAGAAGCGCAAGAAGAAGCCCTTTCAGCACTCTTCCCCTGTGGTTAGGCAGCCCTCCTATCAAGGAGGCCAGCAGCAACAGCAGGCTCAAGCTTGGCACCCCAGGCCCAAGCAGGGTCCTCAACAGCCCCGTAAAGGAGGCCGAGGTGCCAGTCCAGGAGCCGCCGCCTCCTCCTTTATGCCTGCTCAGCGATGGGTCAGGGGTTGCCACCCCTACACCCATCATGCCAGCTCTGGGTCCTCCCGTGAGGGGCCGGCTCCGCCACTTTCTTTCCGCCTGGTCCGGTATCACTTCGGACAGGTGGGTTCTGGAAGTGGTTTGCCAGGGACTGCCTCTAGAATTCGAGCAGTACCCTCCCAGCCGAGCCAGTGCCCCTCGGGAGGAAAGGATCTCAGCTCCACTTAGTCAGCCCTTCGGGATGACACTACTGGGCTCCTCCGCAAGGAGGTGGTAACTCCAGTACCGGATCCTCCTACAGACCCAGGCTTCGTGTCCAGGTACTTTCTCGTGCCCAAACGGACGGGGGGTTGGCGCCCCATCTTAGATCTCCACAACCTGAATCCATATCTCGGGTCTCGCACCTTCCGAATGGTAACTCTGAACCAGATCATACCATCTCTGGAGCGAAACATATGGTTCTGTTCACTGGATCTGAAGGACGCGTTCTTTCACATCCCTATCCGTCCGTCCCACCAGCGGTTCCTCCGCTTCAGGGTCGACCCAGTACAAGTTCCGAGCCATGCTGTTTGGCCTGTCATCGGCCCCTCGGGTCTTCACAAAGTGCATTGCAGTGGTGGCAGCCCATCTTCGGCGTCGAGGAGTTTGGATATACCCCTATCTAGACGACTGGCTCTTGGTGGGTTCCTCCCTTCAGGAGATGGAGAGGTCCATGGATCTGGCCCTCCAAACCTGCTCCCAACTCGGCCTCCTTATCAGTGAGGCCAAGTTGGAAACTCGTGCCCTCTCAGGTGATGGGCTTTATCGGGGCAGACCTTGACTCTCGTCAAGCCAGAGCTTGGCTTCCAGCGGACAGAGCGGAGGTTCTCTCCTCCTTTGCACAGTCATTTCTGGTTGGGCACTTGTGCCCTGCCTGGAACTTTTTGCGCCTTCTGGGCTACATGGCGGCGTGCACCTCGGTGGTCCATTGGGCCAGGTGGCACATGCGTCCCCTCCAATGGGAGCTGGCCACCCAGTGGACTCAGCGATATGGTCACTTCAAACAGCTGATCACTGTAACCCAGAAGATGTGGGACGCTCTCCAATGGTGGACTGTCCCAGACCGATTGCAGGAAGGAATCCCGTTTGTCTGCCCCGAGCCAACGGCTGTCCTGATGACCGTTGCGTCTGTCATGGGTCGGGGAGCCCACATAGGGGACAACAGAGCCCCCGGCTCTGGACCTCCAAGGAGTCCCGATGCCACATCAACCTGTTGGAGCTCAGAGCAGTCAGACTGGCCTTGTCAGCTTTTGCTCCTTAGCTCCGTGGTCAAGTGGTTCAAGTCCAGACAGACAATACCATGACCATGTACTACCTCAACAAACAAGGCGGCATGCACTCCTGTCTGCTATGCAAGGAGGCGCTCCGAATCTGGACCCTCGTCAGCCGGTTGGAGGTGGATCTCTTTGCCATCCATGTGGCAGGAGTCTCGAACCAACTGGCGGTTGCTCTCAGCCGCTTAGGTCAGACATCCCATGAGTGGTCTCTCCATCCAGAGGTAGCTTAAAATCTGTTCTCCCATTGGGACAAACCATTGGTGGACCCGTTTGCATCCAGGGAGAACACCAAGCTGAGACTGTACCATGCCCGCCCCCCTCAGCAGGGCTCGCTGCAGGGGGCTGCCTTCTCGAGGCCGTGGACCCCAGCCATCCTCTATGCCTTCCCTTCATTTCCCTTGAGACACAAGGTGTTACTCAAGGTGAGGAGGGACAAGACGAAGATGATTCTGGTAGCCCCAGATTGGCCCCACCAGTTCTGGTATCCAGATCTCCTCAGCCTCAGCTGCAGGGCCCAGGAGCGGCTTTGTACACGCCCGGACCTGATAACAGTGAACTAGGGGAAGGTATTCCATCTGGACCTTCAATCCCTGCACCTCACAGCCTGGTACCTGAGCAGCTAGAGTTCCAGGCTCTGGATCTTCCTGAGGATGTCTACACTGTGGTGGAGGCATCTCGTAAGGAATCGACCAGGAAATGTTATGCCTTCAAATGGAAAAGGTTTTCCATTTGATGTCAGGGTAAGAGTCTGGATCCTTATCCTGTTCTGTGGCTAACATTCTCGACTACCTCTGGTCTCTCTCCAAAGGGGGTCTACGGTCATCGACCCTTCGGGTGCACCTGGCAGTCATCTCTGCTTAACGGGTGCTGACATTGGCACAGGAGACAGTGGTCGGGCGCTTTTTCAAATCCCTGGATCACATATCCCCTGCAGTGCCTGAACCTCCACCTCCGTGGGATGTCTTGCTGGTTTTGGCAAAGTTCATGAGCAAGCCATTCGAACCCATGCATAAGTGTGAGCTCTCACACTTGTCATGGAAGACGGCCTTCCAGGTGGCTATCGCGTCAGCCAGAAGGACGGGAGCTCCAGGTGCTTTCGGTGGACTCCCCTTATCTGGTCTTTCACAGGGACAAAGTTGTCCTGTGCCCCCACCCAAAATTCCTTCCGAAGGTGGTGTCAGAGTTTCACCTTAACCAGGTGTTGACTCTGCTGGCATACTACCCTAACTACACTTAGGACGCTGAATACAGGCTCCATACTCTGGACCTCAGGCATGCTCGCTCCTGTTATAAGGAGAGGATGGCAGAAATTCGGGGAGAGGTTCGCCAGCTGTCGCCTAAGCTAAAGCCATTTCTGGCAGATCTGCAGTGAAGCGGACCATTGCTAGATGGATTACATCATGCATAGGTCTGTGCTATAAGTTGGCTGGCAAGGACTCCCAGAGGCCTAAGAGCTCATTCTACCCGCCATACTGCTGCATCGGTGGCTGCTTCCAGGGACATCCCTATCCAGGAGATCTGTCAGGCTGCTAACTGGAAGTCAGCAAACACCTTTATTACCCACTACCACATCGACCTTGAGTCACGCCGGGATGCTGGTTTTGGGGCCTCGGTTCTCCAGTCTCTCTTCCCTAAGTAGGGGGTGCGCGCCTTGTCTCCCTCCTCCCAGAGAACTGCTTGGAGTCTGCCAGAGTGTGTGGATGAACAACATATCCACACTCCTAGAACAACAGGTTGCTCACCTGTAACAGTAGTTCTAGGGACATGGATATGTTGTTCATCCACACTTATTGGCAGGTTCCTTGCCGCTTTAAATCTTGCCGGAAGGTCTTCAAGCTAGCTCCTCCCACCACCGGTGGTAAACCTCGGCTCCGCCCCCATGACGCCAGATCTTCCTTACCGCTTGAAGCTCAGGTTCCTCCTTAACGCCCGCATTAAGTTTTGGGCCTAAATCCTTCGGTTTTAAAAAAAAAAAAAAAAAAACTTTTATATCTTTCTGTCTTCGTCCTTCACGGCTGCGATGGACAAATCACTCCGGTTTCGGAGATGTCCCTGTGGGCAGAAGATGTCTCGGACGGACCCGCACTCCACGTGCGTGCTTATTGCCTTGGCCAGGAGCACGACCCGCAGGGCTTGCGACTGTGTTCCTCCTTCCTCGCCCACGCCTCCGAGGACCCGCTGCCCGCTTTTACTTCTGGGCGTCCCGAAGAAGATTTCCTCCGTCAAATCCAAAGAGGCCCGACTGGCGGTTTCAAGGCCGTGCGGATCCTACCGAACAACTAGAGGTTGGTCGGTCAAGAGCAGGCGGCTCAGGCCGCGGCTTCCTCTTCTGTGCCTTGTCCTCATCGCTCGGGACCTCATATTCAGCTTCCTTTATGAGCTTTTGCTTGACCCTCTCAACTAAAGGCGGAGGTCCTACTTCTTCGAGTCCGTTTCCTCGGTGAAGAAGTCTAAGAGGTCCCATCGTCGACGCTCTTGGGAGCGGAAAGATCCCTCCCTCGCCGACAATCGACTGGTCGACCTCGGCCGCCACTGGCTCACGGTGCCCCATCAGGCCAGGTGACTGAGACTCCGCCGACGAGGTTGAGATTTTTCTCACTCGTTAGACGGGTTGTCGGCTGGAGAAGCCGAGTCTTCCTCCCCGGTTCCCCGGTGAGGGCTAAGGATATCGCCGGCTCTCTGCTCCGTGAATCAGAGCGCCGGTTTTGCCGATCTGGTCAGGGATCGCCATCTGCCCTCGCCTCACTGACCTCGGCCCAGCCGAAGTTTCTCGGTCCGGACATCTTCGTCGGTCCAGCTCCTGGCGACACAGACGGTCTCGGTCTCGGCATTCACGCAAGCGGGCGGCCGCTTCTTCCTCTTCTTCTCCTCGGCCGAGGGAGGGAAGGCTTCAGCGAAGCCACGCCGAAAACACGAGGACCTCATGTGGCAAAAATTTTTCTGGCCAATAAGCAGGCTCAGGCCTCTTCTCCGCCATTAAGTGGTTGCCACCGACCAGGTAGTGGTCGAGAGCCTGTTTCAGGCCAGTTGTCTCGACTTATTCCTGCTGCCCCACCAATTGTGGTGGGGAACCGCCCACCTCAGCCGACAGCTGGGGCTCTGGATGAAAGAATCGCGTTGGCCTGAGGCCTTCCCGAGGGCTGTCGGGTCACCACGCCTGACAAGCCTCGGCAAGTGGGGGTGGCTCAGGCTCCAGGCAGTTATTCGACAACTCGTCGGAGTCGGATGACTCCTCCCTGTTCTCCAAGCTTTGACTTGGAGTCCTCTGGGGGCAGTCAGTGGATTTATAGCCCTTGGCCCTTCCTAGGACTTCTTAGGCTCATCTCAGAATCCACTGGGATGAAGCTTGAACCTCGTATCCAAACGGGCTAGATATCCTCTCACCGAGATTCTGACCTGTGGGATTCCTCCCATGAGGTTTCTCCTGAGTGGGCTCGGCTATTGTCGGGCCGGCCTCTGGAACTTTGCGCTCCGGCTTCCTGTCCTGCGCCTTCAGCCAGGATGGCCAGGCGGCGTGCGTCCCTACTGGCCTCTGTCCGGTTTTCTGACACCCTCGGCTGAAGGGCTGGTCACGGACAGTGTTTCCGGTCGTGCCAGTAATGCCAGGATTGCGGCAAACCGCCTGGACAAAGAGTCCAAGAAATTAGACTACTGGGGGTGAAAGTGATGCTGCCTTTTCTTCCTGGCCTTCGCCAGGCCAGTTCGGCCGTCCTCATGGCATATTCTCCCATGCTCCAGTTGGTTCCCTGGATGAGGCGGTCTCATCTTCCCGCCTGACCTGGACCACGGTCGCAGGTGTGATCAGGGCAGGCAGTGGCCAAACAACAGCCTCCAGACTGCTCTGGATATAGGAGACTATGTGTCTTGGTCAGTGGCGTGTCATTGTGGCTACAAGGCCGGGCGGGCATGCGAATATCCACTCATCATGGATACCCAGCACAAGCTGGCGGATCGCCTTTCCTGGGAACAGACCTGTTCGCCCTGGAGGAAGGCCACCAGAGATCTAAAAATCCAATGCCACCTTGATTCGTGTTCAAGACAGAGGGACAAGGGTCATAAGCCCAGCCTAAGCCCTTTCGCCCTCACTCCGCCACACGCCCGGCCCAACAACAGCTGCCAGGGCGTGCAGGCTGGACCTGGCCTGGCTCAAGCCATCGGCTTCTACAGGGAAGCAAGGAGGAAAGGCCCTGTGGTCCCCAGGCCGTCCTTCCTCCAGCCTGCTATGACGGCTGAGGGTGTCACCCCATCCCTCAGCTTCTGGTTCTCTGGGGGGACGGCCCGACACTTCCTTTCCGCCTGGTCCGCTGTTACCACAAACAGGTGGGTTTTGAGGGGTGGAAGAGGCCTGCCTCTGATTCGAGCAGGCTCACCCTTCAGAGCCGTCGCCCTGGGTCCCAGAATTTCTGGTGGCTGTCGGGCCGACTTCGGCCCTCCTCCTTCTGTAGTGGGGTGATAAAAGAGATAGAGACCACCAGAACTAGGTTCTGTCCATACTTCCTGTCCTGAATGGACGGGGTTGGCGCCCATCTTAGACCTGTACGACCTGAACAAGTTCTAAGGTCTCAAACTTCAGAATGGTCACCGGCTCGTACTATCTCTGGAACACGCGTGTGGTTCTGTTCTCTGACCGTGACGCTCTTCACGCCCCTATCCGTCTGTCTCATCAGGGATTCTCCTCCAGAGCGAGGGATCCCTTCGAAGTTCCGGGCCATGCCCTTCGGCCTTCTTCAGCCTCAGGGTCTTCACTAAATGCATGCAGCTGTGACAGTTTCCTGCGGCACCTGGGGTCCGGTGTACCCTTACCTGACGATTGGTTGATAGCAGCCCTCCAGGTTGAGGTGAGCGTCCAATCTGGCTCCGGTTTGCTCTCAACTGGGCCTCCTGGTCAACGAGGCCAAGTCGAACTCGAGCCGGGCAGGTGATATCCTTCATCGGGCAGAGCTCGACTCTTCGCGCCAGAGCACGGCTCCCGCGGACAGGGCCGAGGTTCTACCTTTGTCAATCATTTCTGGGCACCGCGCCTGCCCGGGATTCCCCACTCCTTGGTCTTGCTGCCTGTACCAGCTGTGAGCCGCTGCACGCTGGCACATGCGCCTCCCGGGTCTGGCGCCAGTGGTCACAGAGGCCAGGACCTCTGGACCAGCGCATGTGGACGACCCAGGAGTGGGAATGTTTCCAGTGGTGGACCGCCTGTCCCATCTGCAGGAGGGTATCCGTTGTCCGCCCGAGCGGCGGTCTCTCTGTCGACCGACGCCCTGATGTGGGTGCCCATCTGGGGGAACACTGTTTGACCTCTTGTTCCTGAGAGTCCTTGTTATATCAACTGCTGGAGCTCCGTGGTGTCCGCTTAGCCTCACCGCTTGCCTGCTTTCTGGGTGGTGGTCCGAGTCCTGACGGATACTACGTACTATGTACTGTCTAACCACCAGGCGGGACGCCGCCCTTGCCTCTATGCAAGGAAGCTTCCGATCTGGTCACTAGCGCAGCCTGGCGGATCTCCTGGCCATTCATGTGGTGAGCCCAACACCTGGCTGCTGCCCTGACGGATAGTTGCTGCATTTAGTGGTTCTCCTCCGAGATACAAGACCTGTTCTCCGCTGGGGCACACCCTGTGGATCTGTTTGCCTTAGGAGAACGGGTTGAGGTTGTTTATGTCCGCCTCAGCAGGGCTCGCTGCAGGATGCTTTCAGGCCGTGGACCCTGGCCTCTTTACGCCCCTGCTCCTGATTCACAGGTCCTGCTGACAGGAGGGTTGCTTAGGTGATTCTGATAGCCCCAGATTGGCCTCGCCAGTTCTGGTATGATCTCCTCAGCTCAGCTCCAGGACTCCGCTGGTGAAGTTTGCAGCTCGCCGACCTGCTCTCAGTCAATCAGGGAAGGTTCCATCCGGACCTTCAATCCCTGGACCTGACAGCCTGGTTCCTGAGCTGCCAGAGTTCCAGGCTTGGTCTTTCCGACGAGGTCCTCAACGTCCTGAGGCGTCCTTGCTGAGCCCACCAGAATGTTATGCCTTCAAATGGGAGGCCTCCATTTGGTGTCGGGAAAAAGGTTTGACCCCTTCTCGTGTCCTGTGGCAAGCATTTTGGACTATCTGGTCCCATCTAGTCAAGGGCTAGGTGTGACCCTTAAGGTGCACCTGGCAGCTATTTCGCTTACCGGCTGGCCGTCAGCAGTCGTGTGCAGAAAAGTGGTCGGGCTTCAAAGGCCTGATCACATTTCCTCCAGCGGGAACCCTCACCTCGGATTTACTGCTGGTATGGCAAGCTCATGCGTTAATCGAATCAATGCACAGGTGTGGTCTCCCATTCGTCGGGAACGCCTCTTGGTGGCTATCATGCCAGCTAGAAGGATGGAGAACCCAGCGCTGAGCACGAGTCTCCTTACCTGGTCTTCCACAGGGACAAGGTTGTCGCCCCCACCCAAATTCCTTCCGAAGGTGGTCCGGAGTTTCACCTTAATCAGGTTGACTGCCGTGTTCTACCCCAATCACACCGGAGGTCAATATAGGCTCCATACCTGGTCCTAGAAGGGTCGCTATATAAGGAGCGATGGCTGAAATTGGGAGGTTCAGCTGTTTGTCACCCATGCTGGGCCGCACTGGCAGACCTGCCTGACGATAGATGGGTCACCCCCATAAATCTGTTATGAGTTAGCGGGCATGGAGCTCCCAGAGGGATAAGAGCTCATTCTACCGCCATACTGCTGCATCGGTGGCTGCTTCCAGGATGTCTTATCCAGGAGCTGCAGGGCTGCTACCTGGAACAGCACACCTTATTTCCTACTACCTCGACCTTGAGTCACGCCGGGATGCTGGTTTTAGCTCGTCTCCAATCTTTGTCTCAAGTAAGGTTAGGGTGTGCCTTGCCCCTCCTCCGGAGAACTGCTAGAGTTCGTTAGTAGTGTGGATGAACAATATATCCATGTCCCTAGAAATACAGGTTACTCACCTGTACAGGAGTTCTAGAATGGTATTTGTTGTCACACGAACCCACCCAACTCCTTCGCTCGACGACAACCTGAGCTTCCAGCGGCCAGATCTGGCGTCATGGGGCCGAGAGTTTTACCACCCGGTGGGTGGAGGAGTTGAAGACCTCCGCAAGATTTAAAGGCAAGGAACCTGTTATTGTGTGGATGAACAACATATACCATTCCTAGAACCCTGTTACAGGTGAGTAACCTGTATTTCTAGGAGTGGTATATATTGTTCATTCATGCTGGCACCCACCCAACCTCCCCGGCTTTAGGCGCACCACCTTGCTTCCAGCGGGCTAAGATCTGGCGTCATTGGGTGGAGCCGAGGTATTTACCACCTGGGTGGGTGGGAGGAGCCAGCTTGAAGACTTTCCGGACAGATTTAAAGGGGAAAGGGACGTGCCAGAGTGTGGATGAACAACATATACCACTCCTAGAACTACTGTTACAGGTGAGTAACCTGTTCAAAATCCTGGACATAAAGTCTCCACCACTCATTCACACTAATGGGATCTGCACCGGAGGTGCTAGGACCCAGCAGGAGCAAACTTTTTTGCAGGAGGGCTGGCGCCAGACATGGAGCTGCGAGGAGCGGCTCCGTGAGCCTCTGCTTGTGCGGCAATGACTATGTTGGCGTCAACCCTCCAACAGCCTCAGTTCCTTTTTTCCCCGCCGTCGAGTGCGCTTCAGTGACGACGTCACTCGCCTGCTGGGAGTAAAACTAGCAGCATAGTTTTCAGTTTATTTTGTAGTATTTTTTGAATAAAGTACTGTTTACGATAATTTATTCTTATAAAAGAAAAGTCTTAGCCTACATTGACAGTCGACCATGAGCGGGCCAGGTGACAGTAGGGAGACTTCGTATGAAAGCTGTTCAGTCAGCTGGGCTGGGTCCTGTCCGCCGCCTTCTCCGGAAGGGGGGTCTGACAACGGATGGTCCAGTGCCCGAGGGGATGGGCAGTCCCCTCGGAAGCATAAAAGTAACGGTCCCATTCTCAGCACTGTTCGACCTTGAGCTCTTCTTGACCTGTAGGTCAAAAGAAGGCATCTTTCGAATGTAGCCTTCTGATATGTCTCTTGCGATCTCTGGTCGGTCATTGGGGTCAGCTGCGGTCTCCTTGTTTGGAGTCGCGGTTTCGGTTCTGGTCTCTGACCTCTTGACATCGAAGCTCTTCCCTACCTTCTGGTAGGACTTCCGATGAGCAGTTTCATCAGTGGGCCACTCTTATGGAGCAATGGGATCGGAAGACGGTCCAGCTGCTGGCCCGGTCATTCAGGGGCCCTCGGGCTCTTCGGGGGATCGGGCAGGGCGATTGGGTTTCTCTAGTCACGTGGCGCCCTCTTCAGTGCCATCAACTCCACGCTCAGGTGTTTTCCTCTCTCACATGGCTGAGGCGTAGGGGGCCATGCCGATGCCTCTATCTCCTGGTATTCTTCCTACTTCTCCCTCAAATTCTAATTTTCGGGGCCCTGGGTTGATTTCGGCTGCGTTGGCATCGATGGGTAAGCTCAGGCGCCTGTTCTCTGTGCTGTTAGCCTGTTTGCAGCTCTCAGCACCGTGTGGCTTTTGGTGCCGTTGGAGTTTCCGGCACCATGTGGCCTGTCGTGCTATCTTCGCACCGTGGCTGGGCGCCAGGTGGTTTTCTTCGCGCCTGCAGACTTCTGCAGCGCCGAGGCCGATGTTTCTTCTGCCAATCTTAAGGGCTTCTCCTCTACAATTTCTTTTCCTTCCTCTTTTCCTGCTGATTTTCATCCCTTTCCTGTCCATGCAGTCCCTCCTGGACTGTCAGGAGATGATATTGAGCCTGACCCAGATCTTAGACTGGGTGATGATGTGCAAGGAGCAGGATCTAATACTGTTATTGAGCCTGTGGTAGAGGACCTGTCATTTAAGTCTCTGCTGAAAAATCTGAATTCCACTCTTTCTCTCTAGACTATGGACTTCGATCCTGGAAAGCTTTTAAGACTCCAATACCTTCATGTTCCGGACATTTCTATGGATTTAACTCCCCCAGTACAACCCTCCTTTGAGATGCTTTCTCAAATGGTATGGAATAATCCTGCTCTCATTCCTTCTGTGGCTAAGTCCATAGATAGGAAGTATGCTGCTCGCAAGGATCAACCCATTTTGGCTTCCCATGCCTTTGTGGATCATATTGTAGTCTTGGCAGAGAATAAGGTCGTCCTTCCTTAGACTACTACAGCTCAACCTATAAACAAAGAATCTCGTAAGATAGATACTTTAGGTAAGAGAGTCTTTGCAGCATCCACCCTGGCTATGTATGTCGCCAGCTACCAAAGCTATTTCTCTCAATATGAGTATATTCTTTGGCATTCGCTCAAACAAATGGTTGAAGTTCTACCAGAGTTGGACACTAATTCAGAGCATCTTTAAACCATAACCAGGGGTATCGAGTCCAACAACCAGCAGGTTAAAGCAGCTATGACGCGTTCAGTACTGCCTCCTGAGGGGTGGCGGTGGGCATTTGTACCCGCCGCTATTCCTGGCTGTGCACTTCAGGTTTCACGAATGATGCCCAACAGGTCATGGCGGTGTGTATCTCTTCGGCCCACAAGTAGAACAGGCTCTAGAGGTCATACAAAAGACTAGGTCAGCCATTAAAGTGGCTCGACCTACTCCCGCCCCTTCTCGAGGGATTAACAAATGCCAGTTTCATAACCGTCAGTCCTTTCGAGGCAAAGGCAGGGGAGGTTTTAATAAAAATCAAGCCCCTCAGCCTCAAAAGAAAACGCAACAGAAGGCGCAAGGACCCAAAGTGCCCAGTGCCGCTTTCTGAGTTTCTGGCCCAAGTCCTGCCTTAGCTGATCGAGGGGGACTCTTTAGCAGTGGGAGGTCATCTGACTCAGTTCTACAACCGGTGGAAATCCATAACTTCGGGCAAATGGGTCCTCCGGATAATCCGCGAGGGATATTCCCTTAATTTTTCGGAGAACCCTCCGGACGGTCTCCCCATGCGGCAGCCAAAGCTGTCAATTCTTCAGTCAGAACTTCTCGCCTCTGAGATACAAGGCCTTCTGAACAACAGGGCAGTGCCAGCAGTTCCGCTGGATCAACGAAACACAGGGTTCTACTTCCATTACTTTCTGGTTCCAAAGAAAACCGGGGGCATGCACCCCATTTTGGACCTCAGAAAATTAAACAAATTTCTTCCCAAAGAGAAATTCATGATCTCGCTAGGAACCCTGTTACCTTTGCTTCATCAACACGACTGGTTAGCCTCCCTGGACATGCAGGATACTTACCAACATATTCCTATTCACCCAAAGTATCGTAAATACCTAAGGTTCGTGGCTTTGGGACAGCCTTATCAGTTCAGAGTCTTGCCCTTTGGGCTATCCTCAGTGCCGCGAGTTTTTATAAAGTGTTGTGCAATTCTCGCAGTGCATCTCAGAAAAATCTGAATACAAGCGTTCCCATATCTGGACGACTGGCTTATAGCGAGCCCTTCCAAGCAAGGAACTCTCGACGCCGTTGCCACGGCCTCAGGCTTTCTCACGTCCATGGGAGTCCTGCTAAATCTCAAGAAATCACAGCTGCAGCCCTCCCAGAGGCTCCTTTTCATAGGAACTCTTCTGGACACCTCCTGTGCGAAAGCATTTCTACCAGAGGACAGAAGGAGTGATATCCTACAGATGGCCCGATTACATCAGAGAGAACAGCTCAGTTCGAGCTATCTCGATACAGCGGACGCTAGGTCTCATGGTATCCTCGGTGTTCACTGTACCCCTAGCATGCCTTCACATGAGAACCTCTCAGTGGATGATCAATACTCAGTGGTCCCCAATCACTCACTCTCGGTCCTTTCTCATCAAGGTGACAGAACCTCTGAAGAAGTCACTCACCTGGTGGTCACAAGAGGACAGTTTTCTGGAAGGGTATCCCTTTGCTCCTCTGGATCATCAGATTTCCATTACCACGGACACGTCCCTGATGGAGTGGGGAGCTGACTGTCACTCTCCACACTCAATGTACGTGGACTCAGGACGAGTCCTAGCTTCACATAACTGTCTTCGAAATGAGAGCCGTCCTTTATGCAGTCCGGGCTTTGAAGGACATTCTCTATCACAAGAACATTCTCCTTCAAACGGACAACAAAGCAGTGATGTAATACATCAACAAGCAAGGCAGGGCTCACTCATACCCCTTATGTAGGGAAGCGATGAGAGTGTGGGAATGGTGCTTGGAGCACAAGGCTCTAATTCGAGTGGCTTACCTGCCAGGAGTGCAGAACGACCTGGCAGACCGTCTCAGCAGAACAGAGACAGATCCTCACAAATGGTCTCTAGACTCAACCTTAGTTCAGTCACTATTCGCAGAGTGGGGAACTCCAGACCTGGACCTTTTTGCATCCCCACTCAACACAAAACTGCCTCTTTTCTGCTCCAGAAATCCAGGGCTTGGCATTTTCTGTCAGGTTGCATTCAGGCTGCAGTGGACAAAATGCTTTCTAAACACCTTTCCACCTCTTCCTCTAATTCAGAAGGTACTTCTCAAGTTCGAGTCCCAGGGGAGCAAAATGATCCTCATTGCTCCCTTCTGGCCTCGGCAGATATGGTTTCCATTACTCAACAGTATGTCAGAAACCCCCCGAAACCGCTTCCTCTTCAGATGAACCTTCTGACTCAGGGGCCTGTGGTCCATCCCAATCTGAGATCGCTTTACCTTCACGCTTGGCTCCTGAAGAGATAGAAGTGAACAGGTTCAATGTTTCCCGCAGAGTTTCAGATATTCTTCTGGCTGTGTGTAAGCCAGCCACTAGGAAAACTTACACAGCCAAATGGAAGCATTTTTCGCTCTGGTGTGCAAAATCCTCTTTGAATCCTTTTTCCTGCCCACCAAATAAAGTTCTAGAGTACCTTTTGGACCTCTCAAATTTAGGTCTGCAATACTCTACAGTCAATGTTCACCTTTTGTGCCATTTCATCTTATGAACCAGTACTTTCCTTGTCACTGGCTCAGTTACCCTTGATTAAGAGGTTTCTTAAGGGAATTCTGCATACCAGACTTTCTATCAGACGTCCAGTCACAGCCTGGGACATTAATCTTGTTCTAGACATGCTCACTCGAAAACCTTTCGAGCCTCTAGCTACCTGTGAGTTGAAATTCCTCACTTGGAAAACTGCCTTCCTGGTGGCCATTACCTTGGCCCGCCAGGGTCTCTGAGATGCATGCCTTGGTCACAGACCCTCCATGTACTGTGTTTAATAAAGACAAAGTAGTTCTTAGGACCAATCCTAAGTTTCTCCCTAAGGTTGTTTAAGAATTCCATCTAAACCAACCTTTGATCCTTCCTACTTACTTTGTGAACTTCCAAAATGAAGGGGAGCGTTCTCTTCATTCCTTGGACGTCAAAAGAGCTTTGCGTTTCTATTTAGATAGAACAAAAGATTTTCTCAAAGCTCAACAACTGTTTTTCTTTCAGCGAGAACCGGCTGAGTCAACCTGTCGCTATCGGATGCAGTTCAGCATGGCTGGTGGCATACATTCGCCACTGTTGTTCCATGCCGCAGGTTAAGCTGGAAGGCAGAGTATACGCTCACTCTGCTAGAGCAGTTGCGGCATCCTTGGCAGAAATCCGCAACGTGCCCATTGCAGATATTTGCAATGCGGCCACCTGGAGCTCAGTGAATACTTTCGTCAAACACTGTGCCCTGAATGTCCATGCCAGACGACATGTTTCGTTTGGCAGAACTATTCTTAATGGACTTCTGTCCTAAATTTGAGAGCTCTTGGTCTCTCTTGCCGCCCTCTCGGGGCTTTATTAGCTTGGTACTCTCCCATTAGTGTGAATGAGTGGTGGAGACTTTATGTCCAGGAAGATATGGAATCATACCTACGTGATCTTGATCTTCTTGGACCAAGTCTCCACCACTCATTCACACGCCCACCACCATCCCCCGAGCTCACCTCTGTTGTTGGTCTTCACTCCCTCAATCTTCAGGCTGTGAAGACTTCTTTCTTGACCCTTCTTATAAGAGTCTTCCGGACTATCTTATGTCCGGTTTTTGGTTAGGCTATCCTGCTAGGTTAGTTACGCTGCATCTCCTCAGAGAAAAAAGGTACTGAGGCGGTTGGAGGGTCGACGTCATTGCTGCATAAGCAGAGGCTCGCGGCGCTGCCCCTCGTGGCTCCATCTCTGGTGCCGGCCCTCCTGCAAAAAAGTTTGCTCCCGCTGGGTGCTAGCGCCTCCGGTGTAGATCCCATTAGTGTGAATGAGTGGTGGAGACTTCGTCCAAGAAGATCAAGAATTATGGTAGGTACGTAATTTCCATTTCTAGGGACATGGATATGTTGTTCATCCACACTTATTGGCAGGTTCCTTGCCGCTTTAAATCTTGCCGAAGGTCTTCGTTGGCTCCTCCACCCACCCGGTGGTAAAACTCGGCCCGCCTGTGGCGCCAGATCTTCCTTACCGCTTGAAGCTCAGGTTCCCTCCTTAACGCGCTAGCTTAAGACTGGTTCCTAATTCTGAAAAGTTTGAAATTGAAAGTTTTTGAAAGACTTGGTCGTCTTCTCCTCGCGGCTGCGATGGACAATCGACTCGGTTTCGGAGGTGCCCTTGTGGGCAGAAGATGTCTAGGGACGGATCCGCTCACGCGATGCCTACTGCCTGGGCCTTGAGCACGGCACTCAGGCTCATGACTTGTGCCTTCCTTTCGCCCACGTCCTTGAGGACCGTGCTGCCCGACACAACTGGGCGCCCCAAGAAAAGAATTCCACCGGTGAAATCTAAAGAGGCCCGATTGGTGTGTCCGGCGTTGGCTCGGCAGATCAGCTTGAGCAGATGATCGCCTCGAAGAGGAGGCGGCGGCGCTCTACCTCGCTGCGGCATTTGTCCCGCTCTTCTGTGCCTCTTACTCGGCTTCTTTTAAGTGAGCTTTGTCTGACCCTCTCACCAAAGGTGAGGGTCCAACTTCTTCGACCTTCTTCCAGGTCCAAAAGAGCAAAGTAAGTCTCTCCGTAGCGCTTGGGAGTGGGAAAGATCCCCTCCCTTGTCGACAGTCGACTTCGGTCGACCTCAGCTCGCCACTGGCTTCACGGTGTCCCCGTCAGGCCAGTTGGCGAGACTCCCCGCTGACGCCGGTTCAGGATTTTCTCGACCCGTTGGTCAGTTGTCGGCTGAGAAGCTGAGAACCCCTCCCGGTTCCCCTGGTAGGAGTTGGGATCCCATCGGCTCGTCTGTGCCTCCGGTTCCGGAGCCTTCGGTGGGATCGTCCGAGCCGAGGGGAGTGCCGATTTCCGACACTTCTCCTCGCCTTCCTCGGCCTAGTCGCGACTCTCGATCTCGGACATCCTCGCGGTCCAACCGATCCCGCCGTCATAGGCGGTCTCGGTCTCGGCACCGCGGCAAGCAGCACCGCCGCTCTTCCTCGGACGAGGGGAGGCTTCGGCGCAAGTTGCGTCGGAGGTACAAAGAACTTATGTGGCAACAGCTCCTTTTGACCAGGAATAAGCCGACCCAGTCGTCTTCCCCGGCCATTAAGTGGCTGTCACCGGAGCAGCCGAAACAACCCCTCGTTGTAGTCGAGGAGCCTGTTCTCAGGCTGGTTGTTCGGCCAATTCCAGCTGCACCACCGATTCTGGTGGAACCTCCGTCCTCACAGCCATTAGTTGGGGCTCAGACCAAAAATTCTCGGTCGGCTTTGGGTTTGCCCCATAGGCTGTCGGTCACCCTCACTCCCGATGAACCTCGGCAGGTGGAGGGTGGCTCAGGGCTGAGGCAGCTCTTTGAGGACTCTTCTGAGTCCGATGATGGTTCCTCCCTGTTCTCCAAGCGCATAGACTTGGAGTCCTCGGGAGGACAGTCAATGGACGATAGCCGTTCGTCCTTCTTAGGGTTGCTTCGACTCATCTCTGAGTCCACCAGGATGAAGCTCGAACCCGTTTCTAAACGGGCCAGGTATCCCCTCATGGAGATTCTGGACCGAGGGGATTCTCCTACGGAGGCCTTTCCGGTGGCCGAAGCCATAGTGGGTCCGGCCTTGGAACTTTGGCAGCGTCCTGCTTCCTGCCCAGCGCCTTCGGCCAGGTTGGCCAGGAAGTATGCGGTCCTACGGTTCCCTGTCCGGTTTTTGAACACCCGCCGAGGGGTTGGTTACCGACAGCGTTTTCTTGCGTGGGAACGCCAGGGATGTGGACAAACCTCCGACAAGGAATCCAAGAAATTGGATTATGCCGGCTAAAAGTCTATGCTGCGCCCTCTCGGCCTTCGCCAGGCCAATTCGGCCGTCTTCATGCACATTTTCTCACGCCCTGTTGGGCTCCCTGGATGAGGTTGTCCTCATCTTCCAGAGATCTGCAGACTACCGTCAGGCAGTGCGGGACCAGGGCAGGCAGTGGCTAAACAGCAGCTCCAGACTGCGTTAGACATCGGGGACTCATGTGCCAGGTCTGTGGCGGCCGCAGTGGCTATGCGTGCCGGGCTTGGCTGAGGATATCCACCTTTACGTCGGATACCCAGCACAAGTTGGCGGATGTTCCTTTTGGGACTGACCTCTTGACCCTGGGGTGGAAGGTCACCTGCAGAGGATCGAGAAGTCCAATGCTACCTTGGACTCGGCTCTCTTCCGCTCAGAAGGACAAAGCGCAAGCCACAGCCTAAGCCCTTTCGTCCTTCTGCGCCCGCGGCGCGCCAGGCCCAGCAACGTCAGGGCCAGCAGGCTCGACCTTGGTATCCCAAGCCCAAGCCGTCGGCTTCCTCCAACAGGAAGCAGGGAGGTAAAGGCCCAGGAGGTTCCTCCGCCGGTCCCTCCTCCAAGCCTGCCCAGTGACGGGCTGAGGGGTGTCGCCCCCATCCCTGTCACCTCACCCCTGGTTCCCCCCGTGGGGGGACGGCTCAGACACTTCCTTTCTGCCTGGTCCACTGTTACCACGGACAGGTGGGTACTGGAGGTGGTGGGAAAAGGCCTACCTCTGGAATTTGAGCAGGCCCCGCCCTTCAGAGCCGTCGCACCTCGGGGGGCCTCAGGGTCCGCAGCCTCACTGGCGTCTCGCCGAGCCGACATCGCTCCTCCTCCAAAAGGAGGTGATCACGGAGGTGGAGGACCCCCCTTCAGACCCGGGGTTCGTGTCCAGGTATTTCCTGGTTCCGAAACGGACGGGGGGCTGGCGCCCCATTCTCGACCTACACGACCTGAACAAGTTCCTAAGGTCTCGAACCTTCAGAATGGTCACTCTGGCGCAGATAATACCATCTCTGGAACACGGCGTGTGGTTCTGCTCTCTGGACCTACAGGACATGTTCTTTCACGTCCCTATCCGTCCGTCACATCGGAGATTCCTCCGCTTTCGAGCGGAGGGATCCCTCTTCGAGTTCCGAGCCATGCCCTTCGGCTTATCTCCCATTCCCAGGGTCTTCACCAAATGCATGGCAGTGGTGACAGCATTCCTGCGGCGCCGAGGGGTCCGGGTGTACCCTTACCTGGATGATTGGCTGATAGCAGCCTCCTCCAGACGGGAGGTGGAGCGGTCCAGAGATCTGGCCCTCCAGATTTGCTCTCGAGTTGGCCTTCTCATCAACGAGGCCAAGTCGGAACTCGAGCCAAAGCAGGTGATCCTGTTCATCGGGGCAGAGCTAGACTCTCTTCGAGCCAGAGCACGACTCCCGGCGGACAGGGCCGAGGTTCTTACCTCCTTTGCCCAGTCATTTCTGGTTGGGCAATCGCGCCCTGCCCGGGACTTCCTGTGCCTTCTGGGTCTCATGGCGGCCTGTACCAGCGTGGTCCGTTGGGCCCGCTGGCACATGCGCCCCCTTCAGTGGGGACTGGCCAGCCAGTGGTCACAACTCTGTGATCCTTTGGACCAGCTAGTGATAGTGACCCAGGAGATGTGGAACGCTCTCCAGTGGTGGACCGTTCCATTCCATTTGCAGGAAGGCATCCCGTTTGTCCGCCCCGAGCCGACGGTCTCTCTATCGACCAATGCCTGTCTGATGGGTTGGGGTGCCCATCTGGGGGAACACCGAGCGCACGGCCTCTGGTCCCTGCGGGAGTCCCGATGCCACATCAACCTGCTGGAGCTCCGAGCGGTCCGCCTAGCTCTCACCGCCTTTGCTCCGTTTCTCCGGGGTCAAGTGGTCCGAGTCCAGACGGACAATACCACGACCATGTACTACCTGAACTGCCAGGGCGGGACGCGCTCCATGCTTCTATGCAAGGAAGCTCTCCGCATTTGGTCACTCGTCAGCAGCCTGGAGGCGGATCTCCTAGCCATTCATGTGGCAGGAGCCTCCACACCCTGGCCCAATGCCTGAGCCGGATAGGGCTGCATCTCACGAATGGTCTCTCCTGCCGGAGGTAGTACAAGATCTGTTCTCCCACTGGGGCACACCTCAGGTGGACCTGTTTGCCTCCAGGAGAGCGAAGCTGAGGCTGTTTCATGCCCGCCCCCCTCAGCAGGGCTCGCTGCAGGGGGATGCCTTCTCGAGGCTGTGGACCCGGGCCTCTTCTACGCCTTTCCCCCATTTCCCTGATTCACAAGGTGCTTCTCAAAGCAAGGAGGGACAAGGCGCAGGTGATCCTGATAGCCCCAGACTGGCCCCGCCAGTTCTGGTACCCAGATCTCCTCAGCCTCAGCTCCAGGCTCCCGAGGCAGCTTCCAGCTTGCCCAGACCTGCTTTCAGTCAATCAGGGGAAGGTGTTCCATCCGGACCTTCAATCCCTGCACCTGACGGCCTGGTTCCTGAGCGGCTAGAGTTCCAGGCCTTGGGTCTTTCCGACGAGGTCCTCAATGTTGTTGAGGCGTCCCGTAAGGAGTCGACCAGAAAATGCTACGCCTTCAAATGGAAGAGATTCTCCATTTGGTGTCAGGGCAAGGGCTTGGACCCTTCCTCCTGTTCTGTGGCAAGCATTTTGGACTATTTATGGTCCCTTTCTAGTCAAGGCTTAGGTCGGCGACCCTAAGGTGCACCTGGCAGCCATCTCTGCTTGCAGACACGGGCGGGGAGGCAGTCGGTAACGAGAAAGGTGGTGAGGCGCTTTTCAAAGGCCTTGATCACATTTCCCCTCGGTCAGAGAACCTCCACCTCCGTGGGATTTACTGCTGGTACTGGCAAAGCTCATGGGCAAGCCATTGAACCAGTGCACAGGTGTGATCTCTCTCACCTGTCGTGGAAGACCGCCTTCTTGGTGGCTGTCACGCCAGCCAGAAGGATGGGAGAGCTCCAGGTGCTTTGCATCAAGTCTCCTTACCTGGTCTTCCACAGGGACAAGGTTGTCCTGCGCCCCCACCCGAAATTCCTTCCGAAGGTGGTGTCAGAGTTTCACCTTAACCAGGTGCTGACTCTGCGGTGTTCTACCCCAATCACACCTCGGAGGCTGAATATAGGCTCCATACTCTGGACCCTAGAGGGCGCTAAACATTATAAGGCGCCGTGACTGAAGTGGGAGGTTCTCCAGCTGTTTGTCACCTACGCTGAAGCCCACTGGCAGACCTGCAGCCAAGCGGACGATAGGCAGGTGGGTCACTCCTGCATAGATCGCTGCTATAAGTTGGCGGCATGGAGCCTCCCAGAGGATAAGAGCTCATTCTACCACGTCATACTGCTGCATCGTGGCTGCTTCCAGGGGCGTCCCTGTCCAGGAAATCTGCAGGGCTGCTACCTGGAAGTCAGCACACACCTTTATTACCCATTACCACATCGACCTTGAGTCACCGGGATGCTGGTTTTGGGGCCTCTGTTCTCCAGTCCTTATTTCCCAAGTAAGTATTGGGTGTGCGCCTTGCCTTCTCCTCCGGAGAACTGCTAGAGTCTGCCAATGAGTGTGGATGAACAACATATCCATGTCCCTAGAAATACAGGTTACTCACCTGTAACAGGAGTTCTAGGAATGCTATATGTTGTTCATCCAAAGCATTTCCACCGACCTCGGCTTGACACACAACCTAGGCTTCAATAGGGCAGATCCAGCGTCATCGGAGCCAAGAGTTTTACCACCCAGGTGGGTGGGAGGAGCCAGCTTGAAGACCTTCCGGCAAGATTTAAAGCGGCAAGGAACCTGCCAATAAGTGTGGATGAACAACATATACCATTCCTAGAACTCCTGTTACAGGTGAGTAACCTGTATTTTTGTGCTATGGAGTTCAAGGTGTTGGGGGATGGGGGACATTACGGAATATGCTAGCTAGTTATTTATTTATTTATTTATTTATTAAGGTTTAGGGTTTTTTTTTCCCCAGTTTGAATTTTCTTTTAAGAAACAATAGCCTCCTGAGCAGAGGCCCTCCTTCTCATCATATTCAAACATGAACACCAGTGATACCTTTTGCTCCTGGTGCTGTTGCCCTTGGGTCTATATTTTTTAAGTAGTGCAGGGTGCATATTTATTTATTTGCTTTTGGTAACCGGGTAAGTGCACTAAACAGAACTGCCTATTTTCAGGCACGACCCGGGAGAGTACAAATCAAGGAACAGGTAAAAAAACAAATACATTTACAGTGTTGTTCACTAGGAGATTCCAAACAGTTATACAGAGGTGCAAGTTACATAGTACATAGAGGAGGTACAATAGTTTGAAATAAAACCTCCTTTTTTTTTTTTTTACTTTTTCTCCCCTGGAGTCTTCAGCCGATGCCATCTGACGTTCCCCTCCTGTGCCGACCCCAGGTATGAGACCCCCTCCCCTTCAGCCCCCACAACTTGCCCCTCGTGGCAGGGGGTGGGGGAGACCCTCAACCCACCAGACCGGATCCAGTTCCAGGGAGGTGTCTTCCCAGTCAATGCATTGGAGGGGGACGTTCGTCATCCTGCGGCCAAGGACCCCTGTTTTCCATTTTCATCCTTCAAGGGGTATAGCATGCAATGATGCTAATGGAGAGAGCACACATGCTTCTGCGCGTGCTCTTCCTGGCGTCTGCTATATTCCCCCACCCATCACATCAGCATCCGCGATCTACCTCCCTGTTTCCACTAGGGGGCAAACACACGCTGACTGCTGAATACCCCTCTCCCTGGAGAAGGAGAGCAGTCCTTGGGACGCTCGATCCTTCGCTGACCCCCGGCAGCCCGTGCCTGTTCCAGAACACTGGTCGCCGGTGTGGCACCCAGCACCTCAACCCTCGGCACCACCTGGCCGGCTGAAATACAGTTTTAAAGTAAGTGCACTAACCGGGATTTAAATCCATGCCTGCTTTGGAGTACCTTTTTGCTGCTCTGCCAGCTGTGCAAACAAGACAGCTAAAAATCTGCGAATCCCAAAGGCACACAAAATTAGCTTGCTCAATGGAGTTTCACCTGGCTAAATAAAGATTGATTGATTGACTCATGTTTTCTCAGTCCACAGTTTCGTAGAGTTTCAGATATCCTTTTGGTTATGCGTAAGCTGGCCACTGGAAAAACCTATACAGCTAAATGGAAAGCGTTGCTCTATCTGGTGTGCAAAATCCTCTTGGAACCCTTTTTCCTGCCCACCGAATAAAGTCTTGGACTATCTCTTAGACCTCTCAAACACAGGTCTGCAGTACTCCACAGTCAAAGTTCATCTTTGTGCCATTTCAGGATATTATGAGCTGGTACTTTCCATGTCACTGGCTCAGTTGCCCGTAGTTGAGGTTTCTTAGGGGTATTCTGCATACTAGACCTCCTATTAGATGTGCAGTTTGAGCCTGGGACATTAACCTTGTGCTAGACATGTTGACTCGTAAACCTTTCGAGCCTCTAGCCACTTGCGAGTTGAAGTTCCTCACTTGGAAAACGGCATTCCTGGTGGCCATTACTTCGGGCCATAGAGTTTCTGAAATACACGCACTGGTCACAGACACCCCGTACACTGTTTTTCACAAGGACAAGGTAGTTCTTAGGACTCATCCTAAGTTTCTCTCTAAGGTTGTTTCAGAATTCCATCTAAACCAACCTTTAATCCTTCCTACCTACTTTGCGAACTTCCAGAATGGAGGGAAGCATGCCCTTCATTCTCTGGATGTTAAGAGAGTGTTGCGGTTCTATCAAGACAGAACGAAGGAAATTCACAAGGCTCAACAACTGTTTGTTTCCTTCATCTATACCTGGCTGGGTCAACCTGTTGCTATCAGATGCATTTCAGCTTGGCTGATGGCATGCCTTCGCCACTGCTATTCTATTGCACAGGTCAAGCTGGAAGGCAGAGTGTATGCGCACTCTACCAGAGCCGTCACGGCATCTCTGGCGGAAATCCGTAACGTGCCCATTGCAGATATTTGCAATCCGGCTACCTGGAGCTTTGTGCTTACTTTCGTTAAACACCACATCTTGGATGTTCATGCCAGATGACATCTGTCGTTTGGCAAGACCATTCTTAACAGACTTCTGTCTTAAGCACGTGAGCTCTTTATCTCCTGCCGCCCATCTCGGGGGATTATTTTGACTCGGTACCCTCCCATCAGTGTGAATGAGTGGTGAAGACTTTATGTCCAGGAAGATATGGAAATTACGTACCTATTGTAATTCTTGATCTTCTTGGACAAAGTCTCCACCACTTATTTACACGCCCACCCGCCATCCCCCAAGCTCACTTCTCTGTTTATGTTCTTCACTCCCTCAGTGGCTGAGCTGTGAAGACTTTATTGTTGACCCTTCTTACATGGGTCATTTGGACTATCTTGTGTCCAGTTTTTAGGTTAGTTATGCTGCACCTCCTCCGGGGGGGGGGGAGGTACTGAGGCAGTTGGAGGGTCATTACTGCACATGCCGGGCTCATGGTGCCGCTTCCTCGTGGCTTCCTGAAAAAGTTTGCTCCCGCTGGGTCCTAGCGCCTCTGGCGTACTCCCATCAGTGTGAATGAGTGGTGGAGACTTCGTCCAAGAAAATCAAGAAGTATGGTAGGTACATAATTTCTATTTCTTTCCTTTCCTTTCTCTTGTTTGTCTGGTTGCACAACCAAATTTTCTTGAGACCTAGGATTTGATCACCCCGATAGTCTCACAATTCTTTGCCTCTCACTGTCTCTTAGTCTTTCCTTCCTTGCATATCTGCTGGTATAAAAATATATGCAAATCATTATGTGGAAATGTAACAGATATTGAGATCCCTTTGTTAAGAAATGATATAGTGTTGCTGCTGAAATGTATATAATTATTGTTCAAACAACATGAAGTCTTGCTATATTCTGACATATGCAGTGAGTCCCAACCTTCGAACTGCTCCGGAGGTGAAAGAGTTAACTTTCCATGCCAGGCATGGAACGCTGAGCTCGAGCTCGGTTGAGACTCTTGTCTGTTGTTCTTCAAACTCAACCCATCAGATTCTTTACTCCGCCTCACTGAACAGTCGCTCCGGAGATTTCTCCTTCTGCTCGGTTCATTTTGTCGGTTAAAGTACCGTTTTTCTCGGTTTTCGACCGAATTTAAACCGCAACCTGTCTGTTCAGTCTCTGTCTGTGGTATTTGTGAGTACTAGATAGGTTTTACATTAATTCTATTCTGTGTGGAACTTGTAAACGGTTATCGGTTCGGTTTGAACCGATCAAGTTGTTTTAAAAAATCTTAATTTGTGATTAGTGTGTGGTTACCGGTTCTTATCGGTTCTAAAAAAAAAAAGGATTTTATTACATTATTTTCCACGACCCGTGACACGGTTGGGAACCGATAAGAGGGTCTTGCCTGGCGGATTGCCATAAAAGGGTAAGTTTGGTTAGGACTGGCACTATGTCTGAGAAACCCCAAAAAAAAAGGACCCACTGGGTTTCAACACTGCAGTGTGTGTGGAGAAGTCTTTGCCAAGGCTGACCCCCACACCACCTGTGTTTATTGTCTGGGGTTTGACAACCCCAGTGCAGACTGCCAGATTTGCAAAAATTTCCCTGCAGCTACCATAGAAAAGAGAGCTGGTAGGCTCAGGGAAAGGGAGGCCAAAAAGTCCGCTGAACTGGATGGCCAGCCCGGTTCGGTTCCAACCAAACCAGGAGGAGTGCCCTCTGACCAGGGCGAGACTTCTTCGGGCAAAAGGAGAGCCGATTCTGAGTTGGTTCCGGCTAAAAGAACTAGAAAAGAGAAATCAGCTGGTGTGGAGCCAAAACTTTCCTCTCCAACCGCTGAAGAGATAGCCAAAGCGATCAAAATTGTTCAGTCGCTTTCCCCGGTTCTGACCAAACCGACACCATCAGGCAGGCGCTCGGTTTGGCCGGTTCCACCGGTTCAAGATTATGAGTTAGAGGAGTTTTATGAACCGGAGGAGGAGGAAGAGGAGTATGAGGAAAGTGAATGTGGATTTGGAAGTCTGGATGTGCCCATTGACCCGGACATCTCCCCAGACAGACCTTCAGGGGTGTCTCCTCCTAGGCTTTCTGAGTCCCCCTCCCATTTCATGTTCTATAAAAAAGTGGCTGAAACCCTCCAGCTTCCTATGGAAGAAGCTGCGGATGACCAGGAGGAGCCTGACTATGTAGAAATGATGGATATCCCAGAGTCTAGGAGGCTGTCTATTCCCTTGCACAAATCTTTTGGGAAACAGACATGTAAAATTTTAAAGACTCCTAACACTATACCTCCTGTGGATAAAAGAATGGACAAGAGGTATACATTGTCAGGCTCAGACACGGAGTTCCTTACACAACAATGCAGCCATGTTGAGGTAGTGCAGGCTGCAGCCTGTGATAAGGCAAACATTCCCTTGGCTTCACACCCCCCAGACAAGGACTCCAGGAGGTTTGATGCCATGGCAAAGAAACAGTACATGGCAGCATCCTTGGGACTCAGACAGGCCAATTATATGGCCTACACTGCTAGGTATCAAAAATCCAGATGGGGCACTGTTATGGCCCTTGCAAAACGGGTCCCTGGCCAGCTTGCCAAGGAGCTGGAGCAGGTGGCTGCTGATGGTATTGAGGCATCCAAGGTGCAGTTCCATGCTGCAGTAGACTCCAGTGATGTGTCTTCTAGAGTCATGGCTACATCTGTGGCACTTCGAAGAATGGCTTGGCTCAGATGTACTAGCCTATCACAGGATTCCCAGACTAAGGCCATGGATTTTCCTGTTGTGGGTAATTCTCTGTTTGGGGAGCAAACAGAGAATTACATGAAGAAAATGGATGAATATAGGACCACCTATAGGAGTGCACAGACCAAAGAAAGGCAGGCCACTCCTCAAAGGCAGCTTTCCAGGGGCAGGGGCAGGCCTTTTCATAGGCATTTTTACCAAGCCCAGGTCTCCTCTTCTGTTTATGTCCAGAGGGGGTTCTTTAGAGGGAGAGGCAGATGGGGTACAAGCAGGCTTGCTTCCACCCCTCAGCCCAAAGCCCCTGCCAAGCAGGCACCCTGATGGGGTTGCCAGGGCTGATTCTCAGCTACCTGTAGGGGGCAGGCTGGCGTACTTTGTCCAGGACTGGGAGTCTCTGACATCAGACAAGTGGGTCCTGGAAGTAGTAAGCCAGGGACTGGTTCTCAGCTTCAAAAAGTTTCCAAAGATGAGAACCAGATCCTTTCCACCTGCAAATCCACCAAAGGCACTTGCCCTAGAGGCAGAGGTCTCTCTCTCCTGGCTCTCAGAGCTCTGGAAGGGGTTCCACCCCTACACCAGGGCAAAGGGTTGTACTCCAGGTACTTCTTACCCCAAAAGACAGGAGAATGGCGGCCCATCCTGGATCTCAGATATTAAACAAGCACCTTTTAAACCAAAATTCAAAATGGTGACTCTGAGAATTATTCTACCTCTCTAAGGCCAGGGACTGGCTACGCTCCTGGACCTCAAGGATGCCTACTTCCATATTCTCATCAGAAGCTCCCACTGAAGTACTCAGGTCTGAGCTGCCCTCAGGCCATTACCAGTTCAGAGCAATGCCCTTTGGCCTCACCTCTGCTCCAAGGGTATTCACAAAATGCCTGGCAGTAGCAGTTGCTTCTCTAAGAGGCAAAAGAATTGCCCGTCTTCCTTACCTGGACGACTTCGCTCATAGTCGGCCAGTCCCCAGACCAAGTCAAGTTACACCTACAGATAACTCAGCAACTGCTCACCTCTCTAGGTTTCCTTCTGAATCTTTCAAAATCAGTCCTAGAGCCTGTCCAGCTTCTCGCCTTCATAGGCGCAGAGCTGAACACAGAGAAAGCCAGAGCCTTCCTTCCCTTGGCCAGGGCGAGGACCCTGGTCTCTCTGGCCTCCTCATTCACCCTGCAGGTGTCTCGACCAGCAAGGCATTTTCTGCAGCTCCTGGGGCACATGGCTGCTTCTACAGCAGTAGTGCAGGGAGCAAGATTTCAGATGAGGGACATTCAGTTCCATTTGAGAGCCTCTAACCAAATTGATCCCAGTGACTCGAACCCTGATCCAGGCCCTACAGTGGGTGGCAAGATCAGAACAATCTGAGACAAGGGATTCCTTTTGTCACTCAGTCTCACTCCTTAATCCTTACTACAGATGCATCCCTCTTGGTGTGGGGAGCTCACATGGGCGACCTCACCACCCAGGGGTTGTGGTCCCCTCAGGAATCTCTGCTTCACATCAATCTGTTGGAACTCAGAGTAGTTTTTCTAGCACTTCAAGCTTTTTCCAAATCTATTCAGAACAAAGTTGTACAGGTCAGAACAGATAACACCACCACAATGTGGTACATCAACAAGCAAGGGCACTCGGTCTACGGCCTTGTGCACGAAGCAATGAAGTTGTGATCTCTGGCTTACTCCTGAACACCTCCCCACGGACGGTTCACCTCCCAGGCAAGGACAATGTCCTGGCAGATGCTCTCAGCAGGATTTCCCAGGGCCATCACGATGGTCACTGGATCCCCTAGTCTTGAGGTGATATTTTCCAGATGGGGCACCCCTGATGAATCTTTTGCAGCCCCAGACAATCACCAACTTCCCTTTTTGTTGCAGGCCCCCAGTGTTGGGCTCAGTCCTCTGGATGCCTTAGTTCTCAATTGGGAAGGAAGTTTCTCATGCTTTTCCCCTTCCTCTCCTGTTCAAAGTGCTAGTCAAAATCAGATCTCAACCCTGCAAGATGATCCTGATTGCTCCAGACTGGGCCAGACAGCCTGGTATCCACTCCTACTGTCCTTAGCAGTCCATCTTCCCTGTGTCTTCCCAGGAATTACAACCTGTTAACCTGTGCTCAGGGGAGGGTTTGGTACCCAAACCTCAAATCTCTCAATCTCAAGGCCTGGCTCTTGAAGAGTTAGAGTTTTCTGAGTTACACCTCTCCCAAGGTGTAATGGATATCCTGAAGGCTTCTAGAAAACCTTCCACCAGGGCTACTTATAATTCCAAATGGAAAAGGTTTTCCATATGGTGCTCTAGAAAGCATATTCTCCCAGAATCTGCTGATTTGCCCACAGTCCTGGATTATATGGTCCACTTAAATACCTTTGGGCTGAGGCCAGCTACCCTGAAAGTGCATCTGGCAGCTGTCTGCTTTTATTTCAGCAGGTAAGCCTTCTTCTCTTTCGGCTCACCCTGTATTTTCCAAGTTTTTCAAGGGATTGCTTCACACCAATCCCCCATTCAGGGACCCTGCCCCCGCCTGGGATCTTAATGTTTGCATTGCTCAGCTTATGCAACCCCCCTTTGAGCCTTTGTCTTCAGCAGAGCTTAAGTACTTGACTTGTAAAACTGTGTTTTTTGGTAGCCATCACTTCTGCCAGACACATAAGTGAATTACAAGCTTTGTCAGTGGAGCCTGATTTTATCTCCTTTCACAGAGATAAGGTGGTCCTCAGGACTAACAGGAAGTTCTTGCTTAAGTTGGTTTCAGATTTCCACCTTAATCAATCTGTATCTCTTCCAGTCTACTTCACTGACCATTCCTCCTCTGGCGAGAGGAGGCTGCACAGCTTAGATGTGAAGAGAGCCCTTAGTTACTACATAGAGCGTACCAGGGGTCACAGGTTTGACTCCCTCCAACTGTTCCTCACTTATGGTGAGGTTGGCAAAGGGAAACCTGCCACTAAAAGATCCATTGCCAGGTGGATTGTATCTTGTATCCAATTTTGCTATGAAAAACTGGGTAAGGTTCCTCCCTCAGGCCTGAGGGCTCACTCTACAAGAGGTACAGCTGCTTCTCTGGCTGCTGCCAGGGTCATCCCTATTCTAGAGATATCTCAAGCAGCTACCTGGAAAACAGTTCACACTTTTACCAAGCATTACTCCCTGGACATCCAGGCTAGGAGTGATGCTTGGTTTGGCACAGCTGTGCTTCAGAGCCTATTTCCGAAGTAGGTTCTGTCCTTCCTCCATGGAGGTACTGCTTTGTAGTCTGCATATGTCAGAATATAGCAAGGCTTCATGTTGTTTGAAGAAAAAATTACTCACCTTAGTAATGTTGTTTCTTCTAATGGAGTCTTGCTATATTCTGACCTCCCCCCCTGCCTGCCCCTCTCAGAACCTCTGTTTTTGGGATGTGGGTGGGCAGTGCAGTGTTGGCACTTGGTAGGTGCCCACCTTGTTGTTTTTCACCCTCCTTCTTGGGGTGACTTGGTGTTGTGTGTTTCATTTTTTGGGTCTCCTGACTTGAGTCTTTGTTTTGGGACCAAAAAATGTGTTCTTATATTTAGTAGCCAGTTGGCTAGTGTAGCTTTACATCTTCCACACAGGACCTTAGTGAGTTTAGCTCGAAAAGATCTGACGGTTTGAGTTTGAAGAACAACAGACAGAGTCTCAACAGAGCTCGAGCTCAGCGTTCCATGCCTGGCATGGAAAGTTAACTCTTTCACCTCCGGAGCAGTTCGAAGGTTGGGACTCACTGCATATGTCAGAATATAGCAAGACTCCATTAGAAGAAACAACATTACTAAGGTGAGTAATTTTTTCTTCTAGGATCGTGGATATGTTGTTCATCCACACTCTCTGGCATGTCCCTTTCCCATTTAAGATCAGCCAGAAGTCTTCAACGTGGCTCCTCCCACCCACCCGGGTGGTATATACCTCAGCTCCGCCCCATGACGCCAGATCTTCCTTTCTGCTGGAAGATTCAGGTTGCCTCCCTCGTGCTCACATATTTCGTAGGCTCTGGCTTTCAAACCTACGGTTTTACCGAAAATTTGCATTTCTCGAGTTAGCGATCGCAAGTTGTCACTTTGATCATGGAAGACAATTCTTCCCCTGGATTTTGTCTGAGCCCTTGCGGCCAGAAGATGTCGCGCACCGATCCCCACACCATGTGCGTTTACTGCCTCGGTGTCAACCATGACACCTCTTCGTGCAGTCGGTTTGGCTTTCCATCCCAACTTTCTCAATGATCGTGTCACACGCCTGAAGCTGGGGAGGTCAGAGAAAAGGAACCCTCTGGCGAAATCCAAAGAGGCCCGGTGGGCAGTTGCCGCAGGTTCCGCTGAGCAGTTGGAACGTATGCAGGCATTGGAAGAGGAAGTGGCTCGTGTGGCGGATTCCTCTCTGAGCTTTTGAGTTCCACTCAACCTGGGCTCCACCTTCTCGGATTCTTTCCAGGAGTTGTGCCAGTCTCTCCCGACTAAGGGAGAGGCGCCTACGGACTCACTCCTCTCGATCCCGTAAGTGGGAGAAGGATCCGGGTGCGTCTTCATCTCGACTGAGACATTCTTGGGAGCGGGAGAGATCTCGGTCCTGAGAACATGCGGTCTGGACTTCTATCGATCGCTTCTTCAGCCGCTGGCTTTTCGGCTTTGCCGTCTGACCAGTTGACCAAATTATCTGTCGACGAGGTTGAGATCATGATTGATCCTATCGCTCTGATATCACAGACTCCGGTCGACAATTTCCTCGATCAGACACCTAATCTGATTTTTCCAGATGTCGAGACCCAGCCTGCTGGGACTCCAGTCGAAGATGCGGTCCCTGATCCTGGAAAATCACCGTTCCCGCCGGTGTCTCCCGGGCGTCCGAGTTGGCCCGCCCGATCTCGATCAAGGTCACAGACCCCCTCAACCGACAGGCTGAGGAAGAGCCATAAACGCTCTAAAAAGGGGTGACTCCATCAGTCGTCGTCCTCATCCTTCTCCTCAGATGAGGAGAGGCTCCAGCGGAAACTCCGGCACTACAAAGACCTCATGTGGCAGCAGCTGATTTTGACCGGGCACAAACCGACTCCGGCTTCCACCCTGGCCATTACTTGGCTTTCGCCCCGTAGGCCGAAGCAGACTCCATGAGAGCCGATTAAAACTGTTTCCCAGTCCGCGGAGCCAGTAAAACCTCCAGTTCAGCCTAAACTGCGCTCTCCACCGATCGTGCTGGAACCGCCGCCCAAACAACCTGTGGGAGGGGCTCCTTCCAAAGGAGACTGACCAGACACCGGGCTTCCCCGGCGACTGTCTGTCACGGTCACCCCGGACCGCCCTCAGCGGGTCGAGAGCGACCCCTTGGTGGCATGCCCTTACACCCGGATTCTTCCGATTCGGATGTCACTGGTCTGCACTGACATCCAGGGGACGATGAGTCGTCCGTTGGCATAGAGATGGAGGAAGGTCTCTTGTCTTTTCAAGGGATCCTTCGCCTCATCTCTGAATCTACAGGGATGCCCCTGGAGCCAATCCAGGAAAAAGGCGGAGTACCCTCTTACGAACATCCTTGAGAGAGGGGATACCCCAACGGAGGCTTTTCCTGTGGCTGAGGCCTATGTCGGCCCAGCCCTAGAACTTTGGCAGCGACCTGCCTGTTGCCCAGAACCATCTGCCTATGTGGCTCACAAGTATGCGGTGCCCATGGAGTCCCTTACAGGGTTCACAGAGCACCCTGCGGCCGAGAGCCTGGTGACTGCCTCTATGTTTAGGCATACTGGCAGTTCTGCCAACACTGACCAACCTCCTGATAGAGTCCAAGCTTTTGGACCATTCCGCCAGGAAGTTCTGTGCAGCTTCATCCTTGAGCATTCATCAGGCAAGTTCGGCCGTCGTCATGGCACGCTTCTCTCACGCCCTTCTAGGGTCGCTAGATGAAGTCTTCCCACATCTCTCCACGGATATGCAGACCATGGTCAAGTAAGTCCGGGATCAGGACCGAGGTGTCGCCAGGCAGTAGCTTCAGACGGCCCTAGATATTGGGGATTCTTGTGCCCGTTCAGTGACTGCCGCAGTTGCCTTTCGTCGCAGGGCTTGGCTGAGGCTCTCCTCCTTTCCGGCGGATACCCAGCACAAACTAGCTGACGTGCCTTCATTGGGACTGATTTGTTTGGCCTGGGAGTAGCCGGTCACCTTCAGCGCATTGAGCAATCCAGTGCCACCTTGGACGCGACTTCTGCCAAGGGTTCTTCAGGCAAGAACTAACAGAAGAAGAAGCCTTTTCGGCACTCTTCCCCCTGCAGCTCAGCAGTCCTCCTTCCAGGGTGGACAGCAGCACCAGCATCAGCAGCAGGCTCAAGCTTGGCACCCTTGGCCTATGCATGGACCCCAACAGGCCCGTAAAGGAGGCTAAGGCTCAGGTCCTGGAGCCTCCTCCTTCTCCAAGCCTGCTCAGTGACGGGGCAGGGGCTGCCACCCCCTCTCCTGTCACGCCAGCTCTGGGTCCTCCCGTTGGGGACCAGCTCTGCCTCTTCCTTTCCGTCTGGCCCATTGTCATTTCGGACAGGTGGGTTCTCAAAGTGGTCAGTCAAGGACTGCTTCTGGAATTCGGGCAGTACCCTCCAAGCCGAGCAAGCGCCCCTCGGGGAGGAAAGAATATCCACTCACACCCAGTCGGCTCTCCAAGACAGTATCGCTCAGCTCCTCCTCAGGGAGGCAGTAGCTTCAGTGGCGGGTCCTCCAGCAGATCCAGGCTTTGTCTCCACATATTTCCTGGTGCCCAAGCGGACGGAGGTCTGGCTCCTCATTCTAGATCTGCATGACGTGAATCAATTATCTCAGGTCATGCACCTTTCGGATGGTCACTATGTAACAGATCATACCATCCTTGGAGCGAAACGTGGTTCAGTTCACTGGATTTGCAGGACTCGTTTTTTCACGTCCCAATCTGTTCGTCCCATCAGTGATTCCTCCTCTTCAAGGTTGAGGAGACCCTGTACGAGTTCTGAGCCATGCCGTTCGGCCTGTCATTGGCCCCACAGGTCTTCACCAAATGCATTGCAGTGGTGGGGCCAATCTCCTCGCTCGGGGAGTGTGGGTGGGTGGGTCAGGATTGCTCCCTGTCTCGATGGCTGGCTCCTAGCAGGTTCCACCCAGCAGGAGGTGGAGACCTGCTCTCAGCTTGGCCTCCTGATCAATGAGGCCAAGTCAGAACTCGTGCCTTCTCAGGTGATGGGCTTCATCGGGGCAGAGCTCGACTCTTGTCAAGCCAGAGCTCAGCTCCTGGCAGACAGGGTGGAGGTTCTTTCCTCCTTTGCCCAATCATTTCTGGTTGGGCACTTGCGATCTGCCCGGGACTTTCTGCGCCTTCTGGGTTACATGGCGGTGTGCACTTCAGTGGTCCATTAGGCCCAGTTGCACATGCGCCCCTCCAATGGGAGCTGGCCGCCCAGTGGACTGAGCGCCACAGTCATTTCGACCAGCTGATCACTGTGACCCAGATGATGTGGGACGCTCTCTAATGGTGGACCGCCCAAGACCGGTTGCAGGAAGGGATCCCATTTGTCCGCCTCAAGCCGACGGTCGTCCTCATGGCCGATGCCTCTGTCATGGGCTAGGGAGCCCACGTGGGGGACGAAAGGGCCAACGGCCTTTGCACCCCCAAGGAGTGCGAATACCACATTAACCTGTTGGAGCTCAGAGTAGTCAGACTGGCACTTTCAGCTTTCTCTCCTTAGCTACGGGGTCAAGTGGTTCAAGTCCAGACGGACAATACCACGACCATGTACTACCTCAACAAACAGGGCGGCACGCACTCCCATCTGCTCTGCAAGGAGGCGATCCACATTTGCACCCTCGTGAGCCGACTGGAGGCAGATGATCTAGCCATCCATGTGGCAGGAGCCTCAAACCATCTGGCGGATACTCTCAGCCGTTTAGGCCAGACATCCCACGAGTGGTCTCTCCATCCAGAGGTAGCTTGCAGCCTGTTCTTCTGCTGGGGCAAACCAAGTGGTGGACCTGTTTGCCTCCAGGGAAAATACCAAGCTGAGGCTGTATCATGCCCGAGCCCCCCCCCCCAAGCAGGGCTCACTGCAAGGGTATGCCTTCTCGAGGCCATGGTCCCCAGGCCTCCTCTGCGCCTTCCCTCCATTATCCTTGATCCACAAGGTGCTCCTCAAAGTGAGGAGGGACAAGGTGAAGGTGATCCTGGTAGCCCCAGACTGGCCGTGCCAGTTCTGGTATCCAGATCTCCTCAGCCTCAGCTGCAGGCACCCGGAGTGGCTTCCAGCACGCTCGCACCTGATATCACTCAACTAGGGGATGGTATTCTATCCGGACCTTCAATCCCTGCACCTCACAGCCTGGTACCTGAGCGGCTACAGTTCCAGACTTTGGGTCTTTCCAAAGATGTCTACACCATGGTGAAGGCATCCAGAAAGGAATTGACCAGGACATGTTATGCTTTCAAATAGAAAAGGTTTTCCATTTGGTGTCATGGCAAGGGCCTGGACCCTCTGTCCTGTCCAGTGCCTAACATTCTCGACTACCTTTGGTCTCTCTCCAAAGGGGGTCTGCGGTCATCGACCTTTAGGATACACCTGGCAGCCTTCTCTGTTTACTGAGTGCAGGCCAGTCAGCCGATGTTGGAACAGGAGACAGTGGTCGGGCACTTTTTCAAAGGCCTGGATCACGTATCCCCTCCAGTGCGTGAACCTCCACCTCCATGGGATCTTCTGCTGGTAGTGGCAAAGCTCATGGGCAAGCCATTTGAACCAGTGCATAAGTGTGCCTTGTCACACTTGTCATGGAAGATGGCCTTCCTGGTGGCTATCACGTCTGTTAGAAGGACAGAGGAGCTCCAGGCGCTTTCGATGGACTCCCCTTATCTGGTCTTCCACATGGACAAGGTTGTCTTATGCCCCCACCCAAAATTCCTTCCAAAGGTGATATCAGAGTTTCAACTTAACCAGGTGTTGACTCTGCCAATATACTACCCTAATTACACCTCAGAGGACGAGTACAAGCTCCATACTTTGGAACTGAGATTAGCTCTCTCCTGCTATAAGGAAAGGACGGCAGAAATTCGTGGTGAGGTTCGCCAGCTGTTTGTCACCTACGCCGAAGCTGCTTCTGGCAGACCTGCAACAAAGCGGACTATTGCAAGATGGATTACATCATGCATAGGTCTGTGTTATGAGTTGGCAGGCAAGGAGCCTCCCAAAGGGGTAAGAGTTCATTCTACCAGTCATCGCTGTATCAGTGGCTACTTCCAGGGACATCTCTATCGAGGAGATCTGCCGGGCTGCTACCTGGAAGTCAGCAAACACTTTCATTACCCATTACCACATCGACCTTGAGCCCCATCGGGATGCTGGTTTTGGAGCCTCAGTTCTCCAATCTCTGTTCCCTAAGTAGGGGTGTGCGCCTTGCCTCCCTCCTCTTGGAGAACTGCTAGGAGTCTGCCAAAGAGAGTGGATAAACAACATATCCACGTCCCTAGAAAAACAGGTTACTCACCTGCAACAGTAGTTCTAGGAGTGGTATGTTGTTCATCCACGCGGACCCACCTGACCTCCCCGGCTGCAGATGCACACAACCTGTCCTCCAGCGGACTAAGATCTGGCTTCATGGGGTGGAGCCGAGGTATATACCACCCGGGTGGGTGGGAGGAGCCAGCTTGAAGACTTTTGGCTGATTTTTAAATGGGAAAGGGACATTCCAAAGAGTGTGGATGAACAACATATACCACTTTTAGAGCTACTATTACCAACGAGTAACCTGTTTTTTGAGATGATTGCAAAAAGCAATTGGAAAATCAAGAGGTTACCTTAGTGCAATTTTTAAGCGTTTTGCAGAAGAGCGGTGGAAAAGGGGCCTCTGCTCAGGACTCTGTTCTTGCCAGCACCTGCCCGAAACATACAAGAACACTTTGGAAGATGCTTTTAAGGATGGGGGGTTGGAAAGACTTGTAAGACAGAGCTGCAATTGCTTACAAGATGGACAAACAGAGATTGAAGAAAAACTTAGATGGACATTTTCTGTTTATTTGGCCTTTGTAAATAGTCATACTGAACAATATGTGTTTTTTTAATGTAACTGCTAGTACAAATAAAACACTTGCTGCGAATTTTACAACTGCTCATGGCTTTTCCTTTGCTTCCTGACCTGTGCCTCGACAACACCTCTCTGCAGGGAAGCTATGAGAGAGCCTGGATTAGAGCACTGTGCTCTAGACGCCAATCTGTTTGTCAGGGGATCAGAACACGCTAGCACACTTGCTCAAGTTGGACAAAAGGAAGTCCTCACGAATGATCACTAGCTCCAGACGTCGTACAGGCTCTTTTCAACGAGTGGGGAACTCTGCAGGTGGACCTTTTTGTGTCCCCATTCAACGTAAAACTACCTCAGTCCTGCTCTAGAAGTCCAGAACATGGTGTTTTTTGTCAGGATGTGTTCAGGCTGCAATGGACAAATCATTTTCTGTACGCATTTCCACCTTTTCCTCTAATTCAGAGACTACTGATCAGTCTGCAGGCACATAGTGGCAGAATAATTCTCATTGTGCCATATTGGCCTCGGCAGACATGGTTTCGTCTACTCAGCGACTTGCCATCTGCCCTTCTGAGGCCCCTACCTCTGCGGACAGACCTTCTGATGCAGGGTTCCCTGGTTCATCCCAACCTGTGTTCCCTTCACCTCTGCACCTGGCTCCTGAAGAGAGAGAGGTGAACAGGTTCAAGGCCTCTCAGAGAGTCTCCAAGATTCTTCTGGCTCTCTTTAAGCCCTCTGCAAGAAAGACTTACACCACCAAATGGGGACGGTTCTCAAAATGATGTGCCAAATCCCTTTTAGACCCTTTCCGATGTCCACCTGACAAGGTTTTGGAGAATTTGCTTGATCTTTCGGATGCTGGTTTGCAATACTCCTCTGTCAGGGTCCATTTGTGTGCTCTATCAGCATATCATGAGCCTGTCCTAAACCTTAACTTTGGCTCAAATGCCTCTCTTTAAGAGATTCTTGAAAGGTATTTTGCACACCACACACCCAGTGCATAAGCCTGTCACTGCCTGGGACATTACCCTTGTAATGGACATGCTCATTCAGAAGCCATTTGAACCCCTGGATACCTGTGACCTCAAATTCCTGACTTAACAATCTTCACCATTCTTTACAGGTGGGTTCAGGGCGGAGGTGCCAACCCTGTAGGATGGTATAGCCTCAAAAATCTTCAGGAGCAAGAGCCGACATAGGAGATGGCACCGCCCACGAGACTGACACATGACGTGATGCTCGCGGAGTGACCAGTAACCGATGCCAACTCCCCCTCCTTCTCAGTTCTGTTTTTCTTGCCGTCAAGGCTGCATCCTGCTGCTTCTTGAATGCCACTCAGTGTCCATTCACGTTTTCTTGTGCAGCGCTGAGTCTTTTCTTTTGTTCTCGTGTTTTGTTTTTCGTCACTAATCATGTCCAGTCAGGGACCTAAACAATAGTCGTGCAAAGTGGGGCGCCCCCCCCCCCTTGTGTCGGTGCCCCTAGAGGAAAGAGTATTGCGACTGCCATGACTGATGTTTTACTTGCCTGGGTTGCACCATGTTATGGATACACGTGACTCGTGTTTCTTGATGGACTACTGCACACTCTAGAGCCACGCAATGAAGTTGGGGAAGGACTCCCAACTTTCGGAGGACACCGTCGCACATGGGACTCCAGGGTCAGGTCCTTGGGCCCTTCCCCTGGGCCCCTCCCCAGTACTATACGTACCAACTGAGAGCAGGCCTTGGCCAGCCTTGGACTCGCTGAGGCAGGAGGCCTACGCGAGGGGTTTGGCAGACAATTGGCTTTCTTCAGGGAGGCAGTTGAGCACCCCTTCTTTCTGATCGGCTTATGGTTAATTTATTTGCTTCTTTTCCTTTCCCTCTTCCTTGGGCTATCTTGTCCCACCCCTTCCTCTCTTCTCTATCTCCTTTTTTCCTCTTCTGTGGACAGAACTGAGAAGGAGGGGCAGTTGGCATCAGTTACTGGCCATTCTGTGAGCACCTCGTCATGCGCCTGCCTCATGGAGGGCACCGTCTCTGATGTCGGCTCCCCCTTCTGAAGATTTTTGAGGCTGTATGCTCCTGTGGGGTCGGCGCCTCCGGCTTGAACCCACCTGTGATGAATGGTGAAGATATCTTGGAAGGTCAAGAATTACGGAGAGTACATAATTTTCATCTTCAAACAACATGAAGTCTTGAGTATTCTCACTATATGCAGTTGGCCCCATTACCTGAACTGCTCCGGAGAGGAAAGGGTTAACTCTATGCCAGAGCATAGAACGTTGAGCTCGAGCTCTGTTTTCAAACCTGTGGCTCTGGTACATCTCAAGTAACCGTCAGATTCTTTACTCCGCCTGACTGTGAAGACGCTCTGGAGATTTCTCCTTCGCTTTGGTATAGTGATTCGTTCGGTTTTTCACAACCATTTCTTCATTTTTTGGCACTCAAATCTCTGTCCGCGGCACAGGTAGTATAGTGTGGTAGATAGTGATAGAAATTGTTTTGTTTGGTTTCTTTCCACTCGGTCCGTTGGGAACCGAAGTGATTGTTTAAATTCTTACTGTTTATCCTACTTTAGTGTGGTCTGGTTCTTTTTCATTCTCAAAAAAATGAGGATTCATTCCGGGTTTTTACACAGCCCTTGAACTGGCTGGTGACCGAAAAGTTTGTATTACTTGGCATAACACCCATTCAGGGTAATTTTATTCATATGGCAATGTCTGAGAAACTCAAAAAGAAAACCGGTCCCACTGGGTTTCAACACTTGTTCCGAGTGTGGGGAGGGTTTTGCTAAAGCTGATCCCCACCTAACATGTTTATTGTCTGGGGTTTGACCACCTCAAATCAGACTGCCAAATTTGTGCAAATTTCCCTAAGGACACTATAGAAAAAGGATTAGCTCGGCTTAGGGAAAGAGAGGCCGAGAAGTCCACTAATGCGGATGGCCAGCCCGGTTTGGTTCCGACCGAACCTGAGGAGGTGCCTGCTGACACGGGCGATACCTCCTCTGGCAAAAGGAAATCTGATTGTGAGGTATCTGTTCCTTCAAAATGAAAAAAGAAATCGTCTGGTTCGGATCCAGACCCTCAGATCCCAACCGCAGAAGAGATTGCCAGGGCTATTAATATAGTCCAATCACTCTGTACGGTTCTGACTGAACCGACACTGCCTGGCAGGCGATCGGTTCGGTCGGTTCCAACCCCTTCAGAATATGAACCGGAAGAGTATTATGAGTTGGTTTGGGAGGATGATCCTGAGGGAGACTATGAAGATGAAGATACATTTGGAGGCCTAGATGAGCCAGTAGAGCCTGATATCTCCCCAGACAGGCCCTCCCAGACTTCGAGTCCCTTCACACTTTTTATTTTATAAAAAGCTGGCAGAAACCCTCCAGCTACCAGCAGTGGAATCTGTGGATGAGGCAGAAGAACCTTACTTTGTGGAGATGATGGATGTCCCAGAGTCTAAGAGATTGTCTGTTCCCCTACATACGTCTTTGGGAAAACCAAAAACATTTTTACAGATGCCATCTTCCATACCTCCTGTGGGTAAGAGAATGGATAAGAGGTATACTTTGTCAGGCCCTGGTACAGATTTTCTTTATTCTCATTGCAGCCATGATAGGGTAGTGCAGGCTGCAGCCTGTGACAAGGCTAACATCCCCTTGGCTTCACACACCCCAGATAAGGATTCCAGGAAGGTGGATGCCATGGCAAAGAAGCAGTATTTTGCATCTTCTTTGGGACTCAGGCAGGCTTCTTATATGGCTTATGTTGCTAGGTACCAGAAGTCCAGGTGGGATACAGTTTTGGAGCTAGCTAAGAATGCCTCTCCCCAGCTGGCCAAAGAGCTGGAGCAGGTGGCTGCGGATGGTATAGAGGCATCCAAAGTTCAATACCATGCTGCTTTTGACTCCAACGATGTGGCATCAAGAGTCATGGCTACATCTGTCTCCTTACGGAGGTTTGCTTGGCTCAGATGTACTAGCCTGTCACAGGATACCCAGGCTAAGGCTATGGATTTTTCTGTCACTGACAATTCTCTGTTTGGGGAGCAAACGGAGACATTCATGAAAAAGATGGATGAATATAGGACCACCTACAAGAGAGCAGTGGCCAAGGAAAGGCAAGCCACTCCACAAAAGCAGAAGTCTAGGACTGGCAGGGGCAGCCCTTTTCACAGGCTTTTTTACCAAGCCCATGCTTCCTCTTCTTTCCAGCAGAGGTGGTTCTTTAGAGGGAGATGAGCTGGGCTGTATCCTCTTCTCAGACTAGAGCTCCTGCCAGACAAACACCCTGATGTCAGTCTGGATCGCCTCCCCAATTCCAGTAGGGGGCAGGCTGGCTTACTTCTTCCAGGCTTGGAAGTCTATCACTTCAGACAAATGGGTCCTGAAGTAGTAAGCCGGGGTCTTGCTCTCAGCTTCAAAAGATTCCCCAGAATGAGAGCCAAGTCTTTTACACCTGCAACACCCCTGGAAACAGTTGTCTTAGAGGCAGAGGTTTCTTTCCTACTGTCTCTAAAAACTGTGGAGAAGGTTCCTCTACAGCACAGAGGGAAAGGGCTATACTCAAGGTAGTTCCTTACCCCAAAAAAGACACTGGACTGGCGACCCATACTAGGCCTGAGATAGCTGAACAAACATATCACAAAGTCAAAATTCAAAATGGTGACTCGGAATAATACTTCCTTCTCTAAGGCCAGGAGACTGGTTAGCTTCCCTGGATCTCAAGGATGCCTGTTTCCACATTCCTATCAGATGCTCCCACAGGAAGTACCTTAGGCTCGAGTTGCCATCAGGTCATTATCAGTTCAGAACAATGCTCTTTGGCTTGTCATCTGCTTCAAGGGTATTCACAAAATGTCTAAGAGTAGTAGTGGCCTTCCTCAGAAGGCAGGAAATCTCGGTGTTTCCTTAGCCAAATGACTGGCTTATTGTAAGTCAGTCCTCAGACCAAGTCAGGGTACCAGGGGTTTCTGGCTTCTCTAGGATTGATTCGCAACTTACCCAAGTCAGTTCTAGAATTGGTGCAACTCCTTACTTTTATAGGAGTCGATATGAATACTGTTCAGGCAAAGGCCTTCCTCCCTTACTCAAGGGTAAAGGCCCTTACAGATCTGGCTTCCTCTTTTCGACTACTAGCGTCTCGTCCAGCCAGACAGTTTATCCAGCTTTTAGGTCACATGGCAGCCTCCACAGCAGTGGTTCAGGGAGCCAGGTTCCAGATGAGGGGCATTCAGTTCCATTTAAGGTCCTTTTGGAATCAGAGGAAGGACTCTCTCACCAAGCGGATTCCAGTGACTCAGACTCTTGTCCAGGCCCTCCAGTGATGGTTGGAGGAGGACCATCTCAGACAGGGTGTCCCATTCTTCAGTCAAGCACCCTCAGTGGTCCTTACCACAGATGCTTCTCTTCTAGGATGGGGAGCCCACCTGGGGGATCTCACTGCACAGGGCACTTGGTCACAGCAGGAGTCTCTACTTCATATCAATCTTCTGGAGCTCAGAGCTGTGTGCATCACCCTTCAGGCTTTTTCATAGTCAAAGGGAAGGTGGTGCAGATCAGGACAGATACCACCACCACCACCACTGTGTGGTACATAAAAAAGCAAAGGGGCACTTGGTCCACAGCTTTGTGCACGGAAGCCATGAAGTATGGTCACTGGCTCATTCTTGTCAGACTTCACTGATAACAGTACATCTTCCAGGGAAGGACAATGTTCTGGCAGATGCCTTAAGCAGGATATCCCAGGGTCGCCACGAGTGGTCCCTGAACTCTCATGTACTCCAGGTAATTTTCAAGAGATGGGGTACTTCAGAGATGGATCTCTTTGCAGCCCCAGACAGTCGTCATCTTTCTCTGTTCTGCTGCAGACCCCCACTCCTGGGGACTGTTCCTTTAGATGCTGTCCTGTTAGATTGAACAAACAGGTTTCTTTATGCCTTTCCTCCTTTTCCACTGATCTTCAGAGTTCTGATCAATATCAGGTCTCAACCCTACACAGTGATTCTGGTGGCTCCGGACTGGGCCAGGCAACCATGGTATCCCGTTACTGTCTCTGGCAGTGTCAGATCTTACTTCGAGAAACAGCTCTTACAGCAGGTTACACCATTAGGACTGAAGCCGGCAGGCGCCAGGACCCCACAGAAATTTTCTAGCTAGCAGTATTCAGTGGGGACCACCTCTGTCGGTCCCGCCCCCGATGTCGGGTGTAGTACATGAGGAAGCGGTCCCCCCATAATCTTCAGTTCTTTTCCCGCCGTCGACTTGCCAGCATCGGCCTCTTGGTCTCCTTTCTAGCGTACAACGACTACTGAACTACCGAATAATTTCAGACCTTTTTGGCTGTGCTCAACTGATGTCCTCTCCAACTCCATCTCTAGAGGGTCACTTTTCAAAATGTGCCTGCGGCAAACAGATACCCTTCGAGGATCCCCATTCATCCTGCATGTGTTGCCTAGGCCCGGACCACGACACCAAGGCCTGCATCTTTTGCCAGGGTTGTAACAGCCACACCAGGATCCGCTGTCAGAAGGCACTTCAAGCATTTCTCTTGGAAGAAAAGCTTAAAAGTATGGACCAGAAACCTTCCTCCCAGGGAGAATTTTCAACTAAATCCCACAAACACTGGGACAAGCAACGGGAGAAGGTGAGGTCTAGGTCTCCTACTCGGGCCTAGGACTCCCGCAGCTCCGGCTCAAGATCGGACCACTCTCCTTCCAGGGCTCGGTCGCAGCCTCCCCCAGTCAAGGTCAGGTCTTCCAGCGGTTCTTCATCGCTCCAGCCTCTGAAAACTTCGAGGCCCTCGGCTTCATCAACACCCTCCAAGGCCTCTTCAAAGTCGGGTGAGCGCCACAAATCTTCATCCTCCCGCCGGGACACTGACTCCAGGTCGGTCTCCCAACCACCCAGAGGTCCTGATCCAGCGCCCAGGAAAACTTAAGGACCTGACGTCCCTCAAACGGAAGTCAGCCAAGCACTCTAACTCAGCCCGGCGCTCACAGGAGCAGACAACACCAGCTAGACACCCATCGCCGGCCAGGCGTTCGCCAGGTCTGAAGACGCCGCCAGGGGACCGTGTCCGCTACCCCAGAGCGGAAGACCAAGATTTCATGCGCCGGGCAGACGCCGGGTCGAGGGATTCTACAGGAGGACGCCACAGCCCGAAGACCAGGCGGGCGACACCGAGGATGCCAGGCTCCCACAAGAACCCTCCCCGGAGCGGGAGACCCCCAGGGACCTGACACCCGACTCCGGCAACAGGCCACTGGCGCCAGGCCCGTCGTTGGGTATGAACCTTGCATAGGTAAAGGAGCTCTTTACCTTTTGGTGGGACACCATCAAGAAAGATGTGATCCCCGCACGTCCTCCTCCTACTACTCCTCCTCCTCCTCCTACTCCTTCACCGCCTACACCCCCATCTCCTCCTAAGGGGCCAGTAGGACGACTTCCATCCCACAAGGAGCAGATTCTACCTCCTAGGGGTAGATCTACTGACAGGAGAAAGCCTCCCTCCAGATCTCCCTCAGGGTCACCCAGCCCCAGACGACACCGGTACACTCCGGGGGAGGATGCAAGGTCGGATACTTCAGAGTACTCCAGATCACCTTCTCCACTCAGCATCCCCTCTCCTGACCGACACGATCTCCCCAGGTCTCCTCCGGATGATCCCTCTGTCACCGAGATCATGAGGCACATCCAGGACAACATGGGATGGGATGCTGAGGAGCTTGACCCCGAATGACAACGCCTTGCACGCTACCTTCGGCAAAAAGACCCGAAGCCTGTGGTAGTGCCACCCTTGGTGGACACCTTCGTGGACGTCACCAAGGCTGCGTGGAAATGTCCGCATTCCACTCCCGCGGTGCCGAAGAAGGCTGACCGCCTGTACAAGGCCCCTAGGGAGGACCAGTATTTGGCGACCCAACCTCAGGCAGATTCCCTGCTCATCACTGCTTCACATGACCGGTCTCAGAGACCACAGCATATGAGCACTCAGCCACCGGACCAGGAATCCAAGCAATTGGATGCCCTTGGGAGGCCACGTATGTGGCTGCTACTTGTGCCATCAGGTCACTGAACTGTCTTACCCATATGATTCAGTTCCCGAACGCCCTGTGGGAACAGGCGAGGACCTGGTTGAAAAGCTTCCCGATGGTGACCAGAAAATGGAGCTCCTAAACCTCCTCCGCACCGGGTCAGATGTGGGGACCCAGGTGCTCAGAGCCACATATGATTTTGCGGACTCTTCGGCCAGAGCTGCAGCCTCAGGCGTTTGTCTCCGGAGACACTCTTGGCTCCATGTCTCCGGATTTACCCCGGACGTACAGAAAAACATTCTAGACGTCCCATATAACGGAGAGGTGCTATTTGGTGAAGCCTCCAAGAAGGTTATCACCAAGCTCCAAGACGCAGGGAAGGCAGTCCGATCTGTACAAGCCATGTACAGATCTAGGCCTAGTTCCTTTCGCAGGAACCAGAGCCGTTTTCATGGCCAGCTACAAAGGCAGCAGCAACGTTCTGGCCAGCAGCAGAGGGGCACTTTCTTGCACAAGGCCCAGGCCAAGTCATCCCCAGGCAGAGGCCAGCACTACCCAGTCAGCCCAGCCCGCAGGGACGAACGCTGCCACAGCATGACTCCTTCCTGGCCCCCAACCCTCCTCAGGATCAACAGGCAAAGAAAGTCGGGGGTCGCATTGCACACCACCTTTCAGGGTGGCAGTCTATCACCACTAACAGATGGGTTCTACAGTTGGTCAAAAATGGCCATTACATAGAGTTCATAGACAACCCACCTACAAGACCTCCCCTGCTTTCCCATTATTCGGGGTCAGCATGCCCTGCTCATACAGCAGGAAGTGCTTGCACTACTGGAAAAAGAAGCTTTAGAGCACATACCAAGGAACCAGAGAGGACTAGGGTACTATTCTCACTTCTTCCTGGTTCCAAAGAAAACAGGGGACCTCCATCCAATACTGGACCTCAGCGATCTCAATCTTTCGGTCGCTTACAAGCGCTTCCGCATGGTGACCCTTCCGGGCCTGATTCCCATGCTGAAGCAGGATGCATTTCTTGCGTCCCTGGATATGCAGGACGCTTATCTGCATATTCCTATCGCTCAGGCGCACAGGAGGTTCCTGCGCTTTGAGTTTCAGGGCCGCCATTATCAGTTCCGGGCTCTTCCCCTCGGGCTGTCATCGGCACCTCGGGTATTCACGAAGTGCATGGCGGTCGTAGCCGCGTCTCTGAGGAGACAGGGCCACTACGTGTTCCCCCTACCTGGACGACTGGCTTCTCATGGCGCCCTCACGTGAGGCCTTGATGTCTGCCATTCACTGCACCCAGTCTCTGTTCGAGACTTTGGGCATTCTCATCAATTACGAGAAGTCATGCCTGGTTCCGTCCCAGATGCTGCAATTCATTGGAGCAGTTCTGGACACCGTCCAAGGAAAAGCTTTCCTTCTCACGGACAGAGCGGAACACATCAGATCCCTCATCAGGGAATTGTCAGCGAAGAAGACCGTCCCAGCTAGACTGGTCCTTTGCCTGCTCGGACACATGGCTGTGGCCATTGCAACAGTCCCACTAGCCCGTCTCCACATGCGGGTAACCTAGTGGATGTTACAGGTACAATGGGACCAAAGGCAAGACCATCTGCAGCATCCAGTCCGAATCACGAAGACCATAATTCGAGATTGGCAATGGTGGCTACATTCAGGGAACCTCTTGGCAGGAGTCCCCTTCACAGTGCCGTCCCCGACTGTGACACTCTCCACAGACGCCTCAGGGCTCGGGTGGGGAGCACACCTCGATGGTGTTCGGTCTCAGGGCCTGTGGACAGTCCAAGAGTCTCATCTCCACATAAATATACTGGAAATGAGGGCAGTTCTTTACGCCCTGCAGGCCTTCCAGTCAGAGATTCCACCGGGTATGCTTCTGTTACAAACAGACAATTCCGCGGTGATTTATTACCTCAACAAACAAGGAGGCACCCACTCCTACCCGCTTTGCCGGGAGGCCATGAGAGTGTGGGATTGGGTCTTGCAACACTGCGCAAACCTTATTGCAGTTCATGTTCCATGAGTGGACAACATCATTGCAGACAGCCTGAGCCACACTCAGGCCGGAGTCCACGAATGGGAACTACTCCAGGAGGTGACGGAAGATCTGTTTCGCAGATGGGGTACTCCAGAGATAGACCTCTTCGCGTCCCCATACAATGCAAAACTGCCCAATTTTTTCTCGCTAGATCCAGGGCCTGGTGTTTTCTGGTGAGACGCGATGTCCCTCTCCTGGGTGGGCAGATTCCTTTATGCCTTTCCTCCTTTCCTGTTGATCCAGACAGTTCTTTTAAAACTCTGCAGGGAGCAAGCGACGCTCATTCTGATCGCACCCTTCTGGCCCAGGCAGATATGGTTCCCTCTCTTGCATCAGCTATCCCGGGAACCTTCAGTGCCTTTGCCAATCAGTTCTTATTTACTGTCTCAGGAGGTGGGTTCCTTAGTCCATCCGGATCTACGTTCCCTGAACCTGCATGCTTGGCTCCTAGAGACATAGCCATGATGCGATAAGGGGTCTCGCAAGAAGTGGCAGATGTGCTTACTGCTGCTAGAAAACCGGCTACCCAAGCGACCTATGCCATGAAGTGGCGCAGGTTCTGCTTATGGGCTCAAGCGCGCGGGGTTTCGCCTTTGGACTGTCCAGAGAAGCTGGTACTGGACTACCCACTATCCCTTTTCCACTCCGGTCTGGCTTACTCCTCGATTAAAGTGCACCTTTGTGCGATTTCAGCCTACCATGCACCCGTGGGCCAATGCACTGTAGCCCAGCTAGACACGACACGTGCCTTTTTGAGGGGCGTCCTCCACCTTAGGTCCCCGATCAAGGATCCAGTCCCTCCATGGGACTTCCCTTCGTCCTGGAGCAGCTCACGCTGCCACCTTTTGAACCAGCCGAGGATTGCGAGCTATGTTTTCTCTCTTGGAAAACATTGTTTTTAGTTGCAGTTACTTCTGTCAGAAGGATTTCTGAAATGCACGCACTTATGTGCAAAGAGCCTTATTTGGTTTTCCACCAGGACGGTATCCCTAAGGACTAATCCTAAATTTCTGTCTAAGGTGGTCTCAGCTCTCACCCTTAATCAGGACATCGATCTACCAGTGTATTTTCCGAAATACTCTAATCGAGGAGAAGCTCTTCTGCACACCCTTGATATGCATAGGTGCCTCAGATACTACCTGACCAGAACCAGACACCGAAAGTCAGACCATCTTTTCGTCTCCTTTGCCCATAGGATGAAGGGAGCTCCTGTTTCAAAGCGGTCGATGTCTAGGTGGCCTATCCAGCGCATTACGTTCTGTTACCAGAAGTGCAATAAACCCTTGCCGGGCGCGGTTAAGGGTCATTCCATCAGAGGGGTGGCTACCTCTTTTGCGGCTCTAAAGAACGTTTCCACCTCAGCTATTTGCGCTGCAGCTACTTGGAGCTCCATGCATACCTTTATTAGGCATTACAGCCTGGACATTGCATTGAGGTGAAGAGCAGGGTTCGGTCTAGCAGTCCTTCAAGGACTTCTGTCCTAGGCTCACGGTATCTCGAGGATTCTACTTTTCCTCCTCCCGATGGTGCATGATTGCCATTACTGCTTGGAAATCAGTCCTAATGGTGTAACCTCTGCTGCAAGAGCTGTTTCTCGTAGTAAGATAGTACAGTTACTTAAGAACTTATCGTAACAATAGATCTTTGAGAACAGCTCTTGCAGCAGGTACTTTCCCTCCCACCATCCCTGCTGGAGGCAGGTCGTAGTCAAGCATCCATCTCCTAGGATGGGACATTTACTGTTGCCTTGTTTGCCACCTGATGGTGGATCCTCTGTCTCCCCTTCTGATGTTATCCAGCGGCCGGGAGTCTCCGGCGGGAGAACTGAGGATTATGGGGGGACCGCCTCCTTATGTACTACGCCCAACGTCGGGGGCAGGACCGATGTCTGAGGCGGCCCCCCGCTGAATACTGCTAGCTAGAAAATTTCCGTGAGGTCCTGGCGCCTGCCGGCTTCAGTCCTAATGGTGTAACCTGCTGCAAGAGCTGTTCTCGAAGATCTACTGTTACGGTAAGTTTTTACATAAATGTACTTTCCCCTTGTCTTACCCAGGAGGCACAACCTCCTGACCTCATCCCAGGGGAGAACTTGGTACCCCAATCCTCAGACTCGAGGCTTGGCTCTTGAAGAGTTAGAATATGCTGGCCTGCACCTCTCTCAAGGGGTGATGGATATCCTTAAGGTTTTTAGGAAACCTTCCACCAGAAAAACCTACAATTCCAAATGGAAAAGGTTCAGTATCTGGTGTTCTCAGAGAGATATACAGCCAGATTCTGCAGGTATTTCTACAGCTCTGGATTATCTGGTTCATCTTAATGGGTTAGGTCTTAGGCCTGCTACCTTCAAAGTTAATCTGGCAGCGGTCTCTGCCTTCCTTTCTGCAGGGACGGGATCTTCCCTTGCATTTCATCCGTTTTTTTTTTTTTAGTTTTTCAAAGGTCTAGCTTATATTAACCCTTCCTTCAGGGAGCCTGCTCCCGCTTGGGACTTGAATATTTGTATTGCACAACTTATGCAACCCCCCTTCGAACCCTTGTCCTCAGCTGAGCTGAAGTACTTGACTTGAAATACTGTGTACCTGGTAGCTATCACTTCTGCCAGGAGAATCGGTGAATTGCAGGCCTTGTCAGTGGAACCTGACTTCATTTCCTTCCATAGGGATAAGATGGTCCTTAGGACAAATAGAAAATTTCTTTCTAAAGTGGTTTCGGATTTTCATCTAAACCAATCTGTGTCCCTGCCTGTGTTTTTCACTGACCATTCTTCTTCTGGGGAAAGAAGATTGCATAGTCTGGATGTGAAAAGGGCTCTTCGTTATTATACAGAGCATACTAAGGCCCATTGGAATGATTGTCTTCAATTATTTCTCACTTATGGGGAAGTGGGAAAATGTAGACTTGCTACTAAAAGAACTATTGCCAGGTGGATTGTTTCCTGTGTTCAAGTTCAAGTTTATTGCAGGAAAACTCCGTTGAGCAAGCTCATTCACAAGGAGATCCTGAGACATTTACACATACGTATCATGATTACTCATTCACAAAAAGGTCCTAAGACATTTACATATCATTATTACTCATTCACAATGAGGTCCTGAGACATTTACACATACATATCGTTGTTACATAGGAGCAATTGTATATAGATAAGCACAGTGAATTCATATCGTCCAAGAGTTATACAACTTGGTGATCTACCTAGTAGCTACAATATAGCAGCGCAGGGTCCAGGTGAGTCGTATCTTATGTCAAGTGGAGAGAAGAATAAAAAGGAAAACTTGTACCAGGTAGGCAATTACATTCCGGTTAATGGAGTAGAAGGGGAGTCGGCACACAAAAGCTTGGCTTGGAGTTAGAAGGAGGCCTAGTAGCACCTGCAGATGTCTTTTATTTTAGAGATTGCTAGTGTTTTGTAGAAACTGATTGAGACAGTGCTGGTTAGCTTCAGTATGGATTGTAGTTGATTCCAGATGTTGGGGAGGGCAGATGAGACAGCCCGTCAACCAAGGGAGGTACGAGTCCTAGGAACATCTAATAGGATGTAGTCAGATTTTCTTAGGGAGTAAGCACTATGGGAGATGCGTAGTAGAGATGTTATAGTCCAGCAGTTTGTGCAGAAATATCATGAGGGTCCAGATACCAGCATGGAGCATGCATCTGGTGGCAAGTGAGGTCCAGCCAACCGCTGCATATAAATTGCAATTATGGGTCCTAAAGGTGAAGCTAGTAATGAATCGTAGAGCACGGTGGCAGAGAACATCCAGCTTGGCAAGGCTAGAGGCTGCGGAGGAGATGTACAGTATATAAAATCTCTATAATCCTAGTAGGGGGAGGAAGGTTGCTTGGACAAGCCGTATGTGGGTCGCAAGAGAGAAGAGGGACCTATTTCTAAAAAAGGATCCCAGTCATGCTTTGAGCCTCTTGGATAGGTCCTCAATATGGTCGTTGAAAGATAGCTTGTTGTCTATCCACATGCCTAGGTATTTGAATTTGGGCACAATTTCCAGGGGTTCACCCAGGGAGGTTACTAAAAAGTCCTGCGGTAGGACAGGTAAAGCGCCAAGTGGGAATCATTCATTGGCTTGTTTTTTTTGGCATTTAGGAGAAGTTTGGCTTTGATGAGATTGTTTTCTAACTGATGAAAGTCGGCTTGCAGCACTTCCCTGACTTCAGATAAGGTTGTACCTGAGGTGTATAATACTGTGTCATCTGCAAAGAAGTGTATGCTGGATTTTTTTTGTGTAGGCATTAAGATCATTGATATATAGGGAGAAAAGGATTGGCCTAGGATGGAGCCTTGGGGGACTCCCCTGACAATTGAGAAGGGGCTGATATTAGGCCATCGGCTTTGGCTTTTTGTATACTTCCAGAGAGATAACTGTTGAACCACTGGGCGGTAAGTGGAGTGGCATCTGTTTTGGTAAGGCAGGTAATTAGGAAGTGATGGTCGACAGTATCAAAAGATTTACTAAGGTCCAGAAAGACTGCACCAGTAACCTTCTTGGAATCCATAGCAGTGATCCAGTCATTAGAGACTTTAGCCAGAGCTGAGATGGTACTATGTTTACACCTGAAGCCAGATTGTGTAGGATTTAAGAGTGAGTGCACTTCAAGATGAGTTTTTAGTTGGTTGTAGACCAATTTTTCTAGGGTTTTTGAGAGAACAGGCAGAATGGATATAGGCCTGTAATTGTTTAGATCACAAGGGTCTCTTGATTTGAAGAGAGGAAGAATATGGGCAGATTTCTAGCAGGATGGAACTGTGACAGAGGTAATGGAGAGGTTGAAAATATGGAGGATGGGAGCTGTGAGCTGGGCAAAGCCTAATCGCAGGAAGAATGGCTCAAGGGCATCGTCCCCTGCACTTTTCGTAACATCGAAGCTGAGGAGCAAGTCTTCAGCTTCTTTATAACTAAACAAGTGCAGCTGGAAGGGCTGAGGGGGGAGGGAGGTGGATACGGAGGGTGGGCTAAAATTGCTGTTTGCGCGGCTGGCGTATGGAGAGGAGTCAAATGCTAATCCGGCTGTGGTAAAGTGTTGGTTAAGTTCTGCAAGGATTTGTGATTGGTTTTCCACCACCCTGTCCTTGGTGAGGATCTTAATTGGTATTGAGGGAGCTGCAGGACGGCCTTCAATGGATCTCAGTGTCCTCCAGATTTTTTTGGGGTTCCCTTTGGTCTCTTCTAGGGTGGAGATGTAATAGTTTGCTTTCGTGGCACGTATGTTTTTAACACAGGCATTGCTGGCAGTTCTAAAGACCTGCCAGTCTGCTGGGTTCTTGGTTCACCTGGCTTGTGCCCAAAGCTGGTCTCTAATGGTAAGTGCTGCCTTCAGCTCTGTGCTACACCAGGGATGTGAGGATTTACGTACCCTCACTTCAAGAGGGGCGTACTTGTTTATCAGGATGGAAAGGTTTTCATTAAGGACTGTGACAGCTTCGTCAGTAGATTTGGCCAGATATAGATCTTGCCATTTGATCTTGCCCAGATCAGCTAAGAAGTTTGCTGTATTGAATTTGCGAAAGATCATTTAGTTCTGAGTTTAGATGGCTGGTGAGTTTTGGTTTGTGATCTTATGCATACAATGACACTATGGTCGCTCATGCATTATGGAAAACTGCAGAGTGAGAGATTTTATGGAGGTGCATAGTTAAAATGACATCTAGGAGTGAGCTGTTGGCAGTGTGAGAATTGTTATTCCTTGTGGGCTCAGTGAGCATCTGTGTAAGACCCAAGTTGTCACAGGTCAATTTTAGGCCGTGAGATTTTGCAGTGAGCCAATCCATGTTGAGGTCCCCCAGGATTATTGTTTCCATGTTGGCTGCCGCGGTTAGTGATTTCAGTATGTTAAGGATTTCCATGCCTCCGGTCGGTGGTCTATAGCCACCTATAATAGTGATGCACTCAGCAGAAGGAAGGTGAAGTTTCAGTGACACAATCTCATATACTTTTGGTTTAGATTTACAAAAAATGTCACTAACTTCAAATTTGGTTTTGGTGTAGATGACAACCCCCCACCCCCACCCCCCCAGATTCCCTGTCGGCCCTAAAGAATTTAAAGCCTGGAAGAGTAATTTGAGGGTCAGAGGTAGACTTTTTCAGCCATGATTCGGTAATGATGATCATATTTGGGTTGGTGTGCGCAGCCCAAACTTGAGGTTGATCAAGGTTTTTGATCAGGCTTAGAATGTTAATCAGCATTATTTTCATCCCAGGAGCAGCTGCAAAATCCTATAGGGAGGTGATTTGAGTTGGAGGTCCTGGATTTAGTTATACATTGCCAGAACAGAGAAGGAGGATTAGAATCATTTTCTTAAGGGAAAATATCAAGTAGGAAATGGCTTTTTTCCTTTGGGTCCTTCTTTGGTATGTTGTCCGGCATGTCCGTCTGTACAAGGCATAGGTAACGCTGACTTGACCATTAAGGGCTAACATGGAGAGTGTTCGGATAGACATAGGAGATGGAAGAAGGGCTAAGGGGAAGGTGTTCAAAATAATTTGTATATCCGACAGGTGAGCAGTGGAGGTGCAGTGTGAGGAGACAGTAGAGGTTACAGTAATGGGCTGCAAGACTGTGTAGGCTCCCGTCTCTTCATATAGCAGTGTGGTAGGCGTTATACATTTTGCCAGAATTAGTAGTAAACTGATAAAGCAAGCCATATTGCACAAGAGTGGGTACGGAGATAAATGTGGATTGTGTAGGAGAGCTGAGCAGGTGTCAATCACACTGATACTCTGTTGGTTAAAGAGAGTTGGGGATAGCCAAAGAGGGAAGGCGAGCTTAGAATTAGTATGAAGCGTCAGTGAGTGTCCATACGCAGTGTAACACCGTCTTTGTAAAGAGATCCAATCAAGAGGTATGTAAAGCGAGGGGGCGGAGTAACACTATTTAAAGGAGGCTTGGGAGGGAGTGGGAGAAAATTCAGCCTGTATATAACAGTCCTCCGAGAGGAGTGTGGCTGTAGTTCAAGCCAGAATTCCCTGTTTAAGTCTGTGGGAAAGGTGCTCCAATTGGAATGCAGTGGTATAGCAGGCGGTCCAATCAGAATCCGCCTGTGAGCGCGCTGCACCAATCTGGGATTAACAGTCCAAGGTGGCCATAGCGAAGATCAGCGGGCATACCTTGTTATGGGATCCTTCTTTCTGGTGCTGGCAGTCAGCCACAGGAGGCACAGTGGGTCGGTCGGCGGTCGTAGATACATAGACAGTGTCGGCAGATAAGGGCCTATAGCCCACCCAGTCTGCCCATTTGAGCTTGTAAGTTCAGTTTGTTTTCCTAGAAGTCTGTTGCCCCTTACCCCTGACCTCCAGAATTCCTTTGTCTATCCCATGCATTCTTAAATCCCGTGATTGTTTCAGCCCCCACCACTTCCTCTGGCAGTGTGTTCCACTTGTCCACCACCCGTTCTGTGAAGAAATTCTTCCTCAAGTTTCCTCTGAATCGTCCTCCCTCCAGCTTCATCCCATGCCCTCTAGTCCTGGAACATCTTTTTCGCTTAAAAATAGTGTATTCCTGCACCCTGTTCCTCCCTGTAAATTACTTGTATGTCTCTTATCATATCCCCTCCTCTCCTCCAGGGAGTACATGTTCAGTTCCTTCAGCCTGTCTTCATAGGACGTGTGATGCAATCCATGCACCATCTTTGTTGCCCTCCGACGAACCTTCTCTACCCTGTCTATGTCCTTACGTAGGTATGGTCTCCAGGACTGTACACTGTACTCCAGGTGGGGCCTCACAAGTGTCTTGTATAGTGAAATTATGACCTCCCTTTTCCTGCTGGTGATGCACCTGCCTATGCATCCCAACATCCTATTTGCTTTACCTGCTGCCTTGTCACACTGTTTTCCTACCTTGAGGTCATCAGAGATGATAACCCCAAGATCCCTTTCCTGCTTGGTGCTTGCTATATCCTCACCCCGCAACTGATATATTGTGCCGGGGTTTTTGTGCCCCATATGCATTATCTTGCACTTCTTTGCATTGAATTTCAACTGCCAAACCCCTGACCATTCTTCAAGTTTCTGCAGGTCCTTCTCATTCTGTCTACACCTCTGGTGTGTCTACTCTGTTACAGAGCTTTGTGTCATCAGCGAACAGTGAAATTCTGCCTTCTAGGTCCTGCGCAATGTCACTGATGAAGATGTTGAATAGGACCGGTCCCAGCACTGATCCCTGTGGTACCCCACTGGTCACTCTTCCCTCTGTGGAGTGACAGCCATTTACCACCACCCTCAGTGTCCTGCCACCCAGCCAGTTACCTACCCACCACACTACTGTCCTGCCCACACCCATATTCCCCAGTTTGTGTAATAGTCTTCTATGTGGCACAGTGTCAAAGGCCTTGCTGAAGTCCAGATAGGCCATGTCCACTGCCCTCCCCTGATCCACCTCCCTAGTCACCCAGTCAAAAATTCCAGGTTGGTCTGACATGACCTCCCCTGGTGAAACCATGCTGCCTTGGGTCCTGTAGTCCACTCACCGAGGTGAGGCTGACTGGTCTGTAGTTCCCTGCTTCCTCTTTGTTCCCACTTTTGTATAAGGGACTACATCTGCTGTCCTCCAGTCTTTGGGTACCTCCCTGTTTCTAGTGATCAGCTAAACAGGATAGCCAGAGGTTCAGCCACCACCTCTTAGTTCTTTAAGGACCCTGGGTGCACCCATCTGGCCCCATTGCTTTATCAACTCTTATTACTTCCAGTTCCTTCAGGACCCTTTCTCGTAAAGGACTTGTGTCCATTTCTGCACCATTCTCACCCCTTGTACTCCCTTCAGATCCATTACCCTCCTCTTCCTCAGTAAAGACTGAGCAGAAATACCTGTTCAATATGTCAGCTTTACTGTTGTCATCCTCCACGCAGCCCCATACTCCCCTTCAGTCTCACTATCCCTCCTTTGCCTTTCTTTTTCACTTATGTACCTGTAAAGGTTTTGTCCTCTCTACCCACTGATTTTGCAATGTGTTCTTGTGTCTGAGCTTTGGCTTCCCTTACTGACCTCCTGCCTCCCTTTGCCGCCTGGTACTTCTCCCTATCCCCTCTGCCTGTGTCTTTTGTATTGCCTGAATGCAATCTTTTGCTTTCACTTTCTTTTACCTCTTTGGAAAACCATAATGGTCTCCTCTTCCTTTTCCTCTTGCTAACCTGCTTAATGCATAATTCTGTTGTTCTTGTAATCCCCATTTTAAATACTGCCCACTGTTCCTCAACCCCTGATTCCTGTCCATTCCCTTAATGCCTCTTTCAAGTATCTCCCCATTTTCCCAAAGTCTCCCCCCTAAAATCCAGGATACGTGTTTTTGTGTGGTTTGGTTCTGCTCTTTCTGTGATTTCAAACCACAATGACTGGTGGTCACTGTTCCCCAGGTGCTCCCCCACTGTTACCCCCATCACACTGTCCCTGTTTGTGAGCACAAGGTCCAGTATTGCCTTCTACCGAGTTGGTTCCATGACCAGTTGCTTGAGGAAGGCACCCTGAAGGGAGTCCAGGATAAATCTGCTCCGAGTTGATGCTGCTGCTGGGATGCTCCAGTCCACGTCTGGAATATTGAAGTCTCCAACCAGTACTACCTCACCCTTGTCTGCCATCCTTTGGATGGCTAGCATCAGCTCCCTATCTGTTTCTTCCTCCTGGGCTGGTGGTCTATAGACCACACCTGTGTGGATGAGTGTCCCCATTTTCCTTTCCAGCTTAACCCACAGCATCTCTCCCCCAATTTGTTCCTCCTGGATCCCTGTGGCCCTTATGTAATTTTTCACATACAGTGCCACTCCTCCTCCCTTCCTGCCTGCTCTGTCTCTTCTGAATATGTTGTAGCCAGGTATGGCCATCTCCCAGTCGTGGTTATCATTACACCAGGTTTCAGTGATGGCCACAATGTCCAGGTCTGACTGCACCATGACAGCCTCCAAATCTTCCATCTTGTTGCTAAGGCTCCTAGCATTTGCACACATGGCTTTTCATGATTTGACCTCCCTAGACTGTTTTGCTGTTCTACTCCAGCCCCTTCTTTGGTTGTCCTTTATCCCTGGTTCTCCTTGCTGTCTGCCCTTCTGCTGAATTTTGCCCCTTTTCTGCCTATCCACCTCTTGTGCGCTAATCTCCATCTTTTGCACACTGCTTTGTAGAGATAGCCACTCCTCTGGTTCACTGGTTCCACTGCTAGCTGTAGGGGGTGAGCCAGTAGGTACCCTCCTTGTTGGCCTGCCACCCCCCTTTGCTAGTTTAAATGCTTGTCAATGTAGCATTTAAGCTTATCATTGAGTGCTTGGATTCCCCTCCAGGATGGATGCAGGCCGTCAGGCTTGAACAAACCTCCATCCCGGTCCCCAGTCACCAATGAATCCAAACCCTTCCTCACAGCACCAGTTCTTCAACCATGAGTTAAAGTTCTTGGTGCATGCACTCCTATGCTCTCCCTTGCCTCTCGCAGGTAGTACATCTGAGAAAGTGACAGAAGTAGCTACTTGCTTGAGACCCTCCCCAATTTCCTAAACTCTTCCTGAACTTCCTTTGGCTCCCCATTTGCCAGGTCATTAGTACCTAGGTGGATAATGACATCCAGCTCACCCTCCGTCTTGCCTTCCCAGTGATCCCAGGATCTTCCTTCCATCCCTCCATGCCGTGGCACCTGGTAGGCACCTCACCTCCCTGTCCTTCCCCTCCTGTGTTCCTAGCTGGATCCCTCTTGTGATGGAGTCCCCCACCAGGATTCACTTCTTCCTCCTCTGGGGTCCACTGCTTTCCCTGCTGAGGTCACCTCCTTGGCTAACCTCCACATCCTTTCCTTCCACTTCTCTGGGTACCTCTATTTGGTTGTCCCTGTTTGCCAGTGTGGCATATGAGTTCTTGAGTGGAATAGGATCTGGGATGTGCCTTTGCCTGACCGCTCTAACCCTCCCTGAGCCCACTGTCATCCAAGTGCTCCTCGTTCTCGGCATCCTTTGAGGCAGTTGCATTGGACTAGGTGGTCTCTGGATAGGGGTGATGGTACTCCTGACCCAGTTTACTTCCGCTCCGAGTCTGGCTACCTCATCCCGCAGTCCAGAGAGATGCATGCAGTTAGGGCAGCACCTCAGTGTCCAGAAGGTCTGCCTGAATATGGCTGCCCCACAGCCACTGCATTGCACCACTCCCCACATTATACTGCAATTATACTGCTATTCCACAACTTGTGTGCTACTGAAGCTCGCCTAGTTCCCTTTTTATTAATTTACTGTCCTAAAAATCCTGCCACTGATCCTCAGATAATTTTCTTTTAAAAAAAAAAAAAAAAAAAGAAAGAAAAGAAACCAATAAATAAATGAGTCAAAACACTTGTCGTGCTGAGGGTGGGCTTCTTCCCCCTTATGCCCCTCCTACTTCACACCCCTTACTATACCCTGTGTTTAGCTCCTGTCAATCAGATTTTAACAGGCATGTAATTAAGAGTTGGGAAGGAGGGAGGTGAAAATTTGCAGCAATTAAAGACAGCACTGAAATACACCACCACTACGCTTTAAATTTTCAACAGCCCAAAACAATTCTAAGTAAAGACAACAAAGAAAGTACAGTGTCACTAAAAGCCCACTATCTAAGTTTAAAAAAAAAAATAGCAATTACCAGTTACTCTAAAGCACTGAATGAATATGTTTCCTTCCTTCCCCTTCTGGCTTCTTCTTCGGTTCAAAGCGTCCGCCCGTTTTCTAGGAGCGCCGCTCAGGCGCTGATACCATTTGGCATCATATCTCTCAACCTCCATTCAGTTCTGCTATTCAAAGCTAGGGAAGAGCCTCCCTCAGGCCTGAGGGCTCACTCGACCAGGGGTACAGCTGCCTCCCTGGCAGCTGCTAGGGATATTCCTTTAGTGGAAATTTGTAAAGCAGCCACCTGGAAAACAGTGCACACATTTACCAAGCATTACTCCCTGGACATTCAGATCAGAAGTGATGCTAGGTTTGGCACAGCAGTACTGCAGAGCCTCTTCCCAAAGTAAGGTTCTGTGATTCCCTCCTCCAGGGAGGGAACTGCTTGGTAGTCTGCATATAGTCAGAATACAGCAAGACTTCATGTTGTTTGAGGAAAAAATTACTTACCATAGTAATGTTGTTTCTTCTAATAGAGTGTTGCTGTATTCTGACCTCCCTCCCCTCTCAGAACCTAGTTTTTGGCATGTGGGTGGGCAGGTACAGTGTTGCACCCCAGAGGTGTACCTTTCATACCCTGCCTGGCTAGGTGGGTATTTTTCTGATTTTTGTTATTATTGTATTATTAGTATTATCACTGTCTACTTAAGGTTCTTCTTAGGTTGTTGACTTGAGTCTTATGGACCCAAGTATTTATTGCCTATGGCTTAAAATTTTTCACAATTTCTATAACTATTAGTTAGTTTAGTGCTCGTAAGAATCTGATGGTTTCTTGAGATGTACCAGAGACAGAGGTTTGAAAACCAATCTCAACCCTCTATGCTCTGGCATAGAGTTAACCCTTTCCTCTCCAGAGCGGTTCAGGTGCTGGGGCTAACTGCATATAGTTAGAGTTCAGCAAGACTCCATTAGAAGAAACAACGTTACTATGGTAAGTAATTTTTTTCTTTTGGTGGCCGTCACCTCTGTGCGAAGGGTCTCTGAAATACTTGCTCTGATCACAGACACCCCCGTATACTGTCTTCCACAAAGACAAGATGGTTCTTCGCATGTGCCCCAAGTTTTTGCCTAAAGTGGTCTCGGCGTTTCATCTGACTGAACCACTGGTGCTACCCACGTACTTCTCCAACTTCCAGAATGAAGGAGAGCGCACACTCCATTCTCTAGACATTAAACAAGATCTCAGGTTCTACATTGATAGGACCAGGGACACCCATGAAAATCCAATCAGTTCTTCATCTCTTATACCCTGAACCGGCTGGGCCAGCTAGTTACGTTCCAATGCATCTCCACATAGATTGTCAGTTGCCTTCAAAAGAGTTATTCCATGGCACAGATCAAACTGGAAGGGCTAGTTTGTGACCATTCCACCAGAGTGATGGCTACCTCTTTGGCAGAGATCCACTCTGTTCCCATAGCTCAGATTTGCAGAGCTGCTACCTGGAGCACAGTGCCCAGTTTTGTTAAGCACTGTGCCCTGGATGCCCATGCCAGGCAGCATGCCTTTTTTGGCAGGACAATCCTGAATGGACTCTTGTCCTGAGTGAGCTCCGGTTCCTGCCGCCCTGCCCGGGGGATTTTATTGGTTGAGCTTGGTACTCAGCCCATCAGTGATGAAGATATAGTCCAGGAAGATATAAAAACTACGTACTCACCGTAATTGTTGATCTCCTGGACATCTTCACCATTGATTCACACACCCACCCACCATCCCCCAGGCTCACTCTTCTCTCTTGTTGGTCTTCTCCCCCCCCATTTAGGTTGTCTGTGAAGACACCATTCTTGCTGTTGGCCCTTCTTAATGGGTCTCTAGGGCTATTTTATGCCGTTGTTAGGTTAGGTGTTTACTTAGTTAAATTACGCTGCACCTCCTCGGTAAAAAAATATACTGAGGCGGTTGGGGGCCATTGCTGAGATAGGCTATACAGCACGAGACTAGCTCTCGCGGTGCCGGGCATGTGTGCAGCTTACCTCGGTGTTGGCCTCCTGAAGATTTTTGGCTCCCTCAAGGTCCTAGTGCCTCCGTCTGAGAACCCATTAGTATGAATCTGAATCAGTGGTGAAGATGTCTAAGAAGATCAACAGTTACGGTGAGTGCGTAATTTTTATTTCTAGAGACGTGGACACAGTTCACTTATCCACACATTGGCAGTCTACCTTTGAGAGCTAATTTGCTGGACTGTCTTTAAGAGAAGCTCCTCCTACCACCCGGGTGGTATATCCCTCGGCTTCACCCCATGACGTCCAGTCTTCCTTTTCCACTGTAAGAGTCTGGTCTCCTCTTTCGCAGCTCTACATGCAGTGTAGGCTCAAACTTTTAAGGGTGCCATTTAACTAACTTTACTTCTGCTTCCACAGATTGATATTTGGATATATTCCATGGTTTCGTTTCCTTCTCAGATGCTGATGATGGACCATGGGGATTCTGAGCTGGCTCCCAGCTTCAAGTGCTGCACCCAGTGCAATCAGAAAATATGGACGGATCCACACATGTCGTGCATGTACTGCCTGTGATCTGTGCCAGGCTATGCTTCCCACTTCACTCGAAGACTGCTGTGCTCATCTTCTTAGCCAATCGACCGGCCAAACCGGACCCTCTGATGAAGTCCAAGCAAGCACATAAGGCGGTCCTCATGTCTGCAAGTTCCAGGGCCCATCTGGCAGCTGGGAAAGAGGGGATGGCTTAGGCCGCAGCAGTCACCTTGTCGGTCTCTGTGCTGCTCCAGTTGGGGCCATTGTCATCCCAGTTTTCTCAGGTAATTTCCGTGAGATGTGCAAGACCCTTCAGACCTGCGGGGAGAGCCCTGCCTACCACAGTAAGGTGAAGAAATCGAAGTCCCACCATCAAGTGTGAGAACTGGTAAGGGCATGCTCATCCCTCTTTCTTGAGTCCCCCAACCAGTCGATGGGTGTCAGGCATTCGGCTTCAGCTGAATGTCCCTTGGTTGAGGACAGGCTGCTAGTTCAGTGGTGCCCCTTCAAGCTTGTTGGGCTCGACACAGATTGAACAGGCGGTCGAGATTTTTCTTGACCTTGTCGACCTGTTGTCGGAGGGGATCGAAGATGATTCGATCTCTGGGACTCCGTCCTATCTGGCCTCACACAAGAGGGCCAGGAGCAGTCGTCAAACTTGGCTGTTTCCACTCAGGAGTTGCTTCCCTTTGGGGTCAAATGGTTAAACCCTGTTCAGATAGTCCATGCTGCTCCTCCAGCCACATCTCCTTGGTATTGTTGACCCTGTCGACACTTACTGAGGGATTCCTCATGCTCTCTGTCTTGCTCGACTGGAAGGCATCACCGTCGGCACTCTTCTTCCTTTTTATTCTCAGATGATGAGAGGCTCTGTCGGCGTATGTGGTGATGGTGCTACGAAGAGTTCCTTTGGCAGCAGTGGGCCTTGATTGGACAAGGTAGGGCTTTACCCCTCAACCCCTGTAGTCACTTTGTCGACATCAGTTCAGCCCGGACCGGTCCTGCTGAGACGGCTGTCCATGACATGAGTCTCCCCACCGATCCAGGTGGAGCCACCTTCACGACGGCCCTTGCAGGGTGCCCCCTTTAAGGACTCCTGTCTGGTTACCGGCTTGCCAGACTGATTGTTGGTGGAGATCATGCACTCTGGATGAGTCCCAAGTGGCGCATGGCAGCCAACAGCTGAGGGCCGTGTTAAAAGATTCTTCAGATGACTTCAGTGGGTCCTTGGTGCAGTCTTCGAGGGATCGTGCTTTTGACTGTGATTCAGCTGAAGAGTTGACTACTGACCATGGGTCGGTGTCCATTAGGGCTCTTCTCAGCCTAATTTCTGAATCCATGGACGTTCCCTTGGGAGCCAGTCCAGAAAAGGGCTAAATGCCTCTTTACTGAGATCCTGGATAAGGACAAATCCCTTGGGATTGCCTTCCCAGTGGCCAAGGCCATCTTGGGACCAGCACTGAAGCTTTGGCAGCACCCAGTTTCCTGCCTGGTACCCTCTATCCATATGGTCCACAAGTATGAGGTCCCTCTCGGCACCTTGTCCGTATTTTCGCACCACTCCTCAGCCGAGAGTCTTCTCGCAGACTCTGTCATCAGTAAGTCTGGTAATACTGGGGACATGGAAAAGACCCCTGGCAAGGAGTCCAAAAGGCTTGACCATGCCGCGAAGCAGGTCTGTGCTGTGTCCTCCCTTGGTGTCCATCAGGCGAGCTGTGCCCTGATCATAGCCCACTTTGATCACTCCCTTATGGAAGTCCTAGATCATATCCTCCCATATCTCCTTGCTGAAAGGCAGCTGGCAGTAAAAGTGGTCTGAGACCAGGGTCAAGCGCTAACTAAACACCAGTTTCAGACAGCGTTGTATGTGGGCGATTCCTGAACTCATGTTATGGCAACGGCCATCACAATATGTTGCAGGGCCTGGCTGAGGATTTCCAGCTTTATGGCAGACTCCCAGCACAACTTGGCCGATGTTCCCTTCCTGGGCACCAACCTCTTTGGCCCTGGGGTGGAGGGCCATCTCACCAGGACTGACAAATCCATTGCCACCCTGGATTCTGTGACCTCCTAGACAGCAGCAGCTCAAGCAGGGTTCTTTGCAGGTTGGCACCTCAAGACTAAGTTTCCTGGTCAGGCCCCAAAAAAGGTGGGGACAGGGGTAGTGGTGCTCTTCCGGCAGCAGCAGCTGGTGCCCCCTCCAAAGCTGCTCACCTGGAGGTTATATACCTCCCACCCATCCAGTCCCTGTCCCAGCTCCCCGTGGGGGGTTGGCTGCACCACTTCTGGTATGCCCAGTCCGTAATTACCTCAGACAAGTGGGTCCTAGAGGTGGTGGGCAGAAAGTTGCCTTTCAACTTCGAGGCTCTTCTGCCTTACTGACCTCATGTGCCATGGGAGTTTGTGGTGTCATATGATGCACTGTCCACCCTCAGGGAGGCTATTGCTCAGCTTCTAGAAGGAGGAGTCATAGACCGTGTTCCAGACTCCATGGCAGCTCAGGGCTTCATGTCCAGGTACTTTCTGGTCCATAAATGGATCGGGGTGGCACCCCATACTGGGTCTCCATGATCTGAATCAGTTTCTGAGGACGTGCAAGTTCAGGATGTTCACGCTGAACCAGATAATACCATCTCTGGAGCAGGACATGTGGTTCTGCTCCCTGAACTCCCAGTACACCTTCTGCCACATTACTGTCCATCCATCGTACTGGCAGTACCTTTGGTTCCACGCAGAAGGTATTCTTTTCCAGTTCCAGGTTATGCCGTTTGGCCTTTCCTCAGCACCCAGAGTCTTCACCAAGTGCATGGCAGTGGTGGCAGCATTCTTACGACACTAAGAGGGTCGGGTATACCCGTGCCTGGAAGACTGGCTAATAGCTGGGCCATCCAAGAAGGCAGTGAGGTGGTCCAGGGACCTGGCCCTCCAGACTTGCAGAGACTTGAGCCTTGTGGTCAATCTGACCAAGTCCGAGCTGAACCCCTAGCAGGTGATTCACTTCATCAGGGCAGAGCTTGACTCCCTCTGGGCCAAGGCCTGACTCCATGCAGACTAGAAATTGTATCTTATCTCTTTTGCCTGATCATATCAGGTTAGGCACTTGTACCCTGTCTGTGACTTCCTGCAGCTGCTGGGGTACATGGTATCCTGCACCAGCATGGTCCAATGGGCCTAACTGGCAGATGCATCACTTTCAGTGGAAACAGTGGTCCCATTGGCTAGGTCACTTGGACAGGCCGGTCTCGGTGACCCAGCCGATGTGAGATGCCATCCGGTGGTGGCTTATCCCAGAACATCTGGGGGAAGGAGTCCTGTTTGTCTTTCCAGAGCCGACAGTCACTTTGACAACAGATGCATCTCTGGTGGGATGGGGAGCACACCTGGGGGCCTCTGGACCCCAGGAAGTCCCATGACCACATCAGCCTGCTGGAGTTCCAGGCAGTGAAATTTGCTCTCATGGAATTTGCTCCTTTTGTCCAGGGTCAGGTTGTGCAAGTCCAGATGGACAGCACCACAACCATGTTCTACCTGAAGAAGCAAGGCGGCACGCACTCCCTTCCTCTTGTGTCGAGAGGCTCTCAACACCTGGACCCTCATGCGCAGCTTGAGTGCAGATCTCCTGGCGATTAATGTCACAGGAGCTAACAGCCAGCAGGCGGATGCCCTCAGCTGTGTGTGTGAGACGTTGCTCGAGTGATTTCTGTATAAGAGGTGGTGAACTATCTGTTCTAGGATCGTAGATATGTTGTTCATCCGCATTTTTTGGCATGTCCCTTTCCCTTTGATTGCCGGAAGGTCTTCAAGCTGGCTCCTCCCACCTACCCGGGTGGTATATCCCTCGGCTCCGCCCCATGACGCCAGATCTTTCTTTCTGCTGGAAGATTCAGGTTGCCTCCTTTGTGCTCCCATATTTTGTAGGCCCTGGCTTAAAAACCTTCAAGTTATTCCGAAAATTCGTCTAGTTCACATTAGCAATCACGACTGTTTCTCTTCGATTATGGAATACAAGTCTTCCCCCGGATTTCGATGCTGTTCGTGTGGCCAGAAGATGTCACGCACCGATCCCCACACTGCGTGCGTCTATTGCTTGGGTGTCGAACATGACACCTCAAACTGCGATTTTTGTTTTGCATTTCACCCTAATGTCCTCGATGACCATCTCGCGTGCCTGAAGTTGTGGAGGCCGGAAAAACAGAATTCTCCGGTGAAATCAAAGGAGGCTCGGTGGGCTGTTTCCGTGGCCGCGGGATCACCAAACAGTTGGAACGTATGCAAGCTTTCGAGGAGGAAGCGGGTCGTGCCCCGGAATCTTAGCTTATTCGTTCCACTCAACCTGGGCTCCACTTTCTCAGGTTCTTTCCGAGAGTTGTGCCAGTCTCTCCTGACTAAGGGAGAGGGTCCTGCGGGCACGCACTCCTCTCGGTTCCCGTAAGCGTTAAAAGGACCCAGGATCGTCTTTTCAGTGAAGTCGTTCTTGGGATTGGGAGAGATCTCGGTCCCAGGAACCGGCAGTCTCGACCTCTGTCAAAATTGCCTCTTTGGCTGCTGGTTTCTTGGCTTTGCCATCTGGCCAGTCGACCGAAGTGTCGATCGACGAGGTTGAAATAATCCTCGATCCGATCGACCCCTTGTCGCGGACTCCGGTTGACGACTCTCTCACTTGGACTCTGGTCCTTGCTTTCCCCGATGAGGAGATCCAGCCCACTGGGAATCCTGTCGAGGAAGTGGTCCCCGACCCTGGGAAATCACCGGTCCCACTGGTGTCTCCTGAGTGATCAAATTGGCCTGGCCGATCTCGATCGAGGTCCAGGACCCCCTCCACCGACAGGCTGAGGAAGAGCCACAAGCGCTCGGAAAAGAGGCAACACCATCGGTCATCATCATCCTCCTTGGATGAGGAAAGGCTCTGGTGGAAGCTCTGTGCTACAAGGACCTCATGTGGCAACAACTGATTCTGACCGGTCACAAGCCTACCCCGGCCATTACTTGGCTTTCGCTTCCTAGGCCGAAGCCGACTCCTTCAGAGCCGAGTAAGTCGGTTCCCCTGCCCGCGGAGCTGGTGAAACCTCCGGTTCGGCCTAAATTTGTCTCTCCACCGATCGTGGTGGAACCATCGCCCAAGCAGCCTGTGGGAGGGGCTTCTTCTAAGGAAGCTAGACCAGACACTGGGCTTCCCCAGTGTCTTTCGGTCACTGTCACCCCGGACCGCCCTCAGCGAGTTGCAGGTGACCTGGGCAGTCAACCGTTGTATCTGGATTCCTCGGATTCGGATGAGACCGGCCTACATTCTCATCCCGGGGATGATGAATTGGCTGGTGGGATAGAGATGGAGGAAGGTCCTTCGTCCTTTCAGGGCATTCTTTGCCTCATCTCCGAGTCTACAGGGATTCCCCTGGAGCCTATCCAGAAAAAGACTGAGTACCCTCTCATGGACATCCTCAAGAGAGGGGATACCCCGACGGAGGCCTTTCCGGTGACTGAGGCCATTGTTGGCTCGGTTCTAGAACTTTGGCAGCACCCTGCCTCTTGTCCAGCTCTGTCTGCCCACATGGCCCACAAGTATGCGGTGCCCATGGGGTCCCTTGCGGGGTTCACAGAGCACCCTTCGGCCGAGAGCCTGGTTGACCGCCTCTGTGTTCAGGCATACTGGCAGTTCTGCCGACACTGATCGACCTCCTGAAAAAGAATCCAAAAACTTGGATCATTTGGCTCGGAAGGTCTATGCAGCCTCGTCTTTAGGTCTCCATCAGGCAAGTTCGGCCAGCATCATGGCACACTTCTCCCATGCCTTCTTGGGGTCTTTGGATGAAGTCCTCCCACATCTCCCCGTGGACATGCAGACCACGGTCAAGAAAGTCCAGGACCTGGGGTGGGCTGTTACCAAACAGCAGCTCCAGATGTCCCTGGACATTGGGGACTCTTGTGCCCACTCGGCAGCCGCATTTGCCTCTCGACACAGGGCTTGGCTGAGACTCCCCTCTTTCCTGGCAGATACTCAGCACTAACTAGCTGATGTGCCTTTCCTGGGCACCAACCTTTTCGGCCCAGGTGTGGCTGGTCACCTTCAGCGTATTGAGCAGTCCAGTGCCACCTTGGACACCACTTCTACTAAAGGCTCTTCGAGTAAGAAGCAGCGGAAGAAGAAGCCTTTTTGGCACTCTTCCCCTGTGGCCCAGTAACCCTCCTTTCAAAGAGAGTAGCAGCAGGCTCAAGCTTGGCGCCCCCGGCCCAGGCCCAGCCAGGTCCGTAAAGGAGATAGAGGTTCAGGTCGTGGATCCTCCTCCAAGCCTGCTCAGTGACTGAGCACTGCCACCCCCTTTCCTGTCACACCAGCTCTGGACCCTCCTGTGGGGGTCCGGCTCCGCCACTTCCTTTCCGCCTGCTCCGCTATCACCACGGACAGGTGAGTCTTGGAGGTGGTCGGTCAGGGACTGCCTCTGAAATTAAAGCAGTACCCTCCAAGCCGAGCCCGCGCCCAATGGGAGGGAGGAAAGAGTATCCATCCATACTAAGTCGGCTCTCCGAGACGACATCGCTCAGCTCCTCCTTAAGGAGGCAGTAGCTCCAGTGATGGATTCGCCAGCAGACCCAGGCTTTGTCTCCAGGTACTTCCTGGTGCCCAAGCGGACGGGGAGCTGGCGCCCTATTCTAGATCTGCATGACCTGAATCAGTATCTCGGGTCACGCACCTTTCAGATGGTCACTCTGTCCCAGATCATACCATCCTTGGAGTGAGACATGTGGTTCTGTTCACTGGATCTGCAGGATGCGTTCTTTCATGTCCCAGTCCATCCCGTCTCATTGGCGGTTCCTCCGCTTCAAAGCTGAAGGGACCCTATACGAGTTCCGAGCTATGCCGTTCGGCCTGTCATCGGCCACACGGGTCTTCACCAAATGCATTGCAGTGGTGGCAGCCCATCTCAGGCTTTGGGGGGGGCAGAATTTACCCCTACCTCGAAGATTGGCTCTTGGGTCCCACCCAGTAGGAGGTGGAGAGGTCCAGGGACCTGGCCCTCCAGACCTGCTCCCAACTCAGCCTCCTGATCAACGAGGCCAAGTCTGAACTCGTGCCTTCCCAGGTGATGTGCTTCATCGGAGCAGAGCTCGACTCTCGTCAAGCCAGAGCTCAGCTCCTGGTGGACAGGGCAGAGGTTCTCTCCTCCTTTGTCTGATCATTTCTGGTTGGGCAATTGCGCCCTGCCCGGGACTTTCTGCGCCTTCAGGGTTACATGATGGCATGCACCTCAGTGGTCCATTGGGCCCAGTGGCACATGCGCCCCCTTCAGTGGGAGCTGGCTGCCCAGTGGACTCAGCACCATGGTCATTTTGACCAGCTGATCACTGTAACCCAGAAGATGTGGGACGCTCTCCAATGGTGGGCCGCCCCAGACCGGTAGCAGGAAGGGATCCCGTGTGTCCGCCTTGAGCCGACGGTCGTTCTTACGACCGATGCCTCTCTCATGGGCTGGGGAGCCCACATGGGGGACAACAGGACCCACGGGTTCTGGAATGCTGAGGAGTCCCGATGCCACGTCAACCTGTTGGAGCAGTCAGACTGGCTCTGTCAGCTTTCGCTCCTCAGCTCCGGGGTCAAGTCCAGACGGACAGTACCACGACCATGTACTAACTCAACAAACAGGGCGACACACACTCCCATCTGGTGTGCAAGGAGATGCTCCGCATCTGGACCCTCATAAGCCAGTTGGAGGCAGATCTCCTAGCCATCCATGTGGCAGGAGCCTCGAACCAGCTGGCGGATGCTCTCAGCCGCATAGGTCAGACATCCCATGTGTGGTCTCTCCATCCAGAGGTAGATTACAGCCTGTTCTCCCATTTGGGTAAACCACTGGTGGACCTGTTTGTCTCCAGGGAAAACACCAAGCTTAAGGGGTAGTCCCAGACTGGCCCTGCCAGTTCTGTTACCCAGATCTCCTCAGCCTCAGCTGCAGGCCCCCAGAGCGGCTTTGTACACGCCCGGACCTGATATCTCTCAACCAGGGGAAGGTCTTCCATCCGGACCTTCAATCCCTGCACTTCACAACCTGGTACCTGAGCGACTAGAGTTCCAGGCTTTGGGTCTTTCCGAAGATGTCTACACCGTGGTGGAGGCATCTAGAAAGGAATCGACCAGGAAATGTTATGCCTTCAAGTGGAAAAGGTTTTCCATTTGGTGTCAGGGTAAGGGCCTGGACCCCTTATCGTGTTCTGTGGCTAACATTCTCTACTTCCTTTGGTCTCTCTCCAAAGGGGGTCTTCGGTCATCGACCCTTAAGGTGCACCTGGCAGCCATTTCTGCTTACTGGGCGTGGGCCAGTCAGCCGACATTGACACAGGAGACGGTGGTTGGGTGCTTTTTCAAAGGCCTGGATCACATATCCCCTCCGGTGGGTGAACCTCCACCTCCGTGGGATCTAATGCTGGTTCTGGCAAAGCTCATGGGCAAGTCATTCGAACCCATGCACAAGTGTGAGCTGTCACACTTGTCATAGAAGACTGCCTTCCTGGTGCCTATCACGTCAGCCAGAAGGACAGGGGAGCTCCAGGCGCTTTCGGTGGACTCCCCTTATCTGGTCTTTTACAGGGACAAAGTTGTCCTGCGCCCCCACCCAAAATTCCATCCGAAGGTGGTGTCAGAGTTTCATCTTAATCAGGTGTTGACTCTGCTGGTATACTACCCTAATTACACCTCGGACACCGGGTACAGGCTCCATACTTTGGACCCGAGACGTGCTCTCTCCTATTATAAGGAGAGGACGGTGGAAATTCGGGGAGAGGTTCACCAACTGTTTGTCACCTACGCTGAAGCCGCTTCTGGCAGACCTGCAGCCAAACAGACCATTGCAAGATGGATTACATCATGTATAGGTCTGGGCTATGAGTTGGCAGGCAAGGAACCTCCCAGAGGAATAAGAGCTCACTCTACCCGCCATACTGCTGCTTCGGTGGCTGCTTCCAGGGACTTCCCTATCCAGGAAATCTGTCGGGCTGCTACCTGTAAGTCAGCAAACACCTTCATCACCCACTACCACATCGACCTTGAGTCACGCCGGGATGCTGGTTTTGGGACCTCAGTTCTCCAGTCTCTGTTCCCTAAGTAGGGGGTGTGCGCCTTGCCTCCCTCCTCCCGGAGAACTGCTAGGAGTCTGCCAAGCAGTGTGGATGAACAACATATCCACGCTCCTAGAAGCACAGGTTACTCACCTGTAACAGTAGTTCTAGGAGTGGTATATGTTGTTCATCCACACAGACCCACCCAACCTCCCCGGCTGTGGACACACACAACCTGGCTTCCAGCAAGCTAAGATCTGGCGTCATGGGGCGGAGCCAATGCATATACCACCCGGGTGGGTGGGAGAAGCCAGCTTGAAGACTTACGGCAGATTTAAAGGGGAAAGGGACAATGCCAAACAGTGTGGATGAATGACATATACCACTCCTAGAACTACTGTTACAGGTGAGTAACCTGTTCTTCCTGTCTCCCTCTCCAGGATGATCTGCCTTCTGTTTCACCTTGCCTAGTCTAGTGGTGGGAACCTCTTGCTCTCCTTCGGGTTCCCCAAGAGGAGGCCCTCTGTGTGTATGGTCTCTGGCCGGGGAACTGAGGAGGGCACGGGGCCACCCACATTTATGTGATGGGAGGACATCAGCGTCTGACGTTGGTGATCCCTGAGAGACTGTTAGCTAAAAAGTTTGTGTGGTCCTAGTGCTTTGCGACTGTAGTACCATAGGTGTGGCCTGATGCAAGAGATTCGAAGATCTACTGTTGCGTTAAGTTCTTACATAAGTATACTTACTGCTCCCTGGACTTCCAGGATGCGTTTCTTTCACATTCCCATCCGCAGGTCCCACCACCAGTATCTATGCTTCTGAGCAGAGGGAGTCCTGTGCCAGTTTGGCCTCTCCTCAGTTCCAAGGGTCTTCACCAAGTGCATGGCATTGGTGGCAGCTCACGTGTGGTGCCTAGGGAATCTGAGTGTACTCCTACGTGGACGACTGGCTGACAGTTGGTCCAGCCAGAGAAGCCGTGGTGAGATCCACAGATCTGACTCTCCAGACCTGTAGAGTCCTGGGCCTCTTGGTCAACCTGGACAAGTCCGAACTAGTACCGAAGCAGAACAAGCTGGAACAGTGCCGAACCATGGGTAAACTCGTTCATGAACAAGTAAATTATGTTGTTTTATTTTTGTCACACATGAGAAAAAGCTCACATCTCTTACAGTTGATGCTACTGATTTCTGCAAATGGATTCCTACTTAATAATGAGTGCCCTAACCCATTTTATTTTGTATATGGACACTGAAGCTGTGACTCTCACAAATGTGCATTTGCCTGGAGTCACATTATCGTAGGAATCTCTCTGCAGAAATTAGTAGCATCAACAGAAAGAGAAACAAGCTATTTCTCATATATGACAAAAAATAGCTTGTTCATGAACAAGTTTACTTGCGGCTCAGCACTATTCTAGAACGTGGATGCACATCACAGACATTTCATTCAGGATGGCAGCAATATAGTATTGACAGAAATAATAAATATCTTGCACTAGTGTGCAAATCGCTTATCAATGCATTTTAGATTGCTAGGTCTTGCTCCAGAAACAGTAATTGCATACACTTTAGAAATGGTCATGGATCCAGCCTGCCGGTGCAGCAGCAAGGCCTCCACATGCGACGCCGGCATTCCGGGTTCAGGAACGGACCTAGGAGTCAAGGGGCTGGACATGTGGAGAAGGATTCAGTGGCCAAGGAGCGGCTTTCCTTCTCCAGGGGTGGCGGGGGGGGGGCGCAAGCGTCCGGCGTGTTAGCGGCCCCCTGCGGAGGCCGGGCGACCAACAACGATTGGCTCCAAAATGACATTGGAGGCAGGACAGATGCTGGACATTATTGCACATCCTGTCTCTGGCAAAACACTCAGCATTTCAAAAATCAGGCCTCCCTTGTATAAACCCCTCACAACCGCTGTTCCGTTGCCACCAGTGTCCGGGAGTCCCACTCCTGGCCCCACCCTGGGGGGGGTTAAGCCAGGGCAAGATATCATTGACCTGGGGAGGAGGTAAGCCTGGGCATGGTGGAGTGGCATGCTGGGCAGGGGCTGAGCCTCGGCCCGGAATGGGGAAGGCAAAAAAAAAAAAAAAAGGTCACAAACCCTGACAGTGCCCCTTTAAGCCTACTGGCTTCCAAAACATTTCCAATTTAATGGACAAGTGCACAACACATACCACAAGTGGCCCAAGGTTCCAAGTATCTCATTTAGGAAAATGGTTATTGGTCAACAGTTTTTGTAAATAGAGCTCTAAAGGTGCAGAATGCATCACTTATAGGAGTTTGTGTTATTTTTAAACTCTCTTAAAACTCAAATGGTGATTTATTATTTGGAGATGGTGGAATGTAAATGCACATAATTTTTTATTTTTTTTTTTAATTTCTGTTTGTCCGCCTTCCCAGCCTGCCATCCCCGACCCTTCAGGAGCCCCCAAGGCAGACATCCCTCTACCTTCCACCCTGCCCGAACTACCCCCTGATCCCCATGGAGTCAAGCTACCCCCGGAAGCGGGATGAAGCAGAGCCCTATGCCCCATCACTATGTTTTGTCGGTTCGGGGCCGCCGGGCAGGTGAAGGGATATTGAGGGCACGCCTCCGGGCCACGCTTCTCGGCGATGGCAGGCATTTTCTCCTTTTCTCCCACCCCTGCAGTGCGAGACCCCTGACATCAAGGCATTGAGCGCAGACGTCACGCTGCATAGCGGCCGCCCATCCCCTACCACTAGGGGCTTGTAGTACTCTGAGCCTCTGCTCGGAGTCAGACAAGTGCGCGGGCTGTGGCCTCAACCCTCCCCGGAGTAGGCGAGCTGTCGTGGGACGCTCAAGCCTATCTTCCCCCCCGGCCAACCCACCAGCTACCAGAGTCCACTCCCGAACACAGGTCGCCGATGTGGAGTGAGGTGTGGCGTCCAGCGCCTCAACCCTCAGCACCACCGGGACGGCCAATGCACATAATTTTAATGCTCATTATGTTTCATTATTTCTGTATTTTTTATTACTGTCTGTCTTACTGTATGTACTTCAGTGGCTTTCAAGTGCAGAGTTTTTCCGAATACAGCAAATAAACAAGCGCCACAGAGGCATCGTAGACCAGTATCTGTTGCTGGCACCCTGGCCAAATGTTTTGTTCCTGTGGTGTCCTAGTGCCTCTGACTTAAAACCCAAGAGTGATATTCCTTGGAGAAAATTAGTATTTTGTTTTTTGTATGCTTGTTTCCTCCTTGTGTCTGGCTGGCCCACACACACTGGCTCCGCCCCGCCACACGCCCTGTGACTTGTCTCACTGCCAAAGACCTCGGCTTAATTACTGGGTCACTGCTGCCTCCCACACCAATGGAGGCTGAACAGAACAATGAAAGCGAGAGCCCAGTCTGTGTGGTTCAGTAGTGTGAAGGCAGCATCATGTTGCTGTGGACGGATCCCCATTTTCCGTTTCCCTGAGCTGTATCTCTGCCATGCCTTCCACATGAACTCAGTCCCACTTGTTTCATCCCTGGCTGCCGCAAAGGACTGCACAAACACCGGCGCTCTCCCCCGCCCCCCCGGAAGAGGAGAGCGGTCCATAGGACGCGCAATCCTCCTCCCCGGCCATCCCTCCAACATCTCCGTGTCGTTCCTTAACTTGGGTCATTGGTGTCACGCGCAGTGGGTCAGCCCCCAAAGAGTTGGTTAAGTACGTATGTAACTTTTCTGTCTTGTAGCACTGAGTCGTTTTTGGAAAGCGGTAACTAGCGCTGGCACCAGAACTCAAATAGGCCATTTTTGACTTCCTGTCCTGGTTTTTTAGTATGTTGGCACCAGAAAAGTGCTACAGCAGCTATTCTCAGTGTGATTCTTCTGTCTGCTTACTACATGAACAAAACATTAGTTCTGAGAAGTTTATTGTGGTTCTTTGTTTTATTTGAAAACATGTTCTTGCTGTATCCCTTAGGCTTTAAATTCTTGTCACAAATGAAAAAGTAAAGTCTTGTTTTTTTTTTTTTTTTTTTTTGGTTTTAGTTTTGTACTGGTATTAAATCCAGAGAATACTTCACTGTGCCATGATTCTACGTACAATAGCAGACGGTTTCGTCTTTTTTTCTCTCCAAGAGATCATTCAGAAAAAGAGGTTAACATTTGTTAGAGAAATAGCCCTTAGTTGGCTTGTTTTGCAATGCAAATATGGAGGAATACTTGGATGGGTCATATGTGTAAAACTGTGTTACTTATAACATCTATTTTTAATTTTTTTTATTTAAATTGTTTGCTCCCTGCGCATTGGGAGCAGGAACTCGGCCTCGAATCGCCTGCCTGCTAGCCCGACTGCCGCTAACCAACCCCAAGAGCCCCCCACAGCTTGTCTCTCAGTGGTGGGGCCGAAGGGAGCCCTCCTTTTTCTTGGAGCACACAATCCAAATCCAGGGAGGTGGCAGACCAGCGACGGGGCAAAGCTTCCAGTTTTCTTAACCCCTCCCTCCTGATGTACGGTTGTGCACAATGCTATCAGTGGCTGCTTGTCCTCCCAGCCTGCACCCCCCCCAGCCCCCACCAGAAGGTAGCCGACAGGTGGGACAATGATCCCTCCCTCCCTGAGAGAGGAGAGCAGTTCCCCGGACACTCGATCTAAACCTGGGTCGCCGGCATGGCATGAGGTGTGGCGTCCAGTGCCAATGGGCCAGCTAACATCTATTTTTATTTTGCCATAACTGTTCTTTATCCTCCAGCATCCAAGGGCAGCTTATCACCCCTTGTCCATGTATCCCTAGCTGGTCCCCCCACCAGAGCTACCTTCAGCTGAAGTATTTCCACAGCTTTACCCCTTGTGGCAGTGCCGGAGGAATCAGATCCATCTCCCCCAAGTGAATAATCCAGTGCAGCCAGATGGCAGCAGATTAAGATGTGCAGGCAAGGCTTAACAAAGCCTTTGACATAGTTTTTTCCTGTTTGTTCCCCCACACCTTTGCAGTAGAGTGTCATGTGTGCACATGCCTGATGTACACTCCTGCTCTTGATGCCTGCCCTGTAGTTCCACCTGTCCTCCACCCAGTAACAGTCAAATGCCAGGCCAGCATGCCTCCCCACGCTGGAACAGAAGAGCAGTGCCTTGGATGCTCTGTCTTCACCCACCCCACCCTAGCCAACCCCCAGCAGCCTGCGTCTGTTCCTGAACCCGCGTCACTGGCATGGCAGGAGGGAAGGCACTAGCACCTCAGCCCTTCACGCCACCAGGTGAGGTCTGATATCTACTTTTTAAGTGCAACTGTAAGAGAGTGTGTGTGTGTGAATTTATGTGTATACTTGTATATAGATGTAAAAATATAACAATGATATTGCAGACACTTTTGAATTTTTCTTACCCAAGTTTCCTCATTGTTTCCTGGTAATGACTATTTTCCAAATTGCGCTGCCTTGCCGTGGATCTGAGTTTGGGAGTAGACCAGGAACACTGGCAGTTGCTAGAAAGCTAGGACTAGTCCTGCCTATGGCAGTGTGCCCCATCCAGTGGTAGGTTGATTGAGCGTACCGCCTTCGTAGCAATCCCCAAGGGCACCTCCGAACTAAACATGCTGTCCAGCAGGTGGGGGAGAGTCGCAAGTCATGAAGGGGAAATACTGGGTTAACGTCTAAATGATGGTCACTGGTACCTTCGGGCCCTGCAAGGTGGTGGTGCCCCCTCTCTGGAGTGGTGGTTGATGTAGCGGTCGACAGGCCTGGGAGGTCACTAGAACAGTGATGTAAGGAATAGAAGGAAGACGCACTGGAGTCTGAGCTTGATGTTGGGGGGGGGGAGGGGGTGGCCATAAAATTGGCAGACTTTGTTACGATAACTGTAGGGTGTTATGCTGCCTATCCCTTCCCTTCAACTTGCATCTGTTCCTGCTGCTCCTTAGTCACCAAGACTATAACCCTATTTGGAGAATTTTATGATGACAAGTTGCATTCTTAGGGAATTAAAATACCTAGAAAAACGTACTTTGAGTTATGAAGCATTCATGTTGGAAATCTTTGAACTCTCACATTGTCATTCATTTTTGTTGTCCTTCAAAGGACTTGTGTCTAAAGGGAGTAAGCTGAACTCTAGAGAGACCTTTAGGGATTCAGGTTTTTAATCAGCCGCCTTCTACTGCTCAGGTTTAAAGATTAATATAAGAGACTGCATACAAATGTATCCAGCCCTTTTCATCTATAAATTACACGTGTGCTGCACTTTAAAACATTTATAATGATGGCATTGCACTAAATCAAGTCTTGTTTGTCAGTTTTTGGATTTACTGTCTGCTTCCATTTGACAATGTGCCAGTGAGCTGCAGTGTACCCTGTTTATTGTGATACTCTTACCATTTTACTGCCTAGACGTGGATGCTAGGCATGTTGCTTATATCCCAGATCCTGTCAGTTGATGTTGTACTTTCTTGTAAGTCTTATTTGATGAATGCTGATGGGAACTAATAATTATCTTGGCAATTCGGCAAAGCATTTGGTGTGGATGAAACATTAAAATCTGCATCAAAGTATGTTTTAAAGTAAATGTGGTGTAGCAAAGAAAATAATTTGGTTTTAGAAAGCCCTTTTCATACGCACCCAGATCAAATAAGTTCATACCGTGGTATCACCTCTATGATAACCTGCATAAGATTTTGACAGTAATGGAGGCTATGCAACAAAGGGACATGTACAGCGTGCTACTAACTGTTGATGCCAAAAAGGCACTTGCTCACCTTGAGTGGGACTTTTTTGGTAGCACAGTGGCGGCATGTGGGATAGGAGGCTCCTTTATTAATTAAAAAGATTAAAAATTGGGGTGGTGTACAGACCCCCGTAATGGAAGCTGAACTGGAGGATGATCTGGCTGAGAACATCAGGGGTCACTGTGACCTTGGAAAGGGCAGGGTGGTGATCATGGGCGACCTGAACATGCTGGGTGCAGACTGGGGCACTATGACATCCTCGGTGGCCAGGGAGCAGAGGTTGGTGGATGTCTTCCAGGATACCTTCCTAGTCCAGCAAATGGGGAGCCTACTAGGCAGGATCGGATTCCTGGACATTGTCCTAGCAGATAGTGACCAGATAAGGGGCCTGGAGGTGAGCAACCCGTTGGCAGGCAGTTACCATGCCACGGTCTGGTTTCTTATGTTCCTAGGGGGAGAGGAAATTTGCACTAACACAGAAGTAATAGATTTCAGGGGTCAGACTTTGAGGGCATGGGAAGGATTCTTAAAGGGTGCTTGGATGAGATAAGGCCAGACATGGATGCTGATAGCTTGTGGGAGACCATTAAGAAAGGGGTGCAGGAGGCTTCGAGGGCCAGCGCAAAGGTAAGGCGCAAGCAATGTAGGGCCAGTAGGCCGTGTTGGTGGACCCGGGAGGTGCAGGAGGCGATGAGGGATAAAAAGGTTGCGTATGCGCACTTAAAGCACTCAAGGGGGGCTAGGGAGAGGGGAGAGTATGGTTTCCTGGCTAAGAGGGTCACCACGGTGGTAAGGAGGGCCAAGGCGAAGAAGGAGCTTATCCTGGCCAGGGATATCTGCAGGGGCGGAAAGGGGTTCTGTAGATACATAGGGGAGAAAAGAAAAGTGAGGGCACAGATCAGCAGGATTAGAACTGGGGGGGATGGGCGCAGGAAGCTGGAAAACGAGCAGAAGTGCTCAGTGAGTACTTTGCCTCTGCCTTTACCTGGGGAGGTGGGGGATCTTTCCAACCCAATGGGAGGGTAGAGGGGCCCACTGAACCAGGAGGTCAGGCGGAGACTGAAGTACTGGATGAGACTAGGGCAGGGGATGGGTCGAATCTAGAAGGGGAGGAGAGGATGCATGAGCAGGGGGGATGAGACAGTGAAATCACAGCACATAGGGTGATAGAGGCCCTCTGATCGCTAAAGACTGAGAAGGTGCTGGGGCCAAATGGGCTGCATCCAAGGGGCTGAAGGAACTGGCGGATGTGCTGGCAGCTCCACTGGCCTCACTCTTCAACATCTCCCTGATGACAGGGTGGGTGCCTCAAGATTGGAAGGTGGCTCATGTGGTACCTATCCACAAGGGGGTCCAGAGAGGAGATGGAGACTTGTAGGCTCGTTAGCCTAACATCTGTGGTAGGCAAGGTTATGGAGGGCATTATCAAGGAGAGGCTGGGGGGGGCAGCTGGAAAGGTTGGGGCATCTGGATGACAGGCAGTACAGTTTTGTTCTGGGGAGGTTGTGCCACACTAGCCTGGTGGAGTTTTATGACTGGGTGATGGGTGCCCTGGACCGACATAGGCCAGTGGACGTCCTCTATCTGGATTTCAGTAAGGCATTGGAATCGGTACCCCACAACAGCCTACTAACAAAGCTGGGGGTTGGGGGGCAGTTGCTCAGGTGGGTGGAAAAGTGGCTTATGGGGTGAATACAGCGAGTGGTGGTTGGAGGGATAGTCTCCTCCCAAGGAGGGTCATCAGTGGGGTCCCAGGGTCTGCCCTGGGGCCACCTTGTTCAATTCCTATGTCTCGGACATGGGTGGGTGTTAGGGTAGGTTGAGTCTCTTTATGATGACCAATACTGAGAGCACGGGCAGGAGGGGATAGGAGGCCCTGCTTGGGGATCTTGATACCCTGGGGGTGGGCAAGGAAGTGGGATTGAAGTTCAATGCATGGGGCTGAAGTTCAATGCAGGGAAATGTAGGATGCTGCATCTTGGGGGTCAGAAACCCGGGACATGCATACACCCTGGGGAGAACCACACTGCAAATCACTTCGGGTGAGAGGGACTTGGGGATAGTGGTGGACAGCAAAATGAATAACAGAGAATTGTTGAAGAGCTGCAGCAAAAGCAAACAGGAAACTGGGCTGCATAACCAGGGGGATTACCTCCAAGAGGAGGGAGGTGATCCTCCTTCTGTATAATGCCTTGGTTAGGCCACCTCTTGAATACTGTGTGCAGTTCTGGAGACCCCATCTTAAGAGGGACATAGCGCTGCTGGAGAAGGTCCAAAGGAGGGCGACCAGGATGATTCAGGGCATGGAGGGTAGGACCTATGAGGAGACACTGGATGAACTCAATCTGCATGCATTGGAGGAGAGGAGGGACAGAGGGGACATGATAGAGACTTTCAAGTATGTAAAGGGGATAAATGAGGGCAGAGCCAGGGAAGTGTTCAGGCTTAAGAAGGGGGAACTACCAGGGGCACAAGTGGAAGCTGGAAGGGGAGTACAGGGGGGAGCGAGGAGACACTCTTCAAAGAGAGGTGGTGGAGCCATGAAACGCACTGCCCAGGAGTCTGATGGAAGAGACCACAGTGGAAGGATTCAAGAAGGGTTGGGACAGATACAGGGGGAAGCCAAGGCCAGGGAAGGCCACCTCTGAGGCTGGGGGTGTGGAGGAGCGAGCTCCTAGTAGGGGGCTAGCTTCCGAGCAGACACAATAGACCATGGGGCCTATTCTGCTGGCTTTTACTATGATACTATGATTATCAGAGTTCGGGCCCTCTATGGGCAACCAAAGGCCCTGGTCAGAGTTAATGAGATTCTCTCTGAGACGATGCCTTGCTCTTCATTAGTCATCCGGTAGATACTTTGACCACAGCATCTTAAGAGTATGGGGTAGCGTCTTTAAATCAGCATGGATAAGTCTGAGGTGCTGCATTTCAGTGAACACCTACTGGAGGATTGGAAGGGAAGGTGTCCATATAAGTAGGTGACCTCACATTTTCTTACCTGGGGATTCAGATCGCTAAGGATAGGGCTAGATTATTCATGGTCAACTATGACCCTCTCCTACAGGCTCTGGAGCAAGACATTAAATGATGGACTGAGTTGCCCCTGAATACTGTTGGTCAGGTGAAGTCCCTCCATATGAAGATCCTCCCGAGACTCCTTTTTCTTTTCTTCCGATACTCTTCCCCAAAGATGTCTGGTTGAGGATATGGAAAATGTGGTCTAGGTTTATATAGGGGAGAGATGGGCCCAGGATACCTTGGCAGACTTTGTTACTGCCACACGGAAAGGGGGGCATGGTGTTCCAGATATACGAGGGCATTACCACACGGCTCAAACACAGCATCTGCTGGCCAGTTACTGCCAGAGGAACACAAAAACTGGGTTGCTGTGAAGGGAAGAGGTGAATGGGGGGCCCTGGCCTCAGCAGGGCTAAATTCTAAAAACGTTAAACATGTGGATCATGCCAACACAAGGACTACCCTGGAATCCTGGTGCACAATACTGAGGGAAGAGAGAGATGAGGGAAGGAACAGTATCTAATCTCTCTTCGATTTGTCTAACCAAAGCTTTTAACCCGGTAGGACTTGCCTTTTGACAATAGCAAAGAGTCTCTCCAGGCTTGGGCAGTTGTTGAGTGAAGTCTTTCCAGCAGCTTAGACAGGAATACCAGTTGCCATAGTGGGACTTTTATGGTTATTTATTTGAATTTTGATAACCGAGTGGGCCCACTGAGACGATCAACTTTTTCAGGGGCGACCCGGGGAATAGAGACAATCCAAGAGTAGATATGAATACAGTAGGGTGCAGACAGTTCCAAGAGTAGATACAAGTACAGTTGGGTACAACAGGTTATTTACAAATACAACATTATATCACAAAGGAGCCCTTAAAATCACAGTTGTTGCAACTGCTGGACCCCCTGCTGGAACTGGCTAAAATGTTCCTGGAAGGTACAAAAATAGAGAGCACTTAGTTTCACCTCTGTATGATCTATGTGCCAGGCCCAAATGTGTACGTGTTGGCAGCATGTCAGGCCAAGTGGGAGACAGAGGCAGGCTTATCCCTTTGTTGTTTTTTTGGGGTTTTTTTTTTGTACTTTCTGTTTATTAGTTTATAAATAAACATACAGTTACAATTACCATACGTTAGGCATCACATTTCTATATATATATATATATATATATATATATAGAGCCATCCAGTGGTACAGACAGTCGATAGCCTAAATATATTAGTTACGGATATGGAGGATATCCCATAAACATTGTTTACTTACAGCTGAGGTAAAAGAATAGCTGCACACTACAGGAGAAGGTGATCAGTCCAGATAATACAATTTTGAAAACAAAAAATTAAGAACCAACAACCTGTGCTGGTTTGACCCATTTCCGACCATTTTTAAAGTCCAAGAAAAAATGTAATGTCCCCTCATGAGCTTCTGACGATATCGAAAATGTAGTAAAAAAGAAAAACACCTAGCATCATGATCCAATTACTACTTTGGCTATTGCTGACTAAATAGTACTTCAGTTTTAAGGTTCAGTAATTGAACAAATGTGGTATATACCACTAATCCAGAGATAAACATATAACAGAATTAAACCATCCTGAACCTGATATAGCAAACAGGACCCATGACACCAAAGTTCAGTCACAAACTTAATGGCAGCCAACTGTGCAGCTTACCCAAGTCAAGTGTCCGTTTTCTTCCTCCGACCCAGATTCCATTGCCCCAGCACAAGAAGCCTCGAATTCCTTCTGAATTTTTTCCACTCATTTACCGGCCTCAACTGGGTCGGTAAACTGAAAGGTATGACCCCAATAATAGATCCTTAGGCATGCTGGCATTAATAGAGAGTGTGCCACTCCTAGACTTTTCAGTTTTGCCCGGACACCATCAAACTTTTTATGTTGAGCCCGGGTAGCGTATGCCAGGTCTGGAAAGAGATGCAGCATATATCCATTGTAGTTGGAAGTGGTCTGTGTTCTGAGCGGCCTTCATAATTAGTTCCTTGGTCACCGCTCCATCAGTGATGAAAGGGACTGTGCGCTAGAGGTCTCTCTGTGCATCTGCCGAACGAGGAGCAATCCTATAGGCTTTCAGAAATAGTCCCCAATTCTGGATCCAGATTCAGCACACCCGGTAGCCAATCCCTCAGAAAAGATAGGTCTGTGGCTCCTCAGCCCCTTCAGGCAATCCCACCAGCTGCACATTAGGGGCTCGATTGGTGTTTTCCAGCGATTCTAGGCAATACCAAAGCTGAGTATTGTACCAGCTTTGTGGTGGTAGACAGGGCTTGTATAGGCAGGTTCTCTGCCGTAGCTGCTGTTTTCACGGCATGTTCTATTATTATATCTTCTTCACCAAATCGCTGGAGCAATGTCTCTACTTTGTCTGTGGCCTGCATCGAGACTTGCAGAGCCTTCCAGGGAGGGTTCCACATGGCTCTCAGCTGATGCAGGAATAGCGGCCTGGTGTGCTGCTGGCAGTTGGGATTTCGAGCCACTTGGAGCATTTTGCTACATTTTCCCCATAGTAGAGTTTGGTACCAGTCAATTCAGCAAAAGTAACTGAATCCACTGGTATTGAAATTCTGGATCAAAAGCATGGTATATTTGTTATAAAGTATAATTTAAGATCCCTCAAAGAGCTAGAGGAAGACACGTCTACTCAGTAGTGTGCTCAACAGCGCCCCGGCTTATCCCTTTCTGAAGAAAAATGGAGCAAGTGTTGGCTAAACTCTTGTAGGGAACAGCCTCTAACAGCTGGCACGAGCGCAGGTGGAAGGTCTCATCACATTTCTTCAGGACCCTGGTGATTACTTGCCATTTTCATCAAGGCAGTTCGGACAATTGTTGGAGGCAGTATTTTCAGAGGGGCCACCATGAGCACATTTTGTAGTGTTATCCTAAGTTGAAGGGGTACCAGAATGACATAGCACAGGCAGTGGGACAAATCTTTGGGATTCCTCTACCAGGGGATAATTTTCTTCTTTGGGGACTATACTCCGTAGGGATTAGAGGGACAGGGAAAGGATACTTACACCAAATTCAAATTGCAACTGCCTCTAAAGCCATGATGTAGCTATGCCTCCAACCTACTCCCCCCTACTTGTGAAGGCCGGTTGCGTAATTGTAAACAAATTCTGTTGATGGAATGGCTCTTAGCCAGACTTGGGCGTGAAGTAGGAAAGGGGAAATTGTTTAACCAGGAAAAGATCACTAATCCAAAGCTTGTTTCCAGGTGTGGCCTGGGAGCACAAGGATGTTTGGTGACTTGCTCGGGGTCACACAGTATGCAAGTGGGGGCTGTTGGATTCACACAAGGGTATTAGGGTTTGCAGCTCAGTGCCCTAAACATATATATTGCCTTCTGGTCCAGATCCCGATAGTTACGCTTCTTTAACTATTCAAAGATGGTAGAAGGTACCTCAACTTTGGAACAAATTGCAGATTATGTATAACTACCAATATGTTGATACCTGGAAGGTCTGTGGTTTAAAATTCCCTAACACCCCATTGTTTTGATTCCTTGTCTTTGACTATGCACTCTGTCATGTCTGTTTTCTTTTGAGTTTTTTCTCCCTTGTTTCCTCACATACCCCATTCTGCAGAGGACCTCAGGAAGCAAGTAATGACTGTCCCGTTTGGGGGGGGGGGGTCGCTTACCTGTGCTGCCACATGTTCTCCCAGAGGAGATGGAATAGTGGACTGTACTGTGAGGGGATCCTTTCCCAAGTCCCTTACCCCCACCCGATTTATGTCTGGAATGTGGGTGTCTTGTAGATCTTCCTGGACTTGGTCTTCACCATTTGTTCACACTGCTGGGTTCTAAGCCGGAGGCGCTGGGACAATGCGGGAGCCAAAAATCTTAAGGAGGGGTGGCACTGAGAGGCACATTCACGGCATGTAGACTATCTCGGCATTGACCCTCTAACGACCTCAGTTCCTTTTCTCCCTACCACTGAGTGCGCTTCGGTGACTGTCACTCGCCTGCTGGGAGTCATATATTCACATCTATATGATAGTTTGTTCAGTATTCTTTAACGTTTATTATTTTCTTGAGTTTAACAAAAACAACAAAAAGAATAGTTCTAGGATTGTGGATATGTTGTTCATCCACACTTCTTGGCATGTCCCTTTCCCCTTTAAGAATCACCGTAAGTCTTTAAGCTGGCTCATCTCACCCACTCGGGTGGTATATACCTCTTCTCTGTCCCATGATGCCAGATCTTTCTTTCTGCTGGGGGATTCAGGTTGCCTCCCTCGTGCTCAAGCATTTCGTAGGTCCCGGCTTTCAAAACTTCGGTTTTACAGAAATTAAAAATCATTCGAGTTAGCGATCGCCTCTTCACATCTTCGATTATCGAACAGAAATCTTCCTCCTGATTTTGCCGGTGTCCTTGTGGCCAAAAAATGTCGCACACCGATCCCCACATCACATGCGTCTACTGCCTCGGTGTCGGCCATGACACCTCGTCCTGCGGCTTCTGCTTGGCCTTTCATACCAACGTCCTGGACGACAGTCTTGCATGTCTGAAATTGAGGAGACCAGAGAAGAGGAACCCTCCAGTGAAGTCCAAGGAGGCTAGGTGGACTGTTTCTGTGGCTGCGGGATCCGCGAGCATTGAGCGCCTGCAAGCATTCGAGAAGAAGCCGCTCATTTTCTGGACTCTGAGCTTCTTCTGCTCCACCAACCTGGGCTCCACATTCTCGGGCTTCTTCAGGGAGTTGTACCAGTCTCTTCCCACCCGGGGAGAGGCGCCCGTTGGCTTGCACTCCTCCCAATCCTGGAAGAGGGAGAAGGAACCAAGCAAGTCTCCGTCTTGGTGAAGGCACACTTGGGACCGAGAGCGGTCTCATTTCCAGGAGCATGCGGTCTTGACCTCGGTCGAGATCGCTTCTTCGACCACTGGCTTTACAGACCTTCCGTCAGGCCAGCCAACCGAGGATGCGGCCGATGAGGTCGAGATTGTTCTCGACCCGCTGTTACCAACCCCAGTTGACGACTCTTTAGAGAGGACTCCAGTCCTTGTCTTCCCCGATGAGGAGACCCAGCCCACTGGTTTCCCCATCGAGGACCCGGTTCCGGACACCCAGGTATCACCGGTCCAGCCAGAGTCTCCCCAGCGACCGAGTTGGCCCGCCCAATCTCGGTCGAGGTCTAGAGCCCCCTCATCTGGAAGGCCGCGAAAGAGTCATAAGTGCTCCAAAAAGAGGTGCCATCAGTCGTCCTCATCCTCCTCGGATGAGGAGATGCTCCAGCAGAAGCTCCGGTGCTACTAGGACCTCATGTGGCAACAGCTGATCTTGTCCAGGCACAAGCCGACTCCGACGCCTACCCTGGCCATTACTTGGCTTTTGCCTCCTAGGTCGAAGCCGACCCCTTCGGAGCCGAAACCTTCAGTTCCCCCGCCTGCGGGGCCAGCGCGACTACCTGTTTGGCCTAAGCCAGTCTCTCCACCAATTGTGGTGGAACCACCGCCTAAACAGCCTGTGGGAGGGACTCCTTCCAAAGAAGACTGACCAGACACCAGGCTTCCTCGGTGTTTGTCGGTCACAGTCACCCCATACCGCCCTTGGCGTGTCGAGGGTGATTTGGGCAGCAGGCTGCTGTATCCAGACTCCTCGGATTTGGATGTCACCGGGCTTCACTCTCATCCTGGGGATTATGAGTCGTCCAATGGCCTAGGGATGGAGGAAGGTCCTTCCTCCTTCCAAGGGATCTTTCGCCTCATCTCTGAGTCCACAGGGATGCCCCTGGAACCCATCCAGAAAAAGGCGGAGTACCCTCTTACGGACATCCTTAAAAGAAGGGTAACCCGACTGAGGCCTTTCCCGCGGCCGAGGCCTTTGTTGGTCCGGCATTCGAACTCTGGCAGCATCCTGCCTCTTGTCCAGTCCCCCTCCGCATCTCCCGCAAGTACGCAGTTCCCATGGGGTCCTTTGCGGGGTTCACAGAGCACCCTTCAACCGAGAGCCTGGTGACTGCCTCTGTGTTCAAGCGTACTGGCAGTTCTGCTGATACGGCCCGACCTCCCGACAAAGAGTCCAAGCTCTTGGACCATTTGGCGAGGAAGGTCTATGTGGTTTCCTCCTTGGGCCTTCGTCAGGCTAGTTCGGCTGTCGTCATGGCACACTTCTCTCACGCCCTTCTTGGGTCATTGGACGAAGTCCTCCCACATCTCCTCGTGGACATGCAGACCATGGTCAAGCAGATCCAAGACCAGGGCTGATCTGTTGCTAAACAGCAGCTTCAGACGGCCCTGGACATCGAGGACTCTTGTGCCTGCTCGATGGCTACCACAGTCGCCTCTTGCCGCGGGGCTTGGCTGAGGCTCTCCTTCTTCCCGGCAGATACTCAGCACAAGTTAGCTGACGTACCCTTCCTTGGGACCAACTTGTTCGGCCCGGGAGTGGCCGGTGACCTCCAGCACATAGAGCAGTCCAGTGCCACCTTGGATGCTACTTCTGCTAAGAGTTCTTCAGGCAAGACCCAGCAGAAGAAGAAGACACCCTTTTGGCACTCTTCCCCTGCGGTTCAGCAGTCCTTCCAAGGGGGACAGCAGCATCAGCAACAGGCTCAAGCTTGGCGCCCTCAGCCCAAGCCGGGACCCCAACATGGCCGTAATGGCGGCCGAGGCTCAGGTCCTGGAGCCTTCTTCTCCAAGCTTGCTCAGTGACGGGGTGGAGGCTGCCACCACTACTCCCGTCACGCCAGCTCTGGGTCCTCCCATGGGGGGCCGGCTCCATCACTTCCTTTCCACCTGGTCTGTCATCACGTGGGACAGGTGGATTCTTGAAGTGGTCAGTCAGGGTCTTCCTCTAGAATTTGAGCAGTACCCTCTCAGCCGAGCCCGCGCCCCTTGGGAGAAACGGATATCCGCTCACACCCAGTCGGCTCTTTGAGATGACCTTGCTCAGCTCCTCCTCAAGGAGGCAGTAGCTCCCGTGGCGGATTCTCCAGCAGACCCAGGCTTTGTCTCCAGGTGCTTCCTGGTGCCCAGGCAGACGAGGGGCTAGCACCCCATTCTAGATCTCCACGACCTGAATCAATATCTCAGGGTTCGCACTTTTCGGATGGTTACTCTGTCCCAGATCATTCCATCCTTGGAGCGAAACATGTGGTTTTGTTCACTGGATCTGCAGGACGCGTTCTTTCAGGTCCCAATCCATCCGTCCCATCAGCGGTTCCTCCTCTTCAGGGTCGAGGGGACCCTGTAAGAGTTCCGAGCCATGCCATTCGGCCTGTCATCAGCCCCACAGGTCTTCACCAAATGCATTGCAGTGGTGGCGGCCCATCTATAGCGTTGGGGGGGGGGGTGTCAGAATGTAACCCTACCTCAACAATTGGCTTCTAGCAGGTCACTCCCTACAGGAGGTGGAGAGATCCAGGGATCTAGCCCTCCAGACCTGCTCCCAACTCGGTCTCCTTATCAACGAGGCCAAGTCAGAACTCATGCCTTTTCAGGTGATGGGCTTCATCGGGGCAGAGCTCGACTCTTGTCAAGCCACAGCTCAGCTCCCGGCGGACAGGGCAGAGGTTCTTTCCTCCTTTGCCCAGTCATTTCTGGTTGGGCAGTTGCACCCTGCCCGGGAATTTCTGTGCCTTCTGGGTTACATGGCGGCATGCACCTCGATGGTCCATTGGCACATGCGCCCCCTTCAGTGGGAGCTGGCCACCCAGTGGACTGAGCGCCACGGTCAATTCGACCAGCTGGTCACTGTAGCCCAGAAGATGTGGGATGCCCTCCAGTGGTGGACTGCCCCAGACGGGTTGCAGGAAGGGATCCCCTTTTGTCCGCCCCGAGCGACGGTCTTTCTCATGGGCTGGGGAGCCCACATGGGGGACAAAAGGGGCCACGGGCTCTGGACCCCCGAGGAGTCCTGATGCCACATCAACCTGTTGAAGCTCAGAGCAGTCAGACTGGCACTGTCAGCTTTCGCTCCTCAGCACTGGGGTCAAGTGGTTCAAGTCCAGACGGACAATACCACGACCATGTACTACCTCAACAAACAGGGTGGCATGCACTCCTGTCTGCTGTGCAAGGAGGCGCTCCGCATCTGGACCCTCGGGGGCCGGTAGGAGGCGGATCTCCTAGCCATCCACGTGGCAGGAGCCTCGAACCATCTGGCAGATGCTGTCAGCCGTCTAGGTCAGACATACCACGAGTGGTCTCTTCATCCAGAGGTAACTTACAGCCTGTTCTCCCGTTGGAGCAAACCAATGGTGGACCTGTTTGCCTCAAGGGAAAACACTAGTTGAGGCTGTTTCATGCCTGCCCCAGCAGGGTTCTCACGGGATGCTCTCTCAAGGCCGTGGACCCAGGCCTCTCTACACATTCCCTCCATTTCCTTGATCCACAAGGTGCTCCTCAAGTGGGAGGGACAAGGCGAAGAGTGATCCGTGGCCCCAGACTGGCCGCGCCAGTTCTGGTATCCAGATCTCCTCTGCCTCAGCTGCAGGCCCCCGGAGAGGCTTTGTACACGCCCGGACCTGATATCAGTCAGGGAAAGGTATACCATCCAGACCTTCAATCCCTGCACCTCACAGCCTGGTACCTGAGCAGCTAGAGTTCCAGGCTTTGGGTCTTTCCCAAGATGTCTACACCATGGTGGAGGCATCTAGAAAGGAATTGACCAGGAAGTGTTATGCCTTCAAATGGAAAAGGTCTTCCATTTGGTGTCAGGACAGGGGCCTGGACCCTCTGTCCTGTCTCGTGGCTAACATTCTCGACTGCCTTTGGTCTCTCTTCAACGGGGGTCTGCGGTCATCGACCCTTAGGGTGCACCTGGCAGCCATCACTGCTTACCGGGCGTGGGCCGGTCAGCCGACGTTGGCTCAGGAGACAGTGGTTGGGCGCTTTTTCAAAGACACGGATCACATATCCCCTCCGGTGCATGAGCCTCCACCTCCATGGGATCTACTGCTGGTACTGGCAAAGCTCATGGGCAAGCCATTCGAACCCATGCACAAGTGTGAGTTGTCACACTTGTCGTCGAAGACTGCCTTCCGGCGGCTATCACATCAGCCAGAAGGACAGGGGAGCTCCAGGAGCTTTCGGTGGACTCCCCTTATCTGGTCTTCCGCAGGAACAAAGTTGTCCTGCACCCCACTTGAAATTCCTTCCGAAGGTGGTGTCAGAGTTTCACCTTAATCAGGTGTTGACTCTGCCAGTATACTACCTTAATTACACCTCGGAGGCCAAATACAGGCTCCATACTTTGAACCTGAGATGTGCTCTCTGCTATTATAAGGAGAGGATGGTGGAAATTCGGGGAGAGGTTCACCAGCTGTTTGTCACCTACGCTGAAGCCGCTTCTGGCAGACCTGCAGCGAAGCAGACTATTGCAAGATGGATCACATCATGCATAGGTCTGTGCTATGAGTTGGCGGGCAAGGAGCCTCTCAGAGGGATAAGAGCTCATTCTACCCGCCATACTGCTGCATCGGTGGCTGCTTCCAGGGACATCCCTATCCAGGAAATCTGCCGGGCTGCTACCTGGAAGTCAGCGAAAACCTTCATCACCCACTACCACATCGACCTTGAGTCACGCCAAGATGCTGGTTTTGGGGGCCTCGGTTCTCCAATCTCTGTTCCCTAAGTAGGGTTGTGTGCCTTGCTTCCCTCTTCCCAGAGAACTGCTAGGAGTCTGCCAGTAAGTGTGGATGAACAATATATCACAATCCTAGAAGAATAGGTTATTCACCTGTAACAGTAGTTCTAGGAGTGGTATATGTTGTTTCATCCACTTGGACCCACACCGACCTCCCTGGCTGCGGACGCACAGCACCTGGCTTCCAGCGGTCTAAGATCTAGCGTCACGGGGTGGAACTGAGGTATATACCACCCAGGTGGATGGGAGGAGCCAGTTTGAAGACTTCCAGCGATTGTTAAAGGGGAAAGGGACATGCCAATAAGTGTGGATGAACAACATGTACCACTCCTAGAACTACTGTTACAGGTGAATAACCAGTTCATTTTCTTCAGCCCTACCCAGCAACAGAATCGACCATGGATGGTGAGGGTGACAGTAGGGAGTCTCTGTTAGGGGGCTGCTTTAGCAGCTGGAAAAGGTCCAGTCCACTGCCTTCTATGGAGGGAGTGTCCAACAATAGGCAGTACAGTGTTTGGGAGGGAGGGCAGTCCTCTCGTATACACAAAAAGAAGTGGGCCCTTTCCCCGATACAGGTTGGGGACCCTGCACCGCTTGGCCTCGGTTTCTTCTTCCCGCTGGAAGGGGAAGAAACGGTACTGCTTGAGGCCGCCTGCTGGTATGTCGGCCGAGAGGTATTCTTGGGCCACGAGCGGAGGGCCTTCTAAGATACCATCGGGATCCCCGACGCCCTCTGTTGGCAACCTTCTCTGCCTGTGGACAAGGTACCAGGGTCTTCGGGCCTAGGCCCCTCGAGACCGTGGTGTGGGAGTTCAAGACCAGTGGAGCGATCACCCCCACCAACGGAAGATTTTCCTTGGCGGGGATGATGCCCCCCGACGCAGGTTCCGCATGCTGTCCCTCCTTGCTCCTTTCTGTGGGGACCAGCACTGGTACCTTCTACAGTTCCCTCAGGGTTGGGTTGTCCTTAACAGTTTGGTCCGGACTTAGGCTTTCTGAGGCCTTCTCCAGCATCATGTCGGGCCTCACTCTGGCCTGGGTTTTTGGTCAGTGGCGCCTTCGGTGCCGGGTTCCTTGGGGAGGGTGTCTGCGTCTGACTTGGTGCTGCATTCCTCAGTGTGACAGGATTGAATGAGATCCTCTCATTTGTTATGTAGAAAGAGTTAAACGCAAGGATCTATTTTATCCTCTTCTGTTCTGTCTCTTGTCTGTCTGAGCAGTCAAATGTTCTTGTGAGACCTAGGAACTGGCCACTCCAATGGTCTCGCTATCTCTCCCCCCCCCTTCGCTATCTCTCTACATTCACTTGTTGTGTCTATCTTTTCTTCCCCCTTGTGTATCTGAAGTTATAAAATGTGTGAATCTTTATGTGAAAGTGGGATTCCTTAGTTTTAAAATGTGTATGGGTATATTGTTGAAATAAAACACAAATTCCACATACTCCAATAATGCAACACATCATGGGAAGCATATACAAATGCCCATGAATTAATTTGGACTGGCTCAACTTTAAGCAGAATTGCATGGTGCCAGAAGGCCTCACAATACAATCAGCAAAGGTTGAGAATGGCCAGTATCCTCCCTCTGGGATAACCCTTGCCCCAGTGCATTTGCTCTTGGGTTCTTTTATTGTTGAAATGATTGCAAAAAGCTGTTTGGAGTGCAGTGGGGTTAACCTGAGATGTTGAATTGCAAACTCTGCAGAGCTGTGAACAGGAGGTCAATTCTGGGACACCATGTACTGTTTTGTTGCACCTGCAAGGAAAGATCCTGAAAAGAACATTTTCTGAAAAACAGGATGTCTTCTTTACAAGTTCCCAGTCAAAGACTTCTAAAAAGAGCAGCAATCCTTTTGCTAGAGAGAGAAAGCAAGACTGAAACTTGAAATTAGAGATATCCTAAGCCGGCCCAGTGGCGCTGAGGTCTGAGGCGCTGATCGCCTTGCCTCACGCTACGTCGGCGACCCGTGTTTAGCAACAAGCACGGGTTGGCTGGGGAGGAGAAGGATCGAACGTATGACGGGGACTGCTGTCCCTCTCCAGGGAAGGGGGTCACCAGCGATTGGCATCCTACTGGCCCTTAGCGGCTGTGAGGCAGTGTGCTGATGCTACAGAAAAGGGGAGGAGATGGGGCAGACTCTTGGAGGAATGCGTGAGGGCTCTCTCCACAGGTGTCATTGCATGCCTCACCTCAGGAAGAAAACGGAAAAGGTCATGGCTGCGCAGCATGACCCTGTCCCCCGCAGATGCCACCCCAAGAAGGCACCTCCCTGGCTGAATCTGTTTTCAGGTGGGTTGAGACACTCCTCACCACCCTGCCATGAAGAGTAAGTCATAGGACCATAAGAAAGGGGGCCTGAACCTTGGTGTTGGGGGCAGCAGATGATACTAGGAGTGCCAGCCAGGACAGGGAGAAATGCCATAGTAAAAAATAAATTAATTAGAGAGATCTTCAGATGAAGGACTTTGTTTTCTGTGTTTGTGCTGCCTTTGTAAATTGTTATTGGAAAAAAATGAAACACTGCTTGCAAATTTTTATACTTGCTCCTGGTCTTCCTATGCTTCTTGACCTGTGCCTCAACGACAGACGATGGCAGACTAAATGGGATTTACACCATGCATACTCTAAGCCAGGAGTTTTGTGTGTGGGTACTAGACCTGGTACCAGGGAAGCATTGAAAAGAGGTATGGATTCTGCAGCAGTAAGTCCAGGAGTGATTGCCAGACTGGTTACGAGCAGATGTGGTTAAAGAAATACAAAACATGAAAGAGTTTGGTATCGTAGAAGAGTCGAAGTGCTTGGTTCTCACCAATGGTGATTGTAAATAAAAAAAATTAAATAAAATAAAAAAAAGGGGGGGGTGTAAAAATCTGGCTTGATTTTAGGAAACTTAATCAATTATCTGAATTTGACAGCTATCCTATGCCAAGAGTAGATGATTTGGTGGACAAATTGGGAAGTGCCAAGTACATTAGTACCCTTGACCTCACCAAGGGTTACTGGCAGATTCCCCTAGCTAAAGAATCCAGAGACAAAACTGCATTTGCCGCTCCTGTTGGCTTCTGTTAGTTCACCACCATGTTGTTTGGTTTACGTACACCTGCTACATTCCAGCGATAACGTGGATGTAATTTTATCTACTCACAATGGTTATTGTGCTGCTTACCTGGATGTTGTGCTATACAGTACAGACTGGAAAAGCCACCTGGAACACCTCTGAGCAGTTATCCAAGCTATCAAAAATGCAAGTTTGACCATTAATCCTACCAAATGTGCATTGGGCATGCAGGAAACCAGATATTTTTGCTATGTTTTGAGAAATGGAGCCGTAAAGCCCAAGATTTCTAAGATACAAGCTGTAGCTAAAAGGTTCTATACCTAAAACAAAGTAACATGTCAGATATTTTTTGGGGCTGGCTGGTTACTATCAGAGATTTCTTCCCATCTTTGCCCAGTTAGCTACTTCCCTCACTTAACTCACAAAGAAACAGTGCCCGAATACTGTGAAATGGTCACCAGAGTGTAATGAAGCTTTTCGGGCCATCAAGGCTGCTTTACATTCCGACCCTGTTTTACGAACTCCAGACTTTGAGAAACCATTTCTGTTACAGATAGATGCATTAGAAGTTGGCCTAGGTGCAGTCTTGAGTAAAAATATAGATGGGAAGGAACATACCATTCCATGTATCAGTAGGAAGTTGCACGACAGAGAAAAAAGATAGTCCAGCATTGAAAATGAATGCCTTGCAGCAGAGTGGGCCATGGAGTCCCTTAAGTTTTATTTGCCAGGAGCTGACTTTGTATTTCTAACCAATCATAATCCTCTCTGTTGGCTTAACCAAATGAAGGATGGCAATCCCAGAATCACAAGGTGATACTTGGCACTACAGCAATTTAAATTCAAAGTGTTGCACAAATCTATAAAAGAGAATGTCAATGCTGATTTTCTGTCAAGATAGGGATCAGGAATTGAGAATTCCAACGGTTGGGGGGGAAAAAAAACTATTTAAACTTTACTGTTTGCAATACTCGTTGTTATGGAGAAACAGGATACTGCATATGCTGAGAACTATAAAGATTATAAGTTCATGTTAAAGGGGAATTCTAAAGAAAGTTTTGGAAACCTGATTTTTTTAAAACATGTTCCCTCTTATAGAGGAGGGTATGTGACAGGGTTGAATGAGTCCTTATCTCATTTGTTATGTAGAAAGAGTTAAACACATGGATCTGTTTTATCCTCTTCTGTTCTGTCTCTTGTTTGTCTGACTGCACAGTCAAATTTTCTTGTGAGAGCTAGGAACTGGCCACTGCGACGGTCTCGCTGTCTTCCCCCCCCCAACTACCTTACTGCCTTCACTTGCTGTTTCTGTCTTTTCTACCCCCTTGCGTATCTGAAGATCTTACTTCCAGATGCAGCTTTTGCAGCAGGTTACACCATTAGGACTGAAGCCGTCAGGCAGCAGGACCCCACAGAAAAATTCTAGCTAGCAGCATACAGTGGAGGACCGCCTGGATGTCGACTCCGAATGTTCCTGCATATCACCAGCGGCCCCAAGTTATTTTCCCACTGTTATTCACAAGCATCAGCTCCACTGACGCCTTCAGATACCAAACAATGCCATTACTTAAGTGTCTTTATTTTATTTATTTTATTCGGAAGTTCACTTTTATTTCTAATTCTGTATGTCGTCTTCCCCGACATCCACTGAAATACACTCCTCTAAGTGTGCTTGCGGCAAACAGATTCCTTTTAAGGATAAGCACACAGCCTGTGTCAGGTGCCTAGGCCCAGAGCACAACACCAAGGCCTGTGTGATTTGCCAAAACTTTAATAATTGGACATGGATCCACTGCCAAAAAGTTTGAGACCTTTCTTTTACAGAAAAAATTGGTAGCAATGCAGAAAAGTACCTCCTCTTCCAGGGAAGGATCCTCTCACAGGTCATGGATACATAAAGAAAAAAGGAGGGAAAGGGAGAAAGAGTGTTCCCCATCCACGTGGATGCCTAATTCCAGTGGGAGTTAAGATTCAATGAACTGCTCCAACAGGACTCCATCTCGGCCAAAGACCCAGAATCCGGCAGTCAAGGTCCAGATGTCGGGTGGCTCTGGTTCTGCATCCACCCTCCAGCTCCTGAAAGTCCAGCCTCAGGTTCACTCTTCCAGCTGGCCTTCGAGCTTGACAGGCCGATAGGCTTCCTCAGATCGCCCAATCAAGGTGCACTCCAAGTTGGCCTCTGTATCAGGTTCTGATTCCCTGGACCGGGCGCCAGGATTCTGACCACTTGAGGTCGGCCTACCAACCTCCCAAAACTATCTCAGCGACGTCCTCTAAACGGACTTCGGAATTAACATCAGTTAAGCGGACCTTGGATCCTAAACGGACGTCAGAGCAGATGTCCATCAAATAGTCCAAGGACCAATGGCCATCGACTGAAGTCCTCTGCCACAGAAGGGACGACGCCTCTGCAATTCTGGACGTCGGCCCATACAGACGTATGGATGAAGAGGCCACCGACACTGGGGTCAAACACGTAAGTGACAATCAGACGTCAGGAGGCAGAGATGATGCAGACCTCTTACACGAATCGATGCCACCCAAGGACCAGACTACGGGTGCGTCGAACTGCAGACCATCAGATTTAGGAGATGGTCAGTTGCCTCCACTGGACACCGGTCGTCCCTCGGGACTAGACGTCGAGGCAGATGCCGAACCAGCCATGGGCCTTAAAATTTCAGAGGCTAACTGTTTTCCTATTGGCAGGAAACCATCAGGAAGGATGTGGTTCCCAGCAAACCACCCTGGAGGATCCCACCCACCCCCCGCGGGTCCCTCCAACAGAAAAAAGCCCAACCAGACCACCCTCTAGAGAGGAAAGCCCTAAGCCTAGGGGCAGGTCCAAGGAGAAGCAGTGGACGAGGTCTCTCTCACAGACCCCTTCCCACTCACAGAGTGTAAACAGGCCGAAGAAGCACCACAGGTCGTCGGATTCCTCTTCCTCTGATGAATCTCACTCTTCCTCTCATGTGTCCTCTAGATCAGACTCTCCTTTCAGCATCCCTTCACCGGATCCTAGGGATTTGCCAAGGTCACCCCCAGGCGAACCAAAATTTATGGATATAATGAGGAATATCCAAGATAATATGGGGTGGGACACCAAGGACTTAGATCATGAGAGGTGTTGCCTCGCAAAGTATCTACAAGAGAAGGATCCAAACCAGTGGTGGTCCTGCCACTGGCTGATACCTTCCAAGACGTGACTAAAGCTGCTTGGAAGCACCCCTACACTTCCTCAGCAGTCCCTAAAAAGGCCTATATTGGGCTCCCCTAGAAGACCCTTATCTGGGAGAACAGCCGGTGGCAGATTCGGTGGTAATCACTGCCACACGTGACAGGTCACAGAGGCAACAACATTTGAGCACTGAGCCCCCGGACTGAGAGTCAAAACAGCTCAATTCCATGGGAAGGAAAATTTACACCTCAGCCACATGTTCCATCCACTCACTAAACTTCTTGACCCACATGGTCCAATTCCAAAATGCCCTGTGGGAACAAGGGCTGTATTTGGTCAAAAATATTCTGGATGGTGACCAGAAGTAAGAGCTTACCAAGCTTCTTCAGACAGGCTCTGACGTAGGCACACAGGTACTCAGGGCAACATACGACTCAATGGATTCAGCTGCCAGCAGTGTGGCTTCAGGCGTATGTCTAAGACGGCACTCTTGGTTGAGGGTCTCAGGCTTCACACCAGATGTCCAAAAGGGCATCCTAGAAGTTCCTTTCAAGGGCTCAGTTCTTTTCCGGGATGAATCCAAAAAGATTATAACGAAGTTGCAAGATGCCAGAAAGGTGGTACGTTCTGTGCAAGTCATGTACAGACCAAAGCCGAAGCCATTTCGGAGGCAGCAGAACCATTTTAGAGGAAAACGGGGACAGCAGCCTCGATTCGGACAGCAGCAGAGAGGTGGCTTTAACCACAAGGGCCCATCTCGCGCTGCAGGAGGAGCAGGTGCCAGGAACGCAAAATCCCCCCCCCCAGACAAACCTTCCCTCCACTACCTGATTCCCCCTAGAACTCTCCTCTCCCTCCAGCCCAAGGGGAAGAGGCAGTCGGGGGTCATTTCTCCAAGCACTTATCAGGGTAGCAGCAGATTACCTCCAATCAATGGGTTCTTCAACTCATTCAAAGAGGACACACTATAGAATTCACCAGACAACCACCGTCCAAGCCGCCACTACTCTCTCAGTATTCAAAACAGCATGCTACACTGATCAGGGAAGAGATGCAGGCTCTTTCTTCTAGTAAAAGAGGCCATAGAGCCGGTCCCATGGATCCAGAGAGGGAAATGGTACTATTCCCATTTTTTCTTAGTACCCAAAAAGATGGGGGATTTGCGCCCAATACTGGACCTCAGCAATCTAAACACTTTTATGGCATACACACACTTCGGGATGGTCACCCTACCAGGCCTGATCCCGATGTTACGTATGGAAGCTTGGCTTGCCTCGCTGGATATGCAAGATGCATATCTTCATATCCCTATCACAAGACACCACTGAAGATTCCTGCAGTTCGCGGCTCAGGTCAGCACTTCCAATTCTGAGCCCTGCCTTTCGGGCTGTCATCAGCTCAGAGGGTTTTCACCAAATGCCTGGCAGTAGTAGCTGCCTCTGTCAGGAGAATGGGCCACTACATTTTCCTTATCTGTGCGATTAGCTCCTAACCGCATTGTCCAAGGAAGACTTACACCAGGCACTACAGGACACCTTTTCCGTATTCTGTAACTTAAGTGTCACGATCAACCTACCAAAGTCGACCCTCACACCTTTCCAAAGGTTGCAGTTTATTGGGGTGGTGCTGGACACCACGAAAGGGAGGGCCTTCCTGCCAGACGACAGAGTAGGACGCCTAAGAAGTCTTAACAAGACACGTCCTAGGGCAGAGGCAGGTCTCAGCACGGACCATGTTGTGTCTTTTGGGCCACATGGCAGCCATAATAGCCACGGTTCCCTTGTCACGCCTACACATGCGAACCATTCAGTGGACACTCAAGAGTCTAGTGGGACCAACGCCAGGACGACCTTGATCAAATGGTCTTGATCCCCAAATCTATTCACCGAGTATTGCAATGGTTTCTAGTTCTGGAACACCTTGCGGTAGGGGTCCCCTTCCAATCACCCACTTCAGCATGGATACTGACTACAGACGCGTCAGGATTGGGCTGGGGCGCCCATCTGGGTGACAAGCGGACCCAGGGTCTATGGTCCGGAACAGAGGGTTTCCTCCGCATAAATATCCTGGAGATGAGGGCAGATCTTACTTCGAGAAACAGCTCTTGCAGCAGGTTACACCATTAGGACTGAAGCCGGCAGGCGCCAGGACCCCACGGAAACTTTCTAGCTAGCAGTATCCAGCGGGATCGCCCTGACGCCGCCCCGCCTCACATCAGGCATCATATGTGGAGCAATCCCCAGTTTTTCCTCGCCCGCCCACCGCCAGCACGGGCCTCATGGTCCCACTCCAGCGCATTTACCCACTGAGAACTTCAAGTTTTGCTACTAAATGCTCGACATCTCCAACTCCTTCAGAAGGACATCCTCAAGTGTGCCTGCGCAAACAGATCCTTTTCAAGGATCTCCAGTCGTCCTGCCTGTGGTGCTTAGGCCCGGAACAAGACACCAAGGCCTGCTCCTTTTGCCAGGGGTTCAACAGTCGCACCCAGATCCGCCGCCTGAAGGCACTTCAGGGGTTCCTCTTGGAAGAAAAGTTAAAAAGCATGGATCAAGACCCTGCCTCCAGAGGTAAGTCTACCTCTAAGTCCCATAAACACTGGGACAAGCATTGGGAGAAGGCCAGGTCCAGATCCCCTAACTGGGACTCAGATTCGAGCACCAGCTCAGGCTCCACGCGCTCAAACCGCTCTCCCTCCAGGGCACGCTCTCAGCCCCTTCCAGTAAAGGTCAAGTCTTAAGGCAGCACTTCAGCTTCTCTGCATCCCATCAAAACTTCCAGGCCTTCGGCTTCCTCAGCACCCTCCCGGGCCTCCTCGAAGTCTTCAGACCGTCACCAGTCCAAGTCCTCATCAAAACAAGCTTCCTCAGAGAGACGCCGGGACTCCGACGCCAGATCGGCCTCCCAGCCTCCTAGGGATCCGGATCCCCCCTCTCAGGAAGACTAAGGACCTGATATCCCTAAAACAGACGACTGACCCAAAGCGGGCTTCCGACCCTTCATCGGTCAAACGCCCGTCAGACCAGACGTCGGCTAAGCACCCAGCATCAGTGAGACGTTCACTGGAGCCGAAGACTGCCTTCCCGTCATCGGTGGACACCGGTCACCGTGACTCTACAGAGGAGAACCTGACATTGACGGATGACCAGGCAGGCAACAGTGAGGACGTCGGGCTTCTACAGCAGCCTTCGCCAAACCTGGAGACGCCCTCGGACCCGACGCCCGATACCGGCGACAGACCACCGGCGCCAGGTCTATCGTCTGGTATGAATATTCAAGAGGTCAAAGATCTCTTTACCTTTTGGTAGGACACAATAAAGAAGGATGTGATCCCAGTCAAATCTCCTCTTCCTCCTACTCCTTCACCTCCTACTCCTCTCCTCCACCGCAGGGGCCATCAGGAAGACCACTGACTCCCAAGGAGCACACTCCAGCTCCTAGGGGAAGATCCAAAGAATGGAGAAGGCCCCCTTCAAGATCTCCCTCAGGGTCTCCCAGTCCTAAGCGACCCAGACGTCGACGGTCCACCCCGCAGGGGGATGATTCTAGATCTGATACCTCCAGGTCTCCTTCTCCAATCAGCATCCCATCACCTGACCCACAAGACATGCCCAGGTCACCTCCAGATGATCCCTCCTTTTCCAAAATCATAAGGCACATCCAGGAGAACATGGGATGGGATTCGGAAGATCTTGACCCCAAGAGACCGCGCCTAGCTCGTTACCTTCGGGCAGAAGGACCCTAAGTCTGTGGTGGTGCCACCCTTGGTGGACACCTTCACGGACGTCACCAAGGCTGCATGGAAGCGTCCGCACTCCACCCCCGTGGTGCCGAACAAAGCTGACCGCCTGTACGGAGCCCCAGTACTTGGCACAACAACCCCTGGCTGATTCCCTGGTCATTATGGCCTCCCATGATAGGTCTCAATGACCACAGCATCTGAGTACACAGCCACCGGACCAGGAATCCAAGCAGTTGGATGCCCTGGGGAGGCGCATTTATGCGGCTGCTACATGCTCCATCAGGTCCCTGAACTATCTGTCTCATATGGTTCAGTTTCAGAATGCCCTGTGGGAGTAGGGTCAGGACCTGGTTGACAAACTACCAGATGGCGAGCAGAAGGTGGAGCTCTTGAACCTCCTTCACACAAGGTCGGACGTGGGGACCCAAGTGTTAAGAACCGCATATGATTCTGCAGACTCGTCCGCCGGGGCGCAGCTTCAGGCATCTGTCTCCAGAAACGCTCCTGGCTCCGTGTCTCTGGTTTTACCCCAGACGTACAGAAGAGTATCCTGGATGTCCCTTCTAACAGAGAGGTCCTGTTTGGTGAACCCTCTGAAAAGGTCATCACCAAACTTCAGGATGTCAGGAAGGCAGTAAGGTCTGTACAGGCCATGTACAGACCCAAATCTGGTTCCTTTAGTAGGAACCAGAACTGCTCAGAGCCGCAACAATGACAGCAGCAAAGGGGCACCTTCCACCGTAAGGCCCAACCTAAGTCTTCCCCAGGCCGAGGTCAGTTGTATGCCAAACTGGCCCAGCTCATGGGGGCAATGCCGCCACAGCATGACTCCTTCCCGGCCCCTGCCCCTCCCTCTGGATCAACGGGGTGAAAAGGTTGGGGTCACATCGCCGCCACTTTACAGGGTGGCAGTCGATCACTGCCGACCGGTGGGTCCTTTAAATTGTCAAGAGAGGTCACTTAATAGAATTCCTCAAAAACCCACCAAGACCTCCCCTATTTTCCCATTAATTGGGTCAGCACACACTGCTCATACAGCAAGAGGTGCTCGCGCTTCTGGGAAAGGAAGCTATAGAGTACATACCGAGGAACCAGAGAGGAGCAGGTTAATATTCCCACTTCTTTCTGGTTCCCAAAAAGACAGGGGACCTCCGTCCAATACTGGATCTCAGTGATCTCAATGCTTCGGTCCTCTACAAACGCTTCCGCATGGTGACCCTTCCCGGTTTGGTACCCATGCTCAAGCAGGGCACCTTCCTAGCATCCTTGGACATGCAGGATGCCTACAAGCACATACCCATTGCTCAAGTGCACAGGAAGTTCTTGCGCTTAGAATTTCTAGGTCGCCATTATCAGTTCTGAGCCCTCTCTTTCGGACTGTCATCGGCACCTCGGGTGTTTATAAAGTGCATGGCAGTCGTAGCGGCGGCTCTAAGGAGACAAGGCCACTACGTGTTCCCCTACTTGGACGACTGGCTCCTCATGGCACCCTCTCGGGAGGCTCTGATGTCTGCAATTCACTGTACTCAGTCCCTGTTCGGGATGTTGGGCATCATTATCAATCAGGAGAAGTCACACCTGGTTCCGTCACAGAATCTGCAGTTCATAGGTGCAGTTCTGGACAACGTCCAGGGGAGAGCTTTTCTGCCCCAGGACCGAGCGGAACACATCAGATCCCTCATCAGGGACATCTTGGCAAAGAAGACTGTCCCAGCCAGACTGGTCCTTTGCCTGCTCGGACACATGACTGCGGCCATTGCAACAGTCCTGCTAGCCCATCTCCACATGCGGGTGACCCAGTGGATGTTACAGGTTCAGTGGGATCAGAAGCAAGACCATTTGCAGCTTTCAATTCGGATCACGAATGCCATAATCTGGGATTGGCAATGGTGGCTAGATTCAAAGAACCTATTAGCAGGGTCCCCTTCATTGCGCCGTCAGATTGTGACGCTCTCCACGGATGCCTCAGGGTTCGGTTCGGGAGCACACCTCGACGGGGTCACGTCTCAGGGCTCATGGACACCCCAGGAAGCTCATCTCCACATAAATATCTTGGAAATGAGAGCAGTTCTTTATGCCCTGCAGGCCTTCCAGTCAGAGATCCCAACAGGTACTCTCCTGTTACAAACAGACAATACCGCGGTGATGTGTTACCTCAACAAAGAGGCACCCATTCCTACCCGCTTTGCAAGGAGGCCATGAGGGTGTGGGATTGAGTCCTACAACACAGCACAAACCTCATTGCTGTTCATGTCCCAGGAGTGGACAGTGTCATCGCAGACAGCCTGAGCCGCTCTCAGGCCAGGGTCCACGAGTGGGAACTACTCCAGGAGGTAGTAGAGGATCTGTTTCACAGATGGGGCACACCAGAGTTAGACCTTTTTGCGTCCCCATTCAACGCAAAACTGCCCAATTTCTGCTCGCTAGATCCAGGGCCTGGTGTTTTCTGGCGAGACGCGTTGTCCCTCTCCTGGATGGGCAGATTCCTCTACGCATTTCCTCCCTTCCCGTTGATCCAGAGGGTCCTTTTGCAACTCCGCAGAGAGCAAGCGACGCTGATATTTATCACACCTTTTTGGCCCACCGAGATCTGGTTCCCTCTGCTACACCAGCTGTCCCAGGAACCTCCGGTTTCTCTGCCAATCAGCTCTCACTTATTGTCCCAGGAGGCAGGTTCTTTGGTCCATCCGGACCTTAGCTCTCTGAACCTGCATGCCTGGCTCCTAGAGACATAGCTGTCATGCGGTACGGGGTCTCGCAAGAGGTAGCAGATGTTCTAGTGGCTGCTAGAAAACCGGCCACTCATGCCACGAAATGGCGCAGATTTTGCTTCTGGGCTCAAGCACGAGGACTTTCCCCAATGGATTGTCTGGAAGGTCGGTCCTGGACTACCTCCTGTCTCTCTTCCAGGCAGGCTTGGCCTACTCCTCTATTAAAGTATACCTTTGTGCCATCTCAGCCTATCATACACCTGTAGGCCGACATCCCATAACTCAGTTGGACATGGCACAAGCCTTCCTGAGAGGTGTTCTCCACCTTAGACCTCCGATTAAGGATCCTATTCCTCCATGGGATTTACCCTTTGTCCTGGAGCAGCTCACGTTGCCGCCTTTTGAACCAGCCACGGATTGCGAGCTACGTCTCCTAACATGGAAGACGTTATTTTTAGTTGCCGTTACTTTGGCCAGAAGGATTTCTGAACTTCACACACTGATGTGCAAAGAACCTTATTTGGTTTTTCACCAGGACAGGGTGTCCCTAAGAACAAATCCGAAGTTTCTACCTAAGGTGGTCTCAGCTCTCACCGTCAATCAGGATATCGATCTACCAGTGTATTTTCCTAAATATTCTAATCGAGGAGAGACCCTGTTGCACATTCTAGATGTGCATAGGTGTCTAAGATACTACCTGACCAGAACCAGGCACCACCGTAAATCTGACCAGCTTTTCGTCTCCTTCGCCCATAGGATGATGGGAGCTCCGGTTTCTGAACAGTCGCTATCCAGGTGGCTCGTCCATTGTATCATGTTCTGTTACCAGAAACGTAACAAACCTTTACCGGGCTCGGTTAAGGGTCATTCCACAAGTGGGGTGGCTACCTCTTTTGCTGCCATGAAGAACGTGTCCACTGCAGCCGTCTACGCAGCAGCTACTTGAAGCACCATGCGCACCTTCATCAGGCATTATAGCCTGGATATTGCATCACGGCAAAGAGCTGGTTTTGGTCTAGCAGTCCTTTAGGGACTTCTGTCCTAAGCTTCGGTCCAACTCACGATTTCTACCTAGCCTCCTCCCACCTGCGAGGGATTTCCAGTATTGCTTGGGAATCAGTCTAATGGTGTAACCTGCTGCAAGAGCTGTTTCTCGAAGTAAGATAGTACAGTTACGAAAGAACTTACCGTAACAGTAGATCCTCGAGAACAGCTCTTGCAGCAGGTACTTTCCCTCCCACCATCCCCGCTGGAGGTAGATTTCTTCCAGTATCCTTCTCCTAGGATCAGGTGTTCTCAACACCACTCTGATTGTCATTTGATGGCGGATCCTCAGTCTCCTTTTCTGATGTCATCCAGTGGCCGCGAGTCTCTGGTGGGAGAACTGGGGATTCTGGGGGACCGCCCCCTTATGTACTCTGCCTGATGTCAGGGGTGAGACTGACGTAGGGGGCGGTCCCCGCTGAATACTGCTAGCTAGAAAATTTCCGTGGGATCCTGGCGCCTGCCGGCTGCAGTCCTAATGGTGTAACCTGCTGCAAGAGCTGTTCTCGAAGATCTACCGTTACGGTAAGTTCTTACGTAACTGTACTTTTCCGTTACTCAACAGTATGTCGGAAACCCCTCCAAAAGCGCTTCCCCTTCAGAGGAACCCTCTGACCTAGGGGCCTGTGGTCCATCCCAATCTGAGGTGGCTTCACCTTCACGCTTGGCTTCTGAAGAGATAGAAGTGAACAGGTTCAATGTCTCTCTGAGAGTTTGATATTCTTTTGGCTGCGCCCAAGCCAGTCACTAGAAAAACTTACACAGCCAAGTGGAAGCGTTTTTCCCTCTGGTGTGCAAAATCCTCTTTGAATCCTTTTTCCTGCCCACCAAATAAAGTTCTAGAGTACCTTTTAGACCTCTCAAATTCAGGTCTACAATACTCTACAGTCAGAGTTCACCTTTGTGCCATTTCAGCTTATCATGAGCCAGTACTTTCCTTATCACAGGCCCAGTTACCAGTAGTTAAGAGGTTTCTTAAGGGTATTTTGCATACCAGACCTCCTATCAGACGTCCAGTCACAGACTGGGACATTAACCTTGTGCTAGACGTGCTCACTCGAAAACCTTTCGAGCCTCTAGCTTCCTGTGAGCTGAAATTTCTCACTTGTATAACGGCCTTCCTGGTGGCCATTACTTCCGGTTTCTGAAATACATGCCTGGGTCACAGACCCTCCATATACTGTGTTTCATAAGGACAAAGTAGTTCTTAGGACCCATCCTAAGTTTCTCCCTACGGTTGTTGCAGAATTCCATCTAAACCAACCTCTGATCCTACCTACTTAGTTTGCGAACTTCCAAAATGAAGGAGAGCGTAACCTTCATTCTTTAGATGTCAAAAGAGCTTCATGCTTCTATTTAGATAAAACAAAAGAAATTCGAAAGCTCAACAACTGTTTGCTTCCTTCCATGACCTGCTAGTAAACTGTCGCCATCAGATGCATTTCGGCATGCCTACGTCACTGCTATTCCATGGCGCAAGTTAAGCTGGAGGGCAGAGTGTACGCTCACTCTACTAGAGCAGTCGCAGCATCCTCAGCATGCCCATTGCAGACATTTGCAATGCGGCTACCTGGAGCTCAGTGCATACTTTCATCAAGCACTATGCCCTGGATATCCATGCCAGGCGACCTCTTTGTTTTGGCAGGACTATCTTTAACAGACTTCTGTCCTAAATTAATGAGCTCTTGGTCTCTCCTGCTGCCCTCTCTGGGGATTATTGGCTTGGTACTCTCCCATCGGTGTGAATGAGTGGTGGAGACTTTATGTCCAGGAAGATATGGAAATTACGTACCTACCGTAATTCTTGATCTCCTTGGACGAAGTCTCCACCACTCATTCACACGCCCACCCCCAAACTCACCTCTGTTGTTGGTCTTCACTTCCTCAATCTTAGGCTGTGAAGACTTCTTTGTTGACCCTTCTTATATAGGTTGGTCGGACTATCTTATGTCTGTTTTTTTGTTAGGCTATCCTTCTAGGTTAGTTACGCTGCACCTCCTCGGGGGGGGGGGTACTGAGGCAGTTGGAGGGTCGACACCGAGATAGTCATTGCCGCACGAGCCGAGGCTCACAGTGCCACTCCTTGCGGCTCCATCTCTGGTGCTGGCCCTCTTGCAAAAAGTTTGCTCCCGCTGGGTCCTAGCACCTCCGGACGAGATCCCATCAGTGTAAATGAATGGTGGAAACTTCATCCAAGAAGATCAAGAATTACTGTAGGTATGCAATTTCCATTTTTGGTTGCAGTCACCTCTGCAAGAATTTCTGAGCTCCAGGCACTCATGTGCAAAGAGCCATATTTGATTTTACACAAGGACAGTGTGTCCTTAAGAACAAACCCCAAGTTTCTTCCCAAGGTAGTGTCTGAGCTTTCTCTCACTCAGTACATTGATCTCCCAGTCTGCTTCCCAGAGTACTCCAATAGAGGAGAGGCTCTCCTGCACATTTTGGATGTGCACAGGATACTCCGGTACTATCTGACTAGAACCAAGAGGCACCAACAGTCAGATCAAGTTTGTTTCTTTCGACCACAGGATGTTAAGGGCACCAGTTTCTAAACCGTCACTCTCGAAATGGCTAGTAAACTGTATTCTTTTCTGTTACCAGAACCGTAGCAGACCCTTACCAGGACCAGTTAAGGGTCACTCTAGAAGAGGAATGTAGACTTCCTTTGCCTCCCTAAAGAATGTCTCGGCTTCATCCATCTGTGCAGCAGCTACTTGGAGTACTGTGCACACGTTTATCAGGCACTACAGTCTGGACATAGCCTCCAGGAGAAGAGCGGGCTTTGGCCTTGCGGTACTGCTGGGGCTCCTTTCATGAAGGGTTTTCTTTCTTCCTTCTCCTATTATCCTCCCATCTTCTAAGGGCTAACGCACATTGCTTGAGACTCAGTCCTAATGATGTAACCTGCTGCATGAGTTGTATCTCGAAGTAAGATAGTACATTTATGCAAGAACTTACCGTAACTGTAGATCTTCGAGAACAGCTCTTACAGCAGGTACTTTTCCACCCACCTTCGCCTCAGGTCGTCAGAGGCATTGCATATTAGTTATTGGTCTTCTTTTGGAAGTGGATCCTCGGTCTCCCATCTGAATTCAAGCGCTTTGCTGGCGTCTCCAGCAGGAGAACTGAGGGACACTGGGGGACCGCCCCTTTTATGATGCAGGGAACTTCGGGGGCGGGGCTGACATCGGGGTGGTCCCCCGCTGTATGTTGCTAGCTAGCTAGAATGTTTCCATGGGGTCCTGCTACCTGATGGCTTCTGTCCTAATGGTGTAACCTATTGCAAAAGCTGTTCTCGAAGATCTACTGTTACGGTAAGTTCTTGCATAACTGTACTTTATAAAATGTGTGTGAATCTTTATGTGAAAGTAGGATTCCTTGGTTTGAAAATGTATATGGATATATTATTGAAATGATTGCGAAAAGCTATTTGGTGCGCAAGGGTTAAAACTCATTCTCTCCTGGTGGTCATTTTGGGTCGGGTTCATCAATGGATGGTTCCGACACCATATGGTGGCTATGGGACCAAAGGTGTTAACCTGAGATGCTGGTTTGCAAACTCTTTGCAGAGCTGTGAACAGGCTGTCAGGTCTGGGACACCATGTACTGTTTTGTTGCACCTGCAAGGAAGGAAACATTATCTGAAAAACCGTGTCTTCTTAATGAGTTCCCAAAGACTTATAAAAAGAGCAGCAATACGTTTGCTAGAGAGAGAAAGACTGAAACTTGAAATTAGAGATATCATCAGATGAAGTACTTTGTTTTCTGTGTTTGTACTGCCTTTGTAAATAGTATAGTTATACTGAAACATTTATGACATTCGGCTCCAGACAAAAACTGGCCAGGTTTGACTCCTCCCCCACCTTCCACACCCTCTCTGGCTCAACACTAGACAACACAACACTCCTCCTCATCTGCCCATCTCCCAAGAGGAAGAACAGGCAGAGGCACTCAGTGAGTACTTCTGCTTGGTGGTCACAAAAGAAAGGAATGGCCCAATACCGCAGGAGAAAGGGTGCAAGGGGGAAAGGGGGGGATGAGATAATAGATGGGGTCATCCAAGAGGATAGAGTTCTGAATGACCTCAAGGCCTTGCAGGTGGACAAGGCACCAGTACCAGACAGTTGTACACACAAGGGTCCTGAAGGAACTGGTGGAGGTGTTATCAGGCCCTCTAATAGACCTCTTCAACATATCCTTGGAGACGGGGAAGGTACCCAGGGACTGGAGGATTGCTGACGTGGTGCCCCTTCACGAATGGACCCAAGGACCAACTGGGCAACTACAGACTGGTAAGCTTGACATCCATAGTGTGGAATTTAATGGAGACCATTCTAAAGGAGAGGTTGATTACCTTTCTCGATAGTAATGGTCTACAAGATGAGAGACAGCATGGGTTTGTCTCAGGAAGATCGTGCCAAACTAACCTGATAGACTACTTTCGACTGGGTCACTAAGATGGTTCACAAAGGCCATGCTGTGGATGTCCTGTACCTGAACTTCAGCAAGGCTTTCGACTCTGTGCCCCACGGGAGGTTAATGAGCAAGCTGAGGGACATGGTGGGGGAGAAACTGGTGGCGTGTGTTGAGAGCTGGTTGCAGGACAGACAGAGGGTAGTTGTAAGGGGGAAACATCAACCCAATGCCAGTAGCAAGTGGGGTACTGCAGGGTTCACTGCTGGGCCCTGTTTTGTTCAGTGTCTTCATTGTCTTCATTGGAGACATTGCAAAGGGGGTCAAGAGTAAGATCAGCCTGTTCGCAGATGACACTAAGATTTGTGCAAAAGTGGACAATGAGGAAGGGAGGCAGGCACTCACTCAGAGAGGATCTAGCTAAATTCTGAACAGTGGTCTAGGGAGTGGCAGTTGGGGTTTAACACTAAGAAGTGGAAGGTCATGCACGCTGGAGCAAGAAATCTCAGGACCAGCTGTTGGCTGGGGGGAGTGCAGGTAACAGTTTCAGAGGAGGAAAGGGACCTTGGGGTAGTAGTCACGGGGAACATGAAGGTATCAGCACAGTGTAGGAGGGCAGCAGCAAGGGCAAATCGGATGCTGGGGTGCATTGCCAGAGGGATCACCTCTAGAAAGGAGGAGGTTATCTTGCCCTTGTATAGATCACTGATGAGACCACACTTGGAGAACTGTGTGCAGTACTGGTGCCCATATTTCAAAAAGTATGTGAGATTACTGGAGGGGGTGCAGTGCAGGGCTACGAAAATGATCATGGGACTGGGGGAGTTGCCGTATGAGGAAAGATTGAGGGAGCTCAGCATGTATTTGTTGCAAGACAAAAGGGAAAGAGGGGACATGATGGAGACCTTTAAGTACTTGAAGGGCATAAACAAAGTCGGAGAGAGAGGATTGTTCCGCTTAAAGGGGGGAAAGGGTCACTAAGGGGCACAGTCTGAAGTTGGAAGTGGGGAAGGGTCAGGAGGGAGATGAGGAGGCACTACTTTACAGAGAAAGAGGTGGTGAGATGGAACGCAGTGCTGGAGGATTTAATCGAACTGAGGACAATGGATAGCGTTAAGCAGGGTTGGGATAGAGTCAAGGGCAGGATTAGTACAGACTAGAACACAAAGGGGGGAAAAGACCAGGAAAGAGGAAGAAGGGAGGGGTTTGGGTGGGGCTTGAGGCAGCTGTAGTAATATGAAACTAAGAGCTGCACAATCGGGTAGACTTGATAGACCTGTGGGCCTTTTTCTGCTGGCAATTTCATACCTTGGGCTATGGCTGGACAAGAATCTAGACTTCAGGGTCCATCCATAAAAAAATTTTCCCTAGGTTTAATGCTCTGTACCGATATCACAGATGCCTCCCACAACATGCCAGGCGAGAAATCGTCCAAAAGATTATTCTTACTGTGTTTGACTTCAGGGACGTAGTCTGTAGCTCCGCCCTGAAAACCACCCTAGCCAGACTGGACACTCTTCAGCTCCTTTTGCCACTACATTCTTGGTTGCTCCCCTCGTACTCACCACTGTGACCTTTACTCCTCGCTCTGTTTTCCCTCCCTCCATGACGGACACCTCTCACACATCGCAAATCTAGTTGGGAAGTTCTGGCTTGGTTTTCTACCTCCTTACCTCTCCTCCCTCCTATCAACCCCCCTCCCATCCTGCTATTTCCTTCGTGCCTCCACCCATAGGACTCTCGCCCTTCCACCTCAGCGCACATCGTCTGGCCGCGCCGCCTTCTCCTACAATTTCCCTGTAGTCTGAAACTCCCTCCCTCTAGAAATCCACTTTGTCCAGTCCCTACACTCTCTTTCCCTTACCTCCTCTGTAAGCACTCTGTTCATTCCTGTATCTGCACCTAATGCTTCACTCTCCCTATCTACCCCTCCTTCTGCCCCCCACCTCACTTCTCCCCCACTAGCCCCCCACCTCACTTCTCCCCCACTAGCCCCCCCTGCTCCTTCGGGCCCTGTCCCTTTGCAGGGTTCACCAGCATCCTTAAGGGATTCAGTTCCTGGTCAGTTCTTGTCTTTGCCCCCCTTCCCCTTCCCTCCCTCCACTCTCCTTTTTGCCAGGTCCCCGCGGGTTTCAGCATCCTGGAGGGGGCTCTGGGCCCCCCACCTCCCCTACCTGCCTCGTGCAGTAACTCCTCTCTCCCATCCATCCCTCCTCCCCTACCTTTGTGCATTTACTCCCTTCCTAGAATTCGCTGAGTACTTAGCTACTGTCAGATACTGGCTTTTCGGTTCTGGACCTGCACTTACCACGCTGCCACTACCCTGTATCTGCATCTCTCTCTCCCACTAACACCTCCCTCAACCATGCCCACCATACTCACTACCATCCTTTCTCCCTTGGCTCGTTACCTACTCCGTGTCTACGTTACAACTACGACTGCATAATGCTACCTGTGCTATCTGCTCATTGTCCTTTACTGCCCTCCCCACAATGACTATGACTTCTTCTCCCCCTACATCTTGGCCTCACTCTGTTATACACCACTCCCTGTTTACATTAACTTCTGTTGTCGTGTACTGATTAATATTGCATTGTACTAGCACAACACTGTATGTATTTGCTCAGCACTGTATGCATTTGATTGTTTTGACTTTGTTCGATCCTCCCATTTATGTATCCCCTCCACCAGGACACTTCTGGAAACGAGCTGTTTACAGCTCATGTTATCTTTCCAGGTGAAACCTTTTCAAATAAATAATACATTTTATTTTTTATTTTACTGTTACTGGAAAAAATAAAACATTTCTTGCTAATTTTATACCTGCTCCTGGTCTTCCTATACTTCCTGACCTGTGCTTCGACGGCACTCGGTTCTGGGGCTGGGCTCACATTTGGCTCTCTAGGATCCCCTGATGGAGGTGTGGCATGCCATAGTTAACACTATTTATTGACAGGATGGAGTCATTCTAGCTGTGCCACTCCCTAGTTGAGCCAGAATAGATATTTTTTTAAAATGGTGATTTTTAAACCTATCTCATGCCATTAACTGTGGATTAAAATAAGTCCTGCTTACCACATGACATAAATGAAAGCTTTTTGGTGAAGATAATGTTACAGAAAAATAAAAAAACGGAGCTATCCCTGTTTCACCTATACAAAAAAAGGTTTTCTTTCAGGCAACAGTTAATTCTGATTCTGTACCCTAGAGATGTATAAATTTTCTCAGGATATAACATATCGCAGTGCTAATTGTCAAAAATTGGTTTTTAGTGAATGTTTGTGGTTAGCAGGGTGGTACTGTTTCTTTTTACCGAATAGATATTGAACTATATAAATAAATGTATTTCATTTGAGCTGTAATGTTTCATTGTAATACAATTTATTATAGTTGCTGTTGTATATAGAGGTAATGCTGTGTTGGACTTTGGTGACTTTGCCTTTCTATGCAATGGGAAATGTCTCAAACTTCGAGTAAAAGAAAACCTGAAGCACTGTCCTTTTGCGCATATAGGCATGGCAGGTGTCTCATCTTGTCCAAGCAAAGAGCAATATTTGTGGTGGCCATCTTGTACAATTTATAATTGCAGCAGCCTGCTCAAGGGTGTCCAGATTTGATTCCTACCCCACATCAGATCCTCACTGCAGATGCCTTGGGATCTGGCTGGGGAGCTCACTGGGGACCTCTTTGGACACAAGGCACATGGAACCAGGTGGAGTGCGCTTTGCATATCAGAGTCCTGGATATGAGAGCAGTCCTATATGGGCTCCAGGCATTTAAGGAACACTTGTCCCCGGGTCCTCTGTTAATACAGATGGACAAACGTCTGTGTGATGCATAACATCAACAAACAAGGGGGGAATCATTCCTACCCACTGTGCAGGGAAGCAGTGAGTCTGGTATTGGGTTCTGGAACACAATCTAGAACTATCAGCAGTACATGTTTTAGGCATCCAAAACATCTTGGCAGACCAGCTGAACAGGTCGCAGTCCAGGGTGTATGAGTGGGAACTGGTGACCTTCATTGTTGACGACATGTTCACAAGATCAGGTCATCCAGAGTCTGACCTTTTTGTGTCTCCACACAACAAAAAACTGCTGCATTGCTGCTCGCTCAATCCAGGGCCTGGAGTTTTCTGGTGAGACACATTGCCTCTCTCCTGCAAAGGGAGGTTTCTGTATACATTCCCTTCCTTTCCACTAACTCAGAAAGTACTACTCAAGCTGCAGGGGGCAGGGAGGGGGCAACTCTAATACTCATTGCTCCCCTATGGCCTTGGCAGTTACGGTATCCCGTGCTGCAGCAGCTGGCAGTGTTAACCCCCAGTACCTCTGCCCTTGTGCAATGATCTACTGTTGCAGGAACAGGGAACCCTATTCTATCCAGACCTGAAGCCCCTACATCTGCACGCATGGCTCCTGAAGATATAGCCATAGCTTGTAAGTCTGACATTGGCTTCTCAGACGCCGTTAAGTCGGTCGCTGGCTCGCCTGACGACCGCTTGGCGATTGCTCTCTCGTCTGATACTCCTGTGGTTCAAGACATTGCACAGAGTGAGCTTCCAGGATCCTGTCGGTCCCACGAGGGTTCTCCCTCCCATTCTTCACTGACCCAGCCAGATGCCTCGTTCTCCCCAGATCCCTGGGAATCGAGCGTTGCTGCCCAGGAGACTTCTCCTGCATCAGGCCTACTTTCTGAGACTCCTACCTCTCCAGCAGACCTGCCAATAGGGGGTTCCATTCCCTTACCCTTCCTCGTCTTTCTCAGATCTGACGCAGGCGCCTTTAGACCCCCGACACTGAGCCAATCACCGGTTTACACTCCCGCAGATTTGGACATGGACCAGGGACTATTCGCTCAGATGCCGTAGCACTCTTCTGGCCCTTCAGGGGTCCCCTTACTGACCCCAGGCCTGCCGAAGGACCCTACTAACCCCCAGTGGTCCCTTAGCACCACCGCTCCCTGGACCGTCTGCCTCTTCTTTGTTGGGATCCACGGGCAACTATCCCAGTTATCTGCCATCCATCGCCTCAGTTCCCTTACTACCTGACCCCGGGATGGTCATCGCTGGGTTACCCACCGCAGGCGCCGCCGCCAGGGTCCCTGACGCTGGGCCAGGGCCACAAGTACCAAGGCTACCATCCGTACCACTGTTGGTATCAGACTCATGGCTTACCCCCACCCCTTATCCTTCGGGGTACCCAGGATACCAGCCTCCACCATCTCCCCCTCCTCCACCCCAGCCGGAACCCCAAGGGTCTATACTGGCTTGGTGGAAGGATGCCAAGTCCCAACTTTTACAAGCGCTCGGCCAACCACAATTGGTTGTGGCTTGCACCCCAACCCATAGGGCACTCACAAGGAGCCCATCCTCTATGGACCAGACATCCAATAGGGATTCAGGCAGGCGTCCTACAGGGGTTCCCTTGGGAGCTCGGTTCATGGACGTGGTCCCAGATGTCACTTCTTTGCCCAGCAGACTGGAGTCTTCCAACTTGGAGTCAGACTCCGACTCTGGGGGCCAGTCGAAGCCTCATTCCCCAATAGAGCCTCAGCCCAAGGAGTCTCCAAAGTCTCCACTGGAGGATCCGTCCTTCGTGGAACTCCTCTGGTCTAGTCAACAGGCCTGCGGCTGGGTGTCCCAGGGAATGGACCCCAAGAGAAAGGGGCTTGCAGAACATCTGTACCTCACTAATGCGGACCCCATCCCTCCATGGACGGGGCCACATGAGGACTTAACCTGTACCATAAGGCAACAATCATCCTCTGTTCTGGTGGTTTCCAAAGAAAAGCCGACCAGATCCATCACCCCCCTGGAAGGGGCTTGTCATTTAACAATCCAGCCTAAGGCCGCCTCCGTCGTTATTACAGCAGCTCACGAGAGGTTGGCTCAACCTAAACACCTGAGTGCCTCCCCACTCCAGCTCAAGGAGTTCAAGCAAATGGACCAATATGGTCGTAAGGTCTACTCTTCACCTACCTGCACCATTCACTCCTTAAATTATGTGGCCCATATGGTATCCTTTCAGAAGTCTGCTTTATCCGACTTGGAGAAGAAACTTCAGGCCATTCCGGATGAGGACCTAAGGAACAGCAGGCTCTTAGAGAAAGTACAGCTCAGCAAGTCTTCCTGCCGCCATGCCTTACGGGTCACTTACGACTCCATTGATTCTGTGGCCCATTGCACTGCTACAGGAGTTTGCTTGAGGCACCTGGCTTGGCTCCGTCTTGCGGGACTGGCACAAGACGTCCAATGCACCCTGCTGGACGCCCCCTTCAGGGGTTCCATCCTTTTTGGGGGCAACGCTAAAGATATAATCAGGAAGCTACAGGAGAGCAGGAAATCCCTTAAAGTTGTCCGCTCCATGTACCGCTCGCGCCAAAAACCCAAGCAGATGTTTTGTCACTCCCAGAAGAGGTAGAGTAGGCAGAACCAGGGCAGATGACAGGGCAAGCGTCATGCCACCGGTTCCAGTACCCAGACTACTCAGGCAAAGTCCCAAAAGGCTGTGGCAGTGGCAGAGTGGCCCTTCTCTCTGCATCCTGACTCGAGGGGATCCCCTCCACCTCCTCCCTTTTTTCCAAAGGAACCAGTGGGGGGGGGTCGCCCTCCTCCTCCTGGAAGAGTGGAAGGCAATAATCGCAGATGCCTGCGTACTCTAGCTCGTTGCAAGAGGGCATTCCATCGAGTTACTGGACAGACCTACGGGCAATCCATTGAGACGGTCTCACTACCCATCAGGCCATCAAAGCCCTATTCAGTAGAAAATCCAAGCTCTACTGGCAAAATTGGCCATAGAGTGGGTTTCACCAGGGCAAATAGGAAGGGGATACCACTACCACTTCTTCCTAGTGCCCAAAAAGACGGGAGATCTGAGACCCATTCTGGATCTGTCTGCTCAACCTCTTCGTGGAATACAAAAGGTTTTGCATGCTCACTCTCCAGGGACTCTTACCCCTGCTCGAACAGCATCAATGGCTGTGCTGACTGGACATGCAGGACGCTTACCTGCACATTCCAATCCTCCCAGCCCACCGCTGTTTCCTGAGATTCTCCTTTCAGGAGAACCATTATCAGTTCATGGCCCTCCTTTGGCCTCTCTTTGGCACCTTGGGTTTTTACCAAGTGCCTGACGGTGATGTCTGCAACCTTGTGCTGCAAGGGAATTTACATGTTCCCTTACCTGTCAGCACCGTCTCAGTACAATCTGATGGAATCTCTTTCCACCACCCTGGGCCTCTTTTCCAGACTTCACATCACTGTGAACTATCCCAAGTCTCAGCTTTCCCCCTCCTAGTGTCTTCAGTTCATTGAAGCAGTGCTGGATACGGTCCAGGGCAAGGCTTTCCTACCTATGGACAGGGCCAAAACCCTGATTCAGCAAGCTGCTTTAGTGTCCCCCTCACTTCGGATTGCAGCGCGCTCTATCCTCCGCTTGTTGGTTCTCATGGCAGCTGCCATCCCCCCAGTCCCTTTGGCCAGACTGCATATGAGGGTGACCCAGTGGTCCCTCAGGGTCTAGTGAGATCAACGTATGGACGACATGGATCACATGATCTTACTTCGAGAGGGTTCCTGCAGTAGGCCATCACAGTTAGGACTGCGCCCCCTGGCGTTAGGACCACTCAGCAAAATTGTAGCGAGCATTCATTGGTGGGGACCGCCCCCAGCATCAGGTGATGGATGTCAGCGTAACTATAAATGGGGCGGTTCCCTGCCTGCCCTCCAGTTCTTTCCCGCCATCGACCTGAATCATCGGACCTCACAGTAGAACAGCTTCAGTTGCCCACCATTTTCAGGCATTTTTGTTCCATATTTTCTGATCTTTCTTCCATCCACATAGTGAAGTATGTCATCTCGTCTGCCCCGCATGAGGACGACCATTCCCGTTGTGTCCGCTGCCTGGGGCCTAAGCATAACATTGCAGAGTGTTCCATCTGCCAGGGCTTCAACCAGGCCACATGCACCCGTCACAAGAGGACCCTCGATACCCATTTACTGACCCAAAGACTGGCATCGATGGCAAAAGAGCTCCAGGAGCTGAGGGAGAGATTGTCGTCACCGGCCCTGAAGAAAAAGAAGGAGAGACGCTGGGAGCGGAGCCACTCTCCACAAAGGAAATCCAGCCAGACAGCCAACGCCATTTCAGGTGGGGCCTCCACCCTTGTGAGTACCCTACCTCCAGGGCCTTCCTCTGCTCCGGTGGACCAGACGCCCTCTCCCACCCCCCTCCCGCCCGCCTAGGTCAGCGGGCAGTCAGGGGTATCCTCTTTGGAGGATCCATCTATGATGCCTGTTTCGAGCCTTGCCTTTAAGTCGCCCTCCGGCTCCACTGGGCACCCGGCCCAGGCTGATCAGCCTGACTCTAGCCTACCGGCTTCTGTCAGCCCGGCTACTGTCTGTAAGTCAGTCGACTGCTCCTCCGTCGCTCGCCAGGCTGTCACCTCTAAGTCTGACATCGGACCACCCGGCACGCACGTGGTGACTTCTCTATCGGACTCCCTCGTGGACCCTGATGCCGGGCAGAGAGAGCTCGCAGATCCCTCCTCATCCCACCAGGGTTCTCCCTCAAGGGGCTTGCTGTCCTTCTCTGACCTTTTTGGGCCAGATCACCAGGACCCTCTTCCACCTGATCCCTTACCAGACCTGTCGACGGGGACTCTTCCAGACCCCCCCCGGCGGGCTCCGTTCCACCGACGGAGCTTCACCTAACGCCAGATCTCTCACCGGACACTTGTGGGGGCTATATGGATCCGACTCCTTCTTGACCTTCGGGGACCACCCCCCACCAATGGACCTTCCACCTAGTGGTCGCTTGGTGCCTCCTCTGGCGGGGCCCTACACTCCTCTGTCGGGCCTGACCGGGTACTATCCTGGGTGCACACCACAGTATCCGCAGTACCCAACGCCGGGGGGGGGGTCTGTCCCCGGGATACCCTCCTCTGACGCCGGTTTACCCGACCCTGGGTCAGGCCATGCATTATCAGGGATACCAGTACCCTTATTGGTACCAACCGCCTAGCTACCCTTCTTATCCTGCAGGGTACCCGGGTTATCCTCCATCCCCTCCTCCACCACTGCAGCCAGAACAGGATGCCATTCCTGCCTGGTGGAAGGATGTGAAATCTCAGCTGCTTCAGGACTTGGGTCAGTCTCAGCTGGTGGTCAGTGCCACCCCACTTCACAGGGTGCTACCTGGTAGCCTGGCACCTTCCAGTCGAGCCTTGGACAGAGGTTCAGGTATTCTGCCCTCAGGCATTACAGAGCGTAGTCTCCCGATTATGGTATCAGAGGCCTCTCTGCCCAGTAGGCCAGAATCATCCGAGTCAGATGAGGACTCTAATGTGGGAGACCAGTCAGAGCCTCACTCTCCCATTGAGCCTCAGCCGAAAGCATCCCTCAAATCCCCTGTGGTGGACCTGTCCTTCTCTGAGCTCCTATTCAGAAATCCTGCGAATGTGCGTCACAAGAATTGGATCCCAGACGCAGAAGGCTGGCCGAACATTTGGACTTAGTCAATGCGGACCACTTTCCCATTCCTTCTTTGACGAGGCCACATGAAGATCTTATGTCCACTATCTGGCAAGCAACTGTCGTCCATCCTGGCAATTTCAAAAAAGGCCAATAGGACCTATCAGCCCCCGGAAGGGGTTTCCCACCTCACTGCCCAACCTAAGGCTGACTCTGTTGTGATCACAGCTGCTCACGATAAGTTGGCCCAACTTAAACATCTTAGTGCCTCCCCTCCAGACAAGGAATCGAAGCAGATGGACCAGTAAGGTTGTAAGATCTGTGCCTCATATACTTGCGCCATTCGCTCCTTAAATTACATGGCCCATGTGGTGGCTTTCCAGAAAGCCTCTTTGTAAGATCTGGACAAGGATCTTCAGGACATTGCTGATGAGCAGCTCAGGAACAAACCCTTGGAGACGATTAGGATGAATAAACCATCCTGCTGCCATGCCCTCTATGCCACCTATGACTCTCTGGACTCAGTAGCACGAGGTGCGGCCACTGGCATCTGTCTTAGATGTCTTAATTGGCTTCACCTGGTGGGGTGGACTCAAGATGTACAGAGTTCCCTTCTGGATGCTCCCTTCAGGGGTCCAGTTCTGACTGGTGGCGACGCCAAAAGATCTTATCACAGAGCTGCAAGAGAGTGGAAAATCCTTGAAGGATGTCCTTTCCCTTTACTGTTTGGGCCAAAAACCCCAGCAGCAGCCCTTTTGCCACCAGCAGAAATGGAATAAACAGAACCAGGGCAGACGACAGACTAAAGTATCGCTCCCCAGGTTCTGGCGCTTAAACCCCCCAGTCCAAGTTTCCCAAAACTGCCTCTGGGGAAAAGCGTCCCTCCCCTCTGCATCCTGACTCCCAGCGCTCTCTCCTCTTCCCAGGGAGGAACTGGTGGGGGGGGGGGGATGATTCGGCCTCCACTTGGACGGATGGAAGACCGTAACCGCAGATGCATGGGTTCTTCAGCTCATAGCAAGAGGTCACTCAATAGAGTTCCTGGAGAGACCTCCCTCCAATCCTCCGGGAAAGTCACACTGCCCGTCAGGCCAGCAACATCTGGTCTTCCAAGAAATTCAAGCTCTTCTGCAGAAATCTGCCATAGAGCGAGTTCCACCGGAACAAACAGGAAGGGGATTTTCCTCCCATTTCTTCTGTTTCCCAAAAAGATGGGAGATCTAAGGCCTATCCTAGATCTCAGGATGCTCGACCTCTTTGTGGAGTACAAGAGGTTCCGAATGTTGACCCTCCAGGGACTGTTACCCCTGCTCCATCCAAACACTTGGCTGTGCTCCCTGGATATGTAGGATGCTTACCTCCATATCCCCATTTTACTGCCCCACCACCGCTTACTGAGGTTCTCTTTTCTGGAGGAACATTCCCAATTCAGAGCCCTCATTCAGCTTCTCGGCACTTGAATTGTTCACCCAGTTCCTGGCGGTGGTAAGAGGCGTCTGCCGCATAGGGGCATTTTTATGTTCCATATGGATTTGACTGACTTTCTCAGTCCCTTTCAGGACAGTTTGAAGGAATCCCTTTCCTTCACTCTGGACCTATTTTCCGGTCTGGGCGTTTTGGTCAGCTACCCCAAGTCCCAGCTGTTACCCTCCCAGCACCTCCAGTTTATTGGAGCGGTACTGGATATGGTTCAGAGCAAGGTCTGACAGAGCAGAGACCCTAATCTCTCAAGCGGTGTTTGTGGCTTCGTCCCGGTGGACCACAGTGCGTTCGGTCCTACGACTGCTGGGGATTGATGGCAGTTGCCATACCAACAGTCCCTTAGGCCAGACTGCACATGAGGTTACCCAATTGTCTCTGCGAGTCCATTGGGACCAGCGCCTAGACAACATGAACCAGAAGGTCCTAGTCTGCAACAGCCTTCAGAAGGATCTCCTTTGGTGGCAGGACCCAGCCAACCTTTCAGTGGGAGTCCCTTTCAACCCTCCGTCTCCCTCCATGATTCTCACTTCGGATGCCTTGAACTTGGGATGGGGAGTGCATCTGGGAGACCATCGGACTCAAGGCACTTGGTCATCCATGGAGGAGAACCTTCACATCAACATTCTGGAGATGAGAGCCGTGCTCTATGCTCTTCAGGCTTTCCAGTCTCTTCTGATTCCGGGAACACTTCTCATCCGGACAGACAACATGGCCACTGTCTGGTACTTAAACAGGGAGGCACCCAGTCTTACCCTCTTTGCAGGGAGACTATGCGGGTGTGGTACTGGGCTGTACAGCATGGCCTATCCTTGACAGCAGTCCACGTGCAAGGCGTTCACAACATTCTGGCGGACAGTCTCAGCTGATCAGTCGCTAGGGCTCACGAGTGGGAGCTAAAGCAGGCTGTAGTAGAAGACCTGTTTCTTCAGTGGGGTCAGCCAGACATAGATCTCTTCACCTCGCCATCCAATGCAAACTAACCAGCTTTTGCTCACACGTTCCTGGGCGTGGTGCTTTTTGACGAGACACACCGTCTCTTTCTTGGACAGGGAGATTTCTATATGCTTTCCCTCCCTTTCCTATCCTACAGAAGGTTCTGCTGAAGATTCAGGCAGAGGGGGCACACGTGATTATCATTGCCCCCCTGTGGCCTCAGCAGATTTGGTTCCCACTGCTACAGCAGTTGGCATTGGAACCCCCCCAGTACCTCTTCCTCTCTCACACGAACTTCTGTCCCAGGAGCAAGGCATCCTGGTGCATCCAAGCTTCAAGTCGCTTCATGCATGGCACCTGTGAACATAGTGATTTCTCATTTCCAGAGTCGCTCAGGTCCTAGTGGAGGCTAGAAAACCTTCCATTAGATCCACTCATGCTATGGAGTGGAAGAGATTTTCCATATGGGCATCAGCTTAAGGCTTAGATCCCTTCTCCTGTTCAATTTCCCAGGTTTTAGAGTACCTCTTGCACCTGTCGAGTTGGTCCTCAGTTATTCCTCCCTGAAGGTCCATCTGTCTGCGGTTTCGGCCTACCACCTCCCAGTGGATGGCAAAACCCTAGCACAGCTAGAGGTTTCCAGAACTTTTCTGAAGGGGATCCTTCACATCAAACCTCCGGTCTGGAATCCTGTTCCTCCCTGGGATCTTGATTTTATGTTCGAGAAGCTTACTTTGCCCCTTTTGAACCGGCAGCAAGCTGTGATAGATATGTTTTGGCATGGAAAACGCTCTTTTTAGTTGCTATCACTTCAGCTTCAAGAGTTTCAGTGCCTCAGTCTCTAGTTTGTAGAGAGCCTTATTTAATTTTCCACAGAGACCCGGTGGCTTTGCGGACTAAGCCATCCTTTCTTCTGAAAGTGATTTCAGAATTGACCCTTAACCAGAATGTAGAACTGCCGGTGTTCTTCCCAGAACACTCCAACGGTTGGAGTATCTCCTGCACACCCTTGATGTGCACAGGATTTTGAGATACTAAGTCTCAAGGATTAAGGTTCGTAAATCAGACCAACTCTTTGTAGCCTTTGCTCCCAAGTGCCAGGGCAAGGTTATTATAAAACAGATTTTGTCAAGGTGGCTGGCAAATTGTATACATTACATTTACCAGAAATACGAGAAGCCCCTTCAGGGTACGGTTAAGGGACACTCTACTAGGGGTGTGGCCACTTCCACTGCGAACATCTGTGCAGCGGCCACTTGGTCCTCCGGCCACACTTTCACTAAACATTACAGTTTGGACATTGCTTCTAGATGCAGGGCTAGCTTCAGCCTTGTGGTCCTGCAAGGTTTTCTGTCATGAAAGACCTGTAGTTGGCAGACATTTTCCTCCTCCTGGGTCCTCGTCTCTGACTTCTTTTTTGTTTGCCTGTGTGGTATTCAGTCCTAACTGTGAAGATCTACTGCAGGAACCCTCTCGAAGTAAGATACAGCAGTTACGTAAGAACTTACCGAACAGTAAACCTTCAAGAGAGCTTCCTCCAGTAGGTCTAGATTTCCCACCCACCTTCCTCCAGTTTCTGTTTTATTTACTCTTTATTCCCTTCCCAGGACTTTGTTTCATCCAGGGCACAGGGTCCCATGAGTTTTCTGCTCTTTTTTTTTTTTTGCTTCCTGTTTAGAGGTCTCTGGCCGGAGACCGCCTGGGACGATCCCTGCTGATGATTGCCAGCTGCAATTTTGCTGTGCAGTCCTGACGCCAGGGGGCACAGTCCTAACTGTGAAGACCAACTGCAGGAACCTCTCTCGAAAATCTACTGTTACGGTAAGTTCTTGTGTAACTGCTATGTCTTAGTCTCCAACAATTTGAAGAGGGTTCTCCTCCAGTGGCAGGATCTAGCCAACCTTTCCCTGGGGATGTAGTACTGGGATGTACAGCACGGCCTGACATTGATAGCAGTCCCTGTTCCAGGAATTCACAACATCCTGGCGGACAGTCTCAGCCACACTGTTGCACAGGCCCACGAGTGGGAGCTAAAGCAGGAAATAGTGGAAGATCTCTTCCTTCAGTGGGGTTGGCCAGAAATATTTATTCACCTCCCCATCCATCGCAAAACTACCCAGCTTTTGCCCTCTCGTTCCCAGGCGTGGTGGTGTTTGGCGAGACCCGATGTCTCTAGCCTGGACAGGGCAATTTCTGTACACTTTCCCTCCCTTTCGAATTCTTCAGAAGGTTCTGCTGAAGCTTCAGGCAAAGGGGGCTCACACGATCCTCATAGTCCCCCTTTGGCCTCGGCAGATATGGTTCCCTCTGCTACAGCAGCAGACGTTGGAACCCCCAGTATCTCTTCCTGTGTCCCACGACCTTCCGTCTCAGGAGCAAGGCAACCTGGTGCATCTGAGCCTCAAGTCTTTCCACCTGCATGTGTGGCATCTTTGGACATAGACATCTCACGCTTTGGCATCTTTTCCAGAGTTGCTCAGGTCCTAGTGGAGGCCAGAAAACCCGCCATTAGATCCACATATGCTATGAAATGGAAGAGATTTTCTATTTGGGCCATGGCCAAAAGCTTGGACCCTTTTTCCTGCTTGGCTCCCCAGATTCTCTAGTACCTCTTGCACGTATCTGATTCGGGCCTCAGCTTTTCCTCACTGAAGGTCCTCCTCTCTGCAGTTTCCGCCTACCATCTGCTGGTGGAGGGCAAAACCCTCGCTCAGTTGGAGGTTTCCAAAACATTCCTTAAGGGGATCCTCCACCTTAGGCCTCCGGTCAGTAATCCGGTTCCCCCCGGAATTAGAATTTTATTTTAGAGAAACTTACTTTGTCCCCTTTTGAGCCAGCAGCAAGTTGTGACGTGCGTTATGTCCTGGAAAATGCTCTTTTTAGTCACCATTACTTCAGTTCGAAGGTTTTCAGAGCTTTAGGCTTGCATTTGTAAGGAGCCATTTATGATTTCCCACAGAGACTGGGTGGCTCTGCAGACTAACCCTTTCTTCCGAAAGTAGTGTCGGAATGCACTTTGAACCAGAATGTTGAACTGCCGGTATATTACCCAGAGAATTCCAACAGGGGGGTAATACCTTTTGCACACTTTAGACGTGCATAGTATTCTGAGATATTACATCTCTAGGACCAAAGAGGCTTGTAGTTCTGACCAGTTGTTTGTAGCGTTCACACCCAGATGTCAGGACAAGGCCATTTCCAAACAGAATTTGTCTAAATAGTTAGCTAACTGTATCTTGTACATTTACCAAAAGTACGAGAAGGCCCTTCCGGGGGACGTGAAAGGCCACTTGACTCCGGGCATGGCTGCTTCGACGGCCTTCCTGAGGAACGTGTCCACTATGGACATTTGCACAGTGGCCACTTGGTCTTCCGTCCATACTATTACCAAGCATTACAGTCTGGACATTGCCTCTAGGCGCAGAGCTGGTTTCGGCCTCACAGTTCTGCAAGACCTCCTGTCCTAAGCAGACCTCTAATTGGCAAACGCTTCCTCCTCCTGGAACTTAGTCTCCAACTTCATTTCTTCTTTGCTTGGTATTCAGTCCTGTATGTGAAGACCTATGGCAGGAACCCTCTCGAAGTAAGATATAGCAGTTATGTAAGAACTTACCGTAACAGTAGATCTTCGAGAGAGGTTCCTTCAGCAGGTCTCGATTTCCCTCCCACCTTCCCCCAGCTCCTGTATTTTCCTCTTTTCCTTTCCCAGGGCCTTCCTTTAGCAGCTTAGGGCTTCAGGAGTTTATACTCCTTTCTCCTGTTTACTCTTCTGAGGTCTCTGGCGGGAGAACTGGAGGGCGGTCATGTGGACTGCTCCCTATATAGCATGCCGACGTCCTGCCATGTGATGCTGGGAGTGGTCCCCTGCTGTAGATTGCTAGCTAGAAATTTTCCGTGAGGTCCTAACGCCGGGAGGCGCAATCTTGTATGTGAAGACCTACTGCAGGAACCTCTCACGAAGATCTACTGCTATGGTAAGTTCTTACGTAACTGCTATTTCTGGTGGCTGCTAGAAAACTGTCCACCAGACACACCAACTCCATAAGATGGAAGCGGTTTGCATTGTGGTCCGCTTCCCATGACCTGGATCCATCTACCTGTCCAGTCAGGTTCTCTAGAATACCTGCTGTCCTAATCAGATTCAGGCTTGCAGTATTCCTCAATCAGGGTGCACTTGGCTGCTGTCTCGGCCTTCCATGTGCCTGTGGATGGCCATATGGTTGCTCAGCTAGAGGTGGCCCATAGGTTTTTGAGAGGCATTTTACATATAAAGCCTCCCATTCAAAATCCAGTCCCAGCTTGGGATCTGAATTTTGTTTTGGAAAATCTGACTCTGGCTCCTTTTGAGCCAGCTGTGATGTGTGGCTTGCGCTTTCTTTCTTGGAAATCGTTAAATCTTCCTGGACATAAGTCTCCACCACTCATTCACACTAGTGGGATTGGCGCCGGAGGCACTAAGACCCATCGGGAGCAAACTTTTTGCTGGAGGGTCGGCGCGAGAGACGGCGCCGCGAGACACGGCGCCCTGAGCAGCGGCCTCGAGTGTAATGAACCATCTCGGCGACTACCTCCAACCGCCTCTGTCCTTTTTTTTTCGACTCCGAAAGTGCGCCTATGACGACGCCACCTGTCGGGAGTCAAACTTCAAACTAGCGATAGTTTTCATTTTATTTTTGTAACATTATCACGATAGTAGTATCGCTTAGTTTTATTCTATTTTTCGTAAAATTTTCTAATATTTAAATTTAACTTACTTGAAGAAGTCTCTGCCTACTGGACGGAGCGACCATGAGCAGGTCAGGTGACGGGGAGACTTCGATGAAAGCTGTTCAGTCAGCCGGGCTGGGTCCGGTCAGCCTCTTCTCCTCAGCGGGTTCCGACCACGGTCAGTCCGATGCCTGGGGATGGGCGGTCCCTCGCCGCATAAAATAAACGGTCGATTCTCGCGCCGCTCTGCCTCGAGCTCTTCTTCGCCCACAGGTCAAAAGAGAAGGCATCACCGAGGTCGCCTCTGGTATGTCTGCGCTGCCGACGGTCAGTTATCGCTAAGGTTGCTGTCTCTTCTTCGGAGTCGCCAACTTCCGATAATCGCCGCCCTCGACATCGGAGCCCCTCCCGCCTATAGGTAGGGCTCCAGATGAGCAGTTTCATCAGTGGGCGCTCTTATGGAGCGATGGGCTCGGAGGTTGGTTCTTCTGCCTGGCTCGGTTACCTCGAGCCCTCGGCTCCTCCGGCGATCAGGTAGGGCGGTTGACCTTCCTAGTCGCTGCGCCTTTCTTCGTGCTAGCGACTCGGCTTAGGTTTTTCCCTCACATGGCTGCGGCGCAGGGGCCCCACCGATGCCCTTATCTCTGTTTTTTTTCCTCTTGCTTTCCAGGTTCCCGGGCTTTTCCGGCGCCTTCTGCAGGGTCTGTGGCCGTGTCGGGCGCTGCTGGGGTCACTGAGCTTATGGAGCCGCTGGCGGTGTCACAGGAAACCTCGGGCGCCACATGTGCCGGGCGGGTCTGGCGCCAGCCCCGTTGTTCGCGGCGTCGCCGCGGGCGCCTGCCGGCCGCTGGGCAGTGCGGCTGGGCGCGCCGCCGCGGGCGCCTGGGCCTGCTTATGGGTCAACAGGCTCTTGGGCGCTGCGGCCCTCCTCGGTGCCGCTCTTCAGCCTGCTTTTGCCTCTGCGCCGCAGCCCTTGGGACTCTCCTTGTTTTTCTGCCATTTCCTCCTCTCCTAATTTTCACTCCTTTCCTGTCCAAACAGTCCTTTCTGGACCGTCAGGAGATGATGTTGAGCTCGACCCAGACCTTCGTTGGGTGATGAAGTGGAGGAAACAGGATCTTTCTTGCTACAGAGCCTGTGGTCGAGGACCTGTCCTTTAAGTCTCTGTTGAAGAACCTGGGATCCACTCTTCTCTCCAGACTACAGACATCGATCCTGGGAAGATATTAAGACTCCAGTATCTTCATGTTCGGAGATCCCTACGGATTTGACTCCTCCGATTCAGTCTTCCTTCGAGACGCTGTCTCAAATGGTATGGAATAACCTGCTCTTATTCCCTCAGTGGCTAAATCCATTGATAAGAAGTATTCAGCTCCCAAGGATCGTCCCATTTTGGCATCCCAAGCCTTTGCTGATCCTATTGTAGTCCTGGCAGAGAATGACAAGGTCGTTCTTCCTCAAATTACTACAGCTCGACCTATTAACAAAGAGTCTCGTAAGATTGATACATTAGGTAAGAGTCTCTTTGCTGCCTCCACTCTAAGTATGCGTGACTAGCAAGTTATCAAGGCTATTTTTCTCAGTATGAGTATATCCTGTGGCACTCTATGAAAAGAATGGTTGAAGCTCTTCCAGATTCGATTCCAAGTCAGAGCTTCTTCTGACCGCTATTAGAGGTATTGAGTCCAATAACCAACAGGTCAAAGCCGCCATGGACGCCTTCGACACTGCTCGCTCAGCAGCCGCGATTTGTACTTAGCGCCATTCCTGGCTGCATACTTCTGGCTTCACGAATGATGCTCAGCAGCAGGTGATGGCGCTGCCTTTGATGGCTCCTTTCTTTGGCCCTCAGGTGGAACAAGCCTTAGAGGCCACTCAGAAGACTAGATCGGCCATTAAGTTGGCCAGACTTCAGCCCTCTCGGGGCATGTGAACAGACGCCAGTTTCATAGCGTCGTCAGTCCTTTCGAGGCAGAGGCAGGGAAGCTTCTATAAAAGCCAACCTGCCCAACCTCAAAAGAAGACGCAGCAGAAAGCGCAGGGACCTAAAGCTCCCAGCGCTACCTTATGAGTCGTTGGCCCAAGTTCCATCCACTCTGCCCGAGGTGGAACTTTCTCCTCCGGTGGGAGGTCGTCTGATGTATTTCTACAACCAGTGGAAGTCCATAACCTCAGACAAATGGGTCCTTCGGATAATTCGCGAGGGTTATTCTCTCAATTTCTTGGAAACCCCCCCGAATTGTCCTCCCATACGCCATTAACCCAGGTTGTCGGCCTCAGTCAGACCTCCTCACCGCGGAGATCCAGGGCCTTCTGAACAACAGGGCAATAGAACTGGTGCCCCCGCATCTGCGAAACACAGGGTTCTACTCCCATTACTTTCTGGTTCCAAAGAAATCTGGGGGGATGCGCCCCATTCTAGACCTCAGAAAGTTAAACAAATTCCTCCCCAGGGAGAAATTCAAGATGATTTCCCTAGGTACCCTGTTACCCTTGCTGCATCAGCACGACTGGCTGGCCTCTCTGGATATGCAGGATGCTTACCAGCATATCCTCGTCCACCCGACCCACCGCAAATTCCTCAGGTTTGTAGCTTTGGGTCAGCATTATCAGTTCAGAGTCCTGCCTTTGGGCTATCCACCGCGCGCCATGAGTTTTACAAAGTGTTGTGCAGTTCTCACGGGCGCATCTCAGGAAGAATCGGACTCCAGTGTTTCCTACCTGGACGATTGGCTTCTAGAAAGCCCTTCCGGCCAAGGGACTTTGGAAGCCGTGCAAACGATTTGCCTTCTCACGTCCATGGGAGTTCTGCTGAATTTGAAAATCTCAACTGCAACCCTCCCAGAGGCTCCTTTTCATAGGATCTGAGACACCTCTTCAGCGAAGGCTTTCCTTCCAGAGGACAGAAGACTCGACATCCTTCGTATGGCCCGTTACATCAGGAGAACCAATCGGTTACAGCTCTCTCGATGCAACGATGTTGGGTCTCATGGCGTCCTCGGTCTTCACTGTCCTCTGGCCCGACTGCACATGAGAACCACCCAATGGATGCTCTCCACTCAGTGGTCCCGACTCTCACCCCAGTCTTATCCCATCAAGGTGACGGAGCCCCTTCAAGGTCTCTCACCTGGTGGTCTCAAGAGAGCAATCTCCTGGAAGGATTCCCTTTGCTCTCCGGATCATCAGATCTCCATCACAGATGCATCGCTAATGGGATGGGGAGCTCACTGTCTCTCCTCCACACTCAAGGTGTATGGACTCGGTTCAAACTCATCTCCACATAAATGTCCTGGAGATGAGAGCGGTCCTTATGCAATCCGAACTCTGAAGGATGTCCTTTGTCACAAGAACATTCTCCTTCAAACGGACAACAAAGCAGTGATGTATTACATCAACAAGCAAGCGGTGCTCATTCTTATCCCTTGCAGGGAAGCAATGAGGTGTGGGAGTGGTGCTTGGAGCACAAGTCTCTGATTCAAGCGGTTTATCTGCCAGGTATACAAAACGACCTAGCAGATCACTCAGCAGAACGGAGGCAGACCTCACCAGTGGTCTCGATCCAGCCGTAGCTCGGTCCCTGTTCAAAGAGTGGGGGACTCAGACCTGGACCTTTTGCATCCCCACTCAGCGAAAACTGCCTCTCTTCTGCTCCAGAAATCCAGGGCCTGGCATTTTCTGTCAGGATGCGTTCAGGCTCTGCGGTGGACAAAACGCTTTCTTTACGCCTTTCCACCACTTCCTCTAATCCAGAGAGTACTCCTCAAGTTCGAGTCTCAGGGGACCAAGATGATTCTCATTGCTCCTTCCTGGCCTCGGCAACTATGGTTTCCTCTACTCAACAGTATGTTGGCAGCCTCTCCGAGACCACTTCCTTTGCAAATCAGTCTTTTGACTCAGGGTTCGTTGGTCCATCCCAACCTTCATGCTTGGCTCCTGAAGAGATAGAAGTGAATCGGTTCAGCGTCTCTCGTAGAGTCTCAGACATCCTTCTGGCTGCTCGGAAGCCAGCCACCCGAAAACGTGACGCTTCAAATGGAAACGTTTTCTCTCTGGTGTGCAAAATCCTCTTGGAATCCTTTTCCTGTCCTCCTGGCAAGGTTCTGGAGTATCTTTTGGACCTATCAAACTTAGGTCTTCAGTACTCCACGTTAAAGTTCACCTTAGTGCCATCTCAGCGCTCCATGAGCGGTTTCTTCCTTAACTCTGGCTCAGTTACCTATGGTGAAGAGATTTCTAAGGGGATTCTCCATACCAGACCCTGTTAAGCGTCCAGTTGCAGCCTGGGACATTAACCTGGTGCTGGACATGCTCACTCGGAAGCCTTTCAACCCTTAGCTACCTGTGAGCTAAAATTTCTTACCTGGAAGACTGCCTTCCTGGTGGCCATTACCTCAGCCATAGGGTCTCTGAGGATACATGCCCTGGTTACGGACCCTCCGTATACTGTATTCCATAAAGACAAGGTAGTTCTCCTTACTCATCCTAAATTTCTTCCCAAGGTTGTGTCAGAATTCCATCTGAACCAACCTCTGGTACTTCGTACTTCGCTAATTTCCAAAATGAAGGGAACGGAGCTCTTCATTCCTTGGATGTTAAGAGAGCCTTGTGTTCTATTTAGATAGAACCAAGGATGTTCGGAAGACTCAGCAACTGTTCGTTTCTTTTCAGCGACACCGGCTGGGTCAACCTGTCGCTATTAGATGTATCTCTTCATGGTTAGTGGCATGCCTTCGTCATTGCTATTCCATGGCTCAAGTTAAATTAAAAGGTAGAGTGTATCACTCTACTAAGGCTGTCGGCATCCCTAGCGGAAATTCGCAATGTTCCAATTGCAGATATATGCAACGCCGTTACCTGGAGCTCAGTGCATACTTTCGTTAAGCACTATGCACTGGATGTTCATGCCAGGCGACATTCCGCATTCGGCAGAACTATCCTTAATGGGCTTCTATCTTAGACGCGTGAGCTCTGGCTCTCCTGCCGCCCTTTTGGGGGATTATCAGCTTGGTACTCTCCCACTAGTGTGAATGAGTGGTGGAGACTTATGTCCAGGAAGATAGGAAAATTCACGACTCTACCAGAATTCTTGATCTTCTTGGACGAGTCTCCACCACTCATTCACACGCCCACCCTCCATCCCCGAGCTCACCGCTGTATTGGTCTTCCTCCCTCAAATCTTTAGGCCGTGAGGACTTCTTTGCTGACCCTTCTTACACGGGTCATCACGGACTATCTTATGTCCGTTTTTAATATTAGGTTTACCCTTACGTTAGTTGCGCTGCACCTCCTTGGTAAAAAGTACTGGGGCGGTTGGAGGGTCGTCGCCGATGGATATTACCATTGAACGGCTGTTTCCGTAGCGCCGCAGTCTCATGTTGCCTCTCGCGCCGACCCTCCAGCAAAAAGTTTGCTCCCGATGGGTCTTAGTGCCTCCAGCGCCAATCCCACTAGTGTGAATGAGTGGTGGAGACTCGTCCAAGAAGATCAAGAATTACGGTAGGTACGTAATTTTCCTTTTTAGTTGCAGTTGCTTCTGCTCAAAGGATTTCAGAGCTGCAGGCTCAAACATGCGAGCCTCCTTATTTGACTTTCCACAGAGACTGGGTGTCTTTGTGTACTAATCCTAAGTTTCTGCCAGAGGTGGCACCTGAGTTTACTTTAAATCAGACCATTCACCTACCAGTGTATTATCCAGAACATGCCAATCCAGGGGAAGCATTGCTCCATACCTTTGATGTGCATAGAATATTCGGATACTATGCACACCACACAAAGAACTGCAGAAAGTCCTCGCAGCTGTTTGTTTTGTTCGCCCCGGGTTAGAGGGCGCACCAGTTTCTAGCTCCAAATGACTTGCACATTGTATTATGTTCTGTTAGAGGACGTACTGTAAGTAACTTCCTGGTGTGGTTCATGGTCATTCCACAAGAGGCATGGCCATATCTGTAGCTTGCTTTTGGAATGTTTCTGCTGCAGAAATCTGTGCGGCTGTGCCATCTAGAGTACTGTCACCTGCAGCAAGCATTACAGCCTGGACATTGCCTCTCGTAGACGAGCTGTGTTTTGCCTAGCTATGCTACAAGGCCTACTGTCATAAGCCTATAGACTCCAGCCACCCAGACTAATTTTTGGTACAGCTTGGGACTCATTCCAAAGGTGTGGCCTGATGAGGGATATCCTAGAAGAAGATGGAACAGTTATGTAAGAACTTACATAATGGTGGATCTCGGAGAGAATCTCTTTCATCAGAACATGACGTCTCACCTTCCTTGCCCCCATCAGAGGTGCACACGGGAATTTTGCCTTGCTGCTTCCATTGCTGTCTTTTTCCAGCACTCTGTCTCACCTGGTATGTGAAATGCCGGGATCTCTCCTCATTCCCTAGATGGAGGTCCTCCGAACATGATCTCTGGCGGGGAACTAAGAAGTGGATGCATCCCCCAGCTGTGCCAGCACCCCGCAGGTGTGACCCCCCACTACAGGGTGCAGTATACATGGGTGGTGTCACTGCCTCCACCACCCAGCCGCCCACGTCCAAGGCAACACCAGCTGGTGCCAGCATGGCACAGCTGTACCCCACAGGTGTCACGCCAGCCGCCGCTGGCCTGCACACAGCACCCCAACTCCCGATGCATGGTGCCGCTGTTCGGCACAGTGCTACCCCCTTGGATCCTGCAGCAGGCATGCCCAGCTTCACACAGGACCTGTACAGCAATGAGTTCCAGTGGATGACCCTGTGATAACCCATGCAGCATGCAGGGGTTGGCTGACTGGTGCATCCCGCCAGTTGCCACATGGGACTCCTTTTTTGATTTCCCCCTTAATTTGGTGACGCCGCTGGGGTTCGCCCAGTGACAACAGTGCTTGGTTCATGTTGGCACAGAGGTATGTGCCAGCTGTGGCACTCAGTTGAACAGTGCAATTCCTGGGTCGCACGCACTGTTGCGTGGCGTCTCTGCAACATGCTGTGTTAGGGGTTCCGATGCAGTATGGCCACATGGGTGCCTGGGTTAGGGCACCCACCTGTGCATAGTTTTGTTTTTCATTGTTTCAGGTGACGGTACAGTGACCCACACGTAGGTTCCTTTGTAAGGTTGGTGTATGGCGCCGCCAATATGGTGGCCCGGCATTGTGTATTGTATTCTTTGTTCACATGACAGTGTCTGTTTTCTTTGGGGATATGTGGTGTTACGCAGCAATGCACATGGTCCACTGCATGGCCATGCTGCCACTGCACATTGTTTACTTGTGTTATTGCCACCAGAAGTCATGGCGGCGTTGGATTAAAGGCTGTCTTGTATCACCATACTGTGTTGCTGGTTTGCTTGGGCAGTGTGCATGCATGCGCACATTGCTTTCTGGGGCACAGTGGGGCTTCTAATTCCATGGGTTGCTGGTGTGAGGGTTCTGGATGTGTGGCCTGGCTGCACAGTGTATGCTGGTGCATGCAGCTTGCATCTGGTGGCAGCGGGCCTTGGTTTGCCATTTCCTGGTGGTGCACCGCGTTCCTGTCTGTGGGACGCAGCGGGTTCCCTGTACCCAACATGTGTTGATGCATCACTGCACACGCCTTCATGCCATTTGTAGGGGCCTCCGCTTATTACGGTTCCACACCTTCACCTGCTGCCCACCTTTGGTCCCCCACAGGTGCACATGGGCACACATCGCTGTAGGATACCAAGGCATGTTGTGCCGCACTCAGTGTGCCCTGTGTAGACTGGCAGCCAGGTGTTCATTCGGGTAGGTTTCTGTCTTCACAGCTGTCTCCCCCAGGTGCACCATGGGATGCATTCCACATCAGAGGGGTTGGGTGCACACACTGTTCACATCTCAATGTGGATAGGCTGTGCCAGTTCAAGACCGTTTTCACACCTGTTCCCTGGAAGTGTGGACACACTGTTACGTTTGCAGCCTGTAATGGTTTGGAACCATTTCAGCCCTGTTGGGTGCAGTGCGGACGGGGCCTTGGTGTTTAAAGCTACAGTTTATTTTTGTGTCAGTTTAGTGATTTTACAAAAATACTTGTCAGTTTTTTCTACAGCCTGTCCAAGTTGATGATTGATTGATTATGGAAGACGACAGTAGGAAGTCTTTTCGGGCAGGCTTCTTTGGTAATAGGTTCGTGTCTGGTCCACTTTCATCATCAGGGAAGGGGTTATGACCACTGATGGTCCTGTGTTCGGGAGGAAGGACAGTCCTACCAAGAGCACAAAAGAGTGGGCCCATTCCCGATTTCATTCGGGTTCTCGGTACTGCACAGTCTTGAGTACTTCCTCTTTCCTTTAAAAGGGGAAGAAATGGTACAGCTTGATGTCACCCTCTGGGAGGTCTGCCGCTGGAATCTCTATCTCCCAGAGCCAGAGGCCCTCACTGGCACTGTATGCATCACCAAAAGTCTCTGGTTCTAGTAGGTCGAGGTCTCAGGCCCAGAGTCTCCCTCTGTCACTAAGTGGGGAATCTGGTGTGCAGTTCCACCCTTGGGCAGCTCTTTGGAACAGTGAGTGCAACATCAGGCTAATGTGTCTTTGCCAGCAGAGATGGTTCCTGGTCCTTCTGGTTTGACGGAACTGGAGCCGCAGGTAGGGCCCTAAAGCCAAGTACAGCATTGGGCTCCAACAGCACACCCTGGGCCCTTGCCGGTAACTGCACCATTTACTCCTGTCCCACTGGTTGCACCCCCACCCTGTGTCACTTGGTGGGACTGGCCAAGTACCATTGGCAGTCATTTTGGTGCCGGCTGGGTCGCTGGCACTTGGTCTGGTGCTGGCACCAGATTTGGGCCCCTAGGGTCTGGCTCAGCACCGATTCCAGTGCATATGTCTGGTCCTGGATTCGGTTCCAGTTCTGGCACCGCCCCTGCTTCCTTGGGGCTGATGCCAATGGTGTTGCTGGGACCGCGTTCTGGATCAAAGGGCCTGCGATCCACCCCTGCCTCCAGGGAGGATGTTGAGGGGGGGCAAGACTCCCCAACCTCACCTTTTCTGAGGGGACGATGAGGACTTTCTTAGCCTGGACTTTTTTGACCACGGCTCTGCTGCTTTGCTTCAGGAGGATCTGTCTTTCAAGGCTTGCTCAGAGACCTGCTTTCTGCTCTTAAATTTGAGCCTACAGCCATTGATCAAGGTAAACGTCTCCATCTACAGTGGTTAAACGTGTCTACCAATTTAGTTTCTCCTATTCCACTTACTTTTTAGCCCTGTCTGATGCAGTCTGGAGCAGCCCTGCTTCAGTACCATCTGTCTGCAAGCAGATAAACTAAAATACATACATTACATAAATACACTGCCCCTAAAAATGGTACAGTGTATGCTTCTCAATCTTAAATGATGCCATTATTCTCCCTGAGAATGACAAGGCTGTTCTCCCACTAGAGGTCACTTCACACCCTTTTACGAGGAGTCACTCAAGTTGACAGTATGGGAAAACAGGCCTGCACAGCAGTAACCCTAGGCATGCAGCTTTCTAGTTTCCTAGGGCATTTTTCTTAAAATGATCATACCCTTTGGAGCTTGCTTTGGTCTGGCAGTCTGTCAGATTCCTGGACTAAACAAAAAATTCTGCTTATTGCCATACACGGAATTAAGTCCAACAATCTTCAGCTCTAAGCTAGTTGGATATCTTGCTTCTGCCTCCCGCTCAGCTTCTGCAGGCATCTGCATCAGAAGGCTTTCCTGTCTGCGAACCACTGGTTCTTTCACGTGGGGCATGCACCCCTTCCTCAACCTCAGAAATCTGATCAATTTCTTATATCGAGAAATTTACAGTTATTTCCCCCAGGATTGGTTAGCTCCCTGGATATGCAAGGTACATACCAGCACATTCTGGTACACCCCAGCCACCTCAGGTACCTTTGATTCTTTGTGCTGGGGCAGCTTAGCAGTTCAGAGTCCTGCTCTTTAGGCACTCCTCGAGCCTTTACAGTGCATGCTGCGCACCTCAGAAAGATGGGATTTCAGATTTACCCATACCTGAATGATGGCTGATAGCCATTCCATCCAGGCAGGAGATGGAACAGGCAGTGGTCACAGCTGCTCAGTTTCTCACCTCCATGTGGGTTTTGCTGAGTCTAGAGAAGTCTCCACTCCAACCCTCACAGCAGCTGCTGTTAATAGCTCTTCTGGGTACTCCAAGGCCCAATCCTTTCTTCCAGAAAGCAGAATGCAGGCAGTCCTACAGATGGCATGCTGTTTCATGGAGCGCAAAACTGTACAAGCCCACTCCTCGCAATGCATGCTAGGTCTGATAGCCTCCTCAGTGCCTCAGGCACAGTGGCATATGAGAACAGCTCAGTGGATGCTTAGTGTACAGTGGTCACAAGGGGGAAGGGGAAATTGTTTAACCAGGAAGGCACGCTAAGCTAGAGCTTGTTTCCAGGTGCGACCTGGGAGCACAAGAAAGTTCAGTGACTTGCTCAGGGTCACACAGTATGCAGGTGGGAACTGATGGGATTCAGACCCAGGTCTCCAGGTTTGCAGCTCGGTGCTCTTAATCACTACTCTGTACTGCCTCAAGAATCACTTCCTCAGACCTATGCCAGTCAGGTGACCAAGCCCCTGGTTTGGTCACTTGCATGTTGGTCAGAGTAGGACAGTCTCGTCATGAGCTTTGCCTTCTCCCAACCGGAGCCTTAGGTGACTCACCATGGATGCCTCCCTGTTGGGATGGGGGCCCATTCAGAGTCTTAAAACCCAAGGTGTCTGGAGCCCCTCAGAGACTCATCTCCACATCCGTGTGTTGGAGATGTAAGCTGTACTGAACAGCAGGTGAGCCCTAGTGGATCTGGTCAACCACATAATAGTCGTCCTCCAGGCAATCATCAGGTCCGTGATATATTACATCTAATAAGGAGCAGCACACTCTTACCCTCTCTGCATGAGGTGATGAGTGTGGGAATGGTACTTGGAGCAAGGGCTCCTTCCCCAAGCCATCCGTCTGCCAGGAGTCCAGAACACATTGGCAGACAAGCTTAGCTGAACACAGGCCGATATTCACGAGTGGTCTCTAGCTCCAGATGTCGTGAGATTGCTGTTCAATGAATGGGGCACCCCAGATGTGGACCTTTTTGCATCCTCACTCAACACCAAACTATCTTGATTCCGCTCCAGAAATCCAGAACATGGCATTATCTGTTAGGATGTATTCAGAATATAGTGACAAAGTCTGTTTCTGTATGCATACCATGCAGTCCCTCTAGTGCAGAGGGTATTACTCAGACTGGAGACGCATGGGGCAAGATGATACTGGTTGTCTCCTGCTGGCCTCCACAGATATGGTTTCCTTTGTTGAACAGACTGTCAGTCAGCAAACTGAGGATTCTTCATTTAGGATGGTCATACTGATTCAGGGCCACCTGGTCCATCCCAGCCTGTACTCAACAGGTACAAGGTATCTCAGAGGGCCTCTGAAATACGTTTGGCTTCCCGTAAACCTTCCACAAGGAAGTCTTATACAGCCAAATAGAAAAAGTTTTCCCATCTGGTGCTCCAAAACCTGCATGGACCCCTTTTGGGTGCCTACCTTACAAAGGTCAGGTCATCCTGCAGACAAAGCCCCTCATCAGAAAGCCAGTGGCTGCTTGGGATATCAACTTAGTGGTGGATATACCCAAGTCCGCAAGTCTCTTGCGACTGTGAGCTGAAGGTTTTCACTTGGAAAGCAGTATTTCTTGTGGCCATCATGTCTGTTCAGTGTCTGAAATCCATGCTTTTGATCACAATTCCTCTGTATATTGTTTTCCACAAGAACAAGGTTGGTCTCTGCACACTCCAAGTTTGTATCAAAAGCTATGTCGGAGTTCCATCTGACTCCACCACTGGTGCTGCCTATCTACTTTGCCAACTTCCAGAATGAAGGAGAGTGCACTGTCCATTCTTTGGAGGTTAAGAGGGTCCTTATTTTACCTGGGCAAAACTAAGGACTTCAGGCAGCCCTTGTCTCTCTCAGTCCCATTCGAAAAGGGGTAGCCTGTTGCAATCAAGTGCATTTCTGCCTGGATTATGAGTTGTCCATGCCACTGCTATGTTATGGCTCTGGTCAAGCAGGAAGGTCAGGTGCCTGCCCACTCTGCTAGAGCAGTTGCCACATCCCTTACAGAGATTCGCTCTATACCTATCTGTGATATCTGCAGAGCTGCAACTTGGACCACCATGCACACCTTTGCTGAGCACTATGCCCTGGATGTCTAATAGATTTCTTTTACTGGGTAACCAAAGTAGTAGACCAGGGAGGGGCTGTGGATATGGCCTACCTAGATTTTAGCAAGGCATTCGACACAGTCTCACACAAAAGATTAATATACAAGTTAGCCAGCCGTGGAGTGGGTCCCAAGGTGGTAGCCTGGATAAAAAACTGGCTGGACAACAGGACACAAAGGGTAATAGTAAACTGAGTCCACAGTGAAGAAAGGAGGGTAACTAGCAGGGTACCGCAGGGTTCGGTACTGGGCCTGGTCCTCTTTAATATCTTTATAAGTGACATTGGAGAGCACCTGGAAGGAAAGGTATGCCTCTTTGCAGATGACACAAAGATCTGCAACAGGGTTGATACACAAGGTGGGGTGGAAAGAATGAAAAGGGACTTGGCAAGGTTGGAGGAATGGTCAAATACATGGCAGCTCAGATTCAATGCAAAGAAGTGCAGGGTAATGCATCTGGGAAACAAAAACCCAGGGGAAGAGTACACAGTGGGGGGTGAGTTAATAACAACAAAAATCGAAAGAGACCTAGGAGTAATTATATCAGATGACCTAAAGGTGGGCAAGCAATTTGAGAAGGCAGTAAGGAGGTCTGGGGGGATACTGGGATGCATTGGGAGAGGCATCAACAGTAGAAAACAGGAAGTTGTTATGCCTGTCTACAGACAGTTAGTGAGACCCCATCTGGAGTACTGCGTGCAATTCTGGAGACCCCATCTCCGCATAGACAGAGTGGAGGCTGTTCAGAGGAGGGCAACCAAAATGGTGCAACGTCTGCACCAGAAGACATACGAGGAGAGACTAAAGCAGCTTAATAGGTATACCCTTGAGGAAAGGAGGGAGAGGGGGGACATGATAGAAACTTTCAAGTATCTCAAGGGAATTAACAAGAGGGTAGTATCTTTCAGAAAAAAAGATGTGCAAGAACAAGGGGGCACAATTTGAAGATAGAGGGGGGATGGCTCAGAGGTAATGTTAGAAAGTATTTTTTCACAGAGAGTTGTGGATGCATGGTGGAATAGCCTTCCTGAGGAGGTTGTGGAGACAGGAACAGTGGGAGAATTCAAGAATGCATCGGACAGGCATAAGGCAATTCTAGTGGGGGGCAGGAGGAAGTAAGCTGTTGATTAACTAGAATTTGCAGCTTACCCATCAGGTAGGGAAATGGGCAGACTGGGTGGGCCAAGCGGTCCTTATCTGCTGCCAAATTCTATGTTTCTATGTCCTTGCCAGGCAGCATACCACCTAGGCAGGACAATCCTGAATGAACTTCTGTCCTGAGTGAGGCTTTGACTTCTGCTTCGCTTGTCCAGGGGATTTTGTCTGAGCTTGGTGCCCTGACCCACTAGTATGAATCAATGGTGAAGATGGATTCCTGGAAGATATGAAAATTGCATACTCACTGTAATTCATGATCTTCCAGCAGTATCTTTACCATTGATTCACATGCCCACCCGAGATCCCCTTGGCTCACTCCAGTATGTTTTCTTGGTGTTCAGTCCTTGTTCTTTGTTTGGGCTGTGAAGACACTGTGATCTTCTTCATGGCTATCTCAGTCATCCGGGTCACACCATAGGAACTTCACCGTCAGTGAAGTAGGATCCACACAGAAGATTTTCCATCAGTACCCGATTCAGTCTGGATTCGGAGCAAAGCACAGCACCATAACAGCCCTAGCTAAGGTGACCAATGATTGGCTCCTAGACCGTGACAAGAAGAAGCATGTCTGTGCCGTTTTCTTGGATCTTAGGCATTCGACACAGTCGATCACACCTGCTTCTTTCCTCCCTAAGCACCTTAGGCCTGGACCGTAAATCTATGTGCTGGTTTGCAGACTACCTCGGAGAACGGAAATAGCAGGTTAAAGCTGAAGGTGAACTTTATCCATTAAAACCGGTGCTGAGGGGCGTGCCCCAGGGCTCTATCTTGGTCCCCTCCTCTTTGCAGTCTACATTAACATCATCAATGACCCCATCAAAAAAGCCAAAATCCACTTATTCGCAGACGACACTGTACTGTACTTGAATCGTCCCACGCCGGAAGCAGCCTGTGAAGACCTCCAAACTTAATTTAACCTTCTACAATACCAGCTCATAAACAAAAAGCTTTTGCTCAATGCGAAAAAGACAAAAGCCATGCTCTTCTCCCCCTCCTTGCATGTGGCAATTCCTGCTTTGGGGGGGGGGGTGCTATCCCACAAATTACCACTGTTCATGGAGAAACACTAGAGTATGTAGCTAAATTCAAATATCTAGGAGTTTGGCTCGATCATAAACTTTCCTTTGCCGACCATCTCGAAGAACTACAGAAGAAACTAAGGCAAAGATTAGGATAATTCTACAGAATTAACCACCTGCTCACAAAGGAGGCCAAGATTCAACTGGTTCAAGCTACCTTCCTATCTTTAATAGATTACGCAGACCTGCTCTACAACCACTGCACTGCCTTTTCTGAAAGATGCTACCCTCTTGGACTTTGTCGATTCCCTTGAGGTACTTGAAAGTTTCTATCATGTCCCCTCTCTCACCTTGGGACCTACTCCAAGGCTGGCTAACTTGTGTATTAATCTTTTATATGGGACTGTATCAAATGCCTTGCTAAAATCTAGGTAGGCCATGTCCACAGCCCCTCCCTGGTCTACTACTTTGGTCACCCAGTCAAAGAAATCTATTAGGTTCGTCTGACACGACCTTCCCATCGTGAATCCATGCTGCCTTGGGTTCTGTGCCCCACTGGCCTCTAGGTACTCAACAATTCTTTCCTTCAGAAGTGATTCCATCATTTTCCCTACCACTGAGGTCAAACTAACTGGTCTGTAGTTTCCTGACTCTGTCCTGCTCCCACTTTTGTGAAGAGGAATCACATCTGCCCTCCTCCAGTCCTCGGGTACCACCCCATCCTCCCATGATTTGTTAAAGAGAGTAGTCAGCGGTGTCACTAGTTCTACCCTTAGTTCTTTTAGAATTCTTGGGTGAATCCCATCAGGCCCCATTGCTTTGTCCACCTTCAATTTTATTAGTTCTTTCAGAACCCTTTCTTCTGTAAATGGACTGGTATCACCCCGCCTTCAGAGTGTTTCTCTTGTTTGGTTTAGGTACCTCCTCCTCCTCTTCCTTGAGAATACTGAGCAGAAATATTCGCTCAGTATCCCTGCTTTTTCACTGTCACCCTCTACCCACATTCCTCCCTTTATTAAGCCTCAGTATCCCTCCTTTGGTCTTTCTTCGCTCCCTAATGTACCTATAAAAGGTCTTATCCCCCTTCTTAACAGAATTGGCTATTCTTTCCTCAGTTTGGGCCTTTGCTATTCTGACTGCCTTCCCAGCCTCTTTCTGCTTTAACTGATAAAGTTCTCTGTCCTGCTCCTTCTGTGTTTCCTTATATTTCTTGAATGCTATCCTTTTCTCCTTAACCTTCCCTGCCACCTCTTTTGAGAACCATAGCAGTTTTTTCCTTCGTTGTGTTTTATTGATTTGCTTTACACAAAGGCTTGTTGCCTCTGTGATGGCTGTTCTGATTACTCCCCATTGTTCCTCCACTCCTCCTTCTTGCCTGTTTGCTAGTGCTTTTCTGAGGCACTCTCTCATTTTCCCAAAGTCAGCCCTCCTAAAGTCCAATACTCTTGCTTTTGTATGGCTGTGGTTATCATGAACCACACTGTTTGGTGGTCGCTTGTTCCCAGATGGCTACCCACTTCTAAATCTGAGATTCTTTCTCCATCCCCATTTGAGAGTACCAGGTCTAAGATTGCTCCCTCCCGAGTGGGTTCCACTACTAGCTGTCTGAGGCATGCCCCCTGTAGGGCATCAAGAATGACCCTGCTCTTGGATGTGCCTGCAGCAAAGGTGCTCCAGTTGACATCTGGCATATTCAGGTCCCCCATAAACAATATCTCCCCTTTTTCTGCCATTCTAAGGAAGCCTTCTATCATTTCCTTGTCCATTCCCTCCCCCTGAGATGGGGGTCTGTATTCATCCCCCATGCGGATTGTGGTGCCATTTCCTGTCTCCAGGGTGACCCAGAGTGCCTCATCTGCTCCCTGTTTACTCTTTAGTTCTGTTGCTTTGATCCCTTCCTTTACATAGAGAGCTACTCCTCCTCCTCTTTTACCTCCTGTCCCTCTTGTAGATTGTGTATCCTGGTATGTTGACATCCCAGTCATGGTTCTCTGTGTACCATGTTTCTGTGACTGCCACAATATCCAGGCAACCCTCTTCCATCAAGGCCACTAGTTCAGGGAGCTTGATACACAGACTACGGGCATTGGTACTCATCACCCTCCACTTTTTGATAGCCTTACCCCTTTTAGCCCCATTCCTGTCCTTACTGCCTTTGCCTTTTTTTACATTTACCTCTGTTCTGCTCCTTAATAACTTCTCTGTGTTGGTGTTCACCTCACTAATTACCATGTTTTGTTGGGGAGGCTGGGATTTCCATGCTCCTTTTCGGTGCCTCCCCCCTTGGCTAGTTTAAATGCTTGCCAATGAAGCATTTAAACCTCTCACCTAGGATCCTGGTTTCCCCCCCTGGGCAGATGCAGACCATCGCACCAGTAAAGGTCTGCATCCCTCCAGGTGGCTCCCCATTTCCCAATGAAGCCCAAACCCTGAGCTCCACACCAGTTTTTCAACCACTCATTGAATTCCCTGGTGAGGAGTGCCCTAGCATCACCCTTGCCATAGACAGGCAGCACTTCCGAGAAGGTTACTGTATGCGCTACTTGTCTAAGGCCCCTCCCCAGCTCTACAAACTCCTCTTGCACTGCTCTGATCCCATTCCTAGCCAGGTCATTTGTCTCTAGGTGGACAATGACATCCAGCTCCTTCCTCGTGCAGCTCCTCCACGATCCTGAGGATTCGCTTCCTGTCCCTCCAAGCCGTGGCACCAGGAAGGCACCTTACCTCCCTCTCCCATTTCTACCTCCCTAATGATTGAGTCCCCAACCAGGAGTTGTTTCCTTCCCCTGTGGGTTGGTAATATATCCTTCCTCTTCTTTACCTCTCTAACCTGCCACCCCATACATGGCCTCTTTCCCCTATATGTGTAGTTGCCGGCTGCCTCACTCGAAAGATCTTTGCTTATAACCCTTGTATGCCTATGGTTGATTGTACATCTGGTGACTTCTTCAATTGTAAAATAATGTTGTTGTTTTTTTTATTTCAACCTTGCACTGTATAAACTTTTTCTTCCTTGTATATTATTGCTTTTTATATGCCTGCTTCTGTACTGTACTTTGATGTATTCATGACCAGGTCCACCTTGCAAATGAGCCTTGTTCAGTGGTGCCTGCCTGGATAAATAAAGATTTTGATTGAGTACCATTGGGGCCGCCCACGCCAACGTCACCTGCTGACGTCGCCAAACCTACAAAGGCATGAGCGGCCCCGCTCCCTCCTTATTTCTTTCCCACCGTCGACTCTGTTCACTTTGGTCTCCGTGGAAGTTCCGATGTAGTTTTGCGCCTTTTTTGCTTACAATTTTTCTTTCACTTAGTATTTTAGAATTGCTATTAAATAAGAGATTCCTTTACCTTATTTATGTTGAGTTACTCCCTCCACTTCTCTCTTCTGTCGCCGCAGAAAGAAGATTGCCTCTTCAGACAATCATATCCTCTGTGTCTGCTGTCTTGGGCCTGACCACGACGCCTCTTGACTGTGAGCTCTCCCAGAAATTTAGTCAAACAACCCTTAGAAGATGCAAAAAAAAAAAAAAATCTCAAAAAATTCCTACTGGAACAGCAGATAGCCAGTGCTGGGCAGGGTCCTCCAGGGTCCATCCTTCGCAGTCGTGTGCAGATTCGTCGAGCTCCCAGGCCTCAAAGGCCCAAGACAAGTCCTCAGGGAAAAGTCATAAAAAAGACCTCGAATGGAACCGCTCCCCCCGACGGCACTCCCAATCCCCAACGGCCTCTTCATCTTCCTCCGGGGTACTCTGTCAGCTGCGGCTGCACTGATGCCCGCTGCTGTTCAGGCCTCTGCTCCTCCCACGCCCATACTGGCAGCACTGCCTCCACGTCTCAGTGAGGCCGGCTGTTGACCCTCTGGTCATTGGCTGCCTCTTCATTGACCCTTGTGTCATCGACGACAACCCCTCCATCATGGGTTGGTACTTCCCCAGGTCCATGCCTGTTGGGCTCTTCAGGCTCTCTGGCATGACAGACGGTTCGTTGCGCCCTGTGCCGACAACCCCTTCAACATCGATGCACCAGTCTCCTGCCGTCGACCCAGTGATATCTTGACCCAGATCAGTACAGCCCTGGTCCATCATTTGAGCTCCTGCAGACCTGGGTCCCCTGCACCGTCGAGGCTTCAACCTCCTCAGGCAGTGCCCCGCGGGCCGTAGTCAGTCCCTCGATCATCGGATCTCAGGTTAGAACAGGTTGACGTCGAGAAAGAGTACCATCCTGACCTCATCTTACTTGAGGAAGAGGAGTAGGAGGAACCTCTTTCCTCTGATAGGTCCATGACTTCTTTAGTGAGTGAGGACTCTGCCAAGCATACTTCCAGGTCCCCTACTGAAGACTGTACCCTCTTTAATGTTGTGAAGCAGCTGTCCACAGCAATGGGCTTCCATAGTGAGGAAGAGGATGCCACCGGGGGAACTGGTGGACTTTCAGGAGATCCCAGAGTCTCCTCCTGAGGTCATTCCTCCCATCCTCCCAGCATTGAGGAGTGCCACTACTGCAGCCTGCCATGGGCCTGATATGGTCCGTGCCATACCCCGCCGGGCAGATAAGCTGTATCATGCCCCTCAGGGCCTGCTTTACTATGCTGCCCATCCCGAAACTGATTCTGTAGTCATTAAAGCAGCACATGACTGGTCGTAGGTGCCCAAGCACCTTAGCTCCCTCCCTCGACAGGGAATCTAGGCAAATTGACCTTTTGGGCAAGAGGGTTTGTGCTTCCTTTACCTTGGATTGCTAACTACCTTTCGCATATGGTTAAATACCATCTGGAAGAAGGGCAGGGCTGCTATCCAGGCCCTTCTAGAGTGTTCCCAGGAGCAGGAGGTTCTCACATGCTTACAGACTACTGAAGATATTAGTAAGCATCTCCTCAGGGCCTTGTATAATATTTTTGACTGGTGCAAGGGCTGCTACCACAGGCATCTGCCTTCGTAGGCACTCCTTGCTGAGGATCTCAGGATTTTCAGCAGATGTCCAGCAGAAAGTGCTCAGTGCCTCCTTCAGTGGCTCCAAGTTATTCAGGCCAGATGTCCAGGACATTATCAATGACCTACAGGCATCTAGCATGGCTATCAAATGTGTCCACTCGCGTTCCCATATGCAGCCTAGGAGCAGACAGCTCCCTCCCTTTTGTAAGGTGCCCCACAAGTCCAGAACAGCTGCATGTACTGGAAGCAAGAGAATGGCCTCCGCCGCCTTGCCTACCCCCCTCCTCCTCCAGCAAAGTGTCCCAGGGTTGATGGATCAGCCCCAGCAGCTGGATCTGCCTCTGCTTGACTCCTTGCCAGAACCCCTATTCCTGTATCTGATCAAGAAGTGGTGGTCATAGGTCAGTTCTTCCTCCATTTCAATCAGTGGAGAACCATTAGTTCAGATGCCTGGATTCTTCAGATTATAGAGAGGGGTCACACTCTGAAACTTGTAGAGATGCCCCCCGAGACTTCTCCAGTACCTTCCTCCTGCCCCTTGGCCCATCTAACAGTTCTCCAGGAGGCGGTACAGTCCCTTTTGCAGAAAAAGTCCATTGAGCCGGTGCCCGGGCGCCAACAGAACAGGGATTTCTATTGCAGATTCTTCCCGGTCCCCAAACAAACTGGAGATTTGAGGCCTAGTCTAGATCTCAAGGACCGCAACCTTTATATCCAGTACAAGAAATTCCACATGGTCACTCTGCCAGACCTGCTGCCCCTACTCAATAAAGGTGACTGGCTGTATTCCCTGGATATGCAGGATGCTTACCTACATATCTCTCTGTGCCCATCGTACAGGAGATTTTTCCAGTTTCTTTTTCAGGACAAGCATTACCAGGTCAAAGTATTGCCCTTTGGCTTATCTTCTGCGCCGCGGGTCTTTACAAAGTGCTTGGCAGTGGTAGCTGTGGCCCTCCAGAGAGAAAGACTGTACATTTCCCCCTACCTGGACAACTGGCTCCTCAAGGCTTTGTCCAGAGAACTCCTCCGGACCCTGGAGAGAACCCTCTAGTTGTTTCTCTCCCTGGACATCACTGTCAGTCTGCCCAAGTCCATCCTGATTTGTCCCAGAGGTTGCAGTATATAGGGGCGGTCCTGGAATTGGTGCAGGGCAAAGCCTTTCTGCCTCTCAACAGGGTGGTGGTCTTCATTGACCAGGCTCAGGAGGTCACCCAGAGCTGCTGTGTTCCTGCGAGGGTGTACCTGAAGCTATTGGGTCTTATGGCCGTGACCATAGCCATGGTACCCTTGGCCAGACTGCACATGTGAGTCCTCCTGTGGTCACTGGAGTGCAGTGGGACCAACGCATGGACAATTTAGATCAGTTAGTGCTGGTCTCCTCCCCAGTCCACAAGGTGCTCCAGTGGTGGATGAACCCACAGAACTTGTTAGAAGGGTTTCCATTCCATATCTCCTCCCCCCCAGCAAATCCTCACCACAGATGCCTCTGGTTCAGGCTGGGGAGCGCACCTGGGTCCCTTTCAGACTCAGATGACATGGTCCTAGATCAAAATGTCTCTGCATAGTAACGTACTGTACATGCGGTCTTGTCTGCCATACAGTCCTTTCAGAACCATCTCCTCCTGGGTCAGCTGTTGATCCAGTCCAACAAGCTCAGTGCTGTCTACTATATTAACAAGCAGGGGAGGATGCATTTGTACCTCCTGTGCAGGGAGGCCATGAGAGTATGATACTGGGCACTAGACTACAGTCTGGCTCTCACGGCAGTCCACGTCCCAGGTGTGCTAAACACCCTGGTGGACAGCCTCTGCCGGACGTAGTCCAGCACACATGAATGGGAACGTCTCTCATCTGTTGCAAAAGATCAGTTTGCCATATGGGGTCGTCCAGAGTCTGACATTTTTGCTTCCACATTCAGCGCAAAACTGCCCAGTTGCTACTTGCTAGATCCAGGGCCTGAAGTTTTCTGGCGAGACGTATTGTACCTCTCCTGGAGTGGGAGGTTCCTTTATGCCTTCCATCCATTTCCTCTCGATTCAGAGGATGCTAATCAAGCTGCAAATGGAGGGTGCCAGCATGATCCTGGTTGCACCCTTCTGGCCATGGCAGATATTATTTCCATTACTGCAACAGTTAGCGGAGGAACCCCTGGTCATTCTACCCCAAATCCCTGGTCCCTCTACAGGGATCTTTTGATGCAGGCTCAGAGGATCCTGGTCCCTCCCAACCTCAGGCCCCTTCTTCTGGATGCCTGGCTCCTGAGGACTTAGCCATTGTCCAGGTTGGAGTATCTCAGAGAGTGGCGGGTGTCCTCGTGGCAGCTCGGAAGCCTTCCACTAGAGCCACATATGCCATGAAGTAGAAGAGGTTTGCCATCTGGTCTGCTGAACATCATCTGGACTCTTTCATTTGTCCGGTGAGCCAGATTCTAGCCTGCCTAATATCACAGTGCAGGCCTTCCAAGAAGAGGCGGCGTGTGCTGCGGAGCTCTCCTCTCAGCCGAGTTTCATTCCACTCAGCCTTGGCTCTACTTTCTCGGGCTCCTTTCGGGAGATGTGTCCCCCTCTCCCTACCAAGGGCGAGGGACCTTCGGGCTCGCATACCTCCCGGTCTTGTAAAAAGGACTAGGAACCGAGAGATTATTTGTCTCGGTAAAGACGTTCTTGGGATCGAGAGCGATCTCGGTCACATGAATCTCCAGTCTCTATTTCGGTCGAGACTGCTTCTTCAGCCACCGGCTTCTCGGCTTTGCCAACTGGTCAGCCGGCCGAGGTCTCGATTGACGATGCAGTGGAGATCACTCTCGACCCTGTCGATCTTTTGTCTCCCGACTAGGCCAACAACTCACTTATCAGGACCCCCGGCCTGCCTCTTCCTGATGAGGAAACCCAGCCTGCTGGCATTCCCCTCGAGGAACCGGTCCCTGATCTGGGTAAATCACCAGTTCCCCAGTGTCCTTGGAACGACCCACTTGGCCAGTCTGATCGAGGTTGAGATCTTGGACCCCCTCGACCGACAGGCTGAGGAAGGCGCATAAGCCGCTCTAAAAAGAGACGACGCTGCCGCTCATCTTCGTTCTCCTTGGATGAGGAGAGGCTTTAGTGGAAACTCCGTCAGTGCTACGAAGATCTGATGTGGCAGCAGCTCATTCTGTCCGGGCAGAAGCCCTCTTCGGTTTCCACCCCGGCCATTACGTGGCTTTTGCCTCCTGGGGCGAAGAGGACTCCATTAGAACCGGTACAATTGGCTCCTGCTCCCTGAGCCAGTAAAACCTGCCTCGGTTCGGCCAAAACCGGTCTATCCACTGATAGTGGTGGAGCTGCCACCTAAACTGGCTGTATAACGTAGAGGTTAGAGTAATGAGCTGTGAACGAGTTTTGTACATCCAGCAGACCAGCCCTGGGTTTGATTCTTACAACCTCCACTTGCATACTGTGCGACTCTGAGCAGGTCACTTAACCTTCCAGTGCTCCCAGGTCACCTCTGAAAACAGGCACTTGTGCCTGGTGGGCCTTACCCGGTTACCAAATCCTAAAATAAATAAAATAAAAAATAAACAGCCCTCGGGAGTTGCTCCTACTAAGGATTCTCGGACGGTTCCGGGTCTCCCTCGCAGAATCTCGGTCACCCTCATGCCTGATCGTCCCAGGCATGTGCAAGGGGACCTTGGTGGCTGACCGATATATCCACATTCCTTGGTTTCAGATGAAGCCGACCTTCACTCTCATCCGCTGGAAGATGAGTCAGTGGGTAGTCTGTTGACAGAGGAGGCTCCACCATGTGTCCGAGTCCACAGGGATGCCCCTGGAACCTGTCCAGAAATGGGCAGAGTACCCTCTTATAGAGATTCTTTTTTTTTTTAATCATTAATTTATTTATTGATTTTGCAAGTAAAACTTACAAGGTACATATATGTAGGAAGATAACACAATTCATGCCTTACAGACAAGTTACTCTTACAAAGATCTTGTGAACGACATCCCCATTAGTGGTGCATCATAGGGGGGTATTCCCACTTAATACTAACACAGGATAAATTCACCCATCGCCTGCAGCCTAGAAGCCCAATAGGGAATCTTACCAGAATGTGCAAGTAGAATTACCCTTTTGCCATTATGACTTTATAGTCCAGTGATTCCCCCAGTACAAATTATGCATATGTATAACAAATTCTCTTTCACAAGCCTCCCAGAGACTAAGCAGAGATTTCCCTCTTAATTGATTAATCAGCATTAACTATAAATAAGGGCCTGCAGTGGGGCTATTGTTAGGATAAACAGTTTGTTCTCGAATCTTAAAAGAAGAAACAAAAACCCCCATCACAGCCCTAAGCTTAGAAAAACAGAAAAAGAGCTCAATACAACGTTCCCAACCCCTTAACAGCCTCTATATAAAGAGAGAACTTTAAGTAAACAATTACAAAGCAAAAACAGAATGTCAGACTCGCAAATGTTCAGCATAGGCAAGTTCGAGCCACAGTGATCCGACTGAGCAGTGTCCTAAATTGGCAAAGTCTCAAACGTGCAGTATACCCTGTTATCAGTCTACGTTGCAGTTCAAGATAATCAAAATTATATATTGCGTGACTGTTCAGAGCTGAGCTATAAAGCATAACAGTCTTAAACCCAACACTGCAAAGGCTACTTTACCAGCTGACCCAGCTACTCAGTCTTCATCTGACAAGTTCCCCTTATCTTCACCCCCAGTTATCTCCTGCTTGATCCGCTGGAGCAGCTTGTTTGCTTTCTTTGGCTCGTTGAATAGGTACAGCTGTCCATTCCACCGAAAAACGAAGCTTGGCCCGGAGGAGCAGCTGGTGTTGTATCTGCGCAGCCGGACCCACAGACCGTCGAATGTCTTGCAGCGTTAGCGGGTACTAAAGGAGAGATCTGGGAATAGCATGATCTCGTCTTTGCCATACTTTAAGATCCTGTGACATCAGGCAATTGCAAGTGCCCTGTCCCCAGTTCCAGTGCACACAACCAAGAAGTCCTCGGGGTCAGAGGGTCTAGTGTTGCTCTTCTGGGGTTGATTCTGTAGGCCTTTTCAATGGATAAAGGAGGGTCGGCTTCATCTGAAGAAAGGGGGGTTACTAGTGGAGTACCTCAGGGCTCAGTACTGGGTCCAGTCCTCTTTAACGTCTTTATAGGTGACATTGCGGAGGGTCTGGAAGGAAAGGTATGCCTCTTTGTGGATGACACAAAGATCTGTAACAGAGTAGATACACGAGGGGGGGTTGAAAGGATGAGAAGGGACTTGGCAATGTTGGAGGAATGGTCAGACATATGGCAACTTAGATTCAATGCAAAGAAGTGCAAAGTAATGCACCTGGGAAATAAAAATCCAGGAGAAGAGTACGCAATAGCAGGGGAGGTACTAACGACAACAGTAATGGAAAGGGATCTGGGTGTAGTCATATCAGATGACCTAAAGGTGGGTAAGCATATGAGAAATCAGTAAGGAGAGCTAGGGATACTGGGATGCATAGGGAGGCATCACAAGTAGAAAAGGGAAGTGGTTATCCCTCTGTACAGACAGTTGGTGAGACCCCATCTGGAGTACTGCGGCAGTTTTGGAGACCTCATCTACGCAAGGACATAGACAGGATGGAAGCAGTCCAGAGGAGGGCAACTAAAATGGTGCAGGGTCTACATCAGAAACCATATGAAGAGAGACTGAGAGAGCTTAATATGTATACCCTTGATGAAAGGAGGGACGGGGACATGATAGAAACTTTTAAGTACCTCAAGGGAATCAACAAAGTCCAGGAGGGTAGCATCTTTCAGAAAAAGAGATGTGTAAGAACAAGGGGGCACAATTTAAAGTTAGAGGGGGAACGGCTCAGGGGTAATGTGAGGAAATTCTTTTTCACGGAGAGAGTGGTGGACGCATGGAACCGCCTTCCTGGAGAGGTTGTGGGGTCTAAAACAGTGGGGAATTCAAACATGCATGGGACAGACATAAGGCAGTTATAGTGGGGGGTTGCAGGAAGTAGGCTGTTGGTTAACTAGAATCTGCAGCTTATCCAATAGGAAGGGAAATGGGCAGACTGGGTGGGCCAAGTGATCCTTATCTGCCGTCAAAGTCTGTTTCTATGTTTCAGTAAGGCCGGCAAGAACATTTTGGCAAAGCTCAGGCTGTCTTCCCCTTCAGCGTTTTCCGACAGCCCGATCACATGAAAGTTCCGCTCTCTCACCTGGTTTTCCACAGTCTCCAGCCTTTGACGAAGGTGTGAGTTCTTTTTAATAAGTTTAGCAGTCACATCCGTTGATTTAAGGATGGAGGTCTCGGAGCGTTGAACCACAGCTTCACATTGCTCCATTCTGGTTTCCAGTGCAGATACTCTCGGAGTGAGAGTATCAAACTTTTGTACAGGTCCTGCACAGATTTAACAAGTTGATGGAGCGTGGCTGGCACCCCAGCACTTTTAGTTTTGCCCATCTTATCTCTTGCTGGTGACCCAAACACACTGGAGCAACTTTAGGGCTTCCTAAATCGGGATTTAAAAAAAAAATGGTTTAAAAGAATCTTCACTGGGAGCTCAAGCAAGGTGCTGCTTCCTCTTGGCTGCTCAGCAGTGCCCCCACAGATATTCTCAAAAGAGGGGATACCCCTACGGAGGCCTTCCCAGTGGCAGAGGCCATTGTTGGCCCAGCTTTGGAACTCTGCCAGCATCCTGCCTCCTGGCCAACGCCGTCTGCCCGGATAGCCCGCAAGTATGCGGTGCCCATTGGGTCCCTCTCAGGGTTCACGGAACATCCCTTGGCTGAGGGGTTAGTGACCGCTTCTGTGTTCAGATGCACAGGCAGTTCTGCTGACACTGACAGACCAAGAAACTGGACCACTCTGCCAGGAAGGTTTATGCAGCCTCCTCTTTCCGCCTCTTATCAGGCAAGCTCGGCCGTCATCATGGCGCACTTCTCTCATGCCCTTCTGGGCTCCTTGGATGACATTCTCCCGCACCTCCCTGCAGACCTTCAGACTATAGTCAAGCAGGACCGGGACCAGAGCAGAGCCATTGCCATGCAGCAACTTCAGACAGCCTTGGACCTCGGGGACTCTTGTGCCTGTTCAGTGACAGCCTCAGTTGCCATGCGCCGCAGGGCTTGGCTGAGGCTCTCCACCTTCATGGCAGATACCCAGCACAAACTCACTGATGTTCCTTTTTTGGCCACTGATCTCTTCGGCCCAGACGTGGATGGTCACCTTCAGCAAATCGAGCAGTCCAGTGCCATCTTGGACTCTGCTACTTCTGCCCAAAAAGACTCCCCTGGCACCAAGAAACAGCAGAAGAAGAAGAAGTCATTTCGGCACCCTGCTCCTGTAGCACAGCAGCCCCCCTTTCAGGGTGGGCAGCAACAGCAGGCACAGTCTTGGCACCCTTGGCCCAAGTCTGGGCCTCCCGCGGCCTGCAGACAAGGAGGTCGGGGTTCAGGCGGCTTCCAATCTGCATCCTCTTCCTCCAAGCCTGTCCAGTGATGGGATGGGGTTGCCATCCCTATTCCCATCACGCCAGCTCTGAGTCCTCCCATGAGGGGTTGGCTCAGTCACTTCCTTTCTGCCTGGTCCACTGTTACCACGGACAGGTGCATCTTAGAAGTGGTCGGCCAAGGTCTGCCTCTAGAATTCGAGCAGTACCCTCCCTGTCGAGCCCGCGCCCATGGGAGGAGAGAGCATCAGCCCACACTCGGTCGGCTCTGAGAGACGACATAGCCCAACTCCTCCTCAAGGAGGCAGTGGTTCGAGTGGCAGATCCTCTAGTCAACACAGGGTTCTTTTTCAGGTACTTCCTGGTCCCGAAGAGTACGAGGGTCTGGCATCCCATTCTAGATCTGCACGACCTAAATCAGAATCTCAGGCCACACACCTTCAGGATAGTAACTCTGTCCCAGATCATACCATCCCTGGAGCAAAACATGTGGTTCTGCTCACTGGATCTTCAGTACGCATTCTTTTCATGTCCCAATCCATCCATCCCACCAGCGGTTCCTCCGCTTCAGAGCAGAGGGAACCCTATACGAGTTCTGAGTCGTGCCATTCGGCTTATCATTGGCCCCATGGGTTTTCACCAAATGCATTGCAGTGGTGGCAGCCCATCTCAGCCGTCGAGGGATCAGAGTGTACCCTTACCTCTTGGCAGGTTCCACCCAGCAAGAGGTGGAGAGGTCCAGGAGCCTGGCCCTCCAGACCTGCTCTCAACTTGTCCTCCTGAGCAACAAGGCCAAGTCTGAGCTCATGCCATCTCAGGTGATATGCTTCATTGGTGGAGAACTCGACTCTTGCCAAGCCAGAGCATGGCTCCCAGCGGACAGGGCAGAGGTTCTCTCCTCCTTTGCCCAGTCATTTCTGGTTGGGCACTTGCGCCCTGTCCGGGACTTTCTGCGCCTTCTGGATTACATGGCAGCTGCACCAGCGTTGTCCGTTGGGCCTGGTGGCATATGCGCCTCCTTCAGTGGGAGCTGGCTGCCCAGTGGACTCGGTGCTTAGGTCATTTCGACCAGCTGGTTACAATGACCCAGAAGATGTAGGACACTCTCCAGTGGTGGACCATCCTAGACCATCTGTAGGAAGGGATCCCATTTGTCCGCCCTGAACCGACTGTCGTCCTGACGACTGATGCTTCTCTCATGAGCTGTGGAACCCATATGGGAAACAGGGCCTACGGGTTCTGGACCCCCGAGGAATCCCGATACCATATCAACCTGTTGGGAGCTCAGAGCGATCAGACTGGCGCTGTGAGCTTTCGCTGAGCAGCTTCAGTGTCAAGTGGTTCGAGTCCAGATGGACAATACCACAACCATGTACTACCTCAACAAGCAGGGCGGCATGCATTCCTGGCTGCTGTGCAGGGAAGCGCTCCGCATCTGGACACTTGTGAGCCGACTGGAGGCAGATTGCCTAGCCATCCATGTTGCAGGAGCCTCGAATCAACTGGAGAATGCTCTCAGCTGCATAGGCGAAACATCCCACGAGTGGTCTCTCCATCCAGAGGTAGCTTACAACCTGTTCTCCAACTGGGGCAATACGATGGTGGACCTGTTTGCCTCCAGGGAAAACACCAAGCTAAGGCTGTTTTATGCCCACCTCCCCCCCCCCCCCAAGCGGGAATCGCTGCAGGGGGATGACGTCTCAAGGCTGTGAACCCCAGGCCTCTTCTACGCCTTCCCTCCATTTCCCTTGATCCACAAGGTGCTCCTCAAGTTGAGGAGGGCAAGGCTCAGGTGATCCTGGTAGCCCCAGACTGACCCCACCAGTTCTGGTATCCAGATCTCCTCAGCCTCAGCAACGGGCTCCCGAAGCATCTTCCAGCACGCCTGGACCTGATATCTGTCAATCAGAGGAAGGTGTTCCATCCGGACCATCAATGCCTGCACCAGACAGCCTGGTACCTGAGCGGGTAGAGTTCCAGGCTTTGGGTCTTTCTGAGGATGTACTCACAGTAGTGGAAGCATCCAGGAAGGAGTCGACCAGAAAGTGCTATGCCTTCAAATGGAAAAGATTTTCCATTTGGTGTCAGGGCAAGGGCCTGGACCCTCTGTCCTGTCCTGTAGCTAGCATTTTAGACTATCTTTGGTCTCTGTCCAAAGGGGGTCTTCGACCCTTAAGGTGCACCTGGGAGCCCTCTCTGTTTACCGGGCGCTGGCTGGTCAGCAGATGGTGGCACAGGAGAAGGTGGTCTGATGCTTTTTCAAGGGCCTAGATCACATATCCACTCCGGTGCGTGAAGCTCCACCTCTGTGGGATTTACTGCCAGTTTTGGCAAAACTCATGGGCAAGCCATTCAAACCAATGCACAAGTATGAGCTATCACACTTGTCATGGAAGATGGCCTTCCTGGTGGCTAACACATCAACCAGAAGGACTGGGGAGCTCCAGGCGCTTTCGGTGGAGTCTCCTTATCTGGGCTTCCACATAGAAACATAGAATTTGACGGCAGATAAGGACCGCTTGGCCCACCCAGTCTGCCCATTTCCCTACCTGATGGATAAGCTGCAGGTCCTAGTTAACCAGCAGCCTACTTCTTCCTACCCCCACCCATAGAATTGCCTTATGACTGTCCCATGCATGCTTGAATTCCACCACTGTTTTTGACTCCACAACCTCCTCTGGAAGGCCGTTCCATACATCCACAACCCTCTCTGTGAAAAAATACTTCCTTAAATTACCTCTGAGCCGCCTTCTATCTTCAAATTGTGCCCCTTGTTCTTGCACACCCTTTTTGAAAGATGCTACCCTCTTGGACTTTGTTGATTCACTTGAGGTACTTGAAAGTTTCTATCATGTCTCCCTCCTCCTCCTTTCCTCAAGGCTATACATATTAGCTCCTTAAGTCTCTCTTCATATGTCTTCCGTGCAGACCCTGCACCATTTTAGTTCTCTCCTCTGACAGCTTCCATCCTGTCTATGTCTTTTGGAGATTGGGTCTCCAGAACTGCACGCAGTACTCCAGATGGGGTCTTACTAGCTGTCTGTACAGAGGGATAATAACTTCTTGTTTTCTACTGGTGATGCCTCTTCCTTTGCATCCCAGTATCCCCCCAGCCCTCCTTGCTGCCCTCTCACATTGCTTGCCCACCTTTAGGTCATCTGATATGACTACCCCCAGGTCCTTTCCATTTTTGTTGTTGTTAGTAGCTCACCCCCATTGCGTACTCTTCCCTGGGTTTTGTTTCCCAGGTGCATTACCTTGCACTTCTTAGCATTGAATCTAAGCTGCCATACATTTGACCATTCCTCTAACCTTGCCAAGTCCCTTCTCATCCTTTCCACTCCACCTTGTGCATCAACTCTGTTGCAGATCTTTTGTTATCTGCAAAGAGACATACTTTTCCTTCCAGTCCCTCTGCAATGTCGCTTATAAAGACATTGAAGAGGACCGTTCTAATACTGAACCCTCATTTCCCTACCTATTCCTTTTCAGAGTGGACTCCATTTACTATTACTCTCTGTGACCTATTCTCCAGCCAATTCTTTACCCAGGCTGTCATCTTGGGACCCACTCCCAGGCTGGCTAACTTGTATATTAATCTTTTGTGTGGGACTGTGTCAAATGCCTTGCTAAAGTCTAGGTAGGCCATGTCCACAGCCCCTCCCTGATCAACTACTTTGGTCACCCAGTCAAAGAAATCTATCAGATTTGTCTGGCATGACCTTCCCGCTGTGAATCCATGCTGCCTTGGGTCCTGTGCCCCTCTGGCCTCTAGATACTCAACAGTTCTTTCCTTCAGAAGTGATTCCATCATTTTCCCTACCACTGAGGTTAAACTAACAGGTCTGTAGTTTCCTGCTTCTGCCTTGCTCCCACTTTTGTGAAGGGGAATCGCATCTGCCCTCCTCCAGTCCTCGGGTACCACCCCATCCTCCCATGATTTGTTAAAGAGGGTAGTCAGTGGTGTCACTAGTTCTACCCTTAGTTCTTTTAGAATTCTGGGATGAATCCCATCAGGCCCCATTGCTTTGTCCACCTTCAGTTTTAAGAGTTTTTTCAGAACCCTTTTCTTCTGTAAATGGGCTGGTATCAACTTCTGTATCCAGCGTGTTACTACTGTTTGTTTTAGGTACCTCCCCCTCTTTCTTTGTAAATACTGAGCAAAAATATTTGTTTAGTATCTCTGCCTTTTCACAGTCACCCTCTTCCCACCCTCCCTCCCCTTTATTAAGCCTCACTATCCCTCCCTTGGTCTTCCTTCGCTCTCTGATGTACCTATAAAAGGTTTTATCCCCCTTCTTAACTGAGTTGGCTATCTTTTCCTCGGTTTGGGCCTTTGCTGTTCTGACTGCCTTCCCAGCTTCCTTTTGCTTTAACTGATACAGTTCTCTGTCCTGTTCCTTCTGTGATTCCTTGTACTTCCTGAATGCTTTCTTTTTCTCTTGAACCGTCACTGCCACTTCCTTTGAGACCCATAGTGGTTTCTTACCTCATTTCGTTTTGTTTATTTGCTTTACACAAAGGCTTGTTACCTCTGTGATGGCAGTTTTTATTATTCCCCATTGTTCTTCCACCCCTCCTTCCTGCCCATTTGCTAGTGCATTCCAAAGTTGTCCTGTGTCCTCACCCGAAATTCCTCCCGAAGGTGGTGTGAAGTTTCACCTTAATCAGGTGTTGTCTCTGCCTGTGTTCTACCCAAACTACACCTCAGATACCGTGTACAGGCTCCATACTCTGCACCTGAGACGAGCTCCCTCCTATTACAAAGAGAGAACGGCAGAAATTCAGGGATAGGTTCGCCAGCTGTTTGTCACCTACACTGAAGCTGCTTCTGGCAGACCTGCAGCAAAGCAGACGATTGGCAGATGGATTACGTCTTGCATTGATCTCTGCTATAGGTTGGCGGGTAAGGAACCTCCCATAGGGTTAAGGGCTCACTCCACCCGCCATACCGCTGCATCGGTGGCTGCTTCTGGGGACATCCCTATCCAGGAAATCTGCTGGGCTGCTACCTGAAAGACAACAAACACCTTCATCACCCATTACCACATCAACCTTGAGTCACGCCGGGATGCTGGTTTTGGGGCCTCAGTTCTCCACTCTCTGTTCCCAATGTCAGGGGTGTGCACCTTGCCTCCCTCCTCCCGGAGAACTGTTAGGAGTCTGCCAATAAGTGTAAATGAATAACATATCCACGTCCCTAGAAAAACAGATTACTCACCTGTAACATTAGTTCTAGGAGTGGTATATGTTGTTCATCCACACTGACCCACCCGACCTCCCTGGCTGCGATGCACAAATCTGGCTTCCAGCAGGCTAAGATCTGGCATCATGGAGTGGAACCGAGGTTTATACCACCTGGGTGGGAGGAGCCGGATTGAAGACCTTCCGGCGAGAATTAAAGGGGAAAGGGACATGCCAAGAAGTGTGGATGAACAACAAATACCACTCCTAGAACTACTGTTACAGGTGAGTAACCTGTTTTTTTTTTTTTGGTTGCTATTACTTTTGCTTGAAGGATTTCCTAGATTCAGGCTCTCTGATGTGAGGAACCTTATTTGATTTTTTCACAAAGACAGGGTGTCTGTGCACGAATCCTAGGTTCTAGGATCATGGATATGTTGTTCTAACCACACTGTTTGGCATGTCGTTTCCCTTTAAGAATCTTGCTGGGCCCTATTTCCATCAAGGAAATAACAACAATTGGAAGTTTAAAACCAGGGAAATGCCCAGGGTCAGACTCTCTACCGGGGGAGTTTTATAAAACCTTTTCCAAGATTCTCACTCCAATACTGAGTAGGGTGTTTTCCTTTGTCAGTGCAGAGTAAGGAGTGATTCCTCCATCCTGGAACGAGGCCATAGTCTCGGTGATGCCAAACTTGGGCAAGGACCTCTCGTACTGTTCATCATACAGACCCATATCAATACTGAACACGGATTATAAGATCTTTGCCTGTATATTGGCAAAGAGGCTTATTCAGTTTGCCCCATCAAAAATACATATTGATCAATGTGGCTTTATTCCTGGACGTCAGGCCCAGGATAATGTCAGACGCACAGTATATATTATCGAGCATATTCATACCCATAACATCCCTGCAGTTTTACTTGGACTAGATGCTGAAAAAGCATCTGATATGGTGTCATGGAACTTTTTGAGAGGGATATTGATAAGGTTTGGCTTCCCAATCCAGTTTGTAGATACCATTTTTAAATTCTACAGGAATCCTACTGGATATATTAGAACAAACAGTCACATCTCAGAGAAGTTTCCCTTATTCAGAGGAACTAGACAGGGATGCCCCCATCCCCACTTCTTTTTGCTTTTTATGTCAAACCGCTAGCCCAGTATTTACGCCTGGCCCCAGATATTAAAGGTATTAAGATGGCAGACACAGAACAAAAGTTGGCCCTTTTTGCCGACGATATACTTGTGTATTTAACAGACCCCGATACCTCTTTGGTGGCCCTTTTTCAAAAAATACATGAATTGTCTAACCTTTCAGGCTTTTCATTAAACATTAACAAATCAGAAGCCCTAACATTTTTAATATAACCCCCTACCCACTCTCAAAAAACAATATCCGATCAGATGGGATAAAACCTGCATAAAATATTTAGGTATACAGATTACTAAAGACCCAGATTTGCCTTTTTCCCCACAGTTACCATCCCCTGCTAACAAACATTAAACAAGATTTGAGGAGATGGGATCTTCTGCCATCCTCCTTTTACACAATGACTTTGTCCCTGAAGATCAATGCTTTACCACGCTTTCTGTATTTTATTCCAGTGTGTTCCTTTTACCATATCGCCTAAAGAATTTCTTGGCAGAAAACCTTGAACACATTCCAGTGGAACCAGAGGAGGCCACAGATTGGTCTCTCCAAACTATTCCTACCCAAGGAGTTGGGGAGGAGTGGCCCTACCCTTGCTTCAAGACTACTGGATTTCAGCACAGATGCGTCTAGCACTGTTATGGAGCACTAAATCATACCACGCAGTCTGGAAGCAGATAGATTTAACCAGATCAACCCCCATCTCACTTCAGGTTTGCCTGTTCTCCCTGCCCGATCTCAAGAAGGTTTTGCAAGTAACCCGACTGGCGACTACAACTATCCTGAAGGGCTGGCAATTGGAAATGAAACACAAAGCCTTCCAACAACAATTTTGGAAATATAATTGGTTTGTGCTGACCCCCCCCCCCCATTTGATACACCAGTACAAAACCTGTGGTACAAAATCAGATTAAGAAGGGATTGGAGGCACCATGGCAATTTCTAAAAGGAAATGAGATTATAGATTTTGCAGAAGGCCAAAGGGCATACTCCTGGACGGAAAAGTACAGACTATATTAATATCAAATTAGAGACTACTGTATAACGCAATATTACCGCGTAGCTTAAATTCCGCGCGGTTCAACCCCCCACATATTAGCGTAACCTTATATTAGCGCATCCACGGTAATTACTTAACCCTGCAGTGTGCCCACAAGTCTCAACAACAAGCACGGTTTCTTTTTTTTTTTTTTAATAAAGTGATCAACTGTGTTACGAGTGAAAACCCAATGCTTGCCTCAGGTCAGTCCTCACCTCCCCCCCCCAATATGACCCCTATTTCAGGCTGTACAGCTCTAGAAGCCCATATGATGTGGCAGAAGCGGGAGCTTGAATAGTCTTTAACACCAGGACTCTGCATCATTTGGTGTGCGACACTCGTAAAAGCAAATAAAATAATTGGTGCTGCTTCCCATTTCCCCAGCCTGAAATGATGAAAGAGTGCGATCAGAGGTGAAGGTGGTGGAGCCACTCGAGGAAAGACTACAGTCCTGTCCTTATCCCCGCTACCGTTCGCTATAAACAAAATGTGTACTTTTTAGCTTTCACAATTATTCCGCTGTAAACTTATATCCGTGGGAAGTATCTGACCCGCGAATAAAGCGTAAATTAATTTACAGCGAAAATAAAGGGTTATACAGTATATACTTACACAAATTAGAATTAATGAGAAGAGCTCGCAGTTAAGGGAGGATAACACTCCGTTTCGACAAATCTGGTCCTCACTCCAGGGGGAAAAGGCAATTTCTATAATATACAAGTCCCTTATACAACAGTTATCATACTCAATGGAACCGGTCCAATCTAGATGGGAAAAGGAGTTCGCACAACCAATATCTAGTAGGGATTGGCTCATGATATGGAGGGGCACGTGGACTACTACCTCCTCCCCAGTTTGGAGGGAATTTATGTGGAAAGTTAGGGCGAGCTTTTTTCTGGTTCCCTCAGTAGTAGCCTTAAGGAACCCAGGAACCACCTCCCAATGCTGGAGAGTGTTGTGAGACAAGGGCATCACATAAGCATATTTTCCTTGACTGCCCAAAACTTATCTGCTTTCTGGCACCAGGTATCACTTCATATGAAATCGATATTGGATATTCAGGGCACGCTTAGGGGGATCCAACCGGTGGAGGCCAAGGATAAAGCTAGTTTATACCTATGGTCTATATTTTTAGGCAGCGCCTATAAATGTATCACTAAAAAATGGCTTTGGACATCCCCCACTGGTGTCAGATTGGAAAGCTTTAATACTTAATATTCAGCATAATGAACATATCTCTTTTAGTCTCCAGGACAAAATGGAAGCTTGCATTTCAAGATGGTCATGGTGGGAATTATATCAGGATCAAATTCTTTAGCATATTAAAGGTCAAGTAAAGAAATACATTAAAGAGTTGATTGGTTACCCCATCAGACCCTGTTGATATCAATACATGGGATTTTAGTTATCTATTGTGTATAATGATATACGAGATTAAGTGTTCCTCCTATCCTCTTGGTAACCTAGAACTTTTAGACTAGTTTCACGGAATGTATTCTAATAATTCATAGGTAGACGCGCATGCTCCAATGTTAATGTGCTGCTTAGAGTTTTTAGAGTTATTATTTTGGTTTCTTTTTATGTATTACAATAGGCTGTATGTTGGAACAGCCAATACCTGTTCTTGTAATAGTACTGTTCCAGAAATGGATGTAAGAAATGAAAAATCTAAATAAAGGAAGTATTAAAAAAAAAAAAAAGATTGCCGGAAGGTCTTGAAGCTGGCTCCTCCCATCCATCCGGGTGGTATAACCCTCGGCTCCACCCCATGAGGCCAGATCTTAGCCTGCTGGAAGCCCCGGTTGTGCGTCGAAGCCAGGGAGGTCAGGTGGGTTCGTGTGGGTGAACAACATATACCACTCCTAGTACTACTGTTACAGGTGAGTAACCTGTTTTTTTCTCCCGATGGTGGTGTCTGAGTTTACCCTGAACCAATCTGTCCAGCTACCAGTTTTATTTTCCTGAGTGTGCCAATCCAGGGGAAGCCGTGCTCCATGTTAGACATACGCAGAATTTTGAAATATCTGCTCCAAACTAAGGACTGCAGAAAGTCAGAGCAGCTTTTTGTTTCTTTTGCCCCAGGAAGAGAGGGCGTTCAGGTTTCTAAACAATGTTTGTCCAGATGGTTGGCACATCGTATTGTGTTCTGCTACAACAAGCATGGCAAAGGGTTGCTAGGGGCAATGAAAGCCCACTCCGCAAGGAGCATGGCTACCTGTTTCAAGGGGGTCTCGGCTGCTGACATTTGTGCTGCTGCCACCTGGACCTTCACTAAGCACTACAGTCTGGACATTGCCTCTAGAACCCGAGCAGGCTTCGGCAGGGCTGTCTTAAAGTCTCTCCTGTCCTGGGCTTTGGTTGGCCTTCCTCCCAGACTGCCTTGCTGCACCTATAACTGTTTGGGACTTGTTCCTGCGGTGTGACCTGATGACTGAGATACTCCCGAAGAAGGCAGAACAGTTATGTAAGAACTTAATGCAACAGTAGATCTTCGAGGAGATCTCAGTCATTGGGTCTGCCTTCCCCTCCCACCGTCCCCCTTTCATGGGTCTCTTTCCCAGAACTGGGTAACTGGTTTATCCAGCCTTTTATTTAGGCCTGGGCACCCCTCTCTCTCCTCTGTCCCCCATGGCATGGGTTTGCTCCCTTAGTGTCTGAGGAAAAGAACTGAGGAGGGAGCAGAGCTGCTTGTGTCTTTATAGGGTTGGTGATTTTGGCAGGTGATGTCAGCATGGGCGGCCCCAGTGGTACTGCCGGAAAGTCTTCCGTGTGGATCCTGCTTCACCGACTGTGAAGTTCCTACGGTGTGACCTGATGACTGAGATCTCTGCGAAGATCTGCTCTTATGGTAAGTTCTTATGTAACTGTTCTTAACTGGTTTATTGACCCTTCTTTTATGGGTCACCAGGGCTATCTTATACCCTTAGGTAAAGTGCACAAATACTTGTTAGGTTATGCTGCACCTCTTCGATAAAAAAAGGTACTAAGGTGGTTGAGGACTGGTGCCAAGGTGAGACATGCAAAGTGAGCCAGTCTTGCGGTGTCGCGCATTCATGCAGCTTACCTCAGTGCTAGCCCTCCTGAAAAGCTCTGGCTCCCACAGGGTCCTAGTGCCTCCTGCCAAGGTTAAGTAGTGTGAATCAATGGTGAGGATATTCCTAGAAGAAGGAATTACGGTGAGTACGTAATTTTCATTTCCTTCTAGCCCTAGCTGCAGAGTTTGCTCCCGAAGCTAGGTTGTCTGGATGGTATTGCAGTGTTTTCCTATCCTTGGCTGCAGGGCGCAGAGTTTGCTCTTGAAGTTTGGTTGCCTGCACAGTAGTAGGTATAAAATATGTAGGTTGGCATATGAGATAGGAATTTGCTACCCAAGAGACACTTACTCCTAGACTCCTTGTCCTCATATAAACACCTCGCATGCTCCTGGACCAACATCTCGTCTTTGGCCGTATCTCCCAGGTAAATAGCCAAGTGCTATGCAAAGATTGGAGCCCTCTATAGGGTGAAGAGCTGTCTTTTTTTTTTTTTGCAACTCTTTCTCTCGCCTCTGGAGCCGGAACTCTCTCTGGCCTCACCTCTGGCCAGTACTGCTCCACCGTACACTGTGAGCCCTGCCATCCTCAAGGACATTACTGTTCCTCCCAGCCCCGGCCCCCCCCCGGAAGACATAAGGCCCGAGGAGATAGAAGGGGCGGTGGAGGGGCTCCAGTATTGGGCCGTGTGGCAGCGTGGCTCGGGCGGCCGCCGCTATCCAGCCCCAGGGTTTTTTCCCCAGGCTTTACGCCTCTCGCACGCTGGACGTGCAGTGCCGTCTCCAGCCCAAGACGGGGTGTTCCCAACCACGCCTGAGGACAGCCGCCCAACGCACCCATCTGCTAAGCCCCATGTGCATAGCAGTGCCCGGTCTCCCGGGACCACTGCCACACCAGGCTACCCCTTGATCCCTCCCCGAGAGAGGAGAGCAGTCCTATGAACGCTCGATCCTCTCTTTCTCCTGCCGACACCCGGCGGACCGGGCTCGTTCCCAAACCTGGGTTGCCAGCGTAGCGCAATGTGTGGCATCCAGCACCTCAACCCTCAGTGACACTGGGCCAGCTGTGAAGAGCTGTATTTAGACCCATTTTAAGAAATTGGTGGTTGAACACACTTATCTTTCACCGCTGGACTTTGGGGACATTATTTATGCTAGCATAAACTCCTCCGTCCTGACCAGACTTTCAGCAGTATTCAAAGCTTTATGTTGATTCGTACTGCTCCCCCAGAACTCACCAGTGCTCCATTTACAATAATCTGGGTTGGATAACACCCTTGGAGAGGCACTCGCTGCACATTGCTCTGGTAGGGGCTCGGTACTTGACAGATAAACTCCCAAGCTACCTTGTGGATCTTTTCACTCCGGCAAGAAATCGCACATGCTCCCTCAGGTCTGAGGATGGTTGCTGTTTCCAGATCCCATGCTGCAGGAGAAATCTTGGACAAACCTCAGTCACCTACAGGCTTCCCTCCACTGTGGAACAGCCTTCCTGCCAAAATCACCACATCCTATTACTATCTCTTGTGTAAGACACTAATCAAGGTTCTTCATTCCTCCTCGTTTTCATGCCCCCTCTGCTCCAGTCATGCCTCCTCTGGTTGTTGATATCATAGGCTTGCTATAACTTATGGGGGATGCTGTTAAATGACGGGCTTCAGCTATGCCAGACTTCCTATTCGAACCTCAGGGGTATTGCTACTACCACTTCCACTGCTCTATGACGTGAATCTTCTTCTGTACCTCAAGCTTATTTGCACTTTGCCTGTTGCATGCAGCAGTTGTAACATAGCCCTTAGTTAAACAGGGGCCTGTATTGTAATGACAGTAATGGCACATTCCTCATTGTTCGCACCTTGTGTTTACAGTGTTTTATCTTGTATTTTATATTATCTACTGTTGCTATATTTAAGACCCCATGTTGGCAGATGTATTCTTCACTGTTACCTTACTTATCCCCCGCATTCGCAACTGGAAATGGGTTTTCTGGTCTTTGTTTACCTGGTAAAATATGTTTAAATTGTATAAATAAAGTGCAGTCTTGACTAGAGGAAGTTACTAATCAACCGATTTGCCACACTGAGTAAACATTTCCAAGTTGTGGTAATGTTGTCCTGCACTTGGGGTAAAAAGTACAGAATTGCAGAAATAGTTTTTGCAATTTTGACACTTTTCATGCAATTACACCCTTCTGGAATATAGCTTATGGATAAAAATAACCATTTCATGAAATTGCTCCTCAGACCTGGCTGGTTGCTAATGAAAATGATGTTGATTAGCAAAGACTACTGATCGGGTTTTCCAAAACGAATTTATGCCTTATGGTGTTGCAGCATTTCTCCTAGCCCTGGCTGCAGAGTTTGCTCCCAAAGCTTGGTTGCCTGTGTGATGTTGCAGTGTTCCTCCTAGCCCTGGCTGCAGAGCATGGAATTTGCTCGCAAAGCTTGTTGCCTGCATGGTACTGCAACGCGCTTTCTTTCCCTGGCTACAAAGCGCAGCACTTGCTTGCAGTGGTGGGTTGTCTGCATAGTATTGCAGCACTCCTAGCATGGGCTGCAAAGGTCGGTGTTTGCTTCAGAAGCTGGGTTGCATGCATGATATTGTTTAGAAAATGGGCTTTTTATTGCCTGGCATCTGATTGGCTAGAACCCTTGCCGGAAGGGTACATTACCTTTCAATAGATGCCCAGGAAATAAAGTACCAGCCCCAGCGCCCCCTCACCCACTCGGGTATCCCTGTGCCCAGCCTGTTACCTCAATGGGTAAAAACACCCAAATTAAGTCAAGATCACTGCCATTTTTTCTCTTGCTTAGGGAGAGCTACTGCCATCCCAACACTCGTTAATTCACTGCCAGCCGCCACACAAAACTACACACCAACCTCTGCTGGGCTCACTTGTCATCAAATTAAGAACTACACCAAATGAAATCAAACTCAGCCATTTATTTAAAAGCATAAAGCCAAGCCGTCACTGCAGTTGGCTTCTCATAACTGTGGTCGGCAGTGCGTGCATTTCCATTTTAGTGATCTGACAACTGCTGCTTGAAATATTAACATACTAAAATGCCAGCAGAATAGGCCTTACGGTCTTTTTTGGTCAGCCCCCACCCTGGGAGCTGACCTTGCTGCCCCCCTCGCCCTCTCTTGCTTCTCCCTTCCCAGTCCCGGATATTCTCGCTGCACTGGATTTTGCTTCCAGAACCCTTCCCCTGTACCTGTTCCACCCCCTCTTGAGCCCCTCCACAGTCTCTGCCTCCACCAGCCCCCTGGGCACCGCATTCCATGGCTCCACCACCCTCTCAGTGAAGTAGCACCTCCTCCTTTCTCCCCCTCCAGCTTTCACCCATGCCCTCTAGTTGCCCCTCTTCCCTCAAGAACCCTTTCTGCTCCTCCCCTATTTACCCCCTTCATGTACCTGAAGACCTCTATCATGTCCCCCCGGTCCCTTCTCTCTTCCAGTGTGTACATATTTAACTCTTCAAGCCTCTCCTCACAGGTCCTGTACCCAAGCCCCAAATCATCTTGGTTGCCCTCCTCTGGACCCTCTCCAGGAGTTCAATGTCCCTCTTTAAATGTGGCCTTCAAAACTGCACGCAATACTCTAGGTGCGGCCTCACCAAGCAGTTATACAGAGGGAGTATCACTTCCCTCCTTCTGAAGGTGATCCCCCTAGTGATGCATTCCAGCATCCTGTTGACCTTGGCCACTGCCCTCCTACAAGTCTCCGAGTTGTTCATCTTGACATCCACCACCACTCTCAGCCATCGAGACTTGTAGCAAACCCCGGTGTACACTTGGTCTGGGTTTCTGGCTCCCAGGTGCAGTACCTTGCATTTCCCTGCATTGAACCTCAGCTTTCACTTTCTAGACCACCTTTCCAGAGCCTCCAGGTCCCTCTATAGGGCCACCCTCCCCTCCTCACCGTCCACCACCACCCCCAGTTTTGAGTCATCCACAAAGAGACTCATCTCACTCCTGATACCTGTCCTTATGTCAGACGTAGGCATTGAACAGGAGGGGCCCAAGGACCAGTCCTTATGTCAGACGTAGGCATTGAACAGGAGGGGCCAAAGGACCGATCCCTGCGGGACCTCACTAATGACCCCCCTTGGGGATGAGACTATCCCGCCAACCACGACCCTCTGGGTCCGGTCCTAGAGCCAATTGCCTATCCATCTGATCATCTGGTTATCCACCCCCATTTCTCCCAGCTTATCCAGCAGGCCCCTGTGAGGAACAGAGTCAGATGCCTTGCTGAAGTCAAGAAGGAGGACATCCACCGGTCTATCCAGGTCCAAGGCTCTTGTCACCCAGTCATAGAACTCCACAAGGTTTGTCTGACACGAATGCCCCGGGACAAATCCATGCTGTCTATCGTCCAAATACACTGGCAACTCACAGAAACACATTTAAAAAAATTGTTAATGACCATGTCATGCTCGGTAGTGGACAAAATGACATCACTGAGGTGCCTGACACTCTGCCACAGAAATAATAAAAATAAGTTTTTTCTGTTTAAATGAGTAGCACTAGCACATCGCGTGCTGCACGCTACTCCGAAACAGTACATCCTGGAACTGTATCCGTAACTCAGCGTGCTTCACTCTCGCAAAACATGAGGAGATCTGTAACTTTTTTTTTTTTTTTTTTAACAAATTTCTACTTCAGTTTACTTCAACAATGCCATAACCTCCTCTCCCAATATCTGTTTCCCCAATTGCTTGATAGCAGTCCTACAATCAATAGCCAGTACTGCCTCGGAGCAAAAAATAAAATATCACTGTGCCTAAGTAAGGAGGTCTCAGAAAGGTACAAAAAAAAAAAACAAGAATGCAGGTGAGCTGACACTGTGAGGGAGGCTTATGGTCCAAAAATTAAAAGACATCTTGAACAGTGCTGCACTTAAAAACTGTGAAACAAATAAGAAATGCTGCTCTGCCCTCTACTGGTTAAGTATACCAGTAGAGGGACTACTTTAGTACCAAACCAACTTTAACTTCATTTTTAGTAATTTGTTTACCATTTTTTAAATTTCTTAAATGTTACAAAAAAAACCTTACATATAGCCCATTTTCTAAGCGCAATAATACCCTCCAGGGTGGGCAGTATGGGCAATACTGGAACTTCCCGGGGCTGTAAGGCCCTCCGCGTGCGGTGTCTGGCCTCATTACGCCCCTGGGTGGTCTGGTATTGCCCAATACCACCCACCCTGTCTGCTATTATTGCTTGCGTACGTCCTCTGATGCAACACACATCCTGTGGACCATCAGGCAGCCCCTAGGGTTTGGGATTTTCATAATCCACGTCAGTGCCAACATTTTGTTGTGGACTAATGAACACATAGTTGGCTACCAGTGGATGTGGATTTGTTTTGGGGGTAGGAGAGTACAGATAGTGCCAGAACTTCAGAGAATTAAACGACTGCGCTGTATTTAAGGGCTATTGAAGATGTATTCTCTTGTTTCTTGTTGATATAAAATGTTTGATTTTGCAAATCCCATAACCTATTTTAATTTTATGAAGATTATCTTTAGTTACAGTGCTCAGATCCAACTGTCATTTTGCTTCACAGCTGTCAAGTTATGGCCTGTAATTGAAAGAGAAAATTATACGGCTTTTTGGGGCTAAAGAATGCAGAGCAGCATCCATTGAGCAAGCAGAATGTGTTGTAATTGTCTGCTTTGAAAGTGATTTTTGCAACTGCATCAGCTCTGCCGGGTATCCTAACCCAGTAAGTAGCCCAAGTGCAGTACCCAGTACTGAGTCAGGTTTCAGCAATAGAGCACGTAGCCAGTAGGGCTGTGCAGATATCTTTTGCTGCATATTTGGTATTCAACAGCCAGATGTTTGGGTATTTGGAAAAGTTAACTCACAGTTTGTTACTTTATGTCCCCCTGATGACCTGGGTCAACCTGCCCACCTCCACAGTTAGCTGTGGAGGTGAAGTAATCGCTTCAGTCATCCACGAGAGCATTAAAATGCTGGTGGGTGGCAGTGGTCATTTGACAAGAGGGTGGGGGTGGGTTGGGCATATATTTTACTTGGTTTTGGGCTGGGGGGGCTGTTTCCTTTTTGGTTCCTCTTTTTTCTGTGGCCAAATACTCTTTCCCGAATACAACTAGTTTCCTATTCGGGACAGGCTCCTGAATATTTGAGAGCCCTACTATTCATGGTATTCAGGAAATGCTATTTGGCCCCTGAAAACCCCTAGTAGCCAGTGGCTTTGCATCTAATGTATCTGCCAGAACATACTCCTACTCTGAGGCAGGTATTCAGGGGGTAGTTTATCTGGCCTTCAGGTGGCCACATAGTTACTCTAGAGTTAGAATAGAGTCAGATGTCATCCAGGATGAAAATATCTCAAGAGAAATACCAGAATCCTCAGCCAGTCATGACCTTTGACTTCACTGGTACCACTAAGCACCAGTTCAGGCAATGGTCATGACTAATAACTGTGCTTATTCTAATTAGCATAAGAGTTTTCAAGAATTGTATTGTAAATAATTTTTTCTTTTTTAGTTAATTTTTCCTCCTTGGTCCCTGTCGGCAGTCCCTCCTGTCGGTCTCCCAGCTCCGTTCCCTGCTCGCAGCTCAACCTCCAGCTGCCCCATGACTTGCCCCCCATGGTGGGGCGGCTGGGATGCCCTCGACCCGCCTCACGCCAGGATTCGGTGCTGGAGGTGTATTACTGCCAGTGGCGGGAGCGGGCGCCTGTGGAGACCAACTGCCATGAAGCACGCCAGGACCTTTTTCCACCTGGTATTTGGTCCCTCAAGCCGAGAACGTGCAGAGACGCCCAAGGTGCAAATGCGCACGCTTCCGTACGCGTTCCTCCAAAAGTCTGCCTCAGCTTCCCCTGCAGTAGCCTCAGCCCCCTAGCCCCCAGCCTCCACTAGGAGCCAGCAGTGCACAGAGTGCTGGTGACCCCCCTTCCCCGGAGAAGGAGAGTAATCCAAAGGATGCTCGATCCTTTTCCCCCCTGCCGACTCCCAGCGACCCGTGCTCGCTCCCGAACACTGGTCGCCGGCGTGGTGCGAGGTAAGAAGTCCAGTGCCTCAGCCCTCAGCGCCACCGGACCGGCCGTGTTGTAAATTGTAACCTAGTGCTGTCTTTGTTGATAATTCTGTGTATATTACTGCCATCAGTTAAAATTGTTAGCTCAGAATTACTACCTTGACTGCTCTAGCTGCTCTTCTCACTGCACATGTTGGTGCTTCTTAATTATGCACTCACTAAGTTTATTTTTGTCATCTGTCATTCTGTCTTGTGGCACATGTCTAGTTTAAAAAAGGGCAACCAGCCATCCAGTATTCTTGCATGCATTTATAATGTTGGATAATGTGTAGCAAACTGTATTTAGCTGAACTTTGTTCACTTTTGAGTACAATCATTTTGGCAAGTTAGGAGAGGAAAGAGTTAATTCCTCTGGGGATGGTGACAGTGTGCATGTTTTTAATTGGGTACCATTGTTAGAAAATCAGTGTCTCATAATGCACCTGGTGTATAATATAGTGTGCTGTCTCTTTCTCTCCCCCCAGGCTACTGCATACTAATACCACATCCACATCCACAGGCACCAGGCAATTGGACAGTTTACTTCGAAGGTGCTGACTATGAGAGCAACTTTTTACATGAAAAAGCAGACCTGGTAAGTTCCTAACCCAACGTAAACGTGCAGTCAAAAAAAGAAATGAGACAGAAAATGTTCTACCACTTATTTTTCTGTCTTTTTACTGGAGGAATGTGTTTTTCTATTCTGTGGATGCTGTGAATGTTATTTATTTTTCAGCTCTGTTTATCTCCATCATGACCCACCAGTTGGGACCTCCTTTTGCTTTTGCCAATGCCAGTTACATGTCCTTGGAGCTCCTCCTTGCTTGATCTCCCCTGGGGCCTCTCGTTACCCATGGTACACTGTTACAATACCCCCTCAGTTTTACTCACAGAGGCACAAGGTCCTGGCCTCTGCTTCTTTGGCAGCTTCCCAAGGCCACCCATCATGAAGAGTCTGCAGGTAGGAGCCCGAGAAGATATGGGGGGCTGGGCAGAGTGCAATCTGCCCAGTTGGTGGCAGATTTACCCCTTTTTCATCCCAGCCACTGATAACATGCTAGGTTTCATCAGGTGCGGGAATGTGTGATACATCAGTGTGCCTGATCTCCCCTCCAGTCCTCTCCGCAGGCTCTAGAGACTGCTCTGCCACCTGTGACTACCCAGGTGGTGGTAGTGCAGGGGGCTGCCCAGGCCTACCTCCCTGAAAGAGAGTGTCCTCTGGGATGCTCAGTCCTCTTCTTCCCAGTGGCCTTCTGATGTGGGCTTTGGGCCCAAGCTAGGGTCATCAGCATCACGAGCAACATCCCTGCCTCTGCATGGATGGGCCAACCTAATCAGGTGTTTGTAACTCATTCAGACTGATAACTTCAGTTCAAATTCTACTCCAGCTCTAGCAGTTCTGTAAATATCTGCTGCTTTCTGACTGTATCACCAGCTGTTGGATAAGCCTGATCTGTTTGCACTCCTGCTGCTAGCATTTGCTCTATCAGTGCTTCAGTTTCACTCTGCCCATTTTCCTTTACCTTATTGTCTTATCTTGCTAGTTTCTATGATTAAAGTAGACACTATTGGCTATGGTAATCCTGCTTAGCAGTAACTGCGTTTGCTACTTCCTGTCAGTTTGGTTTCCTAATGATCCTGCCTCTACTGTCTCCTACCCTTATAGTGCTACAGTCGTAACTCAGTCCGACCATTGCTGTGCTGTTGCATTAGTTTAGTTTGGATCTTTTCTCCCCCCATTTCTTTTTTTTTTTTTCTCCTCTGACCCCCTGTCTGGCCACTTCTTCAGGCAGCCGAGTCTCAAACACCATCCACCACCCCTTATTTGCCGTGTCTCTGGGTAACCCAACATAACCCTTCATCAGGAGGGCCCCAACCCCTACGAGGGCTGCCAGGGGAGGAGAGTCGCCCCAGAGGGCTTCACATGTCCCGGGCATGGCAGGGGTCAGTACAGACACTTGTCTGGGGCTTTGTGGTGTGTGGAGGGACTGACAGCCATCATCTGGTCAGCCAGGCGGGTGTGTTTCCTGTTTTCTGCCCCCCCCAACCCTCCTTCCCATTGACGCATGCCCAATGCAACTGCGGAGTGTGGTCATCCATGTTGTACGGTGTGTCGCTATATGGCCTTACACTAGGAGCCTCTTGAGGGTGATGCAGGCTGCTGCCCACCCCACACTGCCGCCCCCTCCCCCCGCAGAGGAGAGCTTCCCTGTGGACACTCTGAGCCCTCCCTGCCAGTCTCCACTCCTGTCGTCTTGGGCTCTGGCATGAACCATGGGTCACCAGCGTGCCAGGTGAACCCCTTCACTAGGCACTATGGAGTTGGGCCCCCCATTTCTTTTTGTTGCCCTTGCTCTCCATCTCAGTCAGTGAGCCTTTCAATCTTTCTGCCAATGCTAACCTTTCACCACTCCTGCTTGTCGCACTTACTCACCGTCCCCCTCTTTACCTGGCCAGACTATCTATATTTGGCACTTAACTCCCTACTACTTCTCACTCCTATTCTCTCTCCTACCCCCCCCCAAATATGTCTTTCATGCTGAACCTGTTTCCTCTCGTCCTAGGTCTCCTCTTCTTCCTGCTCCTGTCTTCCCTCCATAAATCCCATGCCCATTCTCTCTCCCCAGCCACCTCCCTCCCCACTTTCGTTAGCACCTCTTTTCACCCTCATCTTCCCTTTTCCCTCCGCCTTATCTCTGAATCCTTTTGTCCACCCCAGGCTGCTCAGCCCCCCCGCTATCATTATGCTTCCCTACCTCCTTCTCCCCCCACCTCCCTTTCACTTGCAGTATCAAAAGGCCAAAAAGACATTTGTTCCACCCCTTCCTCTTTCTACTTCTGCTTCTTGCAAGCAGTGTTGAACTAAATCTGGGCCATCCTACCCTCCCTCCCCTCCTAACATTTCCAAAAGGGCTCTGTTTCTTCCACCTAAATGCCAAGAGTGTTCTCTGCAAACTTGATGCCCGCAAAGTCTGGGTAGCTCTATACCCCCCTGTCATCCTGTGCATCTCTGAAACATGATTCTCTTCTTAAGGTCCCAGATTTCAACGTCTTCTGCCAAGATGGAGGGAAACAAGGTGGGGGAGTAGCTCTGTATATCCGGCAGTCCCTCTCCTGTTTCATCACTCGCCGAGAAGCTAACCCTACCTCCCATGAACTCATTGTCGCTAAACTCTCCTTTCCCCTCCACTACCCCAGTTTACGTTGGAGCATTGTATGTTTCCCCTAGGCTCTCTCCTGACTCCCTGGCCTCCTGTCTAGTTTCGGTTGCCACCCATGCCGCCTCTGGTGAGCTCATCCTCCTTGGGGATTTCAACTTAGATTAGCTGTCCGCCACTTCCAGGACTACAGTACACCGAATTGAATCTTTGAACCTATCCCAGCTAGCAACCGAACCCACCCATCTCAACCCACGTTCCAAAACTTCTCCCTCTTGGACTTGGTGCTCTGCTCTCACCCATACCAGTGGACAATGAGTATCCAATTAAGCTATCTGACGATATGATTCGAACCAAACTCCTCACTTTAAAAAATAAATGTACGCCTGGTCTAGATGAAATTACTGGTCATTTATTATATTTATTAGCAGATTATATTTCTCATCCATTAAGATTACTGTTTGAACACTGCGTACAGTTTCATTTTGTACCCAAGGATTAGAAGATGGCATGTGTCATACGTATTCATAAAAAAGGCCTCGTTCTAACTGGGAGAATTGCAGACCAATCAGCCTAACATCCACAGTCTGTAAAGTATTCTAGAGTATCATTAAGGACCTCATCAGTGACACCCAAGAGTCTATTGATAAAGAACAACATGGGTTCAAAAGGGCAGAAGCTGTTTAAGTAACTTAATGTGCTTTTATGAATATGTTAGTATGAATGTAGATAATGGAATTCCAGTCAACATTATCTTTCTTGATTTTAGCAGAGCTTTTGATCTTATGGCTCATCAGGCTTTGGTAACCAAACTCCTGGGTACTAATATAAACAGATACATTGTTAAATGGATAGATGTTTGGTTAGTAACAAGTGGCGTCCCATAAGGGTCTGTTTTGGGCCCCCGTCTTTTTCAAATATTCACCGTGGAGCTTACTAAGAACTGTCTGTCAGCCTCTATCAAATATGCAGACGACATTAAGATCGGTAGACCATGCAACACTGTTAATAGCATAGCAAAAATTCAACAAGATCTAAGCAGTATATCTCAATGGGTTGAGTATTGGGGTATGAAATTAAATGCATCAAAGTGCAAGGTGATGCATGTCGGTCTCAATAATAAAGCTGCCGCCTATTTCCTTAATGGGAGTCCTTTGGCATGTACAAAGGATGAAAAAGACCTGGGAATATTTATAGCAAATGGCATGGGTTACAATAAACAAATAAACGAGGCAGTTAACAGAACTAACAAAGTAATTTGGTCCATCAAAAGAAATATTAAGTCCAGAAATCCAGAAGTGATACTCCCCTTGTTTAGGGCTTATGCCAGACCTCATCTAGAATATTCGTCCCAGCTCTGGAGCCCATATAAAATAGGTGAACTCGCACTCTGGAAAAAATTCAGAGAAAAGTTACTAAAAATATACACGGCTTGCATAACATTCCATTTGAAAATCGTTTGCAGGAACTCAATCTTATGCCTCTGTCGCTAAGATGTCTTCGTGGGGACTTTATATTTGTTTGACATAGTTCATGATCCATACCTATTTACTCAAATGGGTTTTGTGTTTAAGAAGAACATTTATAATACCAGAGGACACCCCTTCAGATTGCTAGGGCAAAATTCCATCATACCTCCGGTAAGTATTTCTGTACACAGAGAATTGTTAACCCATGGAATAAACTCCCTGTTGACATTATTTCTAGTGACAATAAGGTAACATTCAAAAAGCATCTTGATAATTCCTCGTTAATAGCACTAGTATAGGGTACTATAATTGAACAGGTGCGTTTATGGGCCAAAAAGCCCCCTTGCACCTTAACCACCTTAATATGAACCTTAGTAAGAACACCGCATCATCGCCACTGGCATCCTTCTGGACACCTTCAGCAATCACTGCCTCACTTACTGTGTTAGAAAGGTGCACCCCTTGCACTCAGCCCCCAGATACATCGTATCGTCACCTTAGTGCACCTGACACAAGCACCCTCCTCTGCGACCTTGCTGACTCGGACTGGTTTCCTGTCTTCTCTGCCCCTAACATCAACACAGCCCTCTGTCTCTTTTCTAGTACTCTCCTGTGAGTCTGGAACTCCCATGTCCCCCTTTAAAAAAAAAAAAAAAAAAAACAGGATTAAACGTGCTCGTAACCCTTGGATTACCGACGACCTCAAAGCCCTGTGCAAATCTCAAGACCAGGCATGGGCTCGTTTTAAATCCTTCCAATCTGAGTCTAACCTCCAACAATATAGACCAGTAAGAAACTTAACTATAAAGGCTGTGTCCACAAGACAAAAGCAGAGTATTTCAAACTCCACCTTCAATCCACTCGTAATTCTCCCTTTAGATTTTGGAACGTCATCCACTCCCTTCTTGACCCCCACACCCAAACCTTTCTTTCTGTCCTCGGAGTAGATGTGGTTCACTGGTCTCGGACCCCACCTCTGTCACTGCCATTTTTAACAAATATTTCACTATGTGTGCCCTCCCAATCCCCATCTGCCCTTGCTGCCCCTTCCCTTTTGCATGGAGGATACCATATCCCACCCATCTCCCCTCCAGAAGTTTACCAGGCTCTAAAATACTACTGCCCCCTTGTCGCACCTTCTAAACCTCCTCTTCTCCTCTAGCACAGTCCCTCTGGTCTGGAAGATAGCAACTGTTCTGCCCCTTCACAAAGGTGGCGAGCCCTCTTCCCATGTGTCGTTGAGGCACAGATCAGGAAGCATAGGAAAACCAGGAACAGTTGTAGAATTCATCAAAATATTTATTTACAGTAGCAGTAACATAAAAAAATAAAGTTGTTCACAATAACTATGTACGAAGGAGAAATAAAATAAAATCTTCCTTCGGTCTCTGTGTGCCTTTTTTCTTCTAATCTTTCTTGCAGTTGCAGCATAGCTCTGGTAAGTCCTTTCAACCCCCACCCTTAGCAAGCTTCCTGTTTTTGTTCATGTCAGGCAGGAGCTGCTAGAACACAGTGTGCTCCTTAAGTTCAGGTCCCCTTTCCACAGCTTTTGCAAAAGGCTTAAAAATTGAACTCTGGTAACCTCTAGCTTCCAACAGCTTTTTGCAGTCATCTCAAATTATAATTATGTACATTTCAATAGTAACACTATATATTTTCTAAATAAAAGGGATCCCAATATCATACATTTCACACATTGAATTACATGTATTTTTATATTAGCAGATACGCAAGGGAGGGAAACGGACAGCAAGAGAAAACTGAGACACAGCGAGAGGCAAAGAAATTGCAAGACTGTTCGGGGTGATCAAATCCAGCATCTCACAGGAAAATTTGGTTGAGCAGCCAGACAGAGAAGAGACAGAAAAGGAAAGATCCTTGCAATTAAACGCTTTCTCCATGACAAATGGGACAGGGTCCTATTCTACCCTGTCACACCATGGAAACTACCGGACCATTTCTGTCCTCCCCGGCTAAGCTCCAGGAGTCCATTGTTTACTCCAGGCTTGCCGATTTCCTAACCTCCTGTGATACTGTCTCCTCCTTCCAGTCTGGATTCAGAAAACAACACTCCACCGTTTCTTCCCTATTATAGATCACTGACTTCATCCTGTCTGGGTTGGACTGATGTCACATCACTGCCACCATCTTCATAGACCTAGCCAAGGCCTTCAATTCTGTGTCCCACCGTCTCCTCCTAAAGAAGTTGCAGTCTGTAGGTTTAGCTGCTCCTGCCATAGAATGGTTTGGCTCCTACCTCAGGGGCAGGCTACAGGCTGTGTGGATGGGAAATGGCCTATTCTAGGGATGTGGATATGTTGTTCTTATCCAGACTTGTTGGCATGTCCCTTTCCCCTTTAAATCTTGCCGGAAGATCTTCAAGCTGGCTCGTCCCACCCATCCTGGTGGTATAACCCTTGGCTCCACCCCATGACGCTAGATCTTCCTTTCCGCTGGAAGATTCAGGTTGCCTTCTCTTCGTGATTGCCATTTGTAGGCCCTGGCTTCTAACTCTTCAGTTATTCCGAAAATTAGGCTCGTCCGAGCTAGCAGCTGTGCTCTTTGTTATTCGGTCATGGAAGATAACTCTTCCCCCAGATTTTGCTGGTGCCCATGCGGCCAAAAAATGTCACGCACCGATCCACATACCACGTGCATCTACTGCCTGGGCGTCAGCCATGAAACCCAGACTTGTGAGATGTCTCTCATTATACCCGAACGTCCTCAGCGATTGTCGCCGCGCTTAAGTTGGGCAGGCCCAAGCGGAACCCTTTAGTGAAATCCCGAGAGGCCCAGTGGGCGGTCTCCGCAGCTGCAGGGTCCACCGAGCAGCTTGAACAGATGCAGACCTTTGAAGAAGAAGCCGTGCAGGCTGTGGAATCCTCTTCTCAGTCATTTTTTGTTCCCCTCAACCTAGGCTCAACGTATTTGGGTTCCTTCTTAGAGCTGTGTCAATCCCTCCCACTAAAGGTGAGGGACCTGCGGGCTCGCATTTCTCTTGGTCCCGTAAAAGGGAAAAGGATCCGAAATCATCTTCATCTCAGCGTAGACACTCATGGGATCGTGAGCGATTTCGATCCTAGGAGCCGGCAGTATTGACTTCGGTAGAAATTGCTTCCTCGGCCACTGGCTTCTTGGACCTGCCGTCTGGCCAGTCGACCAAGGTCTCGATCGACGAAGTTGAGATCGTTCTCGATCCTGTCGACCCGTTGTCACTCGACGAGGCCGACAACTTTGTCAAGGACTCCGGTCCTGCCTCTTTCTGGTGAGGAGACCCAGCCAGCTGGGAATCCCATCAAGGAACCAGTCCCTGATCAGGGTAAATCACTGGTTCCCTCGGTGTCTCCCGAGTGACCGAATTTACCAGTCTGATTGAGGTCGAGATCTAGGACCCCCTCGACCAACAGGCCAAGGAAGGCGCATAAGCGCTCTAAAAAGAGGCTTCGCTATCGGTCATCCTCGGATGAGGGAAGGCTTCTGGGGAAATTCCATCAACACTACAAGGATTTGATATGGCAGCAGCTGATTCTGTCTTGACAGAAGCTGGCCACGTTTTCTACTCTGGCCATTACTTGGCTTTTGCCTCCTAGGCCAAAGCCAACTCCTTTGGAACCGGTCATATCGGTTCTCCCGTCCACAGAGCCGGCCAAACCTGCTCCGGTTCAGCCAAAATTGGTCTCTCCGCCGATTGTGGTGGAGCCGCCGTCTAAACAGCCTTTGGGAGAGTGCTGCTGCGAAGGATTCTCAGATGGTTCTGGGACTCCCACATAGGTTGTCGGTCACCCTCACGCCTGATTACCCCAGGCGTGTTGAAGGGGACCTTGGTGGCTGACCGATCTATCTGGATTCTTCGGATACAGAAGACACCGGCTTACACACTCACCCGCGGGATGATGAGTGTATTGGTAGTCTGTCGACAGAGGAGAGCCCTTCGTCTTTTTCAAAGGATTCGCCGCCTTGTCTCCGAATCTGCGGGGATGCCCCTGGAGCCTGTCCAGAAAAGGGCAGAGTACCATCTTACAGATATTCTTAAAAGAGGGGATACACCCATGGAAGCCTTTCCTGTGGCCGAAGCCATTGTTGACCTGGCCTTGGAGCTTTGGCAGCAACCTGCCTCCTGCCCAGCGCCATCTGCACAGATGGCCCGCAAGTATGTAGTTCCCATTGGGTCCCTCTGGGGTTCTCTGAACACCGCTCAGCCGAGGGATTGGTGACCACCTCAGTGTTCAGACGCACAGGCAGCTCTGCTGACACTGACAGACCTGACAAGGAGTCCAAAAAACTGGACCACACGACCAGGAAGATCTGTGCAGTCTCTTCTTTAGGTCTCCGTTAGGCGAGCTCGGCTGTCATCATGACACACTTCTCTCATGCCCTGTTGGGCTCCTTAGATGAAGTTCTCCCACACTTCCCCATGGACCTTCAGACTACGGTCGAACAGGTCCGGGACCAGGGCCGTGCCGTTGCCAAGCAGCAGCTTCAGACGGCGTTGGACCTTGGGGACTCTTGCACCCGTTCGGTGGCAGGCGCGTTGCCTCACGCTGCAGGGCGTGGCTGAGGCTTTCCACCTTTACAGTGAACACCCAGCACAAACTCACTGATATTCCTTTCCTGGGTACCAATCTCTTCAGCCCAGGTGTGGATGGTCATCTTCAGCGAGTCGAGCAGTCCAGTGCCACTTTGCACTCAGCCACTTCTGCTCAAAGCGCCCCTGGTGCCAAGAAGCAGCAGAAAAAGAAAAAGCCTTTTCAGCACCTTTGCTCCTGCTGCCCAGCAGCCTTCGCTCACGGCCCGGGCAGCAGCGGGCCTGGGCAGCGTCCTCGACCCAAGTCCAGGCCTCCACCGGCCTGCAGACAGGGAGGTCAGGGTTCAGGCCCTGGTCCCTCTTCCTTCAAGCCTGCCCAGTGATGGGATAGGGGTTGCCATCCCTATCTCTATCACGTCAGCTCTGGGTCCTCCTGTGGGGGGTTGGCTCCACCACTTTCTTTCCACCTGGTCTGCTGTTACCACGAACAGGTGGATCTTAGAAGTGGTTGGCCAGGGTCTGCCTCTGGAATTCGAGCTGTATCCTCCCAGATGAGCCAGTGCCACACGGGAGGAGAGAATCAGCCCACACTCTGTCAGCTCTTAGAGATGACATAGCCCAGCTCCTCCTCAAGGAGGCAGTGGTTCGAGTGACAGATCCTCCAGTCAACCCATGGTTTATTTCCAGATACTTCCTGGTCCAGAAGTGGACGGGGGGGCTGGTGCCCCATTCTAGATCTGCACGACCTGAATGAGTATCTCAGGCCACACACCTTCAGGATGGTAACTCTGTCCCAGATTGTACCATCCCTGGAGCAAAATATATGGTTCTGCTCACTGGATCTCCAGGACGCCTTCTTTCACGTCCCAGTCCATCCATCACACCAGCAGTTTCTCCACTTCTGAGCAGAGGGAACCCTATACCAGTTCCAAGCCATGCCATTTGGCCTTTCATCAGCCCCAAGGGTCTTTACCAAATGCATTGCAGTGGTGGCAGCCCATCTCAGGCGTCAACGGGTCAGAGTGTACCCCTACCTCAACGATTGGCTCTTGGCAGGTTCCACCTAGTAAGAGGTGGAGAGGTCCAGGGACCTGGCCCTCCAGACCTGTTTTTAACTTGGCCTCCTGATCAGCGAGGTCAAGTCAGAGCTAGTGTCTTCTCAGGCAATATGCTTCATCGGGGCAGAGCTCGACTCTTACTGAGCCAGAGCTTGGACTCCTGGCGGACAGGGCGGAGGTTCTCTCCTCATGTGCCCAGTCATTTCTGGTTGGGCACTTGCGCCCTGCCCGGGACTTTCTGTGCCTTCTGGGTTACATGGCGGCCTGCACCACCGTGGTCAGTTGGGCTTGGTGGCATATGCGCCCCCTTCAATGGGAGCTGGCCGCCCAGTGGACTCAGCGCTGAGGTCATTTCAACCAGCTGATCACTGTGACCCAGAAGATGTGAGACGCTCTCCAGTGGTGGACCATCCTAGACCATCTGCAGGAAGGGATCCAGTTTGTCCGCCCCGAGCCGACGGTTGTCCTCACGACCAATGCCTCTCTCACTGGCTGGGGAGCCCGCATGAGGAACAACAAGGCCCATGGGTTCTGGACCCCCGAGGAATCCCGATACCGTATCAACCTGTTGGGAGCTCAGAGAGGTCAGACTGGTGTTGTCCGCATTCACTCAGCAGCTTCGGGGTCAAGTGGTTCACTCCAGACGGACAATACCATGGCCATGTACTACCTCAACAAACAGGGCGGCACGCACTCCCGGCTGTTGTGCAAGGAAGCGCTATGCATCTGGACACTCGTGAGCTGACTAGAGGCGTATATCCTAGCCATCCATGTGGCAGGAGCCTCAAATCATCTGGCGGATGCTGTCAGTCGCATAGGCAAGATATCCCACGAGTGGTCTCTCCATTCAGAGCTTACAGCCTGATCTTATCTGTGTAAATCTTCACCATTCATCACTATTGGGTGCTGCGCTGGAGCCAGGACCCCACGGGAGACTTTTTTTTTTCCTTCATGGGCAGAGCCGACATGGGGCCGGCGCCGCCCTCGAGGCCGACGTTCCACGTGGCACTCAAGAGTTGGCAGTTGGCCATTGTCGACTTCAACCCAGCCCCAGTTCTTTCTCTCCCGCCGTCGAGTGTGGATCCTGCATGTGAGACTGCAGCTTTGCTGCCTAGTCCGTCGTGCTTGACCATATTTCTGTTGCCACGGTTCTGCTCACCTAGTGGACGTCACTTCAGAATACCGGTAAGATCTTTCCTTTTTATAAGCAGTGTCGAGTACTGTGTTTTATTTACTTTTCCGTTCGGTCATGTCTCATCCGGGGGGGGGTGGCAAGAAGACGTCATAGACAGGGTGGCCCCCTATGCGTCGGTGCACCTGTGGCAGACTTTATTCTGTAACGGACCAGCATAACTGTTGCCTTTCCTGCCTCGGTCCCGAACGTGATATGGATAACTGAGACATTTATTTCTCCATGGACCCCCGTGTGATTGAGAACCACGCATTGAAGGTCGGATGTGTGCCGCCGACTTTCGGAGGTCGAATTCGCAGTCACCAGCCCAAGGCCAGGATTCTCGGCCCTTCCTCCGGGACCCCTCACGGTCCTATATGGCCCGTGGAGGAGGAAACCCCGCCTCTTATAACTTTGCCACAGTTTTTTTTTTTCTCCGTGGTTCAGGAAGCCCAGGCTGGCTCCTTGGGGAGTCAGTAGGAGGCACTGCATCAGCAGGTCGCCGGTGGCGGCTCCTTCATGTGTCGTGTTCGGGTCGCCCGGGACTGGGCCAACACCGTCCTCAGCGCCCGTCTCGTGGCGCCACTCTTGGTCCCAGTGCCGTTGGCTTTGAATGTGGCGCCGGGCCTGCTCTTGGCACCGCCTTTGTCTCTGATGCTATTCGTGACGTTGGGGGTTCTTGGCAGCGTCGGGTTAGGTAGTCTGGATGTTTCTGGGCCTGGTTCTGGTCCTGGCACCTTACGCGGCACCAGGGCAGGAGCCAGCACCATCCCTATCCATGGCGCCAGGGATGGTGGCGCCGTGGTCGGAGTCGACCCTGTGTCGCCCGCCCGCTCACAGCGTAGTGTTGTCGCGCCCGTTTGGGGCTGCACCTGGCCTCAGTACCGCTTGAGGCGGTGGGGTGGGTGTCTGAGTAGAGCACGGTGCCACATTGGGTTTGATGCTTCATGGCACTGGGGGGAAGCACGGAACCGCGCTCAGGGTCGCTCCTGACTCATGGGCCATTTGTGGTGCAGGGGTGGGTGTCGGCACCGGTCGTGGGACTGTGCTTCCTTCTGGAGGTGTTGGAGGCGTCGAATCCCAGGGTGCCCAACCTCGGGGGTCCAGGAACTGGAGAGGTCTATGGGGTTGTGTGGCATCGGACCTCGGAGCCTGCCTCTTTGGAGGTGGATTCTGGGTCTGATCCAGAATGGCTCCCGGGTTCTTCAGACCCATCTGTCTCCAGCACCTTGGCCCCCACTCAGCCTCCCTCTGGGACTCAGCTGTCACCGGTGGAACTCAGGATCAGGGGGTCTAACCAGCCAGCGGTGGTCCCTGTGACTACTGCTGCGCAGCTTGCGGTCACTACGGCAACTGTTTCCCCAGTTGGGGTACCCCCCTCCTTGGTGTGTTTGGACAGCCCAAGCTTGGGGCAGCCCAGGGCGCATCAGGAGGGGGACGGTACTGTTCCCTGGGTGGACTCCTCGGAGACTGCTCGGAGGTGCCAGCTACTCGGTTGGTGGATAAGAGGACGAGGTCCCTCTCTGACTCAAGGGTTGAGAGGTAGAGGTGTGGCGCAACGAGCCCTTGCTAGAGCCCAGCTGGGTTCTGATAGGAGCCGAGGCGCAGGCCCCCGCCTTTCCCTAGAGGAGTCCCTGAGGGAGACTCTCACTTCTGAGGTCAGGGGCCGTCCTTCTGGACTCGCACAGTCCAGGTTACCACACGGGGGGATTTCTTCCTTTGGGCACAGCTCTGACCGTTCCAACCCGGTTGAATGGCTGTTAGCTGCAGCGGCCTTTGCGTCTCCTTCCTTGCGAAGGGTTTCCTGTTGGCCCCCCTTGCCCTGACAGAGACCGTTCTCCTGTTGCCAGGAGCCTGTCCCCCAAGCCTGTGTCTCTTTCCCCAGTGGTCCCAGGTATTCCTGGTCTCACAGACTTCTTACCTGGGAACAGTTCAGAGGTTCAGCTGCACAATGTCCCACCTACCTACATGCCCTGGACCAGCAGGTGTTTCACCACGGTCCCTTGCAGCCGGACCCTGAACCTGGGAGCTCGGCTTCCTCCCCTTCTCCCCCTACTGAGGGAGAGGAACCTTCGGTCCACATCTCCCCAGCGTCTGATCTGTCGTCCTATCAGCGCTTCCTTGTGAGGATGCTGGACGAGCTTCACCTGACCCCGGTCCCCATCAGCAATCCCGAGCATGTGACGTACGCCTTTTTAGGCAAATTAAGTGCAGCCCACCTGGTGGCTTCTGCCTGGCCTATTCCTTTTCAGGAAGCTACGTCCCTTTTCCACAGTACCAGCCCCAAGGGACCTCGCAGCGAGTAGTGCCCCCGGGTCTCAGGTTCTCTGCCTCATCTCCCTGTGGGATTGACCTCTCTAGTCACCACCTCAGGGTCTCGCCCCTCGTGACCGCCCTCCCGATTCGGACTCTGCGGATTTCGACTTCTGGGGGAGATGAGTATTCTACTTGGCACAGATCTCTCTGTCAATTGCAGCACATGAGGCCCACTATGCAGCCTATGACAGATTCTTGTGGTCCAGGCTAGGACAGCTCCTAGCCTCGATGCCTGATTCGGAGGAAACCAGGCAAGCCATTGCCTCTCTGCACAGGGCCTGGAGCTAACAAGGCACCAAGCAAGGGCATCTTATGATGCCAATGAGGTAGCTTCCAAAGTGGTAGGGACAGCGATCTGCCTTTGGTGGACGGCATGGCTTCGCCTATCCCGGTTGTCACCCCTGGCCCGGCGTAGGGTGATTTATTCTACCTACTGGAGAACCCATCTCCTCTTCCAACGGGTGAGACGGCAGCTCTCGGGGCACCTTCCTTCCCCCACTGGGGGATCCCCGTCTCACCCAGACCAGTCTCAGGCTTCTCCAGGCCTGTAAGGGTTCTCTCCTGCAGTGTCTCACCCACTGCAGGCTAAAGACTTAGTCCCTTAGGGTGCTTCAGGGCCCCCCTCTCGGCGGGGGGGGGGCTCAGTACTCACCCAGTAGTGATGAATGGTGAAGATTAATACAGATAAGATATAAAAATTACATACCTACCGTAATTGTTGATCTTTCTGTGCATCTTCACCATTCATCACTAAATCCCACCCTCCTTCCCCCTGAGGCCTCAGTCTCTGGACTCCTCTCCTCCCCTGTGTGTCTTCCCTTTCCTGGCTGTCCTCTCCCTTGTGTGTAGGCGGGAGAGGACTGTGGAGATGCACAGGGGTGAGTTCTTTAGAGGTTGGAGGGGACCTCCCCATCTCTTCTCCTTTCTTAGGAAGTCTCAGAATGAGGGAGCATCCTCTTTTCTCTCCCCCTTCACAATTTTATTATTTGTGGGCTCGAAATTTGACCCCACATATTTTTCCCCCCAGCCTTTGGCTGTTAAAATTTTTACTGCCCCCATTTTGGGGCAGGAGGGGGGAGAGTTGAGACACACCCTCAGCCTGTACTTCTTAGTGGTTGGTCATCAGACCTAGGCTGCTTCAAATTCTGTTCTGCCGCTGAACTCTTAATCCAGATCTGGACTTATCCTTAAAAAGGCTTCTGTGTGACTCCACTTCTGAGGGTGTGCTATTCTCTTCTCTCCCCCCCCTCCTTATTTTCCTTCCCTTATTCCTTCTCCTCTTCTCCTTCCAGAGATTAAGGCCCCCTCTCCCCAATTTCCTTTTCAAGTCTCCTTCTCTCTGTTGCCTTAGTCGCTTATATCTCCTTTTGGTTTATTCTTGTCCTTTATCCATCCTTTAGGCTCTTTTGCCTCAACCCAACCTCCCTTCCATACACTCTCTGGCGTGTCAGTGGGACTGGGGCGGAGTCGACAACAGCTAACTGCCAACCCTTGAGCGCCACCTGGAACGTCGGCCTCGAGGTCGGCGCTGGCCCTACGTCGGCTCCGCCCATGGGAAAAAAAAGTCTACCGCGGGGTCCTGGCTCCAGCGCAGTACCCAATAGTGATGAATGGTGAAGATACACAGAAAGATCAACAATTATGGTAGGTACGTAATTTTCATTTCTCCCACTGGGGCAAACCGATGGTGGACCTGTTTGCCTCCAAGGAAAACACCAAGCTAAGAGTGTTTCATGCCCGCCCCCCTCAGCGGTAATCACTGCAGGGGGATGCCTTCTCGAGGCTGTGAACCCCAGGCCTCTCCTTCGCCTTCCCTCCATTTCCCTTGATCCACAGGGTGCTTCTCAAGGTGAGGAGGGACAAGGCACAGGTGATCCTGGTAGCCCCAGCAGTTCTGGTATCCAGATCTCCTCAGCCCCAGAAACAGGCTCCTGAGACATCTTCCAGCATGCCCGGACCTGATTCTGTCAGTCAGGGGAAGGTATTCCATCTGGACCTTCAGTCCCTACACCTGACAGCCTGGTACCTGAGCGGGTAGAGTTCCAGGCATTTGGTCTCTCTCAGACTCACAGTAGTGGAATCATCCAGGAAGGAGTCAACCAGAATGTGCTACGCCTTCAGATGGAAAAGATTTTCCATTTGGTGTCCAGCAAGGGCCGGGACACTCTTTCCTACAGTGAGCATTTTAGACTACCTTTGGTCTCTCTCCAAAGGGGGTCTTAGGTCTTCGACCCTTAAGGTGCACCTGGCAGCCATCTCTGTTACTGGGCATGGGCTGGTCAGCAGACGGTGGCACAGGAGAAGGTGGTCTGATGCTTTTTTTTCCAGAGACCTTGATCAGACATCCCCTTCAGTGCATGAACCTCCACCTCCATGGGATTTACTGCTGGTTTTGGCAAAGCTCATGGGCAAGCCATTCAAACCACATCACAAGTGTGAGATGTCTCACTTGTCATGGAAGATGGCCTTCCTGGTGGCTATCACGTTCGCCAGAAGGACTGAAGAGCTCCAGGCGCTTTCAGTGGAGTCTCCTTATCTGGCCTACAACAGGGACAAGGTTGTCCTGCATCCCCACCCGAAATTCCTCCCGAAGGTAGTGTCAGAGTTTCACATTAATCGGGTGTTAACTCTGCCTGTGTTGTACCCAAAACTACACCTCGGTTGTCGAGTACAGGCTTCATACTCCAGACCTGAGACATGCTCTCTCCTACTATAAGGAGAGGACGGTGGAAGTTTGGGGAGAGGTTCACCAGCTGTTTGTCACCTACGGTGAAGCCGCACCTGCCAGGCTTGCAGCAGAGTGGATGATTGGTAGATGGATTACATCGTGCATTGATCTCTGCTACAGGTTGGTGGGCAAGGAGCCTTCCAGAGGGATGAGAGCTCATTCTTCCCTCCATACCACTGCATCGGTGGCTGCTTCCAGGGACATCCCTATCCAGGAAATCTGCAGGGCTGCTACCTGGAAAACAGCAAACACCTTCATCACCCATTAACACATCGACCTTGAGTCATGCCGTGATGCTGGTTTTGGGACCTTAGTTCTCCAGTCTCTGTTCTCTAAGTAGGGGGTGTGCGCCTTGCCTCCCTCGTCCCGGAGAACTGCTAGGAGTCTGCCAACAAGAGTGGATAAGAACAAAATATCCACATCCCTAGAGAAACAGGTTACTCCCCTGTAACAGTAGTTCTAGGAGTGGTATATGTTGTTCACCCACACTGACCCACCCAACCTCCCTGGCTGCGATGCACAAGCTGGCTTCCAGTGGGCTAAGATCTGGTGTTATGGGGCAGAGCCGAGGGTTATACCACCCAGGTGGGTGGAAGGAGCCAGCTTGAAGACCTTCCAGCAAGATTTAAAGGGGAAAGGGACATGCCAAGAATGTGTGGATGAACAACATATACCACTCCTAGAACTATTGTTAGAAGTGAGGAATCTGTTTTTGTCCCCTTTCCCGATGGTTGGTGCGGTCCCACAAGGATCAGTCCTTGGCCCCATTTTCTCTCTTTTCATAAATGATCTTCCCTTTGTGTGCTGTAACTCTCACATACGCATGTACGTGGATGATACTGTCATCTACACCTCAGGCCCTTCCACCCCTGACGTCATGTGCCCTCTTCAACAAGACCTCATTAACGTGTTTAACTGGTTCCACGCTTACCAACTCCAGGTAAATACCAAACAAAAACGGTCTCTATGGCTTTTGGCACCAGGCAAAAGTTGGCCAGCTCTCAACGCTGCCAGTGTTCAGCACCTCGGCAGGCACCCTCCTCGAGGTGGTCCCTTCATTCAAATACTTCAGGGTTTGGTTTGATTCAAATCACGATTTCCAAACCCATATAGATGCCATTCACTCCAAACTTCGCCCCAAGCTTGGCATGTTGTATCGTAATAAAGACTGCCTCCCCCTTCCTGTTCACTGTGACTTGTTAACAGAAATGATTCTTCCAATATTTGATTATGCTGACTTTGTCTTTGGTTCTGTTCCCGCTATGTCCCTTGCTATACTTGACAGTCTCTTTGATGCTTTTTGTCGATTTGCCTCGAGCTCTCTTTTCTAGGGACGTTGATATGTTCTATTCACACTGTCTGGCATGGTCCTTTCCACTTTAAGAAGTGATGGAAAGTCTTCAATCTGGCTCCTGCTACCCACCAGGGTGGTATATCCCTCGGCTCTGCCCCATGATGCCAATCTTCCTTTCCGCTGGAAGAAGCAGGTGTGAAGCAGGTTGCGCTTCCGTGTTGTAGGTCCTAGCACTTTGGATCCGTTTGGATTGCTTTCTAAAACTTAGCTACCATTTCGGTATTGGTCTTCGAGCTTCCCGACCGCGATGGACAAGTCTGTGCCCGGATTTCGATGGTGCCCATGTGGGCAGATGATGTTCTGTACTGACCCCCATGCCACGTGCGTTTACTGCCTGAGTCACTAACACAATACTCAGGCCTGCGATATTTTCTGGTTGTTTCATGCGATGGTCCTTGAGGACTGCCTCGCCCACCTTAAGTTGGGCCGCCTGGAAGAATGACATCCACTGGTCAAATTTAAAGATGCCTGTGGGGGGGGGGGGTATCCACCAAGCAGCTGGATGGAACAGCTTGCGGCCTTCGAGGAAGAGGTGGCTCGGGTCCTCCACTCAGTCCTCTTTGGCTTCTGCCTTCGTGCTGCTCCAGTTGTGCTCCACTTTTTCGGGCTCCTTCAAGGAGCTGTGCCAGTCCCTTCCGATTAAGGGTCAGGGTCCTTCTGGATCTCACAGCTCTCGCTCTTGAAAGGAGAAGAAGGAGTCAGTCGAAACCGCGTCCTTGGCTGCTGGCTTCATGGAGACCCCATCAGGCCAGTCAGTCGAGACGCCGGCCGATGATGTGGCTGAGAATTTTCTTGACCCAGTTGGCTGGTTGTTGTACAAAGAGGCCAACAACTCTCTCTCTTAAGCACACCAATCCTGCCTGTGACCTTAGAAGGGGCTGCTCAGTCTGCTGTTCAGAACCCTTTGGTCACAGACCCAGACCAGGAGTCATGGCATTCCCCAGCTCCCTCCGAGATCCCCCGTCTGCATCCATGGAGGTCGAGGTCTGTCTTCCTCTAGTGGGAGTGAGTGGAGCAGCTTCCACCGTGATTGATGTTCCTGCTCTTGGCGCCGCAGAAAGTGGCGCCGCTGCTAGTCCTTATCTTCATCCTTCTCGGGTGAGGAGAGGCTACGGTGCAAGTTGTGTCTGCGCTACGAAGACCTTATGTGGCAACAGTTGATGCTAGCTGGTACGAAGCCAACCCCGGTTTCCACACTGGCCATCACTTGGCTGTCGCCCAAGAGGCCGAAACAGACTCCCCTGTGGGTTTGGTCAAGAACGTCCCTCCCCCAGCGGAGCCGGTCAAGACCGTCTTGGTTTGGCTGAAGCTGGCCTCTCCACCAATTTGGTAGAGCTGCCACCCAAGCAGCTGTTGACTGGTGCTCCGACTAAGGAGTCTTGCCCAACCAAGGGGCTTCCCCATTGGCTGTCAGTCACCGTCACTCCTGACCGCCCATGGAGGGTTGAAGGTGACTCAGGCAGTCCGCCACTTTATGCAAACTTCTCTGAGTCCGAGGATTCCTCACTGCACTACTGTCTGGTCGATGGGGAGTCCGTGGGGGATCCCTTGACAAAGGAAGGGCCCACTTCCTTCTTGGGCATCTTCCGCCACATCTCTGAGTCCATGAGGATGAAAATAGAGCCTGTCTAGAAGCGGGCTCACTATTCCCTTACAGAGATTCTGGACAAAATGTAATACTTTTGACACTGTAATGGCCTATTTGCTTGCTACCTGTACAGCCTGTAACTTAGTGTGTACTCGGAATGTTCTGTAACCTGTCTATGTAAATTTTGTCTCTCGTCCACTTGACATGGAATCTTTGTAAAAGAGCCTTCCTGGCTCAAAAGTAATGATCTGCAATTGAAATAAAAAATCAAAACAAAGGGGACTCTCTGATGGAGGCTTTCTCTGTGGCCAAGACCATTGATGCCTCAGTCCTGGAGATTTGGCAGCACCCCACGTCCTGCCCTCTGCCCAGATAGCCTGCAAGTATGCGGTCGGGTTTCACAGAGCACCCCTCAGCTGAGGGGGCTGGCATCCAACTCAGTGTTTCGGCACTTGGGCAATATCAGGGATGTCGACAAGTCGCCGCACAAGGAGTCAAGAAATTTGGACCATGCAGCTAAAAAGTCTATGCTGCCTCCTCACTCGGCCTCCGTCAGTGCCTGGCGATGCTTGATGGCACTTCTCCACCCTCTTGGGCCTTTTTTTTTCAAACTTTTTTTTTGTGTGTGTGTGTTTAATATATTTATTGAGTGACAGTTATCATATGACATTGCTTAACAATCCATCACAGTCATTACATTTGATTACATCCATAATAGCAGCATGAAAAATCAACTCCATCTCACTCTATGCATTTCCTTTTACAGATATTTTCCATTTCTTACTGTCATTTTTTCTCTTTTTATTTTCCAGGTCTACCCCTGTCTACATTCTTTGACTATCTAGCATGAATAAAACCACAAATCAAGAAGAACACCACCACCAAAAGTCAATAACCCAATGACTTTTGGTATTAAAATTGATTTGATCTGTCTGTGTCTGCTTTATTTTAGTATCATTTATACAAATGTATCTCCTTTTTACAGTTTACCCTCTCTATGCAGAATATCCTTCCCATCCCCTTGCTTCCCCACTAACCTCTTTCAATACACTGTACCACTACCTTCTAACAATAATCTGCCCCTTACATTTAATGTGCCTATATATTCAGTCCATGCCCTTTCAAATCTATTTTCTTCTCCTTTTTAGACAGTATGTTAGTTCATCTACTGCAAGGACTTTTAGTGTGAGCTCTTTCCATTGCTCTAATGTGGGGGGGGCCCAAGCTGAGGTCCAAATATTTTGAATCGCCTGTCTACCAACTACTAAAAGGATTCTAATCCATCTAGGGTACATAATCCATTCCCCCTCTTCTTCTTCTTCTTCTTCCCCTTCCACCCCAAGTAATAATGATTTATACGAAAATTCCATAGGTTGCCCTCTCATAGCTATAATTTCCTTTGCAATATCTTTCCAGTAAGCCACAATCATGGTGCAGTCCCAATAGTAATGTTTATACGTACCTTGTGTTATTTTGCATTTATTACACATTGGAGATATCCTCGGACTAAATCTATGTAGCATATCAAGCGGATAATATAATCTTTGTATAAACTTAAATTGTGCTTCCTTATATTTATTGCAGACTAACAGTCCTTTATGTGACTCTAACATTTGTTGCCAATTAGTTTCACTAATGTCCTCTCCTATATCTCTTTCCCACCACTTTTTAGCCACCTGTGCAGATGTTTGGAAGAACTTTCTATTTTCACTGCCCATCCTATAAGTCCTTTTTCATTTTTAAGGGCTCCTAATATTTCTCTTTCTGTTTCAGTCAGTTGATCCGAGTTACCCTGGGTACTAACTATCTGTTTATAGTAGTCCCTCGCCTGAAAGTATCTGTATAGGTGTGAGGCTGGAAGGTTCAGTCTCTTTCAATTCCTGAAAGGTATACATACCATTCCCCTTGGCTAAATTTGCCATACACCTTATCCCCTTAGTTTGCCACAACTTAAATTCTTCATCTTCCAATCCCTGAAGAAATTCCAGATTCCCAGCCAGTGGTACCAACAATGTATCAGGCTTATCTGTTCTTTGTCTCGTCCTAATTTTATCCCATGCTTTCAAACTCGCCACCACCATAGGATTGGGTGTTTCCATTATGTTCTATCTTTTTAGGTCCTCTGCTTCCAGATATCCCGACACCCTCCCCAGTATCCCTTCTTCCTCCAAGTCCAACCAACTAGCTACTTTTCCCTGTTTACCCGGTTTTGGATATATCTATACTGTGCTGCCAAGAAGTATCCCGTAACATCTGGGAAATTAAGTCCCCCTTGTGCTACAGGTGCTTTTAGTCTATTCAAACTGATTCTTGGATGTTTACCTTTCCAAATAAAGACTGAAGGCTTTTTCATTTTTTTTATGTCTCGTTTCATTGGGCCAAAAGGTAGCATCTGCATAATATACAACACTCTAGGGAGCACATTCATTTTTAAGAGATTGATTCTTCACTCCTTCCATCTGCTGAAGTCCTGTATGACTTCCTTTATTAATGGCTTATAATTTTCATCATATAGTTCCCTCAATGTTTTCACTATTTTTATGCCCACATATGTAAATGTTTTTTGCACTACTTTTAAACCCCATGCTTCCTTTTTCTTTTCACCCCCCCCAAAAAAAAAAACATAATCTCCGATTTCTGAAGGTTGATTTTATAACCCGAGAATTCTGCGAATTGTTCTATGACTAGTAAAACTTTTGGGACCGATTTCTCCAGCTCAGTGAGGAACAGCAGAATATCATCCGCGTATAACGTGATATGTTTCCCTTCCTGTTTCCCCTTAACTCCCTGAATGTGGCCATCATCTCTAATTTTAATTGCCAATGATTCTATTGCAAAGGCAAACAGGGGTGATATTGGACACCCCTGTCGTGTTCCCCTCTGCAGTTTAAGTTCTGTGGTGGGTACTCCATTGATCAGAACCTGTGCTCTCAGGGTTTTGTAAAAAGCACTTACCATTTTTATAAATCCCTCCCTCAGTCCATATCTGTGCAAAATTTGCAAGAGATATTCCAGTTTGATTCTGTCAAACGCTTTTTCAGCATCCATTGATAAAATACAGGCCTTCCCCGGATGTTTAGTACCCTGCCAGATCACATTTAGTAACCTTCTTAGATTATGATACGATTGTCGCCCTTGCACAAATCCTGTCTGATCCAGACTAACCAGCAGGGGGAGCATTTCCTCCAACCTTCCAGCAAGCACTTTTGCCATTATTTTACAATCTTGATTCAAAAGAGAGATCGGTCTAAATGACCCACATTCCTTTATATCCTTACCTGGCTTAGGGATAACTGTAATAAGAGCTTGACAACATGTTCTAGGTATTCCTCAGCCGTCTCTAATTTCCGCCATGCTATTGCACAGGGTACCTGCAACTTCCTCCCTCAGCAATTTATAATATTCCGCCCCAAACCCATCGGGACCAGCAGCCTTGCCATTTTTTAATCGCCCTATCACTTTCTTAACCTCCGCTATAGTGACTTTTGCCCCTAATTTCTCCATTTGTGCCTCATTTAACTCCGGAATTTTAAGGTTTCTGAGAAAATCTTCTCTTCTCCCCTTTACCTTCACATTCTGCACGGTATAGGCTTTCATAATAATCCCCAAATCTGTTCCTAATTTCCTTTTCTTCTTTTAACAGTCTCCCCATCTTGTCTTTAATTTGGATTATTCTATGGCTACTTTTCCCTCCTTTCATTAACCTAAGGAGCAGAGGGCCCAGTTTATTCACCCATTCATACACTGTATCTTCTGTTTTGCAAAGAGAATTCTGGTGTTAACCTCCTTATCTAGATTTGCATTAAGCATTTCTCTTGCCAGCCTTAATTCTCTTTTTTCCTCCCCTCCTACTTTAAGTATCTCTTTTTCTAATTTCTAGTTCCCTCTGTTTCTGTCTCCGTTCTTTCTTTTTCTTGGCTGTAAACTCTATTATAACTCCTCGCATATGCTTTACCTGCTTCCCAGAATGTGTTCTCAGCTTCTGTTGTTCCCTTATTTTGCTCTTCATAGAATTTCCATTGTTCTTTTATATACTCTCTGAAATCTTCCCTGAACAGCATATAAGTAGGGAACCTCCATCTACCCCTCTGTTCATTCCCGTGTTAATTCTGTGTCCATCTCCACCATTGCATTATCCGATAGAAATATTGGGCTATGATCCATTGCCTTCGTATATTGATATAAATTCCTTTGGAGATAGATAGATAGATAGATATATATATATATATATATATATATATATATATATATATCTATATATATATATATATATATATATAGATATATATATATATATATATATATATATATAGTCCAACGTGACCATTAACTATGTGGCTGGAATAAAATGTATATTCTTGCAGTCCTGGGTTAGCCGTACGCCAGCCATCAATTAGTCCCAGTTCTATTAGCCCAACTAGCCACTGTTGTATTGCTTTGTCTGCTCTATCCCTATTTCACAGATAGTCCATTTTGGGGTCTGCCACACAATTGAAGTCTCCTCCAAGGATAAGGTTAGGGAATTGTTCCTTAATTAACACATCAAGTAACTTCTGATAAAAGGCCGTATCATTATCCGCGGGTGCATATACATTACCAAATGTAAGTTGCTTTCCTGCCAATTCCCCCAGCACAAAAAATGTATCTTCCTTCCAAGGAATCACATACCACCCGTTCAGCCTTAAAGGAAAGCTCCTTATTTATTAAAATTGCCACCCCTCTTTTATTTTTTTTATACGCCGCTGCGTGGCAGGCCCCAACCCATCCCCTCACCAATTTCTTATGTTCACATTTAGATAAATGAGTTTCTTGAAGCAACGCTACTGACACTTTCTTTTGTTTCAGAGCCACCTGTATTTTTGCTCTTTTAGCAGGGTAAGTAAAACCCTTCACATTCCATGAAACTATTTTGGTCCTATAGGTAGGCCCCTGATTTACACTAGCCATTTGCCCTCATGTTATATTCCTTAAATGTCCGAGCATCAGTTTGTCTTCTCTTTACACTTGTAATATACAGTACATAGACCATTTTAATATTAACATTACTAATAACATCTATAAATATTAAACCCATCCTATTAACTCTAACTCCCCTTCCCAACTGTTTCTGTAAGTAAACAATCCCCCTCTTTCCCTTCCCCCAACCCCAACTGTTTTCCCCTTTTGAAACATACCACTATTTTAAGTATGATATTCACCCCCTCTGAGCTCTACTCCAGCTCCGCTCTTGCATTTCATTTTCTACTGCGTGCTTAGAATCTTTCGATTCCTTCTTTCCTGCCTTTTAATTTCCTACAAGCTTACACCATACAGTATTTTAACTCTCTATCTTACCCTTACTCCATATCAAACATTATTTATTCTTTTATTTCCCTGCTTACTTAATATCCTATAACTACTTCTTCGTTCCTTCCACCTCCCACCCCACGCTATATCCATATGTTCCTTCATTCATATGAATCTCTTCCTCCTTCTCCATTTCCCTCAACCCTCATCCTTGTCAAGAGCCCTCTTCATATATCATTCGATCCTTGAAACCCAATTCTATATAGCTTCTTTTTCAGCCCTCAAGTCTCTGGCTGATTTCCTCATGAAATTTCCTTGGTCTGTTCTATTAACAATCTTTCTTGACCTAGTCCATCTTCCTCCGTCCTGCATAGTTCCCTCAGCCCCTGATGCCATCTGCCCTTTTCAGGGAATAAAGTTCTGTCTCTAGTCCACATCAGGGGGGAGGTCAATCTATTTTTACAAGCCATTTTATCCCTTTCTTATATTCACATATGCAGTGTTCTGATCTCAGATATCACCCTGCTCCAACCAGGCCCACAATAAAATTCCCATCGAAATTTAGCCTCTGCAGATCTCCACATCAGTTCAGCATGGGGAAGAACGTAACAGCATAGTTTTCAACACCATATGAAACAATTCAAGCTTCATTTATATGTTTTATTATTTCCTTATAGTCTGTTCCCTTGGTATTAGCTGACCATGGTATCAACCGCCGTGCAGCAGTATTTCTCCTATCTCCTGGTCAGTTGGCAGTTCCTCACGTTTTCTTATTTTTCCTATCCCAGTCATCCATGAAAGTTTACAGCTTTTCCGCCTCCCAGAAAGAAAAGGTGGCCCCTTCCACTTTAACTTTAACAGTCGCTGGGTACATCATATAGAATTCTAGCCCTAGTTTTCTTAAGCCATCCATATGAACATTAAATTGCTGCCTCTTTTTTTGCACTCTGAGAGACATATCCTGATATAACGTTAGCTTATGGCCATCATATATTAGTTCTTTTTGATTTCTAAATGCTATCATTAAGGCCTGTCTGTCTTGGTAGTTGTGCAATCGAAAGATTACCTGTTGCGGTGGTTGGTCGTTTGGAGGCCTTGGGACTAAGGCCCAATGAGCCCTTAGAATCTTAAGCTTCTTTTCTCCCCAGATCAAGATTTAGCAGCTTTGCTAGTGTCTCTGAGCAGAATTTCTGCAAGTTGCCACCCTCTGCACTTTTGAGCAGTCCTCTTATTCTAAGATTGTTCCTTCTACTATAATTCTCCTGGTAATCCAGCGCCTCTTTTAATTCTTCTACTTCCTTTTCTAAACGCTGCATCTTACTTGGTATCTCAGTATTTTGATCTTCTATGTCCGATATTCTCTGTTCCATTTTGCCTCGCATGTTGCTTTAGTTCTTGGGCCACCCCCTTTAGTGTTTGCTCCATGCTGTCCCAACGTGGCTTCAGGTCAGCCAAAACCTGCTCAGATACCGCCCTGCTAATTGACGCAATCTCAGCTGCCGATAGGGAGATTGGGCCTTGTCCGCTTGCTGCGCCTCCCTCCGGGTTCGTATTTTTTCTTACATATTTGGTCGTTTGCCTTGCCGATTTGCCGGAAGTAATATAATCCTACATCTTTGTGATACCTGAGGTATGTTTTAATCACTAAAAATCTGCAGGAAATCAACTTTTAAGCACAGTTTTAACTTTGTAATACGGAGCTCCAAAGTAGTGTGACCAGTTCCGCTAGCTGCTCATCAGCGCCCCTTCAAACTGTCTTTATTTACGCCAGCACCCAGGGAACTCTCTCTCGAGCATCTACTAACCCTCTGCAGCTCTACCTCCGGAACTGAAACCCTTCTGTCTCCTGGCACCAGCCCGGCTATCCCCCTTGACTCTGAGCTCTTCGAAGGTAGGACCGCCCTATCTGCCCAGGGCACTCTATCCAGCAATTCAGGCCGGGCTGGGCTTGGCCCAGGAAAAGAGCGGGTCCGGTCGTTGGAGTGTGGCTGAGGGAGGTGGTGCCATCGCCTATCCCCAAGGCCGAGAATATGTACTTTAAGTTCCCCACTTGGCTCCGGACATGCAGTGTGACCTCCCGCGTGCATGCCTACAGGGTCGTTATCGTAGCTAATCCCCTTACACTTCCTGGTCTTGGGTTGCTGTGATCCCAGCCGACGCTAGGTGTCCCCAGCTCCCCAAGATGAGTCCCTCCCTCCCGGGACAGGAGAGCAGTCCTCCGGATGCTTAATCCTGTCCCTCCCCTTCCAGCCCCCAGTGGTCTGAGCTTGTTCCTGAACCCGGGTCGCTGGTGTGGCATGAGGTGTGTCGTCCATCGCCTCAACCCTCAGTGCCACCGGGCTGGCCTCTTGGGCTTTTTGGAGGAGGTGATTCCTTACCTTCCTGCGGATCTCCAGATCACGGTCAAGCAGGTCCGTGATCAGGGCTGGGCTGTGTCTAAGCAGCAACTTCAGACGGCTCTGGATATTGGGGATTCCTGTGCCCGCTCAGTGACTGCCACAGTTGCCATGCGCCGTAGGGCTTGGCTGCGGATCTAGACCTTTATGGCAGACACTCGGCAGAAGCTGGCGAACATCCCATTTCTTAGCACCGACCAGTTTGGGCCCGGTGTGGAGGGTCCCCTCCACCATATCGAGAATTCCAGTGCCACCTTGGACTCTGTGACATCTGCCCAGAAGGATCCCAAGGGCACTAGGCAGCAAAAGCGTAAGCCCTTTCAGTCCCCCACTTCTGCGGCAAAACCAGCCCACTACCAGTCTGGCCAGCAGGCTAAGTCTTGGTGACCCAGGCCCAAGTCCATGGCCTTGGTGGTCCATAAGCCTGGAGGGAAGGGACCCGGTGGCTCCTCAATCGGGTCCTCCTGCTCAGTGACAGAATGAGGGGTGCCATCTTCATGCCCGTCGCACCTCCCCTGGGTCCTCCTGTGGGGGGGCCAACTCCGCCTCTTCCTTTCTGCCTGGTCCGCTGTCACCATGGCCAGATGGACTCTGGAAGTGGTCAGTCAGGGTCTGCCTCTGGAATTCGAGCAGTACCCTCCCAGCCGAGCCCACACTGCATGGGAGGACTTGGTATCCGCAGACACTCGATCGGGTCTTCGAGGTGGCATAGCCCAGCTCCTCCGCAAGTAGGTTGTGGTCAGAGTAGCGGATCCTTTGGAACACCCAGGGTTTGTCTCCAGGTACTTCCTGGTGCCAAAGCAGATGTGAGGCTGGCTCCCCATTCTAGGTCTACACGACCTGAACAAATTCCTCATGTCCCGCACCTTCAGGATGGTGAATCTGTCCCAGATCATATCATATCTCTGGAGCAAGACATGTGGTTTTGCTCCCTGGATCTCCAGGATGCATTATTTCACATCCCGATCCATCCGTCCTATCAAAGGTTCCCCCACTTTTGAGCCAAGGGAACCTTCTATGAGTTCTGGGCCATGCCATTCGGCCTCTTGGCCTCCAGGGTCTTCACAAAATGCTTAGCAGTGGTGGCAGCTTACTTGAGGCTCCGAGGAGTCTTACTGTTCACCTACCTACGTACAGCAGTATTCGTGGTATTGCAGCACTCGCTGTCTTGTACAGCGCTATTCGGGGTTAGCGCGAATGTCCTACGCTATTAAACGTACAACATTATGACCATGTACTACCTCAGCAAGCAGGGCAGAACGCACTCCCTGCCTTTGTGCAAGGAAGCTCTCTGCATATGGATCCTCGTGCACAGCCTGGAGGTGGATCTCCTAGCCATCTATGTGAAGCCTCAAGTCAGCTGGCGGATGCTCTCAGCCGGGTGGGCGAGGCGTCTCATAAGTGGTCTCTCCATCCGGAGATGGTTCACAGTCTGTTCTCCCAGAATGGCATCCCTCATGTGAACCTGTTCGCCTCCAGGGAGAACGCAGAGCTGAGGCTGTTCTGTGCCCACCCCACTCGGCATGGCTCACTGCAGGGGGATGCCTTCTCGAGGCCTTGGACCCCAGGCCTCTTCTATGCCTTCCCTCCACTTCCCTTGATCCACAAGGTGCTACTCAAGGTCAGGAGGGACAAGGCACAGGTGATCCTGGTGACTCTGGACTGGCCACGCCAACATTGGTACCCCGCTCTCCTCAGCCTCAGCAACAGGCTCCCGAGGCGTCTTCCACTACAGCTGGGCCTGCTCTCCATCAGTCAGGGGAAGGTACTCCATCCGGACCTTCAATCCCTGCACCTGACAGCCTGTTTACTGAGTGGCTAGAGTTCCAGGCGTTGGGTCTCTCCGAAGATGTCCTCACTGTGAAGGAGGCATCTAGACTGGAATTGACCAGAAAGTGCTGTTCCTTCAAATGGAAGGGATTCTCCATTTGGTGTCAGGGCAAGGGGCTGAACCCTTTGTCCTGTCCAGTGACTAGCATTTTGGACTATCTGTGGTCCCTCTCCAAAGGGGGACTTTGGTTGACGACCCTTAAGGTGCACTTGGCAGCCATCTCTGCTTCCCAGTCGCGGACTGGTCAGCAGTTGGTGGCGCAGGAGAAGGTGGTCTGGCACTTTTTCAAAGGCTTAGATCACATTTCCCCTCTGGTGCGTGAACCACCACCACCATGGGATTTGTTGCTGGTTTTGGCAAAGCTCATGGGCAAGTCACTCGAACCGATGCACAGGTGTGACATGTCTCACCTGTCATGGAAAACCGCCTTCTTGGTGGCTGTCATGTCAGCCAGAAGGATCAGTGCGCTTCAGTGGAGTCTCCGCACCTGGTCTTCCACAGGGACAAGGTTGTCCTGTGCCCCAACCCAAAGTTCCTCCAGAAGGTTGTGTCAGAGTTTCACCTGAATCAGGTGATGACTCTTCCCGTGTTCTTCCCAAATCACAACTCGTAGGCTGAACAGAGGCTCCATACTCTGGACCTGAGGTGAGTTCTCGCTTAATACAAAGAGCGCATGGCTGGAGTTCAGGGAGAGGTTCGCTAGTTGTTTGTCACCTGTGCTGAAGCCGCACCTGGCAGACCTGCAGCCAAGCAGACGATTTGCAGATGGATCACTTCCTGCATTGATCTCTGCTATAGGTTGGCAGGTAGGGAGTCCCAGGAGGGCTAAAGGCTCATTCTACCTGTCATACCGCCGTGTCAGTGGCTGCTTTTAGGGCATTCCCTATTACGAAATCTGCAGGGCTGCTACCTGGAAGTCAGCACACACCTTCATTTCCCATTACCACTTTGACCTCGGGTCACGATGGGATGCTGGCTTTGGGGCCTCAGTTCTCCAGTCTCTGTTCCGTAAGTAGGTGGTGTGTGCCTTGCCTCCCTCCCTCACAGAGAACTGCTAGGAGTCTGCCAAGAAGTGTGGATAGAACAACATATCCATGTCCTTAGAAACACAGGTTACTCACCTGTAACGGTAGTTCTAGGAGTGGTATTTGTTGTTCATCCACACTGACCCAACCGATCTCCCCGGGTTGTGCACACAATCTCTGCTTCCAGTGGACAAGATCTGGCATCATGGGGCAGAGTTGAGGGATGTGCCACCTGGGTGGGTGGGAGGAGCCAGTTTGAAGACTTTCCAGCACTTCTTAAAGGGGAAAGGACCATGCCGGATAGTGTGGATGAACAACATTTACCACTCCTAGAACTACTCGTACAGGTGAGTAACCTGTGATCTTCCATGTCAGTCTTCACCATTCATCACTGGTGGTTGGTTGGCTGGAAAGACAGACACTCGCGGGAGCTTTTTGGTAGGCGGGAGAGCGGCGCGGGGTGCTGCCACAGGCCGACGATCGGCGTGACGCCGAGGCCAGTAACTGCTGTTGGCTCTCCTCCACCTTAGTTCTGCTTCTTTGCTGTTGAGACAGCACCTTGCCATGCAGCTTGGATTTCTTTACTGCGACATAGCGGCCTAGTCTGACGTAGACTCCTCTTAACTGGAGCCGTTGTTCCTCAGGGCCATTCGATGCCAATTCCTTCGACTCCTTCACCACGACTCCACCTTGGTTCTGCAGCCCACTTGACGACGTTTATCTCCAGTCCGGTAAGATCTTTCCTTTTTTAAGTGGCATTGAGTCTTAATTCTTTTTGTGTTTTACCATTGCATCATGCTTGGTCCTGGAGACAAGAAACGATAGAAGAAAACTAATCGGCCTCCTATGCATCAGTGTCCCTGTAGCCAACAGATTTCCGTTACCAACCGGCATGATGTTTGCCTCATCTGCCTTGGACCCATTACGACATGGACACCTGCGATGCCTGCTTCTATATGGACCGTCGTGTTCTGGAGCACCGCAAATTAAAGTTCATCTGGGCTCCGCCGACTTTTGGGGGCATCATAGTTTTCGCCAGTCCAACGCAGGACTCTCATCCCATCCTCTGGGTCCCTTCCTGGGCCTATGGAGTAAGGTGAAGAGGGGGCGTCCTCCTCATCTTGCATTTCTACAGAGGAGGTTCCAACCACCGTGCCGGAGGTCCAGTCTGGCTCCACTCGGGGCCAGGCCAGGAGCACTGCTCTGGCAGTCACCTCTTCAGAGGTGCAGGCTCCCCTGTTATTGGAGCCATGGCTACGGATCCCGGCACAGGGCGTTGCTCGGCTCCGGTGATCGGGGCGACGCTGTGAGGGGTACGAGGCCAGCCTGCGGCCCTGCAAGCAGCACCACGGGCGAGAGAGGCCCTGGGGCCGCCAGTCCGGAACTCCTCTGGATTGTCTCCTCTTTGGAGCCAGATGACTCTGAGGCTGATCCAGACTGGTGGCCTGACTCCTCGGAGTCGGAGGATTCTCCACGGCCTAGTACTTTTGTGCCTTCCCAGGTGCTCGCTCCAGCGACTGCGTCCTACGCCGACTCTCGGGCTGATGGTGACTCAGCAGGTCAGGTGCATGCTGGCTGTCCCGCTACTGTGGGAACAGTGGTCCAGACTTTGGGGGAGGGGGTGGATGAAATCCCTGGTGCCATCTCCTCTGTCATGGTCAAGACCGAACCTCCCTCCTCTGCGACTTTCCTTGGAGAGTAGCTGGTTTTTGAGGAGTTCCTTGGCACAAGGTGCGAGGAAGAGGGCTTCCTCAGAGTCATCGGAGTTGAGAGGACGAGGTGAGGGATGGCAGCATACTTCTGTGGCCCTCCGGGGCCTGGGGAGGAGCCACAGTACTGAGCCCAGTTTCCCTCCTTTGTCCCTTTCGAGGGAGTCCTTACTGGGGGGGAAGGCTGGGGACTGCCCTTCTGGATCCATGCGGCACCATTCCCTTCATAGAGAAGCTTTTCCTGCAGGGCTAAGTGCCGACTGCTTTACGTTTCTTAACAGGTCAGTGAATTTGCAGACCTGCGGATTCCCGGTTATGCCAGGTTCACCTGTAGAGTCTTCTAGCCCTGGGATTGGCACGTCCTATACGGTGAAAGGTTCACCCGTGCTTTTGTGTCCAATTCCCTCTCTCCCTGGCCATGTTGGTCCTTTGGGACCTTTGACCTGGGAACAGTTCAGATCCCAGATTGCAGATTCCCCCAGTATGTGAGGGCTATGGACTAACAGGTCTTTTGACCGGTTTCCCCCTCTGCAGCCAGAGTCTGACTCCGCAAGCATCTTGGCCTCTTCGTCTTCCTCCGTGGAGGAAGAGGAGTCCGCTGTCCACGTGTCCTCAGACTCTGATCAAACTCAGTATCAATACTTCCTAGTGAGGCTGGTCATGGACTTGCACATTACCCACTTTGCCCTTCACAATACCGAGCATGCGATGCAAGTTTTCTTAGACGAGTTTGGGGCACACCATTTGGTGGTCCCCTCCTGGCCCGTTCCCTTCCAGGAGGCATTGTACAATGCCTGGCAGCTTCCATATGCCGCAGTTCCAGGTCTCGTGGACTGCCGGAGGTGGTATTGTACACCCCAAGGGTCTCCAGGCCCTCTGCCTCAGCCCACTTCAGGACTGACACTCTAGACACTCCTTCCGGACATAGACGTCCGGTCTGCGACCAACCCCTGGATCCTGACCCTGCGGAGTTCAATCATCTGGGATGGAGAGTTTTCGCCTCTGTGCGGCTGGTTCCAGCCATTGTTTTGCATCAGGCACACCACGCTGCCTATAACAGGCATCTCTGAGCAATGCTGGGCCAGGCCCTAGCATCGCAGCCTGATTCGGAGGCTACCTGGCAAGCCAACCTATAGCCCTCTCTGCTATAGGTCTGGAGCTGGCAAGGCACCAGTCAAGGGCATCTTATGACACCAGTGAAGTTGCATCACGACTTGCAGGGACAGCGATCTGCATTAGATGGACGGCGAGGCTTCACCTTTTGAGGGTGTCACCTCTGGCCCGGCGTAGGCTACTGGCCTCCTCTTTCCAGGGGACCCATATCTTTTCCCACAGGGCGAGATTGGAATTGCAGGGGTGCCTTCCTTGATCAGTCCCAGGCCTAACTGGCCAGTGGAGGGTCCCCCTCTCTGGTTTTTCTCATGGGGGGCTGAGGGATGCTATTCTCTCAGGGTTTCCTGGGCCCCCTTCGGGGGGGCTCAGTATTCACCCACCAGTGATGAATGCTGAAAATTGACAGAAGGAAGATATGAAAATGACATACCTACCGTAATTCTTAATATTCCTGTGTATCTTCAGCATTGATCACTGAATCCCAACCACCTTCCCCTCACAAGGCCTCAGTCCGTGAGCCATTTCCCCTCCCTACTTGCGCCCCCTCCCCCCTCCTTTTGACTCTTCTGGGGTTTTTCCCTTCCTCCCCTGGCGGCCTGCTAAGAGACCTCTGGGGAGTGTCAGAGAAGGGCAAGTAGGGCCTCTGTCTGGGCTATCATAGGAACTTCTGGTGGGCCCATTCCTTATTCTGGGCCTGATTTCAGGCGTCACTAATTCTCTAGGGTTGCCGACTTTTGGGTCCCCTGGGATGAGAGGGATTCTGGGGCTGACTGAAACTCCCTCTGCCCCTTGTTATTCTAATCTTGGCTGTCCCCTTTCCCTTGGGGAAGGACATTTTAATAGTGGGGTTCCCGTCTCCCCCAGAACCGTGGGTTCTCTGATAAACAATAATGGGGAGGGCGGAAATCCTCAGGGATTGGGATTCGGGGGGGGGGGTGGCCTTACCCATCTTAACAGGATTCTTCGAGTTTCCTCAGTATCTCCCTGTTGATTGATCACCCTTGGAAGATCTGCCTTCTTAGATGTGTCTTGGCCCCCCTTCCTTCCTGTCCCCCTCAATTCTCTCTATCTCTCTTTCTCTTCCTTTCCCTTCCTGCTCTTTTGGCCGTCCAGGGACTGGGGCCTTTTCGGCCCATAACCTCCCAGGTCCTCCTCCTCCTCTGTCCTCTGGTCGATCTATTTCTCTTTCAGTTTACATCCTTTCCTTTTGCTGTCTCTCGGGCTTCCTTGCCCCGTCCTTATTTTTCTCTATAGCCTGTTTTCTTCAGTCTTCCCTGCTTGCAGAGCTGAGGTGGAGGAGCCAATGGCCGTTACTAGCCAACCCGAAAGCGTCACGCAGTGTGTTAGCCTCGTGGACGGTGCCAGCTCCTCCTCCTTGCAAAAAAAAAGCTCCCACAGGGTGTCTGTCTCCGGCCAACCACACACCAGTGATGAATGGTGAAGATACACAGGAAGATCAAGAATTACGGTAGGTAAGTAATTTTCATTTTTCGCACTCACCATTGCCATCTGTACTCCTCTCTCTCTCTCTCTTCCCTACCCCTAAGGAGCCTAGCCCATAGTCTAGCCTTTATTTCTAAATTCTGGTTTGGTACCCTCCCGTCCTTTCTCTCTCTTCTCTTCTTTCCCCTGCCACTCCTACCTCTTACTCTCTGCGCTCTAGTTATTCCGGTTCCTTCACCCTCCCCATCCTCTCTCCTCTGCTGGCCAGTCTGCCGTCTCCTATCGCCTCACCCCCTTTTTCCCCAGTCCTTAAGCATCTACTTAGACCAACTCCCATTGCTACCTGCTGCTGCTACTCAGCCTCCTTGCCCTCCTTCACCATGACCCAACACCAGTGAGTCTACTAGCTTAATTACCTGCTTGATGCTGCACCCTATCTAGTGTTTACTGCTTTGTTCACTTAGCCAAATTTGTTGTAAAATTGCACTTTCTGCTGGCTGCTATTGCTTACTTAGCCTGTGAGTATAAATATTTCTCACATATTGTATCTTTGTACATGTGCCTTTATATACATTTTTTTGTTTCCCTTTGTATTGTATGTGTCCTCCCTACTTCTTGGGTTGCACCTGGAAATGATCCTCAGCTCAGCGTGCCTTTCCCAGTTACCAATTTTTTAATAAAATAAAAATTAATTCTTTAAAACTGTATTCTAGCTTATCCAGAATTTGATGCATGTGTGCATGCATGTCTGTCTCTCTCTCTCTCTCTCTTTGTACGGATAGAGAAACATGAATAAGAACATGAATGGAACAAAACTCTTTTCAAAGGTTTGTAAAAGCCCACAATTGGGTGAAATGTAAGGACTTTGTATCTGTTGTCCTGTACCCAGAAGGGACTTGTGTATTTTCTATTTGCACCAGTAAAAGTAGTCTGTTTGCACAGAAGTTACAGGACTTTGACTCCATTTCTTTGCATGTGGTGAGTGCCGTGATTGTTACTTTGCTGGATGCTAGAAGTGTTGGCCAAGGGTTGCCTCTGGATTTTGAGGCTCTCTCACTGTGCCGAATCTGAGCTCCTCAGGAGTCTGGGGTGTTGCAGCACACGTTATCCACTCTTTGAGCTGACACTGTTCAGCTCCTAGAGCATGGGGCAATAGCCCGTGTTCAAGAAACCATGGCCACTCTGTGGTTTCTGTCCATGTACTTCCTGGTTCCCAAATAGACAGGGACTGGAGCCACAGTGATCTGAGCCAGGTCATGCAGAAGCACAAGTTCCAGATGATCATTGTGAATCGGATCGTACCATCTCTGAAGCGGGGCATATGGTTCTGCTCCTTTGACCTCTTGCACATCCCAGTCCATCCATACCATTGCCAGTAACCTCAGTTTCATGCAGAGGGGATCCTGTACCAGTTCTTGGTTATGCCCTTTCAGTCTTTCATCTGCACCCAGGGTCTTCACCAAATGCATCGCAGGATGGCAGCCTTCCTGCAGTGCAAGGGCATCAAGGTGTATATTCCTACTTGGATGGCAGGCTGATAGCCGGGCCATCCAAAGAGGCTTTGAAGAGGTCCTTTTATCTAGCCTTCCAGACTTGTCAGGACTTTCACCTTCTAGTCAACCCGGCCAAGTCCAAGCTGGTCCCCTCGCAGGCGATCAAGTCTCGGGCCAGGACTAGACTCTCTGTTGGCCAGGGCACACCTTCCTGTGGACCAGGCATCAGAACTTACTTCCTTGGCCCGATCATTCCAGTTGGACGCTCGTCCGAAATTTCTGCAGCTGCTGGGATACAGAGCATACTCCACCAGTTTTATCAGTTGGTCTCTGTCGTCGAGGCATAGGGAAAACCAGGAGCAGTTGTAGAATTCACCAAAAATATTTATTTCTAGGGACGTGGATATGTTGTTCAATCCACACTGTCTGGCAGGTTCCTTGCCGCTTTAAATCTTGCCGGAAGGTCTTCAAGCTGGCTCCTCCCACCCACCTGGGTGGTAGAATCCTCGGCTCTGCCCCATGACGTCAGATCTTCCTTACCACTTGGAAGCTCAGGTTCCCTCCTTAGCTCTCTGCGTTTTAGGCTGGATTCACACTCTTCTGATTTCCCGAAACTAATTTTAAAATTTACAAGAGTATGGTCTTTGTCTTCCCTCGTGGCTGTGATGGACAAATCGACTCCCGGCTTCCGTCGGTGCTCTTGTGGGCAGAAGATGTCCCAGACCGATCCGCATTCCACGTGCGTCTACTGCCTAGGGCTTGGCCATGATTCGCAGGCCTGCGAATTGTGCAAGTCCTTCTCGGCTTCGGTCTTGGAGGACCGCGCTGCCAGACTACTTCTTGGGTGCCCCGGAAAATGGTACCCACCGGTCAAGTCTAAGGAGACCCATTGGGCGGTGTCCGGTGACGGGCTCCGCAGAGCAGCTGGAGCAAATGGTTGCCCTCGAGGAGGAGGCGGCCCAGGCCGCATCTTCTTCTTCCTCGGACGCGGCATTTATCCCAGTATCTCCTTGGGCTCCTCCTACTTGGCTTCTTTTAAGGAGCTTTGTCAGTCCCTCTACACTAAGGGAGAACGGCCTTCGGGACATTCCAGTCGGTCCAAGAAGAAGGACCCGAAAGGTAAGTCCCACCATCGACGTTCGTGGGAGTGGGAGAGATCCCCTTCACCGGATCGTCGACTCTCGACTTCGGTTGAGGTTGCGGCTTCAGCCACTTGCTTCACAGTGTCCCCGTCGGGTCAGCCGGCCGAGACATCCGTCGACGCGGTCGAGATCTTTCTCGACCCGTTGGACGGTTTTGTCGACTGGAAGCGAAAACCCTTCTTCACCGGTTCCCCGGTGGTTACGAGACTTGCCGTGCCTCCTGTGCCGAAGTCCCCGGTCAAGTTCTCTGAACCGAAGGAGGGGCAGGTTTCCCCCGTCCCTCTCTGACCCACCCTCGGAATCCCTGAAGGTCTCGGTCCTCTTCCAGGTCCAGCTGATCCTGCCGACATCGGCGGTCTCGGTCTTGGTACCATGGAAAGTGGTGTCGCCGCTCATCCTCGTCGTCCTCTTCGGAGGATAGGCTCCAGCGCAAGTTGCATCGATGCTACGAGAATTTGATGTGGCAGCAACTCTTATTGACCAGTAACAAGCCAACTCAGTCGCCTTCTCTGGCCATTAAGTGGCTGTCACCAGAGCAGCCAAAAAATAACCCCTCGTGGTGATCGAGGAGCCAACCCCGGCGCCGGTTGTTCGGCTGAAGCCGGCTGCTCCACCTATTGTGATGGAACCCCCGGCTCCACAACTGAAGACTGGGGCCCCGACCAAGGATTCTCGGTCGGGTCAGGGCTTGCCCCATAGGTTGTCGGTCACCCTCACTCCCAATCGACCTCAGCAGGTGGAGGGTGGCTCAGGTGCTCGGCAGCTGTTCACAGACTCCTCGGAGTCTGACAACGACTCCTCCCTGTTCTCCAGGCCGCCTGACATGGAGTCTGCAGGGGACCAGTCAGTGGACGAGAGCCCATCCTCATTTTTGGGTTTGCTTCGACTCCTCAGAATCAACTGGGATGCAGCTCGAACCCATTTCTAAACAGGCCAAGTATCCCCTTACGGAGATACTGGACCGAGGGGATTCCCCTCGGAGGCATTTCGGTGGCCAAAGCCATTGTTGCCTGCCCTGGAGTTGTGGCAGTGCCAGAATCTTGTCCCGTGTCTTGACCAGGATGGCTGCCGTCTTGTGATTCCACGATTCACTCTCTGGTTTCTCGGGCACCCCTCTGCAGAGGGTTGGTGACCGATAGCGTCTTCCGGCGTTACGAGAGTGCTCGGGACGTAGACAAACCGCCTAATAAGGAATCCAAAAAGTTGGATTATTCGGGGCGGAAGGTTTGCGCTGCTTCCTCCCTAGGCCTCCGTCAGGCTAGCTCGGCGCTTCTGATGGCACGTTTCTCATACGCCCTCATGGGCTCCCTGGATGAGATGACTGCTCATCTCCCGGCTGACTTCAGACGACGGTCAAGCAGGTGCTGGATCAGGGAAGGGCGGTGGCAAAACAACAGCTCCGAACTTCGTTGGACATTGTTGATTCTTGTGCCCGATCAGTAGCTGCCGCAGTGGCCATGCGCCGCAGAGCTTGGCTGAGGATCTCCACCTTCACGGCGGACACCCAGCACAAGCTGGCAGACGTTCCCTTCTTGGACACCGACTTGTTCGGGCCGGGGGTGGAAGGCAATCTGCAGAGGATCAAGAAGTCCAGTGCCACCTTGGACTCGGTCACGTCTGCCCAGAAGGACAAAGGCCACCAACAGCAGCATAAGCCCTTTCGCACGTCCGGCCCAGCAGCACCAGCACCAGGGCCAGCAGGCACACACTTGGCGCCCTAAGTCCAAGTCTGCCACTTCCTCAGTAGGAAGCCTGGAGGCAAGGGTCAGGAGGTCCTTCAGTGGGCCCTTCCTCAAGCCTGCCCATGGTAGAGTTGAGGGATGTCACCCCAACCTCGTCACTCCTCCCGTTCCTACGTGGAGCTGGACTCCATACTTCTTTTCGCCTGGTCAGCTATCACCACAGACCGCTGGGTGCTCGAAGTAGTAGGCAGGAGTCTGCCTCTGGAATTCGAGCAGTTCCCTCCCTATCGAGCCGTCGCCCCACGGGGGGGCAGCGGGTTCCGCAGCCTCTGTCGGCTCGTTGAGCGGACATTGCCTTGCTCCTCCAGAAGGAGGTGATCGAAGAGGTGGCGGACCCTGCTCCAGACCCAGGGTTTGTGTCCAGGTACTTCCTGGTCCCAAAACGGATGGGGGGCTGGCATCCCATTCTCTACCTGCACGACCTGAACAAGTTCCTAAGGCTGCGCACCTTCAGGATGGTCACTCTGGCTCAGATTATTCCATCCTTGGAAAGAGGCGTGTGGTTCTGTTCTTTGGACCTTCAGGATGCGTTCTTTCGTGTCCTAATCCATCCTTCTCATCAGCGATTCCTCTGCTTCCGAGCAGAGGGATCCCTTTACGAGTTCCAGGCCATGCCCTTCAGCCTCTCTCCAGCTCCCAGGGTCTTCACCAAATGGATGGCAGTGGTGACAGCATTCCTGCAGCACCGAGGGATCCGGGTGTACCCTTACCTGGACGACTGGCTGAGTGCAGCCACCTCCAGGTTGGAGGTGGAGCGTTCCAGGGATCTGGTCCTCCAGGTCTGCTCTCACATTGGCCTCCTCATCAACGAGGCCAGATCGGAACTCGTACCTTCGCAGGTGATTCAGTTCATTGGGGCACAGCTTGACTCTCTTCGAGCCAGAGCCCGGCTCCCGGCAGACAGGGCTGAGGTCCTTTCCTCCCTTGCCCAATCATTTCTGGTTGGACAATTGCGTCCTGCCCGGGACTTCCTGAGCCTTCTGGGCCTCATGGCGGCCTGCACCAGTGTGGTATGTTGGGCCTGCTGGCATATGCGTCTCCTGCAATGGGGACTGGCCAGTCAGTGATCACAGCGCTCTGGTCCTCTGCACCAGCAGGTGACGGTGACCCAGGAGATGTGGAGCGGCCTGCAGTGGTGGCTCGTCCCAGCTCATCTGCAGGAGGGTATCCCAGTAGTCCGCCCCGAGCCAATGGTCACGTTAATGACAGACACCTCTCTGGGTTGGGGTGCCCATCTGGGGGAGTTCAGGGCACCTTGGCCTCTGGTCCCCTCAGGAGTCTCGATGCCACATCAACCTGATGGAGATTCGAGCGGTCCGGCTAGCCCTCACCGCCTTCGCTCCGTTTGTACAGGTCAAGTGGTCTAGGTCCAGATGGACAACACCACGACCATGTACTACCTCAACCATCAGGGCGGGATGCACTCCTTGCCTCTGTGCAAGGAGGCTGTCCACATCTGGTTTCTCGTGATCAGCCTGGAGGCCGATCTCCTAGCCATCCATGTGGCAGGAGCCTCCAACAGTCTGGCTGATGCCCTCAGCCGGATAATCGCTGCATCTCACAAGTGGTCTCTCCTGCCGGAGGTAGTACAAGATCTGTTCTCCCATTGGGGCACCCCTCAGATGGACCTGTTCACCTCCAGGGAGAATGCGAAGCTGAAGCTGTTTCACGCCCGCCCCCCTCAGCAGGGCTCGCTGTAGGGGGATGCCTTTTCGAGGCTGTGTACCCTGGGCCTCTTCTACGCCTTCCCTCCATTTCCCTTGATCCACACGGTGCTTCTCAAGGCGAAGAGGACCAAGGCAAAGGTGTTTCTAGTAGCCCCGACTGACCCTGCCAGTTCTGGTATCCAGATCTCCTCAGCCTCGGCTCCAGGCTCCTGAGCGGCTTCCAGCCACCGGACCTGATCTCAGTCAACAAGGGAGGTACTCCATCCGGACCTTCAATCCCTGCACCTGATGGCCTGGTTCCTGAGTGGCTAGAGTTCAGGCCTTGGGTCTTTCCAACAAGGCCTTCAACGTCATTGAGGCGTCCCGTAAGGAGTCGACCAGAAAATGTTACACCTTCAAATGGAAGAGATTCTCCATTTGGTGTCAGGACAAGGAGTTGGACCCTTCTTCCTGTTCCTTGGCTAGCATTCTGGACTACCTGTGGTCCCTTTCTCAGCTAGGGCTTCGGTCGATGACCCTTAAGGTGCACCTGGCAGCCATCTCTGCTTACTGGGCGCGGGCCGGCAAGCTGTCGGTGGTGCAGGAAAAGGTGGTCAGGCGCTTTTTCAAAGGCTTGATCACGTATCCCCTCCGGTGAGAGAACCTCCACCTCCATGGGATCTACTGCTGGTACTGGCGAAGCTCATGGGCAAGCCACTCGAACCGATGCACAGGTGTGACATCTCTCCTGTCGTGGAAGACCACCTTCTTGGTGGCTATCCGTCAGCCAGAAGGATGGGAGAGCTCCAGGCGTATCAGGTCTCCTTGTTGGTCTTCCACAGGGACAAGGTTGTCCTGGCCCCACCGAAATTCCTTCCGAAGGTGGTGTCAGAGTGTCACCTTAACCAGGTGTTGACTCTGCCGGTGTTCTGCCCAGTCACCTCGGAGGCGAATATAGGCTCCATTCTCTGGACCCTAGAAGGCTCCGCTTATTATAAGAAGCGAACGGCTGAAGTTCGGGGAGAGGTTCGCCAGCTGTTTGTCAGCTACGCTGAAGCCGCACCTGGCAGACCTGCAGCCAAGCGGACGATAAGCAGGTGGGTCACCTCCTGCATAGATCTCTGCTATAGATTGGTGGGCATGGAGCCTCCCAGAGGGATAAGAGCTCATTCTACCTGCCATACCGCTGCTTCGGTGGCTGCTTCTGGGGAGTCCCTATCCAGGAAATCTGCAGGGCTGCAACCTGGAAGTCAGCACACACCTTTATTTCCCATTACCACATTGACCTTGAGTCACGCCGGGATACTGGTTTCGGGACCTCGGTTCTCCAGTCCTTATTCCCTAAGTAAGGGGTGCGCGCCTTGCCTCCCTCCTCCCGAAGAACTGCTAGGAGTCTGCCAGACGGTGTGGATTCAACAACATATTCACATCCCTAGAAATACAGGTTACTCACCTGTAACAGGAGTTCTAGGAGTGGTATGTATTTGTTCATCCCTACCACCTCCTAACCGCTTTGGCCTGGCTTCAGCTTGAACAGATCTGGCATCATGGGACAGAGCTGAGGGTTTTACCACCGGGTGGGTGGGGGGAGCCAGCTTGAAGATCTTCCGGCAAGATTTAAAGCGGCAAGGAACCTGCCAGACAGTGTGGATGAACAACATATACCACTCCTAGAAATCCTGTCACAGGTGAGTAACCTGTATTTACAGTAGCAATAACATAAAAGAAATAAACTTGTTCAGAATAACTATGTACAGAAGGAAAATGAAAGTTTTTTTTTTTCAGTCTCTGTGTCCCTTTTTCTTCTAATCTCTGTTGCAGTTGCAGCTTAGCTCTTACAAGTCCTTTCAACCTCCATCCTTAGCAAGCATCCTGTTTTTGTAAATATCAGGCAGGAGCTGCTAGAACACAGTGTGCTTCTCGAGTTGAGGCACCCTTTTGCACAACTTTTGCAAAAGGCTTAAACATTGAACTCTGGTAACCTCTAGCTTACAACAGCTTTTTGCAGTCCTCTCAAATTACAATTATATACATTTCAACAATAATGCTATATATTTTCCAAACACAAGGGATCCTAATATCAGTTACATTTCCATACAGTGATTTGCACATATTTTTATATCAGCAGATCTGTATATGCAAGGGAGAAAAACAGACAGCAAGAGAAAACTGAGACCGTGAGGGGCAAAGAATTGCGAGACTGTTCGGGTTGATCCAGTCCGAAGTCTCACAGAAAAATTTGGTTGCGCAACCAGACAGAGAAGAGACAGAAAAGGAAAGATCCTTGCATTGAAACACTTTCTCCATAACCACTGGGACAGAGTCCTGTTCTACCCTGTCACAGTCTCACTGGCAGATGCACTGCCTGCAGAGGTATTTGGTCCGCCAGTGGTCCTGGCGCCTATGTCTCTTGGACCAGCCAGTCAAGGTGACCCAGCTTTGCCAGTGCCAATTTTATTTATATGGCGCCCAATCCCAAAGGCTCTGAGTGCCTTACAATAGACAATTGTTACAATCTAATGCAAATGAAATATGAAGCCAGGCCAAAACAAAAATTAAAGTAATGAGTTTTCAACAGCGTTTTAAAAGCTGCCAGTGAAGGAGCTCCTCTCACTTCACAGGGAAGAACGTTCCAAAGGATAGGAGCTGCCACATCAAATGCCCTATCCCCCGATGATTTTTAGGGGTGACCGTGGAACAGAGGAGATCTGCCTCCACTGACCAGAGGGCACAAGCAGGATTGTAGTGAATCAAGAGGTCTTTCAGATGAGCAAAACCCAGACCATGCAGGGCCTTGAATGTTAACAAGCAAACCTTGAAGCTGATGCGCCACCTGACCGGAAGCCAGTGAAGAGCTTAGAGAACAGGTGTAATATGCTTGGAAAGAGATGTCCTGACAATGAACCAGGTAGCCGCATTCTGAACCAGTTGCAGGTGGCTCATCAGTCCCATGGATATCCCCAGGTAAAGAGCATTGCAGTAGTCCAACTTGGATGATACAAAGGTGTGCACTAGTGTTGCAGGGTTAGCCGTCTCAAGATGGGGCCTAATCCGAGCGATGCTGCGGAGATAACAACCACTGTGCACAACAGCCGATATCTGTGATTCTAGGGTCAGCTTGGAGTCCACAATGATCCCAAGATTCTTGACCCGGTCTACCATGCAGAGGGACACTCCCCCCCCCAGTGACGAAAGAACAGTGCTCCCATATATCGCAGAAGAGCCAAGCTGACCTGGCTCCACCAGTAGCACCATCATCTTAGATGGGTTCAACCTGAGCTAGCTAACTGTCATCCAGTCCTAAATATCTTTTTAAGACAGTTGCCCAGCACATCAGTAGCTGCCCCATTATCAGGGGCACATGACACATACAGCTGGGTGTCATCAGCATAGCAGTGAAACTCCAAGACATGGCGTCTGATGATCTTCCACAACAGCAACATGTACATGGCAAATAATATGGGGCAGAAGCGCCCCTGAGGCACACCACAGCAGAACGCAGCACTGCACAATGTATAAGGGCCAAGTACCACTTTCTGCATTCTGCCAGTTATGTAGGTCTCAAACCAACGCAGAAGGGTGCCCGAGAGTTCCATATAGTGCCTGAGGTGAGCCAGTAGCACACCATGATCCACTGTGTCAAACGCTGATGAAAGGTCTGGAAGGAGGATGATAGAGCATCATCCACTATCCCTTGCTGAGAGAAGATTATGAAATACTAGGGTCAGGACAGCTAAGATATCAAGGGAACTGAGGCTGGCACAGGGTATCAAAGAAGGAGAAAAGGATTTCTTCAAGTACATTAGGGAGTGGAGCGCTGCAAAGATCAAATTGTTAGACTCAAGAAAGATGGCGAGTGGGTGGAAAAGAGGGCAGACCAGGCAAAAGCACTCAATGACTGCTTCTGTTCTGTGTTTACTAGGTGAAAATTGGGCCAGTGCCTCAGGGATTGGGGTGGTGGCCATGGGGGGTTAGCAAATGGGGAAATCCAGTGAACAGGGTGATGGAAGGCCACAAGCCTTGCGGGTAGATAAGGTGCCTGGCCCAGACGGCATACACCCCAGGGTTCTGAATGAGTTGGCAGAGCCACTAACAGACTTGTTCAGTATCTCACTGGGAACTGGGTGCGTCCCCCCAGGACTAGAGTATGGTGCACGTGGTGCCCCTCCACAAGAGTGGTCCCAAGGATGAACCAGGCAACTGTAGCCCAGCCAGTCTTGCATCCATTGTGGGGAAGCTAATGGAAACTATCCTTAAGAAAAGGCTAGTAACCTTTCTGGAGGTGAATGGTCTCCGGGACAACAGACAGCATGGGTTTGTCTCGGGATGATCTTGTCAAAACCAACCTGGTGGACTTTTATGACTGGGTTACTAGGGCACTGGACAGGGGCCAAGCGGTTGATGTCTTGTATCTAGATTTAAGCCAGGCCTTTGATTCAGTGCCACACGGGAGACTGATTAGCAAGTTGAGATACCAGGGAGCTGTGGAGAAAATGGCTGTGTGGATCAGGAACTGGCTGAAATGACAGGAAGCAGAGGGTAGTCATAAGGGGGAACTCTCAACTGCAAGAGCCGTAACCAGTGGGGTACCACAGGGTTCGGTACTGGGTCCAGTGTTTGGCGTCTTCATTGCCAACATCTCGTATGCCATTAAGAATACGATCAGCCTTTTTTGCAGATGAGACAAAGTTAGGTGCAGTGGTGGACAATACAGGGGGTGGCAGGGGCTACAGGATGATCTGGCTAGACTCCAGCACTGGTCAGAAACATGGCAGCTGGAATTCAACACAAAGAAGTGCAAAGTCATGCACTTAAGAGCAAGAAACTCAAGGAATCATTACCAGCTGGGGGTTGAGGGGGTACAGTTATCCCCTACAGAGGAGGAAAAAGATCTTGGAGTGATAATAACATGGGAAATGAATCATTCAGCACAGTGCAGAAAAGCGGCAGCTAAGGCTAGTAACATGCTGGGGTGTATTGCCAGAAGAATCATGTCCAGGTGAGGGAGGTCATCCTGCCACTGTAAAGGTCATTGATGAGGTCGCACCTGGAGTACCGCGTGCAGTTCTGGCGCCCCTTCTTAAAGAAAGATGTTAAATTGCTGAAGAGGTTCCAACACAAAGCAACCAGGATGATCCTCGGTATGGAGGACAAACCCTACGAGGAAAGACTGAGGAAGCTCAACATATGTTCCCTGGAAGAACGGAGGGATAGAGGGGACATGATAGAAAGCTTCAAATATATGAAAGGCATCAATAAAGATGGTACAGAGAGAATTTTAAGATTAAAGAGGGAGGGACACTAGGGTGCACAATCTAAAGTTGGAGGGTGGTAGACTCAGAAGGGGAAATGAGAAGATACTATTTGACGGAGAGAGTGGTGACAGGGTGGAATGCACTGCCTGAGGAGGTGGTATCCTTGAAGACGGTGGGCAGTTTTAAGAGGGGGATGGGACAAAGTCGGAGGAAGGTCGCCAGTGAAGCACTGGGGGAGGGGTAACTGCTAGTATGGGTATGAAATTGGATGTGCGGGTAAGGGGGGGAACAGCTGCAATGTAACAGACTGCTAGCTGCACACTTGAGCAGACTAGATAGGCCATCAGGCCTGTATCTGCTGGTATTCTTCGTATGTTCGTTATACCCTGACTAGGGCAGTCTCTGTACTGTGGCGAAGGTGGAAAGCCAGACTGGAAGAGCTCAAACATGTCATGTCTTTTCAGGTGCTGTTCTAGCTGTAGTGCCACCACCTTCTCTATCAACTTCCCAAGACAGGGAAGGTTCAAGACAGGTCTGTAATTGGCAAGATCATCAGGATCAAAAGAAGCCTTCTTAAGATGGGGCCTCACCACTGCCTTTTTAGGGTGGAGGGAAAGACTTTCTCAAGAAGGGAAAGCCTGATCATCTCTGTCACAATTGGACCAAGTGAATCTCAGTATTCCGAGAAGTCTGGTCGGCCTAGGGTTCAATACACAATAGGTGAGTCGCAAGGCAGAAGCCACCTGTGAGATCTCATCTAAAGAAACTGGATCAGATTTGTCCCACAGAGGCGGAGTGCTCATGTCCCCCATGAAATGGACAGTGTCAGCCAATGGTAGGCTACTTGGGAAGATCCCAGCTCGGATGGAGGACACCTTATCTAAAAAGAACTGGTTAAACTCTCTGCATTTTTTCGTGAGAAAAGGCTTTACAAGACTATAGACAGAGTGTAATAATCTGTTAACAGTTTTGAAAAGCTGATTCGGCCAGTTCCTTCCAGCAGCAATCTGTGACAGGAGTGCTGGCTTTTTCAGGGTGATTGCCCACTGATACAGTAGTGAGTCCTCAGCACCAATTTGTCCACCTCCAAGCAGGACCTACACCAGCGATGCTCCAGCCTCTGCAGCTTAGTTTTCATCTTCCTCATGTCGGATGCTAATGTTGGATGTCATCCAGTGGTGGATGGACCCACATCTGGAAGAGAGAATCCCATTTTTCTGCCTAGAACTATCTGTCACACTCACGACTATCACATCTCTGGTAGGGTGGGAAGCATACCTGAGAGACCGCAGGGCCAACTGCTTCGGATCCCCCCAGGGAGTCCCATCACCACATCAACCTGCTGGAGCTCCATGCAGTGCATTTGACACTGATGGAGATTGATTCATTGATCCAGAGTCAGGACGTGCAGGTCGAGATGAACAATATACCAACTATGTTCTATCTGAACAGGCAGAGCAGGATGCACTCCCTTCCATTGTGTTGGGAGGCTCTCCACATCTGGACAGTCATGCGCAGCCCAGGTGCAAATCTGGCAAGCCCTGCCACAGGAAAGAACAGTCACCTGGCAGACACTGTCAGCTGGGTCAGAGAGATGTGGCACAGGTGGCCCTGCTTCAGGAGGTAGTAGACCGCCTGTACTCCCAGTGGGGCACACCTCTGGTGGACCTGTTTGCCTTGGGGGAGAACAGAAAACTGAGGATGTTTTGTGCCCGGCCCCACAGTTTGGGACGCTGTTGTGGGTGCTTTCATGAGGTCCTGGACCACAGACCTCATGTATGCCTTCCCTCCCTTCCCCTTGATCCACAAGGTCGTAGCCAAGGCCTGGAGGTAAAAAAGGGGTGATCCTGATAGCCCTAGTCTGGCCTAGACAGTTCTATTCATATCTCCTCAGCCTCAGCAGCAGGCCTCTGTGGAGGTCGCCACTCAGCTCAGATCTGCTTACCAGACAACATGGGACAGCTCTGCACCCAGACCTTCAGTCTCTGCACCGTGCAGCTTGGTTCCTGAGAGTTCCAGATTCTGGGCTTTTCTAAAGACATATTTCACATTGTGCAGGCATCCCTTGTATGTGCCGTGCATTTGAATGGAAGATGTTCTCGATTTGGTGCCAGAGTAAGGAGCTTGATCCCCTTAACCGCCCCATGGCGAGCATACTTGGCTACCTCTGTTCTTGTCTCAGTTGGGACTGTGAGCAGTGACCCTTGAGGTGCATTTGGCAGCCATATTTGCATATGGGGCATGGGCTGGTCTGCCAAAAGTGGCCTTGAAGAAGGTGGTTGGTCGCTTTTTCCAAGGCCTGGATGAATTGTCCCTTTCAGTGTGCAAACATTTTCCAAAGGACCTACTGCTGGTGTTAGCACTGCTCATGGGCAAGCCATTCGAACCAATACACAGGAGTGAGATGTCACACCCTTTGTGAAAGACTGCCTTCTTGGCGGCTATCACATCAGCCAGAAGGACCAGCAAGCTCCAGGCGCTCTTTGTGGAGTCTCCATACCTGGTCTTCCACAAGGACTTTCAAGGGTCTTTCAAGAGTTAATCTAATCCATAGATTCCCACTAATAGGTCAGTGCCATAGGTGATAGAGCGCTGTGGGTGCCAGAACTTTTCTGGTGGGCTCACACGCTTCCATCACCACATGCGCCTGCTGACATACAGTGGTGCCAGCCACCAACTGCCTCAGTTCTTTTTTCCCCACATTCAAGTGTGCAGCAGCAGTGTTGCCGCTGTCCATGTCAGGGAAGAACTTTGTCTATACAGCGACAACATTTGTTTCTTTGGTTTTTAATTTAAAATACACTAGAGTGTGTTAGTTATGTGTCAGATCTTCCTGGACTTAGTAAACTTCAGGAGGGCCAGCGCCAAGGTCGGATTGCTTATATGCGGCACTGTGAGGCAGGCTTGCACCGTATAGTCTATCTCTGCTTCGACCCTCCAGCTGCCTCAATTCCTTTTTTCCTGCTGTCGAGTTCACTTCAGTGACATCGTTGCTCGCGTGCCGGGAGTCGGATCTTCATGTCTATATGACAACAGTGTTTAGTTCGTTCAGTATTTATTTAGTGTTTATTATTTTTTCAGTAAAAACAAAAATATAATTTTTTTCAGTCCTACTGAGCAAAGGAGTCTACCATGGATGGTGACGTTGATGGTAAAGAGTCTCCTTTAGAAGGCTGCTCTGGCAGCTGGTCTGAGTCCGGTCTGCTGCCCCCTACGGGGAGTGGGGTCTCCGACCACAGGCAGTGTGGTGTTCGTGAGAGGGGACTGTGCTCCCATAAACACAAAAAGTAGCGGGCCTGTTCCGAGCCAGGTCAGGGACCCAGCACTGCTCAACCTTGGGTTCTTCCTCTTCCTGCTGGAATGGGAAGAAACTGTGCCACTCGAGGTCACGTCCTGGTATGTCTGCTGAGAGATCTTCTAGGGTTGTGAACAGAGGACTTTCCCCAACACTGTTGGGTTCCCTGTTGCCTCCTGTTCGCAGTAGTTCGAGTTTCAGACTCAGAGCCCTTCTCTGTCCATTAGTGGTGGCTCCAAGGGGAAGTTTCATCAGTGGGCTGCTCTTACAGAGCAGTGTGTACAGCGTCTGGCTTGTCTTCCTCTGCCTGCAGACCTGGTGCTTGGGCCTTCGGACCTAGGCTCCTTGAGACCGTGGCAGGAGAGTTTGAATCTGGCAGAGCGCTTGCCTCTGCCAAAGAATTATTTTCCCTTAATGGGGACCATGCCGCTGATGCTGGTTCCACATGCCACTCTCCCTCTCTCTTTTTCCTCGCTGTGATTGGCACCAGTACCATCTCTGGTCTTTTCTAGATTGGCTTTTCATTGGGAGTTTGGTTTGGGCCTGGCTTGTGCTCTGGGGCCGTGTCCGAGTCTGACTTTGGCCTCTTGAGACCTGGGTGTTCGATCGGTGCAGCCTCTGGTGCTTGGTTCCTAGGGGGGGGCTCCAGTGCCAGCTCCCCTATCAGTGCCGGTGTTACCTGTCTTTCCTATGCCTAGGTCTGGGGGAGGCCTTTTAGGGTCCACCTCCCCCCCTTCATATTCATTCCAAAGGTGATTTAGAAGGGGACTTGTCTGACCCCAACCTCATCCTTTCAGAGGGCGGGGACAGTGACACTTTTTACAGTCTGGAGGATAAATCTCCAGCTTCCGCAGTTCCTCAGGAAGGTCTTTCCTTTTAGACCTTGTTAAAAAATATGCACACTGCCCTGGCTCTCGAGACTTCGGCCCCGACCCAGGTAAGTGGCTGCATCTCAAGTGGCTTCATGTGCCATATATATACCAGGTAACCTTAAACCCCAAGTTCCTCCAGCTTTTGAAACCCTTTTGGAGGTGGTGTGGGCCATGCCTGCCACTGTTCCTTCCATTTGTAAGTCTATAGACCGGAACTATTCTTCCTCTAAGGATAGAACAGTTTTGTCTTCCCAGCCTATCGCGGACAAAATTGTTATCCTGGTGGAAAATGGCAAGGCTGTCCTTCCACAGGAGGTTAAGGCACACCCTATAAAGGAATTTTATAAGATTGACACTGTGGGTAAGAGCTTTCACAGTGGCAACTTTGGGTATGTGAATAGCCAGTTATCAGGGCTGTTTATCCCAGTATGAGTATGTCCTCTGGACCTCGCTTAAATCTCTTGCAGAATTCCTACCAGAGTCGCATACTATGCAGACACTTCTTCAGACTGTTACCCATGGTATAGAGTCTGTCACCAGTTAAAAGCAGCCATGGATGCATTTAATACTGCCTCTTGAGCTGCCGCTGCCACAATCTGCATTAGGAGGTATTCCTGGCTGTGGACCTCAGGATTCTCCTCTTACGCTCAGCAACAAGTTATGAATGTGTCCTTTTATGGCACCTGTTTGTTTAGCCAACAGGTAGGGTGGTCTCTCAAGGATTCTTGGAAAACGAGAATTGCCATAGAAGTCTGCTAGACTGGCCCCCCTCACACCCTCAGAGAGGAAGGGGCCAACAGTTTTTTCATAACAATCAGCCGTTTCGTGTCCAAGCAGAGGAGCTCCACCCAGACAGCAACCCCCTCAGCCGCAAAAGAAAATGCAGCAAAAGGCACAGGCCCCTAAAGCGCCTAGTACAACCCTCTTGAGTCTTCAGCCTCAGCTCTGCCTCAACTGCCCAAGGTAGATGCCTCCCCCTCCAGTGGGAGGTTGTCTGACCCATTTTTTCAGTCAGTGGCGCTCTATCACCATGGACAAATGGGTCTTGAGGCTCATCCGAGAGGGGTACTTACTGAATTTTTCAGAAATCCCCCTGGATTGTCCACCCAAGAAGCAACCCACCCTGTCAGCTGCCAGGTCAGACCTTCTCACTTTAGAGATTGTTGACCTTCTGAGAAACAGGGCAGTGGAAGTAGTTAGTACCCATAACAGAAAGCAGCAGAGGCTTCTACTCCCATTACTTTCTAGTTCTGAAAAAGACAGTGTGCATGTGCCCCATCCTCGACCTCAGAAAACTAAACAAGTTTCTGTACCACGAGAAGTGCAAGATGGTTTCTCTTGGGACCCTTCTACCTCTTCTCCAACCTCAGGACTGGTTGGCATCTCTGGACATGCAGGGCGCGCCTGCCAGCATATTCTAGTGCACCCAAGTCACCACAAATTCCTGTGAATCATGGTCTTGTGTCAGCACCATCAGTTCCAAGTCCTGCCCTTTGGGCTGTCCTCGGCGCCTCTAGTCTTTACAAAGTGCTTCGCAGTTCTTACAGTGCATCTTTGAAAGCTCTGTCTCCAAGCGTTTCCTTACTCGGACGACTGGCTTCTGGCAAGTCTATCCAGGATGATTACGGAGGAGGTAGTGAACACAACAGTGCAGTTCCTAATCTCCATGGGGGTCCTGCTAAACCTAGAGAAGTTGCAGTTTCAGCCCTTACAGCAGCTTCCTTTAATAGGGGCCCTCTTGGACACTACCAAGGCAAAGGCCTTTCTTCCGGATGACTGAAGGAAAGCCATTCTACAAATGGCACATGTCATCATGGAAAACGACTCGGTACAAGCCCAATCTGTGCAAAGAATGCTAGGCCTCATGGCTGCTTTAGTCTTCACAGTACCACTGGCGTGACTACACATGAGAACGACCCAGTGTATGCTCAGCACCCAGTGGTTACCAGTTACACACCCTCAGTATTACCACATGAAAGTGACGGAACCCCTACATCATCCCTAGTGTGGTGGATGTGAGAGGACATCCTTTTTCAAGGTCTCCCCTTCACTCCACCAGAGTCTTAGATAACTCTCACTACGAATGCGTCTCCCTTGGAATAGGGAGCCCATTTTCAGGGTCATCACTCCCAGGGAGTATGGCTCTGATGGAATCTCCTCTCCATATCAGTGTTCTGGAAATGAGTGCAGTCCTTTACGTGCTTCAAGCCTTAGTAGAATTTGTCAGTCAAAGTGTAATCCTTCTACAGACAGACAGTAAGTCAGTGATGTACTACATCAACAAACAGAGCGGCGCGCACTCATACCCACTTTACAGGGAAGCAGTGAGGGTATGGGAATGGAGTCTGGCACAGAATGCTCTGATTCATGAAGTTTATCTGCCAGGAGATCAGAACGTCCTGGCAGACCAACTCAGTTGGACAGAGGTAGATCCTCACGAGTGGTCATTAGCTCCAGACGTTCAGTTGCTCTTCGATGAGTGCGGAACTCTAGACCTGGACTTTTTTGCATCTCCACTCAATGCAAAACTGTCTCAATTCTGCTCCGGAAATCCAGGGCCTTGGCGTTTTTTGTCAGGATGCATCCAGGCTGTGGTGGACAAATCGCTTTCTATACAACATTTCTCCTTTTCCACCAGTTCAGAGGGTGTTGCTCAGGCTGGAGGCCCACAGGAGCAAAGTGATTCTGATTGCCCCATCCTGGCAACGGCAGATTTGGTTTCCATTGATCAAGTTGTCTGTGGTCCCTCCAAAGCCTCTACCCTTATGGATGGACCTGCTGACACAGGAGTCCCTGGTTCATCCCAGCCTGCACTCCCTCCATCTTCATGCTTGGCTCCTGAAGATATAGAAGTTGTCATATTCAAGATTTCTGGGAGAGTTTCAGAGATCCTCTTGGCAGCATGCCTCCTAGCAGAAAGACGTACACAGCCAAATGGAAACGTTTTTGTGAATGGTGTGCCAAATCTCATTTCTACCCATTCCGATGTCCGTTGGATAAAGTATTGAAGTACTTATTAGATCTTTCTGATACAGGACTACAGTATTCTTCGGTAAAGGTTCAACTTTGTGCTGTTTCGGCATTTGATGAGCCAGTCCAGAAGTTCCAGAACCTTATGCTGGCTCAACTACCCTTTTCAAAATATTCCTAGATGGTGTCCTGCACACAAGGCCCCCAGTCAAGAAACCTGTTGCTCCCTAGGATATCAGCCTTGCATTAGACATGCTCACTCGTAAGGCTTTTGAACCTCTGGCTATGTGTGACTGTGACAGGGTTGAAAAGTCCCTGTCCCAGTTCTGGAGAAGGACTTTAAATGCAAGAATCTGTTCTATGCTCTCCTTTTCTGTCTTTTTTCTGTCTGGTTGCGCAACCAAGTTTTCTCATGAGACCTAGGACTTGATCACCCCGACGGTCTTGAAATTCTCTGCCTCTCGCTATCTTTCTACCTTCTCTTGCTGTTCTGTCTTTTCTCCCCCCTTGCATATCTACTGGTGTAAAAATATGTGAATCATTATGTTGAAATGTAGCTGATACTGGGATCCCTTTGTTTAGAAAATGTATATAGTTTTACTGTTGAAATGTATATAGCTGTACTGTTGAAATGATTGCAAAAAGCTGTTTGGAACTCGAGGGGCTAACCTGTTCACAAACTCTCTGAGATGCTGTAAGCAAGAGGTCAGTTCTGTTCCTTTTGCTGCCCTTGTTGAAACTTACAAGAACACTGTGAGAAGCGTGCTGTTTTCTTAACGAGTGGGGGTTGCAAAGACATGAAAACAGAGCTGTAATGTTTGCAAAAGAGAAACACAGAGACTGGGATTGGAAATTAAGAAGAAACCCAGATGGACTTTCTCTGTTTATACTGCCGTTGTAAATAGCTGTACTGAACTATTTAATTTTTTTATTTTACTTTTATTAATAATAAATCACTTGCTGCAAATTTTACAACTGCTTCTAGTTTTCCTATGCTTCCTGACCTGTGCCTCAATGACAGTGACCTCAGGTTTCTGTCTTGGAAGGTAGCTTTCCTGGTCGCTGTTACCTTAGCCCGAAGGGTCTCTGAGATGCACTGCTTGGTCACTGACCCTCCATACACTGTATTGCACAAAGACAAGGTGGTTCTCTGCACACACCCTAAGTTCTTGCCCAGGGTGGTTTTGGACTTTAACCTAAACCAACCCTTGGTCCTGCCCACATACTTTCCTAACTTCCAAAATGAGGGGGGGAGAGAGAACTTTCCGTTCCCTGGATGTAAAGAGAGCCCTCAGGTTTTACATAGATAGAACCAGGGACATCTGACATGCCAGGTAGCTTTTTGTTTCTTTCAGTTCTAACCGGTTAGGTCAGCCAGTTTCAATTAAATGTATTCCGCTTGAATAGTGGCTTGCCTTTGCCATTGTTATTCCATGGCTGAGGTCTAGTTGGAAGGACATGTTTGCACCCACTTTACCAGAGCAGATGCAACATCCTTGGCAGAAATCCGCTCTTTCCCCATTGCTGAAATTTGCAAAACGGTGACTTGGAGCACCGTGTACACTTTCCTGAAGCACTGTGCACTGGGTATCCATGCCAGGCAGCACGCCTCTTTTGGCAGGACAATCCTTAATGGACTTTTATCCTAAGTGAGATCCATTTCCTCTGCCATGCTCTGGGGATTTTATCTGAGTTTGGTACTCTAACCCAGCAGTGTGAGTAAATGATGAAGACCAAGTCCAGGAATATATGGAAATTACATACCTACTGTAATTCTTGATGATCTTGGACAGTCTTCATTTATTTGCATCCAAAGTGACTCTGTACTACCTTCCTCCCCTCACACTTCAGTCCTTCCTTCACATATAGTGCCACCCCCCTCCTTTCCCAATTACCCTGTCCCTACGAAATAACCTATACCCTGGTACAGACATGTCCCAGTCATTGTATTGGGTGGCCCATGTTTCTGTGATGGCTGCAATGTCTACCTCTCTCCCTTTGCCATGAGCACCTGTAACTCTGCAGTTTTCCTCTCTAGACTCCTAGCATTAAGGGTAACCACCTTCCACCCTTCCCCCCACCATCCTTCCTTCCTTTACTAGCATCGCCAATAGTACTTGCTGTCACAGACCCACTCAGCCAGTTAGCCCTCTACTCCCAAAGTGCCAACCTCTGTGTGTAGAATTGTGAACAGTTTAACAGAACAAGGCAACCCTCTTATCTGTTTTGTGGGTTCGAGTCACCTTTGTCCCAAGTTCTGGAGGGATTCAAACTGATAACCTCTTGTTAGCGTACCCAGTTGTCAGGCTCAGATATTTCTGTCTTCGGGGGGGGCCAGATATCGTTACCTACGGGCACCTAACCAGGTAAAACAAAATGAACCCTTAGAACTCTATGCAAGACCTAGAGAACTCTTATCTGTTTCCCAGTTTGGTATCACAATAAGCACATGCACAGTGTCAACTATAACCATCTAAACTTCACTTATATAAAAAGTTTCAAGGCAGTTTCTGTTTTTAAAATATTTATCTTTAGTTTAAAATAGGTAAAACAGGAAAACAGTAAAATACGGAACAAGATATCCCAACACATACAGCCTTAAAAACAAAACAGGTTTAAAAGTACAAATTCCTACAATACATACACTCAGACTGGTTTTATCTAAGATCTCCTTACTTCTTAATCTTTCAGTGCTTTGTTGTTCCTCTTTTCTCAGTTAGAAAAATAATGTCCTTATGTAAGGTCTGCTCAGTATTTTTAAAAGCAGTCTTGAGCCAGCCTTCTCTCTGAGGTCACCTAACTCTGCCTTGGTGTATTAAAATTTATATTTTATAACACAGGATGTCCTACTAAGATATTTTGAAAAATAGGTGACATAAATGTGACTTGCCAAAACTGGTCTGTGGTCTGCTTCACATAGACATCAAAGCCTCTTTGATGTAATTCACTGGGATAACCCCAAGCAAGGGGAGGCAGTATAGCGCAGTGGTTTAAGGCTCTGAGCTGCAAATCTGGAGACCTGGGTTTGAATCCCACAGCCCCCACTTGCATACTGTGTGACCCTGAGCAAGTCACTTAACTTCCCTGTGCTCCCAGGTTGCACCTGTAAACAAGCTTTCAGCTTAGTGCGTCTCACCTGGTTAAACAATTGGGGGGAAAAAAAATGCATATTGGACTTCCTAATTTAGTCTGGGACCTGCTTCACACCGACATCAAAATCTCCTTGATGTATTTAGCTGGCTTCCTTGGAAGAAAGTCCAACCAATGCATATGTCCTTTTCCTCATGACACCTAATGCAAATCAGAGGATTTCCCCTGAGGGCATTATAAAATGGATATCTTGGATCTTCCTGGACATAAAGTCTCAACCACTCATTCACACTAATGGGACTTCTCCGGAAGCGCTAGGACCCAGCGGGAGCAAACATTTTGCAGGAGGGCCGGCGCTAGAGATGGAGCCGCAAGCCTCTGCTCGTGTGGCAATGACTATCTCGGCATCGACCCTCCAACTGCCTCAGTTCCTTTTTTCCCTGCCATCAAATGCGCTTCAGTGACGACAACGCTCGCCCACCGGGAGTCAAACTTCAAACTAGCAGCGTAGTTTTCAGTTTATTATTTTGTAGTATTTCTCGAATAAAGTACTGCTTACGATAATTTATTGTTGTTAAAGAAAGAAGTCTCAGCCTACATTGACAGAGTTGACCATGAGCGGGTCAGGTGACGGTAGGGAGATTTCATATGAAAGCTGTTCAGTCAGCCGGGCTGGGTCCGGTCCGCAGCCTTCTCTGGAGGGGGTGGGGGGTCTGACAATGGACGGTCCAATGCCCAAGGAGAAGGGCGGTCCCCCCAGAAGCATAAAAGTAAACAGTCGCATTCTCTGCACCGTTCAGCCTCGAGCTCTTCTTCGGCCCGTAGGTCAAAAAAGAGAAGGCATCACCCGAGGTCGCCTTCTGATATGTCTGCGCATAGACGGTTGGTCATTGAGGTCAGTTGCCGGCTCCTCATTCAGAGTCGCCTGTTTCTGGTCACTGACCTCTTCGACATCGGAGCCCTTCCCCGCCTTCTGGTAGGGCTTCCGATGAGCAGTTTCATCAGTGGTCTGCTCTTATGGAGCAATGGGCTCGGAGGTTGGTCCAGCTGCCTGGCCCGGTCACTCCGGGGCCCTCAGGCTCTTAAGGAGATCGGGCAGGGCAATTGGGCCTCCTTGGTCGCATGGCGCTCTCTTCGGTGCCGTTGACTCTGCATTCAGGTGTTTTTTCCCCCCTCATGTGGCTGTGGCGCAGGGGGCCACACCGATGCCTCTATCTCCTGGTATTCTTCCTTCTTTCCCCTCAAATCAGAATTTTCAGGGTCCTGGGTGGGTGTCAGCACCATTGGCATCGGTGGGTCACTCGGCGCCGTCTTCAGCACCGAGACACATGTAGCGCCGACCTCGGCGCCATGTGGCTTTTTGGCGCAGTCCTCGGTGCCGTGTTCTTCTTTGGCACCGTCGGCTTTGTCGGTGCCGTGTTCTTCTTCAGCGCCGAGACTGGGCTTTGCATCAGCTAATCTTCAGGCTTCTCATCTCGGAATTCTTTTCCTTCCTCTTTTCCTGCTGATTTACATCCCTTTCCTGTCCATGCAGTCCCTCCTGGACTGTCAGGAGATGATATTGAGCCTGACCCAGATCATAGACTGGGTGATGGTGTGGAAGGAGCAGGACCTAATCCTTTTACAGAGCTTGTGGTCGAGGACCTGTCATTTAAGTCTCTGCTGAAAAATTTGAATTCCAATCTTTCTCTCCAGACTATGGTCATTGATTCTGGGAAGCTTTTAAGACTCCAATACCTTCATGTTCCGGACATCCCTACAGATTTAACTCCCCCGGTGCAACCCTACTTTGAGACACTTTCTCAGATGGTATGGAATAATTCTGCTCTCATTCCTTCTGTGGCGAAGTCCATAGATGGGAAGTATGCTGCTCCCAAGCCTTTGCGGATCCTATTGTTGTCTTGGCAGAGAATAAGATTGTCCTTCCTCAGACTACTACAGCTCAACCTATAAACAAAGAATCTCGTAAGATAGATACTTTAGGTAAGAGAGTCTTTGCTGCATCCACCCTGGGTATGCGTATCGCCAGCTACCAGGGTATTTCTCTCAACATGAGTATATTCTTTGGCATTCGCTCAAACAAATGGTTGAAGCTCTACCGGAGTTGGATACTAATTCAGAGCTTCAAGCCATAACCAGGGGTAGCAGCTATGGATGCCTTCGATACTGCCTCCCGAGTGGCGGGCATCCATACCTGCCGCCATTCCTGGCTGCGCACTTCAGGTTTTACGAATGATGCCCAGTAACAGGTTATGGCGTTGCCTTTCGATGGTGTGTACCTCTTTGGCCCTTAAGTATAACAGGCTCTAGAGGCCACACAAAAGACTAGGTCAGCCATTCAATTGGCTCGACCTCCTCCCGCCCCCTCTTGAGGGGGAGTTAACAAACGCCAGTTTCATAAGTCAGTCCTTTCGAGGCAAAGACAGGGGAGGTTTTAATAAAAACCAAGCCCCTCAAAAGAAAACGCAGCAGAAGGCACAAGGACCCAAAGCGCCCACTGCCGCCTTCTGAGTTGCTGGCCTAAGTCCCACCTCAGCTGCCTGAGGGGGACTCTTCCTCAGAAGTGGGAGGTCATCTGACTCAATTCTACAACTGGCGGAAGTCCATAACATCAGACAAATGGGTCCTCCGGATAATCCGTGAGGGGTATTCCCTCAGTCTTTCAGAGATCCCTCCAGATCATCCCCTCAAACGACAGCCCAGGCTGTCAGTACTTCAGTCAGAACTTCTTGCCTCCGAGATACAAGGCCTTCTGAACAACAGGGCAGTGGAAGTAGTTCCACTGGATCAATGGAACATAGAGTTCTGCTCCCATTACTTTCTGGATCCAAAGAAAACCCGGGGCATGCGCCCCATTTTGGACCTCAGAAAATTAAACAAATTTTTTCCCAGAGAGAAATTCAGAATGATACTGCTAGGAACCCTGTTACCTTTTGCTTTATCAACACGACTGGTTAGCCTCCCTGGACATGCAGGATGCTTACCAATATATTCCTGTTCACCTAAGGCATCACAAATACCTAAGGTTCGTGGCTTTGGGCCAGCATTATCAGTTCAGAGTCCTGCCCTTTGGACTGTCCTCAGAGCTGCGAGTTTTTACAAAGTGTTGTGCAGTACTCGCAGCGCATCTCAGGAAAGTCAGAATACAAGGGTTCCCATACAACTGCAGCCCTCCCAAAGGCTCCTTTTCATAGGAACTCTTCTGGACATCTCCTGAGCGAAAGCTTTTGTACCAGGGGACAGAAGGAGCGATATCCTGCAGATGGCCTGATACATCAGGGAGAACAACTCAGTTTGAGCTATCTCAATGCAGCAGATGCTAGGTCTCATTGCATCCTCGGTGTTCACTGTACCCCTAGCACGCCTGCACATGAGAACCTCCCAGTGGATGCTCAGTACTCAGTGGTCCCCAACCACTCACTCTCAGTCCTTTCTCATCAAGGTGACAGAACCTCTGAAGAAGTCACTTACCTGGTGGTTGAAGAGAATGCTCTTCTGGAAGGGTATCCGTTTGCTCCTCTGGATCATCAGATTTCCATTACCACAAACGCGTCCCTGATGGGGTGGGGAGCTCACTGTCAGACTCTCCACACTCGAGGTACTTGGACTCAGGAAGAGTCCCAGTTTCACATAAATGTCCTAGAAACGAGGGCCGTCCTTTATGCAGTCCGGTCTTTGAAGGAAATTCTCTGTCACAAGAACATTCTCCTTCAAACGGACAACAAAGCAGTGATGTATTACATCAACAAGCAGGGCAGTGCTCACTCTTACCTTTTATGCAGGGAAGCGATGAGAAAGTGGAAATAGTGCTTAGAGCACAAGGCTCTAATTCAAGTGGTCTACCTGCCGGGAGTGCAGAACGAACTGGCAGACTGTCTCAGCAGAACAGAGACAGATCCTCACAAATGGTCTCTCGACTCAACCGTAGTTCAGTCACTATTCGAAGAGTGGGGAACTCCAGACCTGGACGTTTTTGCATCCCCACTCAACACAAAACTGCCTCTCTTCTGCGCCAGAAATCCAGGGCCTGGCATTTTCTGTCTGGATGCGTTCAGGCTGCAGGGGACAAAACACTTTCTATACGCCTTTCCACCTCTTCCTCTAATTCAGAGGGTACTTCTCAAGTTCAACGATCCTCATTGCTCCCTTCTGACCTCGACAAATATGGTTTCCATTACTCAACAGTATGTCAAAAACCCCTCCGAAAGTGCTTCCCCTTCGAACGAACTTTCTGACTCTGGGACCTGTGGTCCATCCCAACCTGAGATCGCTTCACCTTCATGCTTGGCTCCTGAAGAGATAGAAGTAAACAGATTCGATGTCTCTCGCAGAGTTTCAGATATTCTTCTAGCTGCACGCAAGCCAGCCACTAGGAAAACTTACACAGCCAAATGGAAGCGTTTTTCGCTCTGGTGCGCAAAATCCTCTTTGAATCCTTTTTCCTGCCCACCAAATAAAGTTCTAGAGTGTCTCTTAGACCTCTCAAATTCCGGTCTCTAATACTCTGCAGTCAAGGTTCACCTTTGTGCCATTTCAACTTATGAGCCAGTGGTTTCCTTGTCACTGGCTCAGTTACCGGTGGTTAAGAGGTTTCTTAAAAGAATTCTGCATACCAGACCTCCTATCAGACGTCAAGTTGCAGCCTGGGACATTAATCTTGTGCTAGACATGCTCACTCGAAAACCTTTAGAGCCTCTAGCTACCTGTGAGTTGAAATTTCTCTTGCTAAAACGGCCTTCCTGGTGGCCATTACCTCAGCCTGCAGGCTCTCTGAAATACATGCACTGGTCACAGACCCTTTGTATACTGTGCTTCATAAGGACAAAGTAGTTCTTAGGTTCTTAAGTTTCTCCCTAAGGTTGTTTCAGAATTCCATCTAAACCAACCTTTGGTCCTTCCTACTTACTTTGTGAACTTCCAGAATGAAGGGGAGCATTCTCTTCATTCTTTGGACGTCAAAAGGGCTCTGCGTTACTATTTAAAAAGAACAAAAGAATTTCGCAAAGCTCAACAACTGTTTGTTTCCTTCAGTGAGTCCCAGCTGGGTCAACCTGTCGCTATCAGATGCATTTCTGCATGGCTGGTGGCATGCCTTCGCCACTGTTATTCCATGGCGCAGGTTAAGTTCGAAGGCAGAGTGAATGCTCACTCTACCAAAGCGGTCGTGGCATCCCTGGTGGAAATCCGCAACGTGCCCATTGCAGATATTTGCAATGCAGCTACCTGGAGCTCAGTGCATACTTTTGTCAAACACTACGCCCTGGATGTCCATGCCAGATGGTATATTTCATTTGGCAGAACCATCCTTAATGGACTTCTGTCCTAAATTTGTGAGCTCTTGGTCTCTCCTGCCGCCCTCTCGGGGGGATTATTAGCTTGGTACTCCCCCATTAATGTGACTGAGTGGTGGAGACTTTATGTCCAGGAAGATATGGAAATTACATATCTACCGTAATTCTTGATCTTCTTGGACGAAGTCTCCACCACTCATTCACACGCCCACCCGCCATCCCCCGAACTCACCTCTGTTGTTGGTCTTCACTCCCTCAATTTTAGGCTGTGAAGACTTCTTTCTTGACCCTTCTTATATGGGTCTTTCGGACTATCTTATGTCCGGTTTATGATTAGGCTATCCTTCTAGGTTAGTTACGCTGCACCTCCTCAGAAAAAAAGGTACTGAGGCAGTCGGAAGGTCGACGCTGAGATAGTCATTGTCGCACGAACAGACTCTCGCGGCACCGCTCCTCGCTGCTCCATCTCTGGCACTGGCCCTGCTGCAAAAAGTTTGCTCCCTCTGGGTCCTAGCGCCTCCGGGGAAGTCCCATTAGTGTGAATGAGTGGTGGAGACTTCATCCAAGATCATCAAGAATTACCGTAGGCACGTAATGTCCATTTCCTGCCTTCAAAGCAAACTAACAAGATAATTGCACCTCAGATATCTGCAGTTTAAGCTACCTCCTGTCCTTTGAAGTTATCCCTGTGGGGGTTTGATGTGTCAATTTCAGCAAGACAGTATTCTCCTGACAGACACTCCCTTACATATTTTATATTGCAGAAAAAATACATATCATATTGAAATCAGAACCAGCTGTCCACGTGCCACACTTGCCATTTATTCTTTGTCACTGTTACGGGGGGGGGGGTACGCTCATATGGTTTCCCAACCTGTGGTCTCTGCATGTCTCTTGCCCAACTGACACCCCCCGCTCCTAATTTAAATTCCCAACTTTCTCTATGTACTCCTCCATCCTCTGTTTCAACACTTTCTTTCCCTCCTCACTCAAGTTTAGTCTGTCCTTGGCATAGAGACTACTGTCTTCCCAGGTCCCTCACCCCCCAACAGCCCATACCCTTTAGCATAACACCAGGTTCTAGGGACATGGATATGTTGTTCATCCACACTCATTGGCAGTATCCTTGCCGCTTTAAATCTTGCCGGAAGGTCTTCAAGCTTGCTCCTCCCACCCACCCGGGTGGTATAACTCTCGGCTCCGCCCCATGACGCCAGATCTTCCTTACCGCTTGGAAGCTCAGGTTCCCTCCTTAACGCTCTGCGTTTGTGACTGGTTCCTATTTCTCCGTTTGCGGATTTAAAAATAATATTTTGCAAAAGACTTCAGTCTTGATCCCTCGCTGACTGCGATGGATAAATCGACTCCAGTTTGGAGATGCCCATGCGGGCGAAGATGTCCGGACGGATCCACACTCCACGTGTGTCTACTGCTTAGCCTTGAGCCACGACCCGCGGGCTTGCGACCTGTGCTCATCTTTCTCGGCTACGCCCCCGAAGACCGTGCTGCCCGATTGCAACTGGGCCGCCCCGAGAAGCGCTCTCCCGTAGTCCAAGGAGACCCGGCATGTGTCCGCGGCGGCGGCTCGGCGGATCAGCTCGAGCGGATGGTCGCCTCGAAGAGGAGGCGGCGCGGGCGTATCTTCCTCGGCAGCGGCATTTATCCCGCTCTCTCTGGGTTCTTCCTACCGGCTTCCTTTAAGGAGCTTTGTCTGTCCCTCTCCACTAAAGGAGAAGGGCCTGCGTCTGCTGGACCTTTTCTCGGTCCAAAAGAGGACAAGGTAAATCCCTCCGTCGGCGCTCTTGGGAGGCGGGGAAAGGTCCCTCTCCCGGGCGTCGACCGTCGGCTTGATCGACCGCTCGGCTTGGCCACTGGCCTCACGGTGTCCCGTCAGGTCAGTTGACGAGACTCCACTGATGAAGTGAGATTTTTCGACCATTGGACGGGCTGTCGCCTTTAGCAGCCGAGATTCCCCTCTCCCGGTTCCCGGGAGGAGTTGAGATCCTGGGCTCGCCTGTGCCCCGGTTCCAGAGCCCTCGGATGGACCTTCCGAGCCGAAGGAGTGTCGGTTCGGCCGACACCTCCTGCACCCGACCAATTCGGACTCTCGGTCTCGGTCTCGGACCTCTTAGCGGTCAGCCGTTCCCACACGTCATAAGCGGTCTCGGTCTCGGCACTCGCGGTAAGCGGCGTCGCCCTTCGTCCTGGTCCTCCTCCTCGGATGAGGAGGCTTGGCGTAAATTACGTCGTCGGTGCGAGGACCTTATGTTCCAACAGCTCCTCCTGGCAGGAATAAGCCGACTCGGCGCCTTCCCGCGCCATTAGTAACTGTCACGGGCAGCCGACACAACCCTCGACTTGCCGAGCCTATACCCAGGCGGTTGTTCGGCCAAAACCAGCTGCTCCACCGATTGCGGTGGAACCTCCGCCTCCACAGCCACCAATTGGGGCTCCGACCAAGGATTCTCGGTCGGCTAAGGGTTTACCCCATCGGCTGTCAGTTACCCTCACTCCCGACCGACCTCGGCAGGTGAAGGGTGGCTCAGGCCAGAGGCAGCTCTTCGAGGACTCTTCCGAGTCCGAAGATGATTCCTCCTTCTTCTCCAAGCGATTGGACTTGGAGTCTTCAGGAGGTCAGCCAATGGACGATAGCCCGTCGTCCTTCCTAGGACTGCTTCGGCTCATCTCGGAGTCTACCGGGATGGAGCTCGAACCCGTTTCCAAACGGGCCAGGTATCCCCTCACGGAGATTCTGGACCGAGGGGATTCTCCGACGGAGGCCTTTCCGGTGGCCGAGGCCATAGTGGGTCCAGCACTGGAACTTTGGCAGCGCCCTGCTTCCTGCCCTGCGCCCGGCCAGGATGGCCAGGAAGTATCACGGTCCCCTACCGGTTCCTTGTCCGGTTTTGGAACACCCCTGCTGAGGGGTTGGTACCGACAGCTGCCTGCGCAACAGCAACGCCCAGGATGTGACAAACCTCCTGACAAGGAGTCCAAGAAATTGACTATGTCGAGGTAAAGTCTACGCTAAGTCCCTCTCGGCCTTCGCCAGGCCAGTTCGGCCGCCCTCATGGCACATTTTCTCATGCCCTGTTGGGCCCCTGGATGAGGTCATCCTCATCTTCCGCCGATCTGCAGACTACGGTTAAGCAGGTGCGGGACCAGGCAGGTAGTGGCCAAACAGCAGCTCCAGACTGCTTTGGATGTGGGAGACTCATGCCAGATCGGTGGCGGCCGCAGTGGCTGTCTGTCAGCGGGCTTAGCTGGAGGATATCCACCTTTACTCGGATACCCAGCACAGAGTTGGCGGATGTTCCCTTTTGGGAACTGACCTCTGCCCTGGGGTGGAAGGTCACCTGCAGAGGATCGAGAGTCCAATGCCACCTTGGACTCGTCTCTTCGCTCAGAAGGACAAAGGCGTAAACCACAGCCTAAGCCCTTTCGTCCCTTCTGTGCCCCGGCGCGCCCGACCCAGCAACGTCAGGGCCAGCAGGCTCGGCCTTGGCATCCCAAACCCAAGCCGCCGGCTTCCTCTAACAGGAGGCAGGGAGGAAAGGGCCCAGGAGGTCCCTCGGCCGGTCCCTCCTCCAAGCCTGCCCAGTGACGGGCTGAGGGGTCTCGCCCCCATCCCCGTCCTGCCACCCCTGGGTCCCCTGGAGAGCGGCCCAGCACTTCCGTTCGCCTGGTCCGCTGTTACCACGGACAGGTGGGTCTTGAGGGTGGTGGGAAGAGGCCTGCCTCTGGAATTCGAGCAGGCACCACCCTTCAGAGCCGCCGCCTCGGGGCTTCGGGATCCCCAGCTCACTGGCGCCTCGTCGAGCCGACATCGCCTCCTCCTCCTCCAGAAGGAGGTGGTAAGAGAGGTGGTGGACCCTCTTCAGACCCAGGGTTTGTGTCCAGGTACTTCCTGGTTCGAACGGACGGGGCTGGCGCCCATTCTCAACCTACGACCTAAACAAGTTCCTAAGGTCTCGAACCTTCAGGATGGTCATCCTGGCTCAGATAATACCATCCTTGGCGCCAGCGTGTGGTTCTGCTCTCTGACTTGCAGGACGCGTTTTTCACGTCCCTATCCGTCTGCCTCACCAGAGATTCCTTCGCTCCGAGCGGAAGGATCTCTTCGAGTTCCAAGCCATGCCCTTCGGCTTGTCTCCAGCTCCCAGGGTCTTCACCAAATGCATGGCAGTGGTGACAGCATTCCTGCGCGCCGAGGTCCGGGTGTCCTTACCTGGACGACTGGCTGATAGCAGCCCCTCCAGGAAGGAGGCGGAGTGGTCCAGAGATCTGGCCTCCAGGTCTGCTCTCAACTGGGCCTCCTTATCAACGAGGCCAAGTCGGAACTCTAGCCGAAGCAGGTGATTTTATTCATCGGGGCGCAGCTCGACTCTCTTCGAGCCAGAGCTGCTCCGGCGGACAGGGCCGAGGTTCTTTCCTCCTTTGCCCGATCATTTCTGGTTGGGCAATTCGCCCTGCCCGGGACTTCCTGCGCCTCCTGGTCTCATGGCGGCCTGTACCAGCGTGGTCCGTTGGGCCGGCTGGAACATGCGTCCCCTTCAGTGGGGACTGGCCAGCCAGTGGTCACAACGCCATCATCCTTGACCAGCTTGTGTCGGTGACAGGGGATGTGAACGCTTCCAGTGGTGGACCGTTCCAGATCATTTGCAGGAGGGCATCCTGCTCGTCCGCCCGAGCCGACGGGTCTCTGTCGACCGATGCCTCTCTGATGGGTTGGGGTGCCCATCTGGGGAACACGGGCTCTTGGCCTCTGGTCCCGGGGAGTCCGATCCACATCAACCTGCTGGAGCTCCAGGCGGTCCGCCTAGCTCTCACCGCCTTTGCTCCGTTCCTCCGGGTCAAGTGGTCCGGTCCAGACGGACAATACTACGACTATGTATTATCTAAACCGCCAGGCGGGACGCGCTCCATGCTTCTATGCAAGGAAGCTCTCCGCATTTGGTCACTGCGCAGCCTGGAGGCGGATCTCCAGCCATTCACGTGGCAGGAGCCTCCAACACCCTGGCCGATGCCCTGAGCCGATAGGGGCTGCATCCCACGAGTGGTCTCTCCTGCCGGAGGTAGTACAGCATCTGTTCTCCCTTTGGGGCACACCTCAGGTGGACCTGTTTGCCTCCATGGAGAACGCCAGCTGAGTCTGTTTCATGCCCGCCTCAGCAGGGCTCGCTGCAGGGGATGCCTTCTCGAGGCAATGGACCCGGCTCTTTACGCTTTTCCCATTTCCCTTGATCCACAAGGTGCTTCTCAAGGCGAGGAGGGACAAGGCGCAGGTGATTCTGATAGCCCCAGACTGGCCTCGCCAGTTCTGGTACCCAGATCTCCTCAGTCTCAGCTCCAGGACTCCGCGGCAGCTTCCAGCTCGCCCGGACCTGCTCTCAGTCAATCAGGGGAAGGTGTTCCATCCGGACCTTCAATCCCTGCACCTGACGGCCTGGTTCCTGAGCGGCTAGAGTTCCAGGCTTTGGTCTTTCCGACGAGGTCCTCAATGTAGTTGAGGCGTCCCGTAAGGAGTCGACCAGAAAATGCTATGCCTTCAAATGGAAAAGGTTTCCATTTGGTGTCAGGCAAGGGCTTGGACCCTTCCTCCTGTTCCTTGGCAAGCATCTTGGACTATTTATGGTCCTTTCTAGTCAAGGGCTTAGGTCGGCGACCTAAGGGTGCACCTGGCAGCATCTCTTGCCACGGGCGCGGGCCGGGAAGCAGTCGGTGGCGCAGGAGAAGGTGGTCTTGGCTTTTCAAAGGCCTTGATCACATTTCCTCCAGTGCGGGAAACCCCACCTGCGGGATCTACTGCTGGTACTGGCAAAGCTCATGGGCAAGCCATTCAACCTATGCACAGGTGTGCTCTCTCTCACCTGTCGTGGAAGACCGCCTTCTTGGTGGCTATCACGCCAGCCAGAAGGATGGGAGAGCTCCAGGCGCTTTCCATCGAGTCTCCTTACCTGGTCTTCCACAGGGACAAGGTTGTCCTGCGCCCCCACGAAATTCCTTCCGAAGGTGGTGTCGATTTCACCTTAACCAGGTGTTGACTCTGCGGTGTTCTACCCCAATCACACCTCGGAGGCGAATATGGGCTCCATCTCTGGACCCTAGAAGGCTCGCTTATTATAAAGGCGCCACGGCGCAGAATTGGGAGAGGTTCAGCCAGCTGTTTGTCACCTCACGCTGAAGCCGCATCTGGCAGACCTGCAGCCAAGCGGACGATAAGCAGGTGGGTAACCTCCTGCATAGATCTCTGCTATAAGTTGGCGGGCATGGAGCCTCCCAGAGGGATAAGAGCTCATTCTACCGCCATACTGCTGCAACGGTGGCTGCTTCCAGGGACGTCCCATCCAGGAAATCTGCAGGCTGCTACCTGAAGTCAGCAAACACCTTCATTACCCACTACCACATCGACCTTGAGTCACGCCGGGATGCTGGTTTTGGGGCCTCGGCTCTCCAGTCTCTTTCCCAAGTAAGTATATGGGGTGTGCGTTGCCTCCTCCTCCCGGAGAACTGCTAGAGAGTCTGCCAATGAGTGTGGATGAACAACATATCCATGTCCCTAGAAATACAGGTTACTCACCTGTAACAGGAGTTCTAGGAATGGTATATGTTGTTCATCCACACGACCCACCCGACCTCCCGCCGGCGAGCACAACCTGAGCTTCCAGCGGGCCAGATCTGCGCCATGGGGCGGAGCCGAGAGTTATACCACCCGGGTGGGTGGGAGGAGCAAGCTTGAAGACCTTCCGGCAAGATTTAAAGCGGCAAGGATACTGCCAATGAGTGTGGATGAACAACATATACCATTCCTAGAACTCCTGTTACAGGTGAGTAACCTGTATTTCTTAGCCATCCGTTAAATTCCTTTATTCTCAGCTTTCTTGTTGTGATTGCCTTGGGCACTGGAAGTATCTCTGAAATAGTCACTGATCTTCCTGCCCCTTCACATAATTGTCCTAGTTCCTCAGACCTCCTCTGGACTATATCTACTGTCTTAGTAGCCAGGTCGTTCGCCCCTAGATGTATAATTAAATGAGGCTTGTCCCTACCCGTTCTAGCATATTTCAGAACAGATTGTCCCACCCGTTCTGCTGTCATTCCTTGGCCTCCACCCAAATGCGACTGTGCCTCTCCCCCTTGCTACCCCACCTAACTCCTGTTAGTATTGAGTCCCCCAGCACTAAGATTCCACCCCTCTTCCCTGCTTGCTTCCATTCATCGCCATCTCTCATTTCCGGCTCCTCTTTTTCCTCCTGCACATCATTTCCCCTTTTGCCCCTGTTGCTATTCTCCTAGCAGAACTCTCCCCGCTCTGGTTTGGTCCAGGCATTCATCAATTACCTCCAATTGCATCATTTCCCTCCTCCTCCTCCTCCTCTAGCAGTGCAAAACTATTTTCTGAAGACCCTTCACAAATGCCCACTCCCTCACTCTTCATAGTAATCTGTTCTCTCCTTTCCTCTCCATGACTTTTGCCACTTCTCCTCCTCCCCTCACAAGTCCCTATCTTCTCCTTACATTTGTCTTTTGTCTCCTGACCTTGTTTTCCCGGCAATCGTTCTTCCTGGCCTGGGCCCCTTTGTCTCTGCTTCCCTTCTTCTGATCCTCTCCTCACTACTGTTGGCTCAAATAGCCCTCTCTCATCTCCCCTCCTCCCTCCCTCCAGTATTGGGCTAAACCCACCCCCAGTCTGCCTTGCCTGTCTTAGTTCGTCCTGCAGACTCTCGAGCTCCTTTCGAAGATTCTCTGTGTGGTTGCACACTAAACATCCCCCCACACTCCAGGCAATTTTTAGAAAGATTGGTGCACCACAGTTGTTGCAGCCTACCACCCTACCCATTGCTGTCGTTGCCCACCAGCAACCCCCACCCTTCCAGATGAAGGATACCAAACACTCCACCAAGTCTCCCCTCTCCCTCCTCTATCAGTGCAAAACATTCTTTTCTTAATTTTCCTTACCCCCTTTGTTGTACACGTTTAGATAGATTGAGCAACTGCTTTTTACATTCCTATCCACACCCATTATTATAAAGCATGGATTGTGAAATAAGCCCTTTGTTTATTTTGCCAGCTGGGACATTTGTGCTTCTTCAGTTGTCTGTTGCAATCTGTAGGGCATTTATTTTTGTACTTTTCCCTCGTAGGCTCAGCCCTTACGGAAAGAACCAGAGATAATTACTGTGACACTGAAGAAACAAAATGGAATGGGCCTAAGCATTGTTGCTGCTAAGGTAGGTTACAGATGCTTCTTGTACTGCATACAAATATATGAATGTGCCAGCAGATAAAGGACTTATGGTCTGTCCAGTATGCTCCGAATGTTCAGTTCCTGCTGTGTTTACAGAGGGAACTGCCCCACCATATTCCCCTTGACCCCCCTCTGAAATACCCCCTAACCATGTCCCAACCTCTCTTGAAGCGCATACAAACAGAGACGAGAAAGAAATAAGTGCCTCTCTTGAAGCTGTCCACCATTTTTAGGAATACCACCTCTTCCGCAACTCATTATACTTAGCTACCACTCTCTTGGTGAAAAGTGCCTCCCGACTCTCCCCGAACTTCCCCCAACCAGCTTTAGGCTGTTACCACTAGTGGTCTTGTTTCCACTAAGGCTGAAGAGGCCCTCGGTACTCATCCTGTTTATACCTATAAGGTACTGTTTGTGAAGGTCTGAGTCATGTCCCCCTCTCCCTTCTGTCCCCGAGAGTACATGTTGAGCCCTCTGATTCTCTCCTCATAGGTGTTGCCTTGCTGGGCCTGGATCATCTTGGTTCCCTTCTCTAGACCATTTCCAGCAAGTTTAAATCCTTAAGATAAGGGCACCAGAACTGCACACTGTACTCTAGTTGCGGTCTCATTAGAGACCTGTACAGCGGCAGAATGACTTCTTCCTTCCTGCCGGTAATTCCCCTGGCTGTGCAGCCTAGCATATGATTTGCTTTGCTGCAGTTTTCATGCAGTGTGCCAAGTGTTTCAGGTCACTGGTGGTGATTACACCCAATATCCTTTTCTTCCTCTGACCTTAACTACACACCACCCAGCCAGTATTTGCCCATTGGGTTTTGCGCCCTCAAGTGCACAACTTTAAACTTTTTGGGGTTGAACCCCAACTGCTAAGTGCCAGACCACTTCTTTAGCCTAGACAGGTCTTCCCGGAGCTCCTGTCTCCCTCCCCCCGTGTCTACCCTCCCACAGAGCTTTGTGGCATCCTTGAAAAGGCAGATCTTACCCTTGATCCTATCTTGCACAGAGCCTTGTGGGTCCCCTCTGGTCACAGGCCTAGCTTCTGAGACACCCCCCCCCCCCCACTACCACCTTTTGTCTTCTGTCCTGCAGCCAACTTCTGATCCTCCCAACAAACTTACTTTCCACCCCCAGGTCTTCTAGCTACCTGAGTAGTCCCCTGTGTGGTAGAGTCGAAGGCCTTGCTGAAGTCTGGATACAGGACATCAATATCTTGTCCACTGTCTTGATGACCCAGTAATAAAAGATGTAAATTAGGTTAGTGCAGCAGGACCTCCCTGACACAAAACCCTGCTCTGCTGCATTATATCATGGAGACCATTTTCCTCCAAAAAGTGCATGAATCTCTATTTCAGGATGGTCTCCATCAGCTTACCTACTACTGAAGTCAGGCTGACTGGATTGTAGTTCCCTGGTTCAATCTTTGGCCCAGTTTTATGGAGAGGCACCACATGTGCAGTCCTTCAGTCCTGGGGCACAATCCCTGACTCCAGAGAGGTGCTAAACAGGTCTGCCAGAGCCACCGCCAGTTCCTGTGGGTGCACACCATGTGACCCTGGGGATTTGTTCACCTTCAGGGCCCTTAGGCACCCTGTCAGCTGGAATGATGTCGTCCATGGCCCCGCCCCCCGGTTCCAACCCTCTGCTCCCTTGTGGTACTGGTCCATCCTTCTCTTTAGTGAAGACCGAATAGAAATACTTGTTCTAGGGACGTGGATATGTTGTTCACATTTATTGGCATGTCCCTTTCCCCTTTAATTCTCGCAGTAAGGTCGTCAAGCCGGCTCCTCCCACCCACCTGGGTGGAATAACTCTCAGCTATGCCCCATGACGCCAGATCTTTCTTTCCGCTGGAAGATTCAGGTGGCCTCCTCTCCGCTACTGCGTTTTACAGGCCCTGGCTTCGATATCTTTGGATCCCTTGAAAATTAAACTCATTTGAACTAGCGATTGCAACTTTCGCTGT